>JAOVVF010000008.1:11384319-11403677 GCA_028565595.1 Duopalatinus emarginatus | reverse complement strand
TATATCAGTCACATTCCCTCACTTTAGGTTCTTCCTGATTATACTGTGGCTTGTTAGGTCCCAGTATAGAATGTCTTTCCTGTACTAATCACTCTGACATTCTGAATCACTCTGACGTTACAGGAGATAACCTCAGGCAACTTTTACTGAAATTGACCTACTTTTTTATAGTTCAGGATTTGCATAAATACTTAAAATACAGGTGGAACTCTAACTATCTGGGTCCCAAGTGCACAAAAATAATTGAAAATGGGAAAATAATGACATGAAAAAATCAGGCCCATAATCATCACCAATGACATCTATCAACTTTAATGACTTCAGACATGTAGTTTTTTTTGTCTTTCTGTAACAGTAATCCAACAGCACTAACATTAATGATATATTTAGTTTATGTTTATCATAGTCTCATATACACTACATGACTAATTATACAACAGTTAGTATGGCGCCAGATCAATGTCAAAACTAGGGGGCGCAAAAACACAAGGTGAAAAATATAAACCTGCAAGTTTTACCAGTTCGTGCGTGTAAATATTCCTCCCGCGAGCATAAAAGTAAAACTCGTGAGCACAGAAAAAAGTCCTACGCTCATATTTATCATTATATCGCGCTCAAACTGCCTTTTTTGCATTCTCAAATGTTTTTTTTCTTCTCGATTCGGCAGTTGTCCTCGCGCGCCATGTGGATTACCCTCGACTGCTTTTTGCGCTTCAGCGCTCGAGTATTTGATGGTGTTGGTTTTGACAGTTTGGGGGAGGGCTCATGGCCGTTTCTGTCAGCGAATGCTATTGGCTAAAGGCTCCTGCTGTTGTGGCTTACAGCACATTATGAACAGCCCTTCTCCGGAGGACAAACATGGCGGACGACGCTTAAGTTGGTTATTTACTTGCAGCTCCCGATTCGTTTGGCTCCTTATTCCTAGATCCAGACCGTTAGCGTTAGCTCTGTAGTTAGCTTCTTATTCACAGACTGAAGTTAGCTCCGTATTCCCAGATCCAGATTTAGTGAGCCGCGGTGAGCGAAACGGTGTGTTCAGGTATACAAAATGCTGCACATATTGCTTTATCGCTTCACGGACAATAAAAAGCACTTAATACAGAAAATAACAAACTGTTTACCCTCACAACTCATAAAACAGGTGAAAAACATGTACAAAATATCTTATCTTCCCTTCCTTTATTGCTCTTTATTTTGTTTTGATCATAAAGCTCTCTGCAGAAAAAAAATACCGTAAACTATTTTAATACTTAAATAAACGAAATAATATATTGAGATTTAAATCTTTTATTGTAAAGATTTAAAATGGATTTATGTGTTGTGAGGGTAAACAGTTCGTTATTTTCTGTATTACATGCTTTTTATTAAAGCAATCTGCGCAGCATTTTGTACACCTAAACACTCGTTCACCGCGGCTCACTGAATCTGGATCTGGGAATATGGAGCTAATTTCAGTCTGCGAATAAGAAGCTAACTTAATAGCTAACGCTAACATCTGGATCTAGGACTAAGGAGCCAAACGAATCGGAAGCTGCGAGTAAGTAAGCGTCGATCTCCATCTTCTTCCGGAGAAGGGCTGTTCAAACTGTGCAGTCAGCCACAATGCCAGGAGCCATCAGCCAATAGCATTTGCTGACAGAAACGGCCATGAGCCCGCCTCCAAACTGTCAAAACCACCCCAATTCCCGCCCCCAAACTGTCAAAACCACCCCCATCCAATACTCGAGTGCAAAAAATTCACTCGAGCACAAAAAGCAGTCGAAAGTAATTCACATATCGCGCGAGGACAACTGCCTAATCGAGAAGAAAAAAAAAATCGAGAATGCAAAAAATGCGTTTGAGCGCAATATAATGATAAATATGTGCACAGGATTTCTTTCTGTGCTCACTAGTTTCACTTTACCCTCTCGGGAGGAATATTTACACGCACAAACTGGTAAAACTTGCAGGTTTATATTTTTCACCTCGTGTTTTTGCGCCCCCTAGTTTTGACATTGATCCGACGCCACAAGTTAGTTCTGACCACAGTCTGATTGGTTGAGAAGTGTTCTATCCTTGCTGATATTTCGCCATAACAACATGTTTTTTTCAAAAACACTGTAAGCAACTAAGGAGACCCTCAAGTAATTCTAAAGTCTAAAAGGGTTTTTCATGAAGGGTGTCGACAGTATGAGCAGCGGTGCGTGGACATATATGCAACAACACAACACCCTTGGATAATAGTTCTCCGCATTTTGTTTGAATTTTAGGCTTTAGCTCTTTAGTGAGCATTTCACTGTTACAAGTACTGTTGTTTGTTGAACCTTTTTCACTGTACGCTGCTCTTTTTTTGTGCAAATCACAAGTTGGCCTCGTATATTTCTTATTTGACACAATACTATATTGAGATGCTATTGCTCCATTTTGCTATTGTGTTATTGCAATATATTGCGGTATGTACCCCTTATAACACCTTGTTGCAATATAAAAAAACACTGGTTTAACCCTGGATGTGAGATGTTGTCTAGAGGTTGTCCGAATGATTGACATTACTTTCTTTTGTTGGGTCAAACCTCCCACATACATTTGCAGTCTGCAGTGTCTAAGGATGTTTGGGAGGATCAAGGATCAGAGCCCTGGCAACTTCAAAAAGAAGTACAAATCCTGGAGTCATTGAGGTCCGCTAAACAAATGCTGGAGGCCATAGGAATAAATGCTCTGTTTACACACACACACACACACAAAAAACACCCTCTGCAAACAATATAGTGAAGGAAATAGTGAAGCATCACATAATTTCAGTGTTTGGTGGTCAGCAGAGCTTTCAGAATAGGAATAATCACTATCAGACTAGTGTTTCGTACTTAATTAGTAAGTAACCTGGTTGCTATCTACGGACTCTCCTCTGATTAGCTGAACTGAAAATGGGACCCCAACAAAATACAAGAATTATCTCAGTTCTGATCAATTACATTCCAGACAACACAGAAAGCTGTTGAGACCCATGTAGTAATAATAACCACCAGAGGGGAAATGCTGATAGTTTAGAGACACACGGATTACTTCTGTACATCAATACGACATAAAGAGCATTCATCAAACACACACTGGGGACCAGCATTAGAAGCAAACTCAAAGGCAACTGCCCAGATTAATATAACATCTGGCATGTGTGATATATACTGAAGGCGGGTCCTGTCGCTTCTGTCCATTTTGATGTTCTGAAGAGGTCTGAATCCTCTTGGGTAGGTCACAGGATCAGCTTTATTCCAAGACTAAAAAGGTCGAGGATTCATTTCAGGATCTACTTCAGTGACACTGGAATATTGGTCTTGCTAGGTTAGGATATCAAGACAGCATTATGCAGTATACTGTAAAGACTAGAAACCTGAAGAAGACCGATACCATCATCTGATACCAGGTAATATTATATGACTTAAGCTTATTGGACAGACGACACAAAATTACAGCGATCTGTAGAAGAAGATGCACTACAGCATCTTTGTACTCCACAAGTCACCTGATAAGACACGTGGTGTCATTTAAGCAGTCATAGAGTAACAAATAGCATGTTTATTAAAGATAAGCGCAAGGTGCTATGAAGGTTTGTTTCCTTTCTGCTTGCTTGCTAGGCTTCTACACTTTAGGCAAGTTGCAATTCGCAGCACCTTGCACTCATTTTAATGAGCATGCCTGCTGATACTGCTCTGCGCTCACCGTGCTCTCTCGCTCACAAACAGCGGCTGCTCTCACAGTCTTCATTAAAGATATTGCTTAAAAGCCATGACGTCTCAGATATTAAACTCAGCACGAGGGGTCCACAGCCAATGTAAACAAAGCTAAATGAAACGTACCATGACAGGATTGGTTTTGACGCGTAGCAAACAACATGGACTAGTGGTATTGTGAAAATGGATTAACTGGTATGAATGCATCTCTAATTAGAAATATGATATAAAGCCACTGCCTTTCTTGCACCAGCAACTTACTCCAAACCATGTCTGACGAGAAGGTTCTTCATTTTTTTATTGATGTTTTATTGTGTGAAAATTGACCATTCACATGTAGTTGTGTTTTTCTTGTGTTATATACAGTAAATTCATGACATCATTTGTATACATGTGACATTACGTTGAAACCTGCGACCAGTATTAATCAGCATTTATGATCCAAGGACACCCTACACCCTTGGCAAATTCTGATTCTGACTGGAACCCTATATATAGCTTGAATCTCATTGCCTCTCTGCTTACTTGTGCTGCCACAATGTTAAAAATCCAGTTATTTGAGTCAGGGAAAGCAGACATTGGCTTGGATAGGCTGTATTATTTAGGCTGTTTGGTAGGTTTAGTCTCAGGGGAGGGCAGTGTAAGCAGAGTGCATGATGGGAAGAGGTCACTGTCTCCAGCTGGAACGCCTTTATCCGCACTGTCTAATAAAGGCCTGGGGTGCTTTTTTCTCAGTGCTGAAGGCCATCACCTCATTCAGAGAGCAAGCGAGGCAGAAAGAGGGAGACGAAGAAAGAGAGGGGAAGAAAGCGTATGCAGATAGGCAGATGCTTATCATCACTTTACTGCAGATGAAAAATCCATGCAGGCTAGAAATAGTGGGAAACTGTAACTACATCGACATGTGAAGTACCTGCCAAGGTCACAGCAGAGCATGCAATTGATCTGAAATACATCACTGAATGACCTATATAAGAAATGGCCTGGCATTGTTTGGCTATAGAAGTGCCAAGGTTACAGAAAGGTATTGCAATTACATTTTTAATGTAGAAAGTGTCCTCCGATTTAGAGCAATTAAAAGTAGGTAAAGGTCACTGTGAGGGTTTCTTTTTTTACATTATAGGATAGATGCCATGAGGTGAAGCCATGGGCAGAAAACTTGCTTGCTATGCATCTAAAATTAACATTCAAGGCCGCAGCCCTTCACGCAAACTGAGCCTGGTACCACCCACTAAGTGAGCAAGGTGTAAATTACAATTTAAAAGACGCTGTGCAGTGGTGGTCATAGCTAACTGATAGAAAGCTCAGGACTAAACAAATGTAAGTAGAATGATGTGTATTGGTAATAAATGGAGGTTTGAATAGATTGACCTTCATTTGTGAAGAAATATGGTGGTAATTTGTTTGCTTTGTTTTGTACTAAGCTACTATTTTCTACATTTTATATACTATAGGAAGGAAGCATCAAGGTGAATAAATCAGTACTGGCCACTGATTTACACTTGCACAATCCAGTGAGTCCTGTTCATCTTTATTTTATCAGAAAATGTTCAGCGACTCGGTCTGTACAATAGTACAGTTGGGCTGCACATTGTAGGCAAACTGAATGCATTATTACACTGAATTTAATTAATTACTTACTCACTGAAGTGAATAATTCACTGGACAGGCCCAAGAACAAAGGCATATAACAACATCTAGGTCATTCTTTAGACAGAAACAGACCTCCCATGCCTGTGTGCCAGAAACCTGCCAGGCACTCGTGAAGATGTGAGAGCGCAGGGTGTTTTTAACTCTTCGGCTACGCAGTTCAGGCCGGCATGCCCTCTTATCTGTTTAACAATCTCAGTGATCTACTGCATCTTTACATTCAGCTCCAGAGCTTCATCAGCCCGGATCACTAGCAAGACCATAAACGTTTATACCACAGACATTAATCTCAACCTTAGTGCTTCTGCATCTGCCATTGCAACAAATTGATGCGATACAATGATATCAGGTTGCAGTTTCAGTGTGCTTCAGAATGCGCATAGACTACTTACTGCTTATCGTGAACAATGCTCTTAATCCTTATCTGATCAGCTCGGTTATAAATCTCTTTGGGCAAAAGCATCTTCCAGACAACTACATGCATATGGGTGTCTTAATGCAGCTGATACACTGGTCACCACATCTTCTTTTGCGCTCTGATCATCAGGCGCTTAGATGCTGGGCTGTCATCACTCTTCACTAAAGTGGGCCTCAAGCTGTATCTGCATATGAGGCAGTTGTAGCAAGCTCCCCTGAGTTGTGCACTTTTATGTGGAATTGGAGTGCTACTAAAAGCTCTTGCATTTGGCCCATGCCTGCTGCCAGCAACTCTGCTCTGTATTCCAGCGCAGTAAGGGCACTTGCTTGTTTTTGCTCCTACAACTGCAGTGCTCTGTACACATATCTGCTGCTCACTTTACTCCCAGGGGAATGTAATGAATAGTAATGTGTAGTATTTACATAACCTGCTTCACATGTCACTGTTGTCAGTTAGACCATGGCACTGTGAGGATTTCTACAAGATGCTTCTGCCTCTAACATTTTGCCCTTATCCATTTTATTGTCAGGGCAGAGCAAAACAAATGATCATTGTTGTCATCCTGCCCAGGAAACACAAGATATTGAGAAAATTGTTCAAAATTCACACAATCGTAGATGTAATAAGAATCATCACTGTGTCCACAACTCAAACAATAATCCGGTAATGGTATCAACCTTATTAGCAAAGGATTAGAATAAAGGATTAGAGTGTGTCTTTAAATTCTTCTTCAACAAAAGAAGAATGGGAAAGACAATGAGACATAATGGGAGACTTTTTTTTTAATAGACTTCCCACATAGGGTCACATCACGAAGCGACTGATAC
Source organism: Duopalatinus emarginatus (assembly GCA_028565595.1). Classification (NCBI taxonomy): domain Eukaryota; kingdom Metazoa; phylum Chordata; class Actinopteri; order Siluriformes; family Pimelodidae; genus Duopalatinus; species Duopalatinus emarginatus. Next base: position 11,397,075 of record JAOVVF010000008.1, on the reverse strand, counting down.
TAGGCAAAGGTAAACTGGAGTACTCGACTAGTTTAGGAAAAAGCTGGTGGTCTGGAACAAAAGGGAATAGAACTGTTCTAAGCTGCCACCAGTTTCGCTTATGAGCTGTTGTTTACTGCTTTCATACAAATGCAGGGGCAAACAAATACAGATGCAGTAGATCAATGGTGTTTTAGCTGATGTAGCGATAAAGACATCAGCCCAAAGAGTTCTGCTGTGATATATTTATTTGACTTGCACTTTAATATTGCTAAATGCAGACATGTTCACATGAAAGGCATATTGAATAGGCTAAATTGCCCTAGGTGTGGGTGTGAGTGAATGTGGGGTACCATGCAATGGACTGGTGCCTCCCCTGTCCGGGGTGGCTTCATTCTTTGCGCCCAGTGATTCTGGGTGGGCTCCAGACAAACCGCAGCCCTGATGAAGCGGATACAAGAATGACTGACTTACTAAATGCAGTGTTTAGTGTACGGTGTATATAGTCATTATTTCATTCAGTGCAAAGAATCTCAAGAGCAAAGTGACAGTAAATGTTATCCCTGTTATGAGGGGCCCTTTAAATAAAAAAACGTTTGGTCACTTCGGTTTAGAACAACTCTACAAATGGCAGCCGTGGTTGGTTCTCCTTTGACAAAGCACTGATGTGTGGGTTTGTGACATATGTTCTGTGACCATGGTTGCCAGATCTGTGTGACAAATGCATGTTTAAAAATTTTCTTTAATCCTAGGATGGACTTATGTTATTACACATCTTGTCACTACTAAAAAATTATCTTTGATAAAAATGCAAATCTGATTAAGAGGATAAACTATCTGGCAACCTGGCCTACATAGCTAAATTACACCTGAATCTGAGGAAGAAGAAGAAGCCGTCCATATAATATACCTAATAGGACAAAACAATAAAATAAAAATGGACATAAATTATAAGGCAATTAATATAAAAAAGAAAACGATAAAGGAACTTAGTGATAGTGTGAAAAGAGAAATTATGTTTTTGTATTTATTAATAAAAAAATAAATGTTAATATATAATGCAATTATATTAAATATAATATTTATTATATTTTATAATATATTTATTTGACATAGATATAATTGCTCATAGTTTAATACATCAAAAATGGTGTGTAAATAACCATACTTTTCATCAATTTCACACCATTTTCAGCACTCACATCCTGTGCAGTTTTTCCTCAAATGCTTCTCCGTGTGGGACTTTAACATTGTACACACTGTTTAAATTGCCTGTTAAGGTTGTTAAGAATGTAAACCTCGTTGTGTCTAAAACTGGGTGCAAACAGCTCAGTACCAATCCTTATCTTTTGTAACTGGTCCATCCTGTTTTTATGGCATGGATTTCACTACATTAAGCTTCCTGCTGACAAATATGATCCGCTACATCCTAGATGACAAAAGTATTACATGTTTTCTATTACATCTCTCTTGAAGAGCCCCCAGCGCTTCACATTTATTTTCATCCCTAAGGACATGTTAGTGCATCGCTTTCCTCTACAAACAAATGAGTATGTTTTAAAAAGGACCTTTTTGATCTTATCTGAACATCAGAGTACATCCTTAATGTATAAAATTAACAGTAGAGATTTTTTTTTTATCAATGCATGATGTCTTAGTGGTTTTTGCTCTTAGTACGAGAAACGTCACCACTTGAAAAGCAGGATGTTTATATTCAACAAACTCTAATTATAGACAAGCCAATTTTTTTTTTACTGTAGTCGATGGTGACATTATGAAACACGGTTATTAAAATGAACTTTACGAACCACTCTGCTCAGTGTTTATGGTAATGTTCTTGAGAAGCTGCTGAAATAAATGGAAATGGGCTCTGTCATGGCACGGTCTAATTGCGTGCTCTGTGCATAACCGAGCCACAAAGCCTTCTTGCCGAATAGTACTTAATAATTATGAACAAACTGCCAAGGCTTTTATGTCTTGTGAGATTCAATCAGTCTCTTTTCAAATAAAATGACGCCCTGCTTTGAAGCACACAGCAATTTCTGGAATCTGGGATGTGAGTCATGCACATCAGGCAGCTCTTTATTGTGAAGGAGACTTGGTCACAAGCTCAAACGGTGCTTAATTCCATGGCTGTCCATCCATCCATCCCTTATTCCAATCAATCAATCAATCAATCTATCTATCCATCCATCCATCCATCCATCCATCTACTATTCTTTTTATTTTATCTGGTGTTAAAATTCTGCTAGTAATGAACCCAGCACAACAGGGTTTCAAGTGCACTGAGTCAATCGTTAGCCGAACCCTGGCACTTACATTACACTGCTTCACCGCATTCAAAAGTAGAAACACCACCCACACCACACACCACCCACCAACCAGAGAACAGCTAGTGTATGAGAAGCACAGACGGAGCCCAACTAGGGTTAGCGTCAGGTAATGTGTGTTATACCAGTGAATTGCTTAGACCGAAGACACATTCCTGATCATTTTCTGTTCCCTGTTGGCCATGGAGGGAAATGCAGCCTGGTTTTTTTGTTGTGTAAACGAGCAGGATGTTTGTAAAGAGCAATAAAGCACCCTATTTGATTATACAGGGAAGTAATTTGAATTATTTACAAATGTGAAATGTAAAATTTTAGCACTAATGTGTGAATGTAAGTGTGTGTTTTGCCACTAGGTGGAGACACAGACCTATTTTAGACTGAAACATTTTTTTTTTTGTTTCACGGGTTTGCAAATAGAGTAAATCCAACTTAAAATAATTATAAACATGTCTTTTATTTATCCTGATATATAAAGCAAACTCTTCCATGTGCAACGTGTATAAACACTTCTCCAGCTGTGACGTCTCTCTTCAAAGCGTTAGGTCAGCTGTGATGGCCCTCTGTTTATTGCTGTCTCTCCCAGGATCCTTTGCAGGCTTGTCATGACATGATTCATCAGTTCGTGCAATATGCTCATGAATTTAAACAACATGAATAAATGTTCTCTCTATCGCTTGCATAAGCAAGTCTGCTTCGTCTGTTTTCTAGATAACTTATTTGTACCATCAGCATTTTTATATAAGAGTTGTATGATGCGTATTATCAGAAATACAAAAAAACAACATTTTTCTCCTCTACTTTTTGTGAGTTGCAATGCAATTTTGAAGTCTGAGGATTTGGCAAACGTTTCAAACGATAAAATCAAACGATTATGGTTTGATTTTATGTTCCTTTTTAGATAATTAGTAAATATTGCTCACATTACAGTTTGCAGTTTACAGTTTGATTTTGTACTTTTTTAGTGTTTTGTCATTGTTTTGTCATTAAATACAAGAGATTTTATATCTTATAATGTAGCTTTTAACATTTTGAGACTTCTTAAAACTCCTAAGCTCTGGACGTTGGATGACTGTAGAGATCATCATGCTGTGTATCATGTGTTTTTTTTTGTTTTTTTTTGGAGAATGTTCAAAATGCTTGATTTTTCAGTTTGTATTTCTATTTTTACACTGATTTGCCAGTAAAACTGATACAGACGACTCTATGCGAAATGCATAGGCTGGTGGTGGCTCTATAATGACATGAGGTTTGTTTAGCCGGCTTTCCACAGGACCCCTGTAACATCTACAAACGTCTCAGACAGGTAAACACGCATGTGCCTCCTTTCTGATGAGTTACACCTGTCATGTCCTGCATTTATTCTGATGGGGTTTCCACACACGTCTCGAAATGATGGTTAGAGAATCACTCGTCTGAGTTTGTGGTTTTGTCATTTCCACCTAATTTACCAGATCTCAATGTTGAACACAACCGGGATGCCGTATAACATACTGTGTAACACAGAAATCCTACACCTCAGTATACAACAGAATTGTCGACCGTTATGCAGGAAGCCTACATTATTGCCTACAGAATATTTCTCAAGCTCATGGTGGACCTACCAATATTGAAATCTGGTGACTTAGGTTGGAAGGGCAAAACCCCAACCTCAGATGTGTGTTTCTCTAATCATAATTTGGCATCTCTAGACATGTGTGGAAGAGGCCAAAGCCATCACAATAAATGCAGGACATGAATGGGTATAACTCATCAGAAAGGAGGCACACATAGGCTAGTGTTCACCTGTCAGAGACATTTGTAGATGTAGAGACGATTTGGTGTCCCAAGGAATGTCAGCTAAACAATCCTCATACCATTATGGAGCCACCACCAGCCTATGTATTTTTCATAGACTCATCTGTACCAATTTTTATGGCATTTCAGTGTATTTGAACTCTTTACCGAATTATACGCCATACTGAATCTCACTCATAACTACATGTCTTTCTTATTAATGTCTCTGTAGATCCTGCACAGTTCACTGCAGGTCATAAACGATCATTTTAAAAAACACAGCTAGGTTTAATGTAAACATAAACACAAACATTAAAATACTAAACCAGTCGTTTATTTTTGTCTAGTTGCTGCATAGTTGACCACGTAGTAGACAGGTTCCTGCTAGGATCGGCATGTTTGCATTTCCTCATCTTTCTGTTCTATTTTTAACACCGGTGCTGCGGTCAAAGTGTATCACTTATAATCCCACTAATCATCATCTACCAGACTCTAATTAACATATTTGATTTAGCAAAACATGGTCACATGGCTCTCTGGAAATATTGCCCTTGATTACTTCTCCATAATAATAAAATACAGTTGGCTTTAGGCTTTTATGATTTCTCTGTTACATACTGTGAAAGAAGATAGAGGGTTTTTTTTAACCTTAAATTGAATCGCAAGAACTTATTAATTCTTTCTAGCTAAAGTATTAATATAAATGGATAAGATCTTAGTACATCGTAGGGCACCACACACTCGTTCACACACTAAGTCACACCTAAGGACAGGATTTCGAGTAGCTGGTTCATCACCCAGCATGTTTTTAGGAAGTGTGAATATACTAATTTGGTGATTTCCGGTTATATAAAAAATAAATAAATATGACAATTAAAAGGATGATCCATGATTTCATACATGGAAATACAAACAAAAAAAGACAATTCATCAGCTAATTGACTCGTTGTCTGTGCGTCATGATAAGGGGCCATAGCAATGAAAACTATTAAGGCTAATTGTCCGTCCATACAATTAAAAGCCAAATAAAATAAATGTGTTATGGAGGTATTGTGTTGGTGCCTTCAGTGTCAATGCGGTATCACTCAGGTACTTAGCTTCAGTATATCTACAAATAAACATGAGTAACTTCAACTTCAATCACTACAACACATTTGAACAAAATGTACGAGCTGCTAAACTGTATGCTGTATGTCTGTATGTTGTCACTTTTTAGATGCCTGTTACAGAGTTGCGCTACAAATCCCCAAAAGAGAAGCGTATAGCATAAATCATCTGTAGCGGTCTCATGCACCTGCGGCTTAAAATAAACATTAAGCCATTGTTCCTGTGAGAATGACTCTAAACTCCAGGGATATATACACACATTATCAGTTTTTAGTGAATGGTTGCCATGAAAGAAACCAGTCCTCTCAAACAATGTGGTTCATCTCAGGTTCATTAAAGAGAACACATGTTGCACTAATGAGCTTAGTGAACAGTGCTGCATTCCTCGCCTCAGTGCCTTGATGCTCGTTCCTGAGGTGCCAGTCAACCTGTGTCAGGAAATTCTACAGATGAATATCGGTGAGTGTGTGATTCAAAAGAGCTCGGGTTGAGTAACCAGGCATGCAAGTAGGGAGCGGACAACCAGATGTAAAATAATAGGGAGCAGCATACAGGCGATTTTGCATCAAGTTAGTATTAGTGATGGCTTAAACCTATACAGTGTATCTAAACGCTTTTGCAAACACAAATTGGACCAACACAAAAAGCCAATCAAACACTAAGGTCTGTATTCACGTTCAAAGTCCAAAATTTCTAACAATATTAATGTGGGGAAACTTACGTTCTGAGACATGATTTTTAAATAGCAACTTGACCACCACCATTATGAAACACAGACACTTGCCTATAAGAATAACATTAACGGATAGAGAATACAGACTGGGTTGTCATGTTTGGTTACAGTCTTATTTTGTCTCCTCCCATATCTTTTCTCTTTAGTGTGTCATGAGTACTTTCACTTGGTTTCAATTTTTGCCCCTTGATTATTCTTTCCATTCAAGCCGTCATATTTCTTGCACCTCAACTTGCCAAGCCTTGCATTGTGTTCTTCTAATCTTTAAAGTAAATGTGAAAGTGAAATGTTCAATCTGCTGTGGTTGCACACACAGGAATTTGACCTCCGCATTTAACCCATCAGTGCAGTCAAACACACACACACTAGGTTGCAGTGTAGTGGGCAAACCCTTATCCATGGCCCTGGGGAGTATTTGGGATTAGGAGCCTTCCTCAAGGGCACTTTGGTCGTCGTGTCTTTTCAGTACAGGAAATCAAATTGGCACCCTTCCGATCATAAGTCCAGTTACCTAACCTTGAGCCACGGCTGCCACCTACATTTTGTTCTGTCCTCTGTGCTGTTTGTAGATCGTATTAACTGCACGCTTTGTATCTGTTTGCTAGAGTTTCAATAAAGCATCAGGCTCCAACACCAGTTCATGACACTAAAAAAGAAAGTAGATTTTTTTCGTTGCTGCCAAATGTTATATGATGTAAAATAAAAGCAAGAGACCATTTTAAAATGGTGATATGAAGAAGATGGTACGCATTGAAATTAACATCTTAAGGTGTCTAGTATTGTTACAGAATTAGCAACAATAAACATTATAATAATAGTTATAATAATCACATTTTCACTGCTTATTTTACCTGAATTATCCTCCATACTTATATATTTAGGGTTTTATGTATTTATAATGATTTTAAATGGAATTTCATATTTTGTTCAATATTCGGAATTGTCATAACCTCTGTTTCAGATAGACTTTCCACATGCATTTGATTTTTCTTCAGGAACTAACAACTTCTAACTTCTAGTGTTTAAGTCTAGTCTAAGTCTAGCCCAGAGGTCTGAATACTGATGTGCAAAATATTTAAACCTTTACTTATAGACTTAAACCTTTACTTATGGACACACAAGGCAACTCTGAACAGGGTCCTGTGTGTTGGGGTCAGTGTTACCAACAAACCCATTAACATTAGTATACTTGTTATTCCTGGTGTTAAATAAACAATAATAAAAGTAACAGCACAGCGTAAACTGTGATACATGTGAACCAACCGGGTCTGGGTTTTTTTTTTTTTTTTAATGCCTCCCTAGGCCATGTTATAGTTTTTAAATTCCAAATTTATAATATACTAGGACGTTTCATTTACTTGTAAAATTAACATATTAATGCTAACAAATTAATATCCCTTCCAGTCTACTGGAAAGTGCTGTACTGTAACATGAGCAGCGATGCTCACACTTACTGTGTATCTTGTGTGTCATGTCATAGCCAAAACATCTCAGTCTTATAAAATGTTCAGCAATGTTTCACACACTGACAAGCTCAGTTTCTCTTTTTCTCTTTGTGATCATCATGATTGATGACATCAGCTGCGTGCCATTTGTAAACTCTGACATTTGATGACATGAAGGTGCATAAGAGTATCTTTAATAGAAAAACAGGTTAGTGTTTGTACTCAGTAACAGTAACAGAATAGAATACTGTAAGTACTGTATGTAATTTGAGACAATTGTGGACAGGACAATGTTTTGTCCATTTAATGCTGATCCATTTCAACATATCATCCTAGGGAAAAAGAGTAAAATAAGATGTACATTAAAATGTGACCTGTCTTTATATAACCAACAGTAACATTTCAGAATACTAGCACACTAAAATTAATGAAACAAAAGAAGTCTGAGTTTTTCTCACAACCCTGTGTGTAAATCATGATCCCTATTTTGGGAACCCTTATGGATGAAACTTGGAGAAATCTGTTACCGATCTTTTTCCGCACACATGTGCTCACACACTTATGATAGTAAGACAGCATGCCAGTCCTTCTACCCTGTGAGATTTGTACCCTCATTTCTTGGCCAAGGATGGCAGTGGTGTTATCCTTCCAGCCTCCTAATGATAGAGTGAACACTTTTCCACTAGTTGGAGTGCCGAGAACATTTTCCACTGCGTTGTTACGTAGTTGTGGTCAGACTCTGGTGTCTGGTTTAGGTTTAACATTATCCTTATTTATCCAAAATGTCCTTGATCTGTTTTGCCAATTGTTTATATTCTCAACAAATTTACTACATGATCTTCAATATGGTGTATACTGGGTTCCTAACTACTAGTTCCACTATGGTTTAAAACTATTTCAGAAAGAAAACAGATAAACATAACTTTGGTGGTGAATAGTAAAATGTCTACAAATGCAAGCAAAAGTAGTAGAACATGGAATCCATGTTTGTCGTACCTTGCCAAATTTAGTTTAGGTAATATTTGTTTGGTCCCTTCTAAAACAAAGGCTATACTGAAATAAGAAGAGGCTAATGCTACATCTGCTATTAAAAAACAAACAATGATTCATCAATAAATAGTGGTAAGTAAATCTACGATGCTGGGAATGAGTTCCTTGCCCTGTGATGTGTGATGAAAGTGATGAAATTTGGAAACAAGATGTATCAATTCGTAGTTGAGGACTGCGTGGTTTGTGTAATACAGCTGTCCTGCAGTGTAAGTTACGGTTGTTTGATCAACGTTGAAATGCTATTCGCTGTGCAAATAACCTTATCTCTTATGGCTTTTATTTGGCGCGACAAGCGATTGTAGACAGCAGCTCTCACCAAAATTAGTTGGCTGTTAACTCCTTTTTTCAGCAGCTCAGATTTCTGTTTGCCCTGGTTGTTTGCTGTAGCTTATAGAGAGCCAGAATGAGCGAATAAATAAAGAGCAGCAATGAAAGTTACCTTCGCCACTATTGGTGCATAGCCTGTGATGTATTTACAAGCGGAAGCCTTCCACTGCCGCTGGGAGAGGCTGGTTTATTGAATAACCAGCATAATATGCCTTTGGCTTTGTTTATTGTCGCTACAGCTGACAAGTGATTTCCTCCAGCCCCCTCCTCTCCTCTCCAAAGCCTCCTCCCTTGCTCTCTCCACTTGCACAGTGTGGATACTCTCACTAGCCTTTCAGTTCATGCGTTGGTGCTAGAGCTTTGGCTGCATAGTGTTTGAGGAGAGAATTTCTCAAAGAAGGATGCTGACAGAAGGAAAATATGCAAGGCTCACTGGATAAGACAGCGTTGGACTCCAGATTTCTTTTCTGACTCTGGGAAAGTACCAAGGACTATTCCTGTTATTTGTTCAAGTCTTGGTGTGGTGTTTGGGTTACCACCACCCAACTTTGTGATGGCTCAACCAGGAGGCAGTCAGGACACCCTAGCAGTTCCTGTTAAGCAGCTCCACCAAGGGGACCAGGCAGGGCTCAATGAGGACTTAGTACGGATACTAAGGGAAAACCTGCTTCAACAGGAGCGACCTCGGCGTCCCCGGGGAAGGAAGTCCCCGTCCTCAATGTCTCCTCGGCTGTCTCCAACTACGCTGTCACCAGGCAATTCTCCTCGTCTTCTGCGGCGCATGTTAATAAACAATAACATCCACAAACAGCGGCGCTTCACTGTAGCCCATACATGGTACAGTATTAGAAACTTCAATTCTCTCGAAATTCAAAGTTCAACCACTTGTCTTAATGGAGTCCTGTATTTATGAGCTGTCTATCTCTGTTTGCCTTGTTTGTTCCAGTGCTGTATATGTTTTACTCACCTTCACCATGATCATTTCTTATGACCTGCCACAGAACGCGAGGTTATTGGTTATTGGATAGAGGTTACTGTGGTGTCTATGAACATTTCAAACTGCATACACTGTTCACATCCTGTTTTAGTTCTAAGGTACATAATCTATACATTTTGAATGATTTATTATGATTTATCAGGATGTTCCTAACCCTAACCCAGGATGATCAGCAGTACTTTTGTGTTCAAGTCCATTTGTTACCGCAACAGTTATCTTTCTATTTTTCTATTATATATGTTATCAATTTTTATTTCTTCAGTCATGAACATTTACTGTAAATTATAAAGAAATGATTGAAACTTCTGACAAACCCATTTGACATTTACAGGGCTGTGTATTGGCAACAACCTGGCAATACGATATGTACCATGATACAGGTTTTACGATTCGATATATTATGATATATTGCAATATATTGAGATTTGCAATCTCAATAGATTGAGATTTACTGCGATATATTGTTTTTCACTTGTTTTAGGCAAATTGTCATAGTATTAAAAAAACAAACGTCCATATGCATATAATCTAGTGGAAAACGCTTACTTTATAAACAGTCAGAGGGATCAGTGGGAGCTCCTTTCTTTTTTTAATAACAGACCTTGTAACATCCAATATCATGCCACTTTTTTTCCAACAGTTTTAAACAGTTTAATAGAAAATAGTAGTTGCTTATATCGTATATATAAAAAGTGCTTACAGGCTTATTTATTTAAATAATAAAAAATGTAAACAGTATGCATGCCCTTTTTTTTTTGTTTGTTTGTTTGTTTGGGGGTTTTTTTTGTCAATTGTCTCAGGTAGTTAGTAAAAGAAAATGCGTCTCCAAATAGAAAAAGTTTCTCCAACATCAAAACTAGTTTTACATAATCTGAACAAATAAATGTTTATACCAATGATAAAAGTGCTAGCGAGATTCCTAAGAAAATATTGAAGAATATTGTAAAAACTATAAGATATAAAAAATTATATAAAATACAGTAAGTTTTATGTTAGCTGTTTGTTGTTCTGCTAACTACACATCAGAATAGTGTCTTTCTAAGTTTGTTTTCAGATACTTTATGTTCCCCGAATATTTGATTTTGGCATGGCACCTTTTACAAATGGCATAGCTCTTGTCGATCTTCATTGTGCCTTTTTTATTGTGGAAGCCAAAATAAGCTTACACTTCAGCTCTCTATATCCAGTCTAAGACTTTTGGATTCGGCCATGCTAATGCAGTGCGGTAATTACAGTGCAGTGGACACACCGAATGGCTCAAGATCTTAGCACTGCCACCTTGCGACCGGGTGGTTAAACACAACACAAAATGAACCACTGTATGCAAGCTGGGGATTGGTGGTTTAAACACAACTTAATAAATTAAAAATCCATACAGTGTTTTTGAGAATCGATACAATATTACAAAGCATAATATCGCAATATCAATATTTCTTATACCCCTACAGAATTATTTACCATTGCTACAGAGAAATTGACTGTAATCATATAATCATATAATGTAATCATATAATGAGCAGGCTAAATATTTATATATTTATATATTTATAGCTTGAATTTGCTCTCAAGGTTAGGGAGTGTGACCAAAAAAACTGTGTAATCCTTCTTTTGTTTGCACTTAGGAAGTTGTTTGATGTGTAGATTTTTTTTTTTTTTGTATCCTGGCATGTTAAAAGAAGAAAGATGAAGAAGATGACAAAATTATTTGTTTATTTTTTAATCCTTGCAAGATGTTAAGCTCTAAAGAGAGCATGCCAGCAGAAAAGTCCTTGAAGGAAAAGCACGTGTTTCACTCAACTACTATTCATTGACCTCATGCTCAAGTGCATGTTCAGAAACGTCACAGGTGAACACGGAGTAGTGCTGGATATGTGATACAGTGATAATAATACAGACATTGTATGCTATTTTGCTGTTACTAATGCACTACATAGTGGATGGTAGTATATAAAGGTGACTGCTTCAGTCAGTCTAAGTAAACAGAGCAGTATTAAGAAGCAAACAGTGCTGCCAGCTGGAGAAAGAGAGGTTTACTGCGACTCTTTGACAACCGCCCCCTCCTTTTATCCACCCTGTTCTGTCATAAAATTCACTGCCTAATGTCATCGCATTCTGCTCAGACAATGGTCCTGACCAGCGCACTCTTCGGAGTGTTGTAATTTAGATAGAGGACATTTTGTTCATATAGAAAAAAATATGTGTTCGTATTTGGGTAAGACATTTGGTCGGCTTAATCTGCATGACTCAAGCTTGGATTGAGACAAACCCGACACATGGCTTGTAGTCATCGCACAAGGCATCTGGTGCTTGCAGCTTTCTGTGAAATTGCTCTACAAAACATGCTTTAATTAACTAATAATACTAATGTTTCACTTCATACAAACAAGCCAAGACATCATAAGATATTTCAAATGGACAGGATCCTGGTCTGCCATCGAGGCTAGCAGGGAGTTTTCTTGTGGTTCTTTCAGAGTTGGCTGTGTTGTTTGTGTAGAAGAGACATCATTGTTGATCTTGCTGTTTTAATAACAGTGTGTTTGAGTGCCTGTATTCATTGGCTGCCTGAAATTGCAGAATAAATCATGCTGACAGGTGTTCCTGAATTGGCCGATGCTGTTTGTGCAATAGAATATTTGCTGAGCTATTTGCGGACACAAGGATCCACATAATCTGTGTGACAGACAGACTTTGACGGACTATTTTTCTCAGTTGTTAAAGCCCTGTGAAAAAGGTTACAACATTGCTGAATTGGTTTAGGAATAGTGTTTAAATCCATGCACTGTAATATTATTCTTTTTTAAATGATCATGCTGTGAGCAGAGACCGTGATATACTGATGTTGGATTATATAATTACTAGGGCTGCCAAACGATTAAAATTTTTAGTCGCGATTAATCGCAGAATTTCATATAGTTAATCACGATTAATCACATTTTTGAATCTATGTAAATGAATAAGGCTTTAAAGTGAAATGTTACAATTAAAATGTTGAACACATGTTATGCTAAAAGTACT
>JAOVVF010000008.1:11339840-11372550 GCA_028565595.1 Duopalatinus emarginatus | reverse complement strand
ATTTTATTTTATTTTATTTTATTTTATTTTATTTTATTTTTTTATTCATTTTTAAATTTAATTTAATTTCATTTCTTTTTGTGTGTGTGTATTATTTATTTCTGTCCTTATTATTTATGTGTGATGAAGTTAAACTTGGGTTATATGAATGATAAGAAAGTATGATTAAGGCTTGTCAGGTCAGCGATCCGGGTTTGATTCTCGTCTGGGTCTTATTTACACTTTCTTTTTATTCATATAACTCAAGTTTAACTTTCTCACACTTCCCCATAAATAATTAGGAGAGAAAGAAATAATAACACAAAAAGAAGGATAATGAAATAAAATAAAAAAAAAAAAATTAAATGAAATGAAATGAAATAAAATAAAATAAAAAAATGAATAAAATAATACAAATAAATTGAAAAACCCTGCATCTAACTATAGTGTTTTTGGGCTCCTATAAGAACCCAGACCCTGCACTTGGGTCCAGTCCCCACACCGATCCCACCGAAAGGTTCGACCCCTTACAAGGTGTATACTATATAATATATGATTCATGCCACAAAGTTGGAAGCACTCGATTGTCTAGAATGTCTTAGTATCTTTTACATTAGCTTCCCGTCACTGGAACTAAGAGGACAAAACATGATCCAACATGAGAGTGCCCCTGTGCACAAAGCAAGCTCCTTCGAAGATATTTAGAACTTGAGTGGTCTGCACAAAACTTTCACCTTAACCCCACTTAACATCTTTGGGATGAACTGGAATGCCAACTGTGCACCAAACCTCCTTGGTCTCTGATTTTACTAATACTCTTGTGGCTCCAAAATCTAGTGGAAATCCTTATTTGAATGGTGGATGTTATTATGACAGCAGGAAGGGGATTAAATCTGAAGTAGGATGTTCAGCAAGCACATAAGTGTTATGTTCAGGTGTCTTCAAACTTTGATAACGAGTGAAAAGAGTCTGGACAATTTATGTAATGTGGGAAATACACACCTGCCTTTGTCTTAATAATTGCCTTACATGTATAACAAAATATTTTTTTTTCAATCATTTGTAATGTAATGGCTAGTGCATGGCTGAATTGTGTCTTGGGTCAGTCTCATTGCAGTGTTCATTGTGTGAAACTGAATGCTATTGGGTAAAGTTGAGCCCAAAGCTATTTGTAAAATGAGTTGTAAATGCAGGCCAATGCATCAGGAAGGCAGCATGCTGTTGATTTGTTAATATTTGTCTTGAGGCTGTAAATCCAGCAAACATTATGTTCTGTTTGGTGCCAGTTTAAGAGTCACTGAACCACATCATTCTCGTTCTCAACAATGTGCTTACTGCAATGGTCATTCATGTTCTTATTTACATATCCTTGTACAACAAGCAGAACCTGATTACAGTCGATAGTAGATAAGATAGCTTATTATTTAAAGTGCTTGGAGCTTTAGAATTCAGCTTTATTTAATAAGTCGAGTTGCATAAGGGCAAGAAGTAAAAGCAATATCATTTCACACCATATGTCATGTTGGCTTTCTCAGTATAGGAGCACACTGAAGGGGCTTTCTCTTAAGATTAATACAATGCCATTTAAAACCATTCCCATGAAAGTGGACAAAACCGCAGCAGAAAAAATATATAAATAAACATTCAGGGGTCTACTGTAAGAGCATGACTTTCCCTACATGGTCATCTTTGAACAGAGCAAAATGCATGTATGTATGTATATTTTTTCCCCATCTCAAACATTCTTCTGATATTCTAGTCCAAACGTCTTCCATGCTTCCCATGTGAACTGTTTATAACATGCTGCAAATCTCCTCATCAGTTCAGATTTGGTGCCTGTGAGGGCCAGTGGAGTGCACTGACCTTATCATGTTCATGGAACCGGTTTCCTACAAGTTGTGCTTTGCGACACAGGTTAATTGTGTCCATCAAAATTCCCCACACCATTACATTACCACCACTAGCCATAAGTAACATGAGCGTCCCAGCCATGGGTCTACTGGATTCATAATGTTGAGGCTACCATTTAACCCAGAAAGCAGGATACATCAGACCAGGCAAAATTTGTCCAGTTGTAGCTTCAGAATTATGTTAAGTGTTATGTGTGTTCTAAGCTGCTTTTTTGATTAGCACCATTACAAAGAGTGATTATTTAGGTATTCCTATCAGCTCAAACCGTTTAGATTTTCTCCTCTGACCTCAGTTATTGACAAGGAGCCTCTGGCCGTAGAACTGCTCTGGATGTTTTTTGTGTAAACTTTAGACTGTTGTGTGTGAAAATCTGAGGAACTGTCTTGTCCCTATTCAATCTGCTTTAGTAGATCAGAGATATAGCATATTAATCAGAGTCATTGCATATCTCAAGAACTGAAATGTATATGGATTCACTTATGAGCAACACTAACTTAAAGTGAATTGTATACAAAGCAGGTGAGTGCTTAGTCAGCTTATCCTTCGAACCCTGAGCATGTCTGAATGAACAGAAACCTACCTACAGGAATTACACAGATCTGGAACTACTAGATGTCACCGTCCATTGACGTAGATTTTTTTGTTATGCTATAAACTGTATACAGTACACTGGAAAAATGTAGTTTTTCTAGCAACACAATAAAATAGCCCAGGTGCAGAATTTGGAAGTGTTCAAAATATGTGATGTGCCAACACCTCAGGTCAGAGCTGGCTGTTTACTGAAACTTTACTGAATCTTCTCTATCCAGAATATCTACATTGCTGATGTCACTGATGTTTAACAGAATCCTACTCACTCAGATCAGTATTTGGTGGAACAAAACAACTACTTCAAAAGCTTATGTCTCAACATGTCTCAACTGCTGACTGAGACTAGTTAAGCTGGATAGTGGGAATTAAGCACCATAGGGTTTCTCTATCAAAGCAGTGTTTGGATGACTAATCCCTGACTTGTGGCGTGACTGTGGGTAGATTCTAACAAGAAAAAGATTTCCTTTTGTGATAATGAAGTACAGGCTGGTGCAGCAGTCAGAACAGCAGACAAAGTCCTGATCGAAAGGTTTTCATCAACGCTTAAAATATTGGCATGTTACTGTATATGTAAATGCAGTGCAAAGTGTCTCATAAACCCTGTGTTTCCCCCGCTACAAGGCTTATCACTTGACCTGTCACCTGACACCTCCTAGCTAATTACTAGTGATATGACCAAGAACTAGGGCTGGGCGATATGGACCAAAAAATCATATTCCAATATATTTTATATACAATGCAATATTATGTACGTTGTGAAAAATAATGTTAAAATTAAACCTGTTTTATTAAGATTTTATGAACAGAAGATTCGGTTTTGTTACATCAAACTTATCTCTCAATATAGTTCAAATGAAAATCAGATGTCCATGTTTAAATATGTTAAAGGCAAAGGTTTTCATTGGGTGTCTTAACTTTTTCACCATGATTGTATATTTTGCTATTTTTCATGATGTGTGGAACAAATTGTCAGAAAACTTTTTTATTTATCAAAATAAAGACTGAAGTAGATGACAAATGACTTGATTAACTTACAGACCTGCAGTGTTTGCATTAAGAGCAGTGGAATTAGGCTACATGTTAAAAACATATTACACATGTAAACAAAAAAAGCAAACCTAAATGTTCTGGAAATGTATTTAAGAGTAAATAAAAATGTAGTCTACAACACAAATAAATAATTATAAAATATATTAAACAAATAATGACATGACCTCCACATTTTTACAAACTAACTCCTTTTACCATTCTGTGTTACTCGTCTCCAGCATGTGTGTGTGTGTGTGTGTGTGTGTGTGTGTGTGTGTGTGTGTGTGTGAGAAGGCAACCCTCATTCCATATCATGCTCTGTTTATATCCCAATATATTTTAATATATCGATATACCGCCCAGCCCTACCAAGACCTTGGTAATAGTCCGGTAGTGCTGTAACCTTTGGTTGCTAAAAAGCAACTATGAGTGTGTTATATGGACAGACCAATGGCTATAGTGTATTTTACTGGTTTGAAACCAGATTTCAGAACTATATAATTTGGTTTTGACTTCAACTTCAGTTGCTTAGTAAGCCGTGCATAGTCAAGCCTGTTTGTTGGTAGTCTGAACTAAGGCCACATGGCATATGTTAGCGGTAAAGCTACAAATGCTCTTTGAAGCAGAGAAAATGGTGTGATTCATCCCAGGAGAAAATGCTGGGAAAATGTGTTCTGGCCAAAGGGTCAGTCTTGGGTGAAACTGTTAGCGTAAAAAAAGGCTTATGAACTACATAGTTACTTAAAGCCAAGCAGACAGACTGCAGTAAATAAAGAACATATACAAGTATACACTGCATCTGGAAACACAATACTGAGTGCTTACAGGTCAGAAGAGTTGGATCTCAAGCATGCGATTTAATTTTATTTATATAGATAAATAATAGATTTATAATAGATTCCAGCTTTATTTCCCTCCAAACCTCTTGTCTAAATGATTAGTTCGAGACTTTGGGATTGATGTATAGGTATTGGCTGATTTTTAACCCAAATATGCAATGGGCCGATATTTGTCTTACTTAGACAATCCTAAGGGTTTATCAATGGCATGAAACAAATGAGTCATATTTTCGCCAAGTTAAGGGTCTGCTGCAATCTTGCACAAACCCATTTCTGTATTTCCATCTAGCGTTTTATCAAAGTAGTGAAGCCCTGTGCGAACCCCCTTTAGTCACAGGTCCCTGCAGTTTCTAGCTTAAACACTAGCTAGAAATACAGACTCCTTAGCTTTTTAGACTAAAAGAGACTAAGGTCTCAAAATGGTGGGCCTCGCACATGGCTGTGGATAGAAAACGTTATCAGTCTGGCAATTATTTTAGTGTATGTGACTCAGCAATATGGCCCACTTTCCCACTGTTGCTAAAGCAGCCCGACTTAAATGTAAATGGTAACAAAAAAGTTTCTACCAAGTTTTTTCTCTTGATTGCGCTAGTTAAAAGTGGCATCCAGATCTGGCCTTGATTGTTATTGACTATCAGCTGAACATCGATGATCGGTATTGGCCACGAAAAAACCCTGATCAGTTCATCTCTGTAATTAAGTACAAGACATAACAGGTCACGCAGTTACAGTATAATTATCAAAAATGGGTTATGATCTGACTGTTAGGAGTGATCTATTCCTCTTATACCACCTCATTTTGACTACAGTTACATTTTTATACTTAATAGTTATATATTGTTAACATATATATAACAAGTTCATGTTTTGTGAAATTAAATATGAAAAAGTCTTATTACTGACAATCTACAACAATCTTTGCACTGATCGTAACAGAGCATGGACACTGGAGAACTTTATTAAGAGGGTCATATCTTTTATATAGCTGAGTTTGGGATTTGTGGCATTATGAGTGTGTGGTCATGGTGGAAATCCATGAGCTGTTGATGAATGTGTATGTACATGATTCACTAGGAAATTCAATAATTCAATTCCTGACCTGCAAATAAACATGACGTATACATGTAACACATGTAGGTTTGAGTTTGAAAAATAATTTAATATGGTATGTTTATCATAATTCATTTACACCAAGCATGATAACTGCATAATGATAACTATGTGAGTGTCCACACTGATGAAAGATTCTGCACACTCCAGCTGTGTCAGCAGCTTAGGAAAATGGATATTGATGATCTTTAAATGCTGTACGTTGAGCAGATCAGAGCTGAATAAATAAAACACAATAGTTTATTTTATCCATTTTTTCCACCTCAGCAATGAATGTGTCCACAATATCATCTGCAATGTTGAACGTGGCATCCTGTAAACTCAGTTGGACAACTATATCATGTGCCACTGTCATTGTTGGTGTAGTTGTGTGGTTGGGACTCTGCCATCCACTTGATTTTTTTTAACCATATATTAATAGTTATGGTGAGATACTTGGTGTGGACGGAGCTTTACCAATACTAAAGTGTTTTTAAAACAGTATTTATTTTTATTTTTTGTAAAATATTCTAGTCATATTTATATAATGTCAATTTTGGGGGATTTATTGTAAAGATGTAAATGTTCTAAATATCTATTAAAAAAACCCAATCCATTCAGTAATGGATTCAATTGTGAAAAGTAAATTTAAAACTTAGGCAAAACAAAACAAAGTAGAACAATAATAATAATAATAATAATAGTAATAATAATAGTGGCTTTAGTGGCTTTGTCCTGCTTTTAATTATTCATGCTAGGACACAGGAGCAGCTGAGTTACAGTATAAACAATACCAAAAGTTTAATTATGCATTAGTGGCCTGTGTGTCCAATGCCATGTGTCCTCAGTGTGCTGTAATTTCTGTACTCTATGACCCATATAACATTACAATGTTTGTCCTCTTATACTTAGACCTAATCAGAGGAGCAATATACAAAAATTCCTTTTTAAAAAAAAAACTCCTAAATTGTAAATATTTCATTAGTAGTTCTTCATTTGTGAGAGGAAATTGTTGCTAACATTTAGTGCGATCTACAGCCTGGTTCACAGTATGAGCTGAGATGTGACCTCTGTTTCAGCTCCGCTGTGTACCTGCACTGGGAGCGCTTGACATTTCCCCATTTCAGCTAGCCAGAATGGCGCCTGACAGGTCCTTACCGCACACACACACAGACACACACACACACACACACACACACACACACACACACACACCCACACACACACACACAGACACACACACACACACACACACACACACACACACCCACACACACACACACACACACACACACACAGACACACACACACACACACACACACTTAATGTCTTACTATTATTGTAGGGACCTTCCATTTACAAAGGCTATGCCTACACTTAAATCTAACCATACCCTTAAACTGTGAAACCATAAGGAACAGTTTAGGGTCTTTTAATTGTTATTTTATTTAAAGAGAGAGAGAGAGAGAGAGAGAGATTCTGCTTATAGGGACAAGCCAAATGTCCCCACAAGGTCATAACTGACAGATATTCGTATTTTAATGCCCCCACCAATATACAAAAACATGCCACTCCGTTGACCTTTCCACCTCTTGCGCTCTATTATATAACTCTACTCTATGTCTACTGACATATTTATTTAGTTTAAGGCCATATTATATAACACACTGTTCTTGTTTATTTGTAACAAATTTAACTAGAAGTGTTTCATTGATAGTGAATCAATTCAGATTTCTTTCTGCAAGTACAAATATCACAAGATGCACAGCTGTGTTTTATTTAAATAGAACGTACTAATACTGTATACCAAGCCATGTATCATACACTAAGTAGGATGCCCAAATAGTAATGACACCAATAGTGTAGTAATCATGTAGTATTTTCTAATTATAGTGTGCAGTTTGGGAGGTTTTCTCAAAATTAAAGAAGGATTCTGAGACTAACAGACTGCATGTCAGAGTTGTGTTGTGCTGGCTGGCATCCACTTTGCAATTTTAAAACAGCTGCTATGATGGTGTCTTTCTTAGAGCTCCATACTAACACCTTAGTGGCTTGACATCTGCATGACATCTACTATTGCTGCTTTTGAGGAGATGAATTGCCATGCCATGTAGCCAAGAGGTATTTAATAAGTGTTGGTAAGCGTCTAGTTGTGTATCCCAGTTGAATTCTTAATACACATTTTAATTAATTTAAAGATTTAGTGTGATATACACTGAAGTGTGTGGTATACCAGTCTAATACTTGGTAGATCCCAAACTTCACAAACTTCACAAACTTCACAAACTTAAGCAAATATTCTGTAGGCAACAAACACCACTTTCTTCAGAACGGTCCACAATCCTGTTGTATTCTAAGGTTTAGGATTTCTCTGTTCTACAGTGTGTTGCATGGCATCCCAGATGTGTTCAATAACGCTGAGACCTGGTGCCCTAGGTCGGAACTGCAAAACCCTGAACTCAGATGAGTGATCATCTAACCATAATTTGCCATAATTAGATGTGTAGCAGCACATTAGGTATGTTTACATGCATCTTGATAATCCGGTAATAATCAGACCAGTAGCACAGTTGGAATAGAATATGTCCATGTATACACCTCAATCGGAATAGAGTCGTCTGATTGGGGTCATTCTGAACTCACATGAAGCTTGTTGTTATGGTAACATGTACAGTAAATGTTACTCTAGGCATGCGCGATAAATTGAATCGGATTACTTGTGGAGTGCATGTAAATGAAGATTTTAATCAGATTGTTGAGTAGAATGTACACATAAAAACCTTAATCTGAATCCGTATTCGGACTGAATTAAATCAGATTAGACAAAATCTTTGCATGTAAACTCACCTACTGGCCAAAGCTATCAGAATGAATGCAGGGCATGACCAGGTATGACCAGTCAGAAAGGAGACACACATGGTGTTCATTGGTCAGAGACATATGTACATGTACCAGGGGTCCCATGGAATGCCATCTTAACAAACCCCACACCATTATAAAGCCGCCACCACCAATCTGTACCAGTTTATTTAACAGTCTGTACCAGGTTTTATGGTACTTCAGTGTGGATTTTGTTTGGATTATTAAAAAAAAACACTTTTATTTAAGAAAAAAGAAAGAACCTGATGGCATGTAATATTAACAAGGTCAGAATGAGTTTGAATTTGTAGCTCGGATAAGTTCACCACCATCATGCTGCAACTTTAGTCATAAAGAAAGGCAGGCTACATGATGACATGAGAGTAGGAGTGAGAATGTAAACAAAGGAAACTAGTTTGTATCTTCACCCAGTCTGGAACTGAGGGTAGATAATGACTAACAGAAGGTGTCTGTATGTTTCTACATTTTTCTATTTCTGCCCGAGTCATGTAGTGCACCTGGATCATGTCATCCTGCCCGGGTGTCATGTTAAGACTATGTGGTTGAAAGCTAACATGACAGAGTGAAGAGCACCTAAAGGGTAGATTAGATTATAAAATGACGAACACTAGAGCCATTAAGTCTGCTGTATCAATGTCTAAGCCATTCTTTTCTTATTATTTTCTATTCTTATTCTTATTAATACTTTGGTATTACACATATTGAGGACACAATGTGGGTTTACTTTTCCAACCTGCACCTCTGAGATTAATCTGTGCAGTAGACAAATGCACAGCCCACATCATCCTTTCCTTCTGCAGTCTGGTTTGCTATAGCTAGTAAAGACAGTGAATTTCTAAAATTCAGCAGCTTTAACCTACTAAAATCTAACATCTGCTAATTCTACATAATTTCCGTGATCATCTATTTCTATCCCTACACCACTGATCACTAACTTTTTTCTTGATGATGATATCAGCACATGTGTTGATGATTATATTCCGTCAACAAACTTGACTAATATTCCATTCGTCCATTTTAAAACCCACATGGACTCACAGGTTCGCACTGTACTGAGGTCACCAGAGTGCTACATGAGGTCCACAGGGCTTAAGGCGCCGCTTGGGGCACGACCTAAAGCGTCAACATCACGCACTAAGTGCACGAAATAGGTCTACAAAGACCTGCACTATGTAGAATAAACAGGCTCATTAAAAGCCTGTTTATGTAATGCACTGTGATGTAGTGTGTGTGTTATATAGGAAATGTAAAAAAATAAAGGGTGGTTTGCTTGGGTTTGTCCTTTATATAAACACTGCTGTGTGGAACCATGAGAAAATTCCTACGCCGAACACTGGGGGCTGCTGTCATCATCTTAATGGTCGTGAGTAATGTTGGCAAACATTTGTACAGACATGGCAACAACGGAAAAAGCAATGGAGCACAACTACAGGAAATATGAAGAACTCTAGCATTTCAGCATTTATTTGTTTAGGGTTTGTTATCAACACGGATTCTGGCTGCAGTAACAGGGAAACCGAGTTTAAGCCATCTGAGGTCAGGGCAGGAGGAGATAGAGCCCTGTGGGCCTTCAGGAGGAAATGTTGTCCTCGTTATCTTATTCCGTTACACCCCAGAGTGACTACACACGAAGGCCAGGAGTGACTGATAGAGTCTTCCTTAACTGAATTTCTGCTTTGGGTGGTATACAGTTACCCTGTCACAACATGTTAAGGTTACACGATTGAACTTCTGTAAGAAACCCAAGCTCCCTCTGTAAGAATCAGATCAAGTAAGGATGCTGTCTCACTTTCTCTTCGCACTCTTTGGAAGTTCGGAAATACCGCAGTCAAGTCCTCAGTTAAACATTCAGCTTTGCGGATAACAATGGAAGACGGATGCATATTCGGCATCACAAAAATAAGAACAATGTTGATGTAATTAGGCTTCTCAAAATATTGCATTTGTTTCAAACTAATGTATTCGGATTGAAATTATGGTTTGGGATCCTGCCTAGGCTAATTCTATTGTACAACAAGCCAAGACTTGCTGTGGCAAGACTTCCTTGGAATTGTTTTCCTACAGGTATTGCCAAATCATGTGACAGATCTCATACAATACATGTGAACATCAGAGTAAAATAAAAAGATGCTACAGAATAAAGGAGAATTTCTAAATGAGCATTGCTCTGCAGCCTGTTCAGTGCGCGGTTACTGTGTTCACAGTGATCTGACATGACTTGAGGCATCAGACACTCGCTCGACTGCAGCAAACCCTTTGTGACATTTCCACCCGGCAGCTGAGAGGCACATAGGTGTTCAGAAGTAAACACAATCCCGCTGGTACACTGGTTAGATAAGGACCTCCAACAAGGGGACTCCACCTCAAGGAGGTTATAAGAGAGTTAAATCCACACGTGTGTAGTTAATTCTGTTTACATAGTCGGTTGGTTGGTGTTTGAGTATGAGAGTAAATGACATTATAGAAGTTGTAAGTGATAGTAAACATCACTTTGGTTCTATAAAGAACATCATTGCAAAATTTGTTTTTGTTGATGAATTTCAGACATTTCCTGTAGCGCT
Organism: Duopalatinus emarginatus; assembly: GCA_028565595.1. NCBI lineage: Eukaryota > Metazoa > Chordata > Actinopteri > Siluriformes > Pimelodidae > Duopalatinus > Duopalatinus emarginatus. The sequence continues at coordinate 11,361,670 of JAOVVF010000008.1, read as the reverse complement.
ACACTTCATATCTTCATCATATCATCATCATCATCATCATCATCATATCTTCACATCATGCAAACATCATCAGTCAATTTTCCCCTTTACTTGTTTGTCCCACAGCTGTGTGGAATTCTCGATTCTGATTGGTCAAATGCCTTTTAACAGCAACTCTGATAGTTGTTCTGTCTTGTCATACAAACCACAGGTTTATACTATGTTATCATTTGTATAGTAACAGATTATTAACAGGGATTTTTTTGTATGGAGATACATTCATGTGTATGCACCCAAGTGTCAGCACTTTGTCTTCAGGATGAAGGGTTTTGTGGTTTTACGGCATCATGACGAAACCGAGGCTGGTGAAAAGACTTTGCTGAACTGTTTATATTTAACATAAACTGCACGCCAATCATTTTAATGATTAAAAAAAGGATATTGTAATGAAGGGAATTATCAACTTCAGTGTGGTATGATGGTATGACATGGACCAGTCCCTGGCTATATTCTTGTAACAGCTTGACTCTAAGTGTTTTATCTGATCAGTGACATACACTCCCACAGCCACAGTCTCTTCTTAAGTTCTGTATTCTGATGTCTAATCTTCTCTTTAGTTTTGTTAATAATCAAAGAGAAGCTGTTACTTTGTTACTGTTTTCTTACCTCTCTGTAATTCGATTCTGACTGTCACAACTGTCCACAGACGTACTGTTGGCATTCGAGATCTTGCCGTGTAATCGTGCAGCTTTGAACATGTCACGTGCTTCGCTCTCGTCCAAAAGTGTGAACACAGTGTGAAGAGCTGGGATGACATCCTCTGTTGTTTTGTTGCGCCATTGTGACAGTGCAGTATTTGCAGGCAGTCAGGAGGCCGAGAGATACCTCAAGTGCTGTATGTGAGTGCAGCGACTGCCCTGATCCTCATATAAACATGTTATATAAAGCAGCTGATGCCTCATCCAGTCTGCATTGTCTGTCTCTATATTCCTTTGCTTGCCAACACAATATCCACAATCCATGCTGTCATCAGGTGATTTGGATTCGCTAGTCAAGCCAAACTGTTGTTCTTTGTCTGAAGCCAAAGGATTTGATCGTTACACCGTTTTAAGCCTCTTTCCATTGCCTCAACATACCTTGTGTCAAAGGGCACAGCTTTATGAAGCAAGATTTGGTGGCATTTGTTTTTTGTTGTGAGCTTTAAAAAGGGAAAGCTGATTAGAATGATTAGGTGTGACTATGTGGATGTAGGGTGTTTACACAAGGCACAGAAAGCAAAAACAGACAGACAGACAGACGGGCAGACGGACTGAGAGTTAGATAGTTAGAGGGTGGAGGGTGTGTAAGAAAAGGGACAGGGATTTTTATTAATCAGAAAAAAACAGATTTACTTTGAAATCAATTGAGCATGGAGACATGATGCCCATAACCTAAGATACACCACATCTTAGGCTCGCTTACTGTAGAAAACAAGGTAACCATGACAGGGTTAAACAGAAATAGACTAAACACTGAAAACTAACCTCACATGTGAAAACCCCCTTACAAGATATTAAAGTTGGGTTGCTTACAATCCTAAAATTGAATTCTTTGAGAAAAATGTTTGGTGTCTACAATATGTTTATCCTCTAATATGGCATGAAAAGGCATGTCGGGACATCCTGAGAGTCTGCTGCTTTACACCAATGTCTTTCAATGAAAATTTGTATAGTCAGTGATATCAGCTCACTTGGTGAACATATTGCATGCATTCCATGATTATTACATAGTCAGGAGTGCGGTTTTCTTTTTGCTTTGTACCTGGGAATTAGTCGTTTTTTTGTTATGTCTGCCTTCTGTTAGCCCTGTTCTTTGTCTTCCGTCTTAACCAGATTTCCTGGCAAAAACAGGCTTTTCTAACTGTTAAGCCATTAGTTGCTCTGTAACGTTGGCCTGCTAGAACCTCCCTCGTGGGGCCCCTTGACGTTTACACACAGACATCCAGTCACACAGTCTTTCCCAGCCACACACACACACATACACACAAACCCAAACACACTGCAGCCTAGAGCCGGCTCTGCAGCACAGCTCAAACAGAGTGAGTGGAGTTAGGATTTCCCGGTTCAGAGTGAAGGAAAGGGCAGAGTGCTGGGAGCTACCTCACGGGGCGAGTTAAAGTGTGTTGGATTAGCACGTGCTAGGAGGTGAGGGAGACAGCGCTTTGTGTGTCTGCAGTCGCACCCGGCATGACAGCTGAAACACATGGGCTTCCAAGAGGACAAGGCAACAACGCAGGCAGCCTTGAGGTGACACATTTTTTCCCGCCTTCTCCTCCTCTGTCCGGCAGCTGCGCGGTCTTCCCTAAGGCTCCCATCCTTTAGCAAATAGGGCTGAATTAATCAGAGCTGTCTGCGCTAAGAGGATCAATAGCTTACGCTGTGCTGTACACGAGTGGAACAGGCAGACTCCTTTCATTCTTGATGCATTTCTACTGCTGGAGGATCGTCTGAGTGGGACCTGCCCTGTTGTTTTGCTCTATGGCATCCCAGCGCATTGCAGGACAGCAGAAACCGAGGAACTTTGTGCCTACTGAGGCTGTCTGGATGCACAAGCATGCAGCTTCCAGTTTAAAATGACACCTTTTGTTTGGACAACAGCAGAAAGACAGCATATGGGGAATAATGAAGGGCAATGCTGGGACTTCACAACGGGATGACATCTTTTGACATTTTTTCCGGTTGAATTCCGTGCAAAAAAAGCAGGAAGGTGATGACTCCTTTAGCAGTTTGGACTCACTCGTATGTGGGGGTCCTGGCTGATTTTCTTTTGTTCTTACGCTGGATTTTACATCCTTAAGTCCGGACATGCTTATTTTATTGCCTTATAACTTCCTTATGGAGTTTTTTCAGGACTATACTATGGATTAGAACATGTGCTAGCAATCACTATGTCTTTAAAAAGGATAAAAAATAAAGGAAAGTATGTAAGGAGCGGGAATAATGACATTCTGTAGACCTGTTTGATTATTTTTTTTTTTTTTTGGATGAAAAAGAGCTATTTAGAGCTCATCTTGGCTTAAATGAAGACTGGCTGTATTTACACAGGACGGGACCAGAAAATGATGCAAGTCAATAATTTCCCACTCAGGAGGCATTCCTGGATATGGTGAGTGCAACTTTGTAAGGAAATCAAATGAAAGGTGGATGTGATTCAGATCGTCATGCACACACAAAACCCTGTCTAGACACTAGACTCACATACTATACATTCACCTGGTGTTGGCCTGGAGATTTGTAATAAAAATCATAGTCAGGAAAAGACCTTTGCTGCCTATATTAGTAGACATCAAATGAGGTGGCGTGTCTCTTCTCATCACATCTAAACCTCCAGCACAGGCCGCAGTTAATTCTCTGTGCTTCAGTAATGTTGAAAGGCCTGTTCCAGAAAAGGAGATTCACATGAAATATTCAGAAGATGAACATTACTTGATAGTCATTGGTCTGGAATGTATTGTCTGGTATGAAATGCACCATGATAACACTGGAGCTACTTTGAGAGGTTTTTTTTTTGTTCGGTCAAACTGAGCAAGCATCAGAAATCCACCACATAGACACTTCCTTATATACTATGTCCTGCTCTAAACGCATTACGTCTAATGCATGACCTTGTAAAGCAGGAAAGCACTCGTCATCACATCAGTATCAGAAAGATGTGTTTTAAATAAAACAGACTGTCTGTGTTAGAGGCAAAAAGCACAATGAATCTAAGGTGACAGGAGGCTCGCTGAGGTTACGGGACTGACGTCTTGCCAGCGGTAACACTGTGACGTATGCTAGCAAGGCTGCACAGGTGTACACTCGGTCCAACGTAACCTTGTACACTTGTTGAAGGATCAGTTGTGTTTGCATTCTTTAAGTCTCCACAAACAGAATAAGGGAGGCACACCAGAGTAGGCCACATGACAAACAAAGCCAAGCACTTAATGTGTCAACTGTACATTTTCATCCATTCCTAAAGTGCTTTCCAAACAACTGCCTCGGAAAACATGATTTCGTCATTGTCAGTGTTTCTGTTTTAAACATGTGATGTACAGCTGTACCTTGCAAAAGGCATACAGTAATATATATGGCGTACAAAGAATAACCGTTTGGAGGTAAATGGAAGGTTAACCATGTTTGGTCAATCATTTCTAGCATGTGCAAAGCCGCTGTTAGTGTAGACACTATTTACACACTGCAGGGTGGAGTTAACCTCGCTCCGGACTAGAGCATCCACATCCTGCTGCTTTGATGGGATGAGCTATAGTCTGCAGATACCAGCCCTCATCTATACCCACTTCCTCCAGGCTGGGAGGATAGGATCAAATTTCTCCATTGCGTCAGACTCGGTCAGGTTTCATGTGAAAGCAGGTGGATTGGTGCTTGTTAGAAGAAAAATATGTACTGTAGGGGTCAGGTCACTTTGACATTTTTTTCCTGGAAATTTGAGATCAGTTTGATACCAGTGAAAATGTACATTTAATTAAAATTTCTGCTAGATATCATAAACTGTAGGTAGCGCTGTCACATCACAGCAAGAAGGGTCTGGCTTCCATTCCTTTGGGTTTCCTTTGGGAGCTCTGGTTTCCTCCCACAAACCAAAGACATGCAGTCAAGCAAACTGAAGATCAAAAATTGCCTCTAGGTATTTGTGTGTGAATGAGTTCTTCCCTGTGAGAGACTGGTGACCTGTTCAGGGTGTTTTCCAGCCTTCCACCCAGTGAGCATAGGAGTATAGACTCCAGCACCCTGTACCAGGGAAGAATGAGTGGCTTAGATAATGACTGGGAGATCATATACTGGCTAATAATAATAACTAACGTAATGTAATGATGTACGACAAGTTATTCAAGTGTATTAATTTCAGGGCTTTGTGTGTATTACTCTGTGTGTTCATGTTCATGTTCCTAGTTTGGAATGGTTACTAGATCATCAGCAGACATGACATACTTTTCAAATATAGAAATTTTGTCTTAAATATAAAACTAAATAACACGAAAATACAACATTTATAGCGTTACCAACTTTTACCAGGAATGTACAAATAATTGTGAGCTGACATGATACAAAACGAGTGTTATTCACAAGTTTTACTTCAATACAAACCTCAGTAATCTTGCTCATATGATATTGCTTAAATGTGGAAAAATGAACAATTATTATGTTGCGTCAGTGAGGTTGTAGCACCACTGTGAAGTACTGTACAGCCTACATACCAAGGTTTGTATTGTAAGTCAATAAGAATTTTTTTTCTCAGCTGTTCACTATGAATTTAGCACTGAATAGCCCTGATTCACTTGGGCCTAATTTAACAACAAACCCCATACAATTATGGAGCCACCACCAATCTGTACCAGTTTTTCTGGTACTTCAGTGTATATATGAAATATTATTTCATTTTGAGCATTAAAACTATTATGCAAATGCAAATGTGCATATTAACATAACAGTTACAAACGTTTCAAGTTTCCTAAGTGTTTTAAAGGACTGTGACATGCTTTAGCGCCTGTAATCAGTTATATTAGTCAAACGGTGGTCAGGAAAGAATTTTAATGGCATTCTGTTGTTTAGTAATTGAGAGCACATGCCTGCACATAACAGGGCTTTTTAGCACAGCGCTGACAAATATGGTACAATAAACCAACCTCATATATACTAAAAAACGTTTATGAGTAATCCGTCATGATTAAAACCTAAAAAATGTTTTTGACAGGATCATTTAAAGTTTTAAGCTCCTGTATAATTCAAAGCCTTTTCACAGTTTACTGATTTTCATTCGACTGATGTTACAGAAAGTGATGTTTTTTGGATAGTCTAATGGTTGTAATGCTATCTGATATAAAGGCAAACCCTCTCTTGTAGCCTGTATTAAAGAACAGTGGATAAATGATACTATTGACTTAAAGTTAAAACTGTGATGAGTCTGTAGCAGAGAGCCGGTGATGACTAATGAGTCATAATTACATTACGGTGTCAGCCTTTTGTGTCTGATTTCTCATGAAGTTTTTCCTTGCCATCTCTGTCTTGCTCATTGGGGACCAATTTACTGTAAATCTAGATCTTTTCTGTAAAATTCTGGAAATATTCTGTAGGCAATGAACACCATACTTCCTGTTGTATGTCGCATGGCGTCCCAGATGTGAAATCTGATGACATACTGATGACAAACTTCTCTGACAGGTGAACACACTATGTGTGTCTCCTATTCTGACGAGTTACACTCTTCCATGTCCTGCATTTATTCTGATGGGTTTAGATACACACGTCTAGAGACGCCAAATTATAGTTAGAGGAAAATACACACATCTGTGGGATGCCATGCCAACATGATGTGGGACACAGAAATCCTATAGAATCTCTGGAAATCCAACACCTGCACTTATTTAGGACATTTAAGCATTTCCAATAAATGAAAGTGAACTTTTTTTGCAGTAAAAAGCAGATGTATACATTAATATGATTCGTGCGGTAGATGAAACGCTTTAATAAAAAATGAATACAGGGCAATTAAGAGGACAAGCGTTTTTCAGCACGTCACCTAATGGTTTGATTTATTTAAGGCTCCCTGTACCAGTGTGTCCTATAATACATTAATGTCAGCGTACCTTTTTTTGGCAACATTTGTATTTTCTATATGCCACCTGTTCACACAAAAAGCCCTAATCACATACTACGACTGTAAGATTTGTGTGTGTGTGGGGGGGGTGCACAACACAAGAATGGACTCTTTATTAATTATGCTGCACTGTCATTTTCTGCACAGAGTGTTATAGGGCTGTGACACAAACCATGGCATGCAGGGACTAGTGTTGAGAATTGGCCTAAAGGCAGACAAAACAGGTGTGTGTGTGTTGTTGATGGGTGTGGGTATGTGTGTATGCATGACCGTTACAGTATGAGGTTGTGCTGGTATGCCAGCCAGAATATACTCAGCTTAGAAACAATACGCCTTTATCTTTATCTTTATCATAAAAACAACAGTAGTTGTTATAATATAATATTTGTCCATCAATCTATGAGTTCTATCATCACATCACTAAGTGAACGTGACACTTCCTTCCCTACGCTCATCAGCAAATTGTCATTTGGAAATTTGCTCAGGAAAACAAGTCATTCTATAGCTGAGGGTCTGTTATGCTTTGGATCTCTCTCCCAACATCAGCATGTGTGCTAGTCCAGGCATCAAATCATGCACAGCAGCAGCGAGAGACATTTTTATGCAGCACGTAGACAGCAGCCCTGTTTTCTGGTCCTGCCTGGGTGTGTTTTCTTTTCCACATCCAGCTCCTTCATATCAAAAAGGTGCGGCATGTAAGAAATGTGGGTTGCAGTCATTACGTGATTACGAAGACTAATTTTCACAAAGACTTTAATCCATATTTTATACTGCACAGCAAATACCAGACTGGCTGTAAATCAGAAGAACAAAGCCTTCAGGCAAATGTTAAATCGAGTTAATAATAAAAACAGACAAACATGTTTTTCTTAGGATTTTGCCACTAGCGCTATGACGCCAGATCTGTTTTTAAATTAAACAGTTAGTTTTAGTGTTTACGCTCGCACACAGCAAATATGTGCAGGATCTGCAAAAGAGTAAGCTTTTGGTCTTGTTTTATTAAGATCACACCAGAACAGCTTCAGTGCACCTTGATTCTAGTCTCTGAAACTGTAGTCTCCACTGCTGCCTGCCAAATCCACTCAACCCCAAAATCTTAGCCCTGGTTTCCAGAAATTTGGGGCAGAGTTTCATCATAAGACAAAGGTGATCAGTCAGTCGAATGTTGTATTAAATAAATAAACACTTAAACAAACTTTTTTCCTTTAATTGTCATTCATCTGACATGTCAGGGTCATACACTAAATGGCAAAAAAGTTACAGACGAGCCTCTAATTCGTAAAGTGGTGGTGGCTTCATACTTTGGCCTCATTCAACAGGACAACATGCCAGCACACACGTCTAGAGACAGAAAATGATTATTGGAACACAACTGAGTTTGAGGTTCCCACCTAAGTCACCAGATCACAACATTATTAAACACATCTGGGATGCCATGCAACATACTGTGGAACACAGAAATCCTACACCTCAGAGTAAGTATGGTGTTTATTGCCTACAGAATATTTCCACAAGCGTGTCGAGTTCATGCCCTGTGGGGGACCTACCAACTATTAGACTGGTGTATCAGTTTTTCTGGCGCTTCAGTGTATATTTCTCACACATTACGTATATCTCATCAATCGTTGCTTCACAAACAAATGAATCTCTCCAAGACTGTAGTCCATAGGTAATATAAGCTCCTATGGGAGCCACCAAAACATAGCCATATAACGCTTTCAATGCATAACAGAGCCACTGTTTTTAATTTGCCACCTGTCTATATACTCACATAAGGCAAGAATTACCCCCCATTTCATTCTTTACAGGAAGCTGGCAAGTGCAGACCGCATTAAAGCAGGGATCATAAAACTGGTGTACATGCATTTCTGATTAAAGTAATGTTGCCGTTGCTTGTAAGCATGGAGGGCAAATGCCAACACCATGATCTGGCCTTGTTAAATTCCTAACTCCACATTTCCTGTTTGGTCTCAACCCAAAATAGCTGTCAATGTGACTGAGATGATGTCAGACTACTTGTTTAAAAAAATCATTTAATGAATCATATGGACTGTTTCTCACGGTCAGCCAGATGTCAGCTAAAATAATGCTGAGGTAACGGACAATATATAATTTCAGTCAGATGATCTGATCATTTCTCTGGTATCGAAAACCAGATTTCCTCGCCTCTGTTCAGAGTCTGCAGAGTCACAGTGACTGTGTTTTGTCCGATGTTTGCTGACAGGACTGGCCCTTATAATATTATTGCCTGTGGATCTAAATTAAACCGAAGGGACATTTTTATCAGATGAGTTTATCGACCATGTTACAGTATTACAGAAAGGGCATAAATGTCTGGGCTGAAGACTTTTCCATGGTGGAGATGCTGACACTAGAGACTCTTTTCATAAATATTAAATTAATGTATATTTACAGGAAAGATTTTTTTTTTTTGTTATATAACTCATTCTAACTATTTTTAACCCATTTACTCGGTGTCTGCTGTACAGGTCAAAGTGAATATACTGTTAATATAAGTGGATTAACACAAATTTAGGATTTGTCTTAGTAAAATATTCAACACCAATCAGCAAATCATTCAGTAGAATGAATAATCATGAATCACAGAATTATCGAATCCAGTGACTCTTTCAGCAGAGATCTGTTTCAGATTTGGTGACGACAGTAAAGCGAGGAAGCTGCCCTTTCCAAACAAGCACACCCTCCAATCTGCAAAGCCACTGAAACACACTAAACTGTTTTTTTTTAAGTCTCCAGCTTGATTCCATCCAAGGTCGGTTGGCGGTGTTCAAGCACGTTGTCCTGTGGCTTGCGTGTGCGTCAGTGTTGGCCTTTGGATAGTTTTATAGCTTGGGTTTTGGTTGGAAGTGGAGGGGCGAGGAGGGTGTTGTGGTTGGTTAGTGGTGCCACATCACTGTGGTGGCTCATTGCCCTCCTGAACGTTGCCTATCTCACATGCTGCACCCAAGAAGGATGGAGGCCGAAAGTCTGTAGAGAAGGCTATTATTTAATTTCATTTAAAGTGCAGATACAACCAGAATCAGCAGATGTTAAATTCAGGGTCTGTGGATGCAGCTTGGATATGCAGCTACAGAATCCCATGGTACTCTCTCAACCACTGAGTTGCATGGGTGTGTCCTAAATAAATAAACATTAGTCTTAACTTAGCATCTTTGTTCATTTATTTATCTTTTACACAGCTTACTTGTTGCCATTGAACCCAGTATGCAGTAATAGACATTGTACACCGTTTTGAATTAAATTGTACTTATATAAATACCTCTTATGTGTGCATATATATATTATACTCTATTTGTGTGTCTATATGAATAATTGCTAGCACTAATATGTTACTTAACAATATAATTAAAAAATAGCCTTGAAAAACACCAGACTCTCAAAGTTATTGATGTAACCAGCCTGATTCTGAGTTGCCGGCTGTGTAACAATTAAGCTCTTAGGCCTTAAATCTGAGCAGATAGAATGGAAATGGTGGCACTGTGGCTCTCTAGGACTGACACTTGCACCTGACACCCTGACACTGACTGTTCATCCAGGCTGAAATATCCTCAGTGTGCCTGCATTAAGTCCAGTGACGAGGATCCTGCTCGTGTTTTGCAAGGCCAAGCTTTTTTGACAAATGCATTCAGTTCATTTCACAGAAGACTTAAATTGCACGTGCCCCTCCCTCCTGAGGGAAGGCTTTGTCACCTGGATATGTACTTCATGGAAAAGATTTTTTTTTTCCCATGAACTATATCTTTGTATTTTGGAGAATGTGCAGCCTTTTGCAGCAGGATTTTCTTATTTTCTTACGTCAGCATTGTTTCCAGCCCCAGGTAATGGAAGAAACGGTTACTGTGTTAAATTCACAAAGGCCTCTCCAAAACATTGTAGCCCTAATGAGTTTAGCAGTGCTTTCATGTCTGCTAGACCTTTTCCTGGTTAATGTGTTGCAGGCTGGAATCCTGCTTTTTATTTCTTGCAGTGTATTAACAATGACGTTTATTCTTCTGTGAACCTTGAAGAAATCCCAGATCCCGGGCTTACATTGCCGGAATAAAAAAAAAAAAAGATACTTTTCACTTGAAGAAGATGTTCAAGGCAAAACACTTGTTTGTTTTGGAGAAGGAAGAAGGGTATGAATGGCACAACAAAGTCCTGAACAAATCATTGAATAAATATTTTTGATGTAGCCTATAATTTAAAACTATCAAAATAAAAAAGTTTTACATGTTTGGAAAGTGTTTGCACACGCTACTGACGCATGCTGTATTTTCGTTTCACGCAGCTGCTATGATACTCTTTCAGTTGCACGTAAAGCAAACCACTGACTGTGTGACATATATCTACCATGCTGGAGGATTTAGCGCTAAGTCAGGGAACTTCCTATGACATCACCAGTGGGATCCTTGTGTACTGACACAAGGTGGTCCCAGTAATCCATTCAGTCCTGGATCAGTGATGTCACAGGGATTAGATTTAGCATCACTATGATGCACTTTCCCTTGAAAAAACGTCTAAACCCATTACCTCAGCCATGTGCAAGGACTTTTAAAACCGGGCCACTCCCGATTAGTCACTACAGCACTGAAGGAAACACCCTTCTGAGCTTTCGTATTAGCGCCGTGCTGAAACCCACAGTGCAACAGACATGCGTAGATAATCTTAGATGCGTAATAATACATTTTAAAATACTATCACTTTATTCACCTTATACCACAGCAATTTGTATTCATTTATAGCTACATTTAATGTGTCTGAGAAACAAGTTAGTTTCTGTCATTTGCCCTAGAATGCAGCTTGTCATGTTATAGATAAACAGTAAACCACAAAGCTCTCCTCCCTGAACACTTTCCTGTGTCATGAATACGGATACAAGTTTATGTGTATTATTTATAACGTTTTTTTTTTTTTCCCGTTCTTTTTTCTTTCAAAAATGTTGTCAGTGTAAGCAAAGACCCCAGAATCCTAGTGCAACTCACTCCCTAATTCACTCACATTACAGGGGGGGAATTGTTGTCTGTGTCTCTTGATGAGACACTGAGTCTGTTTATATTTGATCTAAATACTGTGTGGCCCATTGTTACCTCGTTGTCTTTCCAGAATGGGGGCAATTGTGTTTCTATTCGTCGGATAAGACAAAGCCCTTGGGGAGCCGCACAAATGTTTCGATCTGGGAAAGTTGTTTTAAGAATGCATATTCCCAGATGCAGCTTGGGCAGCAGGAAGTGATGGTGGTAGTTAAAATACCCACTGCCCTATGCTGCACTAGAGTCTGTCGTCTTGCAGAGCAGTGCGAATTTTAGATTGAAAGTCCAGTGTAATGCCTACCACTACAGAACCGCTGGAGAACCTGATCTGCTGGGATAGTACATCCTTATTAGCAGCACTGTCTCAGACTGTCACATACTCAAAGGTAGTCTTGAACGTAATTTTCTTCCAAATTTACCTTACATTTGACAAAGAAACAGTGAACAAACAGTGAATATAATAGTGGAAGCTTTGTTCTTTGGGCTCAGTAGGCATCCTGAGATGTTCTAACAGACACCTGTGGTGGTGATTATTACTGCAGTCTCTGGCACCAACTCCCCCTACCACATCAGTATGCTCCCAGGAGATTATCCACATGGCACGGACTAATTAAACATGCAACTGGAAGGGAAAACTTCCCGCATATGTGTGTTGACAGTGATGGCATCTGTCTGCTTTGGCTATAACAATGCACCATAAAGAGATCCTTTATTTACCAGTAAGCATGTCAGGTAGCAATGTGTGGAAATACACCAGCTGACAAAGCTAAAGTCTCTGTTATGCTTTGGTGGCATGGTTTGGGTCTAGTTACACTGAAGGGTCTATTGACTGATCCTATGATGAAACATTTCTGTTCTGATAGAGCCTTTGTCCTTTGTCCACAAATATTAAAAGGATAAATAATTTGAGGTGACCTTCATAGGCACTATATCTCTGGCGATTTTGGAGTGATGTGTTAGTTTCAAATCTTACAGTTTCTGTCCCAAGGACCACTAATGCTCTACTGGTCAACTTACGTTTCGCCTTTAATTTGTCATTTATGGAATTTGGCACCCAAAGTTTATTTATCTAATTTATACAACCCAGTTGAGGGACTGGCATCTTCTTAACCACTGAGCTACCACTGCTATGCTATGCACAATTGTTTATATTTCTTAAACATGTCTATTTGATTGTCATTTGAATTTTGTTGGTTGCTATATAATAAAAAACACGCTCACTGTAGCTCTAGTATTAAGACACACAAATACAGATTTCATGTAAAAAAAACAAAAAAACAAAACAAAATACACCCTCTTTTAATTCTATAGTTAAAAAATATCTGGTCATTAACAGGTTAAAATTAGGTAAGTACAACCTCAAATGAACAACACTACACAATACATCCCACTGTGGTATTATTTATTTAACAAAATACACCTTGACTGCTTCTATAAGAATTAGAAATGTACGAAGTAGTCAGGTGCTGCTATTCAAATGCCCTTAATTAACTGATCATCAGGTAAGTGTGGCCACCTCTATAAAAGCAGGTTCTAGCAGTTTGCTGGTTCAAAGCATTTAGATGTGTGTTAACACATCAGGAGGGAAGACATCACCAATAACCTTAGAGAAGCAATTGTTGCTTACCATCAATCTGGGGAGGGGTTATAAGACTATTTCCAAACAATTTTCAACAATTTCCAAACAACTTGGAAAGGCTATTTCCAAACAATTTGACGTCCATCATTCTACAGCAAGAAAGATTATCTGGAAAACATTCAAGACAGTTGCCAATCTTCATAGGAATGAATGTCACAGTAACTTCATCCCAAGGTCAGACTGTGCAATGCTCAGTTACCATATTCAATGTTTAAGTTTCTAACAGTTCAATTAGAAAATGAGTGAACAAGTATGTCTTGTTTGGAAGTGTTGCCCGGAGAAAGCCTATTGTTAAGTTTGCAAAGTAGCATCTGAACAAACCACAAGACTCCTGAAACAATGTCCTTTGGATGGATGAGACCAAAATTGACGTTTGGCTGTAATTCAGTAACAGGCAAAAACCAAACACAGCATATCAGCACAAACCGTTCATACCAACTGTCAAGCACGGTGGTGGAGGGATGATGGTTTGGGCTTGTTCTGCAGCCAAAAAATAACCATGTGAATCTTGCAGTCATTGAGTCGACCATAAACTCTTCTGTATACCAAAGTATTCAAATGGCCTATCTATCTGACGGCTAAAGCTTGGCCTGAAATGCAACATGCAACAGGATGAAGATCCCAAGCGCAACAGCAAATCTACAGTAGAATGCCTGAAAAAGATAAGAATTGAAGTGTTGCAATGGCCAAGTCAAAATTCAGACCTCAACCCACTTGAAATACTGCGGCAGGATCTTAAGAGAACTGTGCATAAATGAATTCCCACAAACCTCAATGAACTAAAGCAATGTTGTAAAGAAGAGTGGGCCAAAATTCCTTCAGAATGATGCGAGAGACTGATAAAGTCATAGAGAAAACAGTTATTTAAAGTTATTGCTGCTAACTGTGGTTCATTCATGGTGTGCAGTATTTACCTAATTCTAAAACCTGTTAAAGACCAGATGTCTGGTTAACTATAAACATAGAATTCACATTATGACTGTAATTAACTGCTCCTATATTGGAGTGTATTGCATTCTTTTGTCAAATATGATGTAATGCACTTCACATAGCACATGAGGGCTATGAAATACATAAAAAGTAAAAAAGGGTTAAATGAGGTTAACACTGAATTCGAGTGGACTATGAAAGCACTGTCAAGGCGTCAAAGCAGCACCAGTTTCTTCATAGAGCAACTAGCTTGTCTGGTGCATGGCGGTTTAGTTGCTGATCATCTGCTCTGCATCTGAGGGTCTTGCATTGCACACATACTTCTCCTTTATATCATGGTGTAACCGATTAAGAAAGTCTACCCAACCTAATGTGCCTTTTCAGAAAAAATCCTTATCATGAAGATTACTTACAGCGTTTTACTTATTATCTGCTCTCATCTTTGGGAGGAATACATGCAGAACGGCATTGCGCCAAAGCACATGCACTGTACCAGATGGAAGAAATGAAAGGTTAATTAGCTTATTCAGATTTAAGCACACATCATTTGACGGGTGACGTCCGTGCTGCAGTGCACACAGGAAGCATGTCTTCAGGCTGTAACTATACCCACCTGAGAACACAGTTTTTGTTTTTTTACTTTTTTTTGTTTTTAGGACGCGTGCGCTCATTAAAGGCACCGCATAATTGAAGAACAGGTTTCCTTATATGGAGGTTCAGACTGCAGGGAAGTTAGCTTGAGAAGAGAGTACGCATTCCAGCATTAAACATGATCTTTACAAATACATTCCAGTGTTCCCTCTAAAGCAGCTTAGGTCACCAGGCCTTAGGCATTTGTCTGCTGGTATTTAGGGGCATGTTCAGGCTACAAAAAAATGTATTGTAAATTTATTTCTAATGCATTTTTTTCTTGTTAATTTTGTACTTGCCGTATAATGAGTGGAAATTCTGTTAAAACCTCATTTAATTTGATGGATTCATCAGTTAATTAATATTATATAAGACACTGAAACTGTACACTAGCATAATTCTAAGCTGTGCTACTCCTCTTTTTGGTATGTGTGTATGTCCTACTGGCTTCAACAAACCATTAAATAAATCTGATTAGTTAATTTTCCTAGACACTATTTTAGTAAAGAAAGTGGAAGCCTTTAGGGTTTTTTTTACATTAGGCAACCAGCAAAATCTGAGACAGTGTAGAAGACAGTTGGCATCAGATTGGCATTCATTTTATATCCTCTTTTCAAATGAGTGAAAAAATTAATTGGACATATTTTTAGCCCTGCCTAAGATTTACAAGCTTTAGTAAAAAAAAAAACCTATTTACATTTGACCTGCTTCTTTATGCTCGGCCTGTGTGTCCGATCTGAGAATGACGATGCATTGTGCATTCATCCGTGAACGTGTGTGCGGCTGCAGAGACCGCAGGTGGGGCACGAGATGCCAGACGTCAAGGCAGAGGCGGATGCAGCTCTCTGTCTCCGGGTCACGTGTGGTTGAGAGGAGTTGTCGTGCTTGTCTTCAGGTTTGGCAGCTGCTTGTCTGGTTAAGATGCACCAGAAATCATGTTCACAGCAGCCGTCTCAAATTACTGGGGCTTTTTTTTTATATGACTTTTGTTTTGGTGACCCTTGTTTCAGCTTCCGTGCATATGCTCACGTACTTTAGATGGATGACGTGCAAAGTGTAACCTGTCCTTTGCACAGAGACGGTTTCATTCTTTTACCCAGAGAGAAGTCAGGGTTCAGTGGCATGGAGATTCGTTATGCCTTGAGACTTCCCTGACTGTAATTCCTGACGGCACGTCCTACACATTCCATGATGTGCTCCTTTTCAGCAGCTGAATTTTTTGGCAGGCCAGATAATGTGGATGAATTCAGGAATGCAAGACAATTAACTAAGATTGCAAATTAACATGATAATACACATTACGCATTATTTAGGTTTTTGTTACCAATACGTGGAACTAATATGGAATTGAGAACTCACCTATGTCATGTATGGGGTGCAAGAGTGTGCACCATGGTCACATGACCCCAGGCGTGCACTGAAGCCCTGCATGCATGCTAAGTGAACAGACTATTTTAGCATGGCACTGCAGCATGCGCGTCACAGCTTAAAGGACTTAAAAGACCTAAAAGAGTTTGTAACCCTTTAAAACTCTGGACCCTGTCTGGTACCCTGGTGATGTTTATATTGGGTTTGCTTTTGGTTTATGTTTCCGTGTCCGGTTACTTTTGGTTATTTGTCTTTTTGTGTTTATTTTTGTAAAGACATTCCCCATTTCCCCCTGTTGTGAGTTTTAATATACACTCACTTCGACAAACGTTTTAAGCTGCCCACTGTGGACGTAGCAGGGATGCAGAAATGGAGCACAAATTCCGAGCTCGAATTGGTGTGCACTTGCCATGGGTCCCACCATTCCCGTATCATGCACTGGAGTGCGGGCCGGAGGGATTTCTTCGCAGATGTGGGCTTTATTTTCAGACACTGATGGACCCAGCAATCTCGGAGATGGACAGAGTCTGTTTTACTGCTCTTGCATCTCACTGGGGGCACATGCCAGTGGGCTGAGGCGGCGATGAGCACAACATGTTCAGGAACACAGAGGAGCTAGTCCGTGCCATGAAGGAGGAGCCAGGAGAGCATTCAAGTCGGAAACTGGATTTGGCTCCTGGCTATGCCTGTAGTTTGCCCTGAATCCATGACTGCACCCAAGTTTGTTCCATGTTCTGTGGAGGACGCCTCTGATTTTACCCCTGAGTCAGCTCCTGACCCGACTCCTGAACCAGCTCCTGAGTCGACTCCTGAATCTGAGGATGGCAACTCAGAACTCAAGCCTGTATCTTGTTAGCTAATGCCTGCTCTGTTTCCTGATCCAGATCCTGCCCTGGCTCCAGATCCTTCTCCAGATCCAGCTCCTACCCTGGCTTAAGACCCAGATCCTGCCCTGGCTCCAAATCCTGCTCCAGATCCTGATCTAGCCCCAGATCTTGATCCGGTTCCAGGTCTTGCCCAAGGACCTGCTGAGCACAACCCCGGCCCTTAACTGGGAGGCGATCCGTCCTATCAGCAAGGGGGTGAAGTGGGGGTGGGCAGGCGGTCAAAGTGGAGCTACACCCAGGCTCCCTTTTAGGAGTGGCCCTCTATGCTATGTCCTCAGAGTGGCCTACCATGCCTCATCTGTGGGGAAAGTCGAGGGGACACCTATCCATGGTGTGAGTAGTGGACTCTCCCAAAGACTTCTTTGCCCACCCACCCGCTCCCTTAAATTTAAGTGGCTCCTGATGTGCCTTAGGAGGGGGCCTCTGTCACGTATGGGGCACAAGAGTGTGCACCATGGTCACATGACCCCACGCTTGCATGCTGATTGTACAGACTATTTAAGCATGGCGCTGCAGCGTGCACGTACCTAAATGTGATGCTGTCTTTCAAGTGACAACGCGGAAATCCATTTACGCACCGGTGTGAATGCAGACTAGAGGTATGGTGACCCTTCAAGTCAAGTTGTGTCAATAAAGCTGGAATAATAATAAGTCAACTTGAGTGAGAACATATTGAGCAGCTGCTTCTGGAGATAAGCAACATAGCGGCAAGAAAGACTTATACAAGTGCTTGAAAACGGATTTAGACAATTTTGGATAATACACTGACTAAATCCTGACTTGTGAATTGGCGCGCTGGTGTGCTTCTGATATGACACAAGGCCAGATCTAGAAGAGTTGCTTAACAACTAATAGCTGAAGACTTTTTTTTGTTATTTTGTTATTTTACAAGTCCTGATGTGGACGAAGTTCCATTTCCATTTCCTCAAGAAAGTGCTAGCAAGCTACAGCTAAGCAAATGGCATTCAATATATAGTCAGTAGGGGACATAATGCAACATACATAAAAGGTACATAAAAATCTATCCATCTAACAATTAAAGCAGAATAGCTGTCTACATCTCAGAGCTTCTTCCTTTCATCTATCTGAGAAATGGGACTTTTTTTTGCTCTCCCATTTACGTACATTATGATATCTCACCACTCTTGTTCTCTTCCTGTATGCTTGTACTTCCTACTTGCTGAGTGCTTGTCCAAAAGGCTTTAGTTCTTGCCTGAGACTGGATTGTTTTTCCTCACTGGAAGGAGGTATTGGTAGGATGTTAGAATCTCTGTTCGAAGTGTTTACAGAACATTAGTGCTCACATGCTGTTTAGGCTCCTGAATGCATACAGTATGTTATATATATCCTGGATATATATAGCACTGACCATCATATTGACATTCTTTAGTCCTTTTCTGAAAATCAGGCACAGGGTTTGTTTGGGGTTGAAGAGGACCGTTTTATCCAGCATTTTGAGTAAGAATAATATACGCAACATAAGTTTAAACTATGATGATTTTCTTCTTAATTTGGTCATATCCACAAGAGGAACGTCTTATCAGCTGTCATGCATGAGCTCAACAATGCATAGGATTGCTACCCACTGGGGCATGAACTCCCTGAGCTGATGGAAATATTCTGTATACAATACCCATACTGCCTGCAGATGGTCGACAATTCTGTTGTATTACGAGGTGCAAGATTTCTGCATTCCACAGCGTGTAAAATGACATCCCGCCCTCAGATAAGTGTTCCTCTAACCATCATTTGGTATCTCTATACGTGTGTGGTGGTTCATTGTCCTGTTGGAAGAGGCCAAATCCATCAGAATGAATACAGGACATAAATGGGTGTAACTCGTCTGAAAGGAGACACACAATGTTCATCTGTCAAAGACGTTTCTAGGCATAACATCGGTCACATAAATTGATAAACAATCAGATAAAAACAAACCCCATATTGTTATGGAGCTACCACTAACCTGTACTAGTTTTTTACAGTTTGTTCCAATTTTTTTCTAGCATCTCAAGTGTATGTCTTTCAGTGGGTGGTTGATCAATAATGACTTGAAATGATGGTAATTAAAACCAAAAATCTATCTGTGAAGTAATCCCCTCATATCCAGTGCACAAAATAAAAAAAACCCCATAATGTCACTGTAAACCAGCCAATCTATTTTTACATTTTTACCAACCAACAGATTTTCATTAAACTGTTTATTACATTTTCACTAGTCCACTACTGTAACACTAATTGCAATGATTGTGGCATCATTCAGTGACTATAAAAATGAAGAGATTCACAAAGCATCATTTGTCTAATAGTATTTCAGGAAATGACACATTTTTTGTGCTGCCTCTCACTGTAGCTAATTGGATTCTGACATCCTTTCAATTGTCTCATTTTAAGAGGGAACTCACCACTTTTTCACTTTTCCATCACCGGCCTTGGAAAACCCATTTTCCTTTCCAGTGTCTGGGATGAGCCATCAAGCAGCACGGCAGAAGAATGCAAGCGCCATGGCAACATGATGGGGCACAGGTGGCATGGCACACTGGGCTAAATAAAAGGTGGCAGGAGAGGCAATTGGCCCCCGGCCATCAAATTAAAGTAATCAATAGACCGTGTGACACGGTAGCTCCCTACCTCCTAGCATTTACTGTTTTTTTGAGTCTCTGACCTGGAGTGTATAAAAGGTGCCATGTAAAGCGGAAGACTGGCAGACCTCATAATACTCACATCTCTGCTGATGTACTGTTTATTTCCACTTGCCCTGTTCTCATTTAACCTTCATAAACATATTAGGTGGCCACACTGTGTTTTTAACACTTGGTTGCTTCCAGCCATTTTGAAAAATTATGATATCTCAGAAAAGATTTTATAGAACTCTGTCTGCATATCATCTGGGACTGGATGATATGCTGTGATAGGGAAGAAAGTCTGAAAGCTGTGTCCTGGGAAAGGCCATTTACTGTGCCTGGGGGCTTTAAAGTTCTGCCTCCTAAAATATCTTTAAGACTTTTGTTTGTTCTTTATCCTTATAAATATTGCTCTTGTAATATCATTTGTCACAAGCTAATTTTAGTCATTTTGCGCTTTCTACAAGCAGCTCAAGTGCCACAATCATGAAACGTTTATTATTTAAAGTTAGTCTGCTTCTTTCCAGCACACTAACTTTGCCCTGAAAAAGCATTTCAAGTCATGCAAATATAGCAATGGCCCCATATAAAGAGAAGCTAATGTGCTGACATAAAATGAATCAAGCAGGCAAGTTTGGCGAACCTTCTGACAGCCAGAGCAGATAACATTTTACACCTAGCAAATCATTTTTCATGCTAATGCAAATAAAATAGCTGCGGCATGTCACATGTTCATTTGTCTTGCCAAGTGCGTCATGAAGGGGTTTTTTTCACCGCACATTCATA
Source organism: Duopalatinus emarginatus (assembly GCA_028565595.1). NCBI lineage: Eukaryota > Metazoa > Chordata > Actinopteri > Siluriformes > Pimelodidae > Duopalatinus > Duopalatinus emarginatus. The sequence continues at coordinate 11,341,164 of JAOVVF010000008.1, read as the reverse complement.
TTTATCATCTAAGCCTCCGGAATGCAATCTTTATGTTTGCCGTCTGATACACTTCTACTGTAACATGTTTATATAAATTGGGTGATTGTCAGATATTTAAACCAAATTGCATTTGAATATAACAGAGATAAAAAATGCCTTCATCAGGAACCTAGGTTTTGTCATTTCTTATAATTCTTATCAGCCATGCTGATTGAAAGGAATTGCCCTGGTTGTCCTTCAAAATGAGAATTAGAAGAAATGAGAGACTACTGCCCTCTAGTGGAAGGAAAGAGGATGACACTCCCAGTGAGATATTTCAATTGGAGTTGCTTGTACTGCAACAATAGATATGACATATTCATAAGATATTATTAATAAAGTTTATGAGTAATATATACTCTTGACATGTCAGATGGGTGTCAAATTAAAGAAAAAAAACAGTGGCTCCATAATGTTTTTTGGGGGGGTGGGCGGCATGGTCTCCATGATGACTCTACGACATTCATACAGCACAAGGGTCAATGAATAGTTTAATGAGTATGAAAATAATGTGAATCTAGTCTATAACCTTTGCAGCCTGATCTCAACCTAACTGAATATCTATGAACGATTTTGGACATATTAGACAGCACTCTTTATCACCATTAACAAAGCGCCAAATAAGGGGATATCTTCTGGAAGTATGATGTTGCATCGGTTGAGTAGAGTTCCAGAGATTTGTAGAATCAATGCCAATCTATATTGAAGCGCGCATGTGTTGGCCTAAAACACTTTATGTAGCTTTTTTTCTTAATTTTGTTATCTGTCTGTGTTACTTAAGGTCAGTTCTACAGGTCTATGTATAGTAGGGTATAGTAAATACTTGGTCCAGATGCAGGAGTCAGTGAAACTCAAATAGCTTGACAGATGTGACTAAATTATAGACATTGCTTACTTCAGTAATAATTGCATTTCTCCATGTTAAAAAAAGGCTGAATTTAGACTGTACATCTCGGCATCAAATCTACTAAATTGTGGCTTTACATAATACTACCTCAACAAGTTTTTGTAAGTGTTAATAAAATTTCAATTGGGCACATTTTGCTAGCTGTTCATTTGCTTGCTCAAATGTGCAGGTACATGCCAATGAGTGTTACTAGATTAGTAGTCACACTCATACATAGGCCTTCCACAAAGCACTCTTCACTGGAACCAAACATGTGCCATGCATGATAATAATGAAGTGAAATCCATGTAGACATGGTTTGCCAAGGCTGGTGTGGAAGCCGTGAACTTATACCCCTTGAACACCTTTAGGGTGAACTGGAGCACCAACTTTGCACCAGACCTCCTCAGTAATACT
>JAOVVF010000008.1:11322095-11339425 GCA_028565595.1 Duopalatinus emarginatus | reverse complement strand
TGTGTTCACCATTTTAATTGTAACATTTCACTTTAAAGCCTTATTCATTTACATAGATTTAAAAATGCGATTAATCGTGATTAACTATATGAAATTCTGAGATTAATCACAATTTTAAAAAATTATCGTTTGACAGCACTAATATATCATATATATCATATATATATATCATATATATATATATATATGATGTCATGCACTGCTCCACAGCGACATCTGATGGGGCCTTATTGCCCCCTAATGTAAACACACCCCTGCTGCGCACAGTACAATAGAACATGTGAAACTCATGTGGCATTTAGTTTAGGGGGATTATTGCTGAGATGAGTCTATTTATATTCTAGAGCTAGATACTGATTATGGTCTGACACTGTAGTAGCCGTTTAGCAGTGCACTTAGTCACCGGCCCTCAGTTGGACGTGGGTAAAAACCTTTAAGCCGGTTGAGCTGTTTGAAGACTTAACCTTAACCTGCGCACTACACTAAGGTTTATTGTGCCTCAATGTAACATCTTAAGAAAAACACCAGAGCCTGTATTATTACTACATTACTGTATACGCTGACATGAAATGATGGTAAACTTGTTTTACACCATGGAATTTGATCCTGAATAGACTCAACGACAGCAAGGGAACATAGCATTCTGTAAATTTGAGTTTGCGAGAATATAAATCGTATAAATAAATTTAAAGTGCTGCTACACCAAGCCAAAGGACTGAGCTGTAGAACTGCAGAAATGTGTGGTTTATAGGACATTTGGAACAAAAAGTAGAAAAGGTCAATGTAAAAAAAACAAGCTATTTCTGTAATTATCTAGTAACTATCTACTACTTTGCACTTTGCAATAATTCCACTGTATTATTGACCAATGAACAAGAATATCTTTCCAGTACTATGAGTTGTTTCATTACATTTACCATATCCAAACCATTACCGAATCCAAACCAAATAACAAACAAATCAAAAGTATGAATTTGGAATGGAATATTAGGTGCCTGTGTTCCTTTATTTAAATAGGAAAGCCCTGAGGAGGTGTGATGGGAAATTTTAATTTAACAATATATCAATTATTTCTCGTAACCACATAATAAATTATCAAGACCACAAGTTCTTTTTCTCAGGTTATTTTAAAACAAATGAGACAGAGTAAATAAAAGTTACTGCAGGCCACAGGTTTCTACAACATATACATTATGAGCTCAGAGTAATAGGTAATGTCTTTGACCTAATGTAATAATTTGTCCACATTATTCAGCTCGTGGCCTCATAATATTATCTCACAGCTTCAGTGTATTAATTCACGGCCACACCTTTTTAAAAATAAGCACGATGTCACCTCTGGGTTTGAATGATAACAAATGTCAGCATTTCAGACTTAAAGCTCCACATAAACACACACACACCTCACCTCACCTCATGTGTCTGTGGGTTTCTCAGCATTAAACTGAATGAAGAAGCGCTGTCAGCTAAGCGTGTAGTAAAAATGGAAGTTGATTTGCTGATCTGAGGAAGTGTTTACAGTTAGGCTAAAGAGGAAAGGGGAGGGAGGCCCTGAGTTGAGTTAAGAAGCAGCTCAAGGCTGCACTGTGTGCCCAAGGCTTAATGAGATTAGGCTGAGAAAGGAGACGGTGGGTCGAACGCAGGCTGAAAGGGACTGGGGTTGGACTTGCAGTTGGCACCAGGCTCAAACTCTGAGCTCAAGGCTCTTCTGAGGAGAAATAAAGAGGCACGTGAGAATGGACTGGCACAGGGAGCCCACAGGAAAATTTATTGCCTGCAGCTTCAGCGTGTACAGAGGCATGAAGCGAAAGCATCTGCTTCGATCCTATAGGTAACGTACACTACTACTTTGTTGTATCTTATATCGATTAAGAAGTCAGTATGCACATGTCTGGCGTTTACTGAACTGAAGTTACAGGGAAGTATCGCCGGCAGATTTGACTGTTCAGTTCCACTTCTCTACGCTTTCAGTAGCTTAAAGACTTGAACTAAGAGGTAAATAAGACTCTCGCTTTATCCCTTTCCTTTTTATATCCACCCCTCTAATTACAGCAGACTTCTTAAAAGGCACTTATATGGCTGTGTGTGCACACATCTGTTATTGCAACTCCTTAAATAATTAGCTACATTGCAGTTCACTGTCTGAGCAAGAGCAAGAGAGGTGATGTTTGAGAGACACAGAACACTACTGACGTAATAAATTAGGAAATTTTGCAATGAATGTTCATTTTGAAAGAGGATGTTACATGTGGGTTACTAAGGATATATGTTGGCTAGAAGCGCCTCTATTAAATCTGTTACCTGCATAAGTGGTAAATGTGCTGCTTTGCATTTATATATAGCACAGTGCATGAAATTTAATTAGATTTATATAAATGACAGTTTTCTGGAACTGGCTCGATTGCGCAATTTCATTAGCGAAACATTCTGTTTTTATTCACAGGTTCTCTACATAATCACACTGGTAAAAATTGTGTAAATAAACTATCAAAAATGTCATATAATCATTGATATGCTGATGCTTTCTGTATGGAGATTATGTATCATTCATGGAAGGAGTCTACAGTGCCGGTGCTTTGGAACGGTCAACAAGATTTCTAGCACGGGAAAGGCTTTAAAATAGAGGACTTGATAATATGACAAGCCTTATTAACTAAATAGTGCTGTTATAACCTAAGTGATAACTGGTACTACAGTGGTGCTCGAAAGTATGTGAACCCTTAGAATTTTGTATGTTTCCTCCTATATACCTAAAATTTCATCACATTGTCAAAGTCCCAAAAGTAGATAAAGAGAACCAAATCAAACAGATGAGACAAAAATTGTTGGACTAATTTATTTATTTAGGAAAATGATCCAATATTATGTCTGTGTGTGGCAAACGTATGTGAATAGACCTACTACTGGGGTCTACTTGTGCCCCAGTAACTGTAACTAAACATTTCAGGTAACTGTTAATATGTTTGCGATTCGGTTAAAGGACAGACATCCTGACATTTTTCTTTACAATTTGCTGGTATAATTCACAAATCTATTGTTCTGTCCAGATGCAGCAGAACAGGCCCATACCATGATACTACCACCACTGTGTTTCACAGATGGGATGAGGTTTTTATGCTGGAAACTGCAAACTGCACACAGGCAGTAATGCTCTTTTCGGAGAACAGTGGCTTTTTCTTTGCAACCCTGCCATGCACACTTTCAGTTCAGTGTTCTCCTGAAGGTGGACTTAAACATAACCTCAGCCAAAGTTGTGTAGGAGTTACCATTGGTTCCTTTGTGACCTTGTGGAGTATTACATGCCTTGTCTTGGCATTGCTCCTTATTGGTCGACCACTCCTGGGGAGGGAAATGATGGTCTTAAATTTCGTCTATTTGTACACTGTCTGTCTGACTGTGGGTTGGTAAAGTCCAAAATCTTTTTTAAAAAAAGGCTTTGTAAGCTTTTCCAGCCTGATGAGCTTCAACAACTCTACTTCTGAATTCCTCTGAAATGTCATTTGTTCATGCCATGATAGACTTTTGTGTTGTGAAGATCGCACATTAACATCAGACATTGCCCCAAAGAAGCTTTACAGAAATTTTTATCAAGTTTATCCCCGATGAGCAACCAGAGGTGACACTGGCAAGGAAAAACTCACCAAGATGACAAAAGAATAATAGTGTAATTATAAATAGCGCCTTCTATAAGTTTTATGCGTTATATTCAATAACTTCTTGTGTTATATAGAAAAATGTGTAGCCAGGAAATTCATTATAGTTTTTACATGAAGTCTGATATTTGTTGAACTGTTTATAATACTGTTAAAAAATGGCCAACTGCTAGTAAACGTATAAGAACAACAAAATTATTCATAGTGTAACTTTGGTGGTAACAGAAACTTTACATCGGGTTGCATCACATCCCTCTTTCATTTATTTATTTCATTTTAATTCAAGGTAAATTTGTCCTCACCACCAGAGGCCCCACTCAGGACCATGTTTCTATGTGTGCATGTATCTACAGCAATGTGACATACTTTTTTCCAAAGAATGCTGAAGCATTTTCTTGAACATATTCAGTCTGATGTTTAGCATGCACCAATCAACAGCCACAAGGTAGAATATATTTAGAAACCTCCAGCAGCCATGCTTCGTGCTTTGTGCGACCCAGCTGGGACCCTGTTGAGTGAGTGTGTGAATGAGTGTGTATGTGAGAACTCACATGATAACATGTCCTTAAGCTATGGTGGACACAGGATGTGCACTGTAAAGCTGACATGTCTTCTCTGGTCATGTGATAAAACACTCTTCTTTTTATAAAATAAATTCTTTCCCTGTTCTCCAAATAACGATGGAATGATTGCCATGGCATGGAATGACATGATGAAGTCCCGACATTGTGTGTAGCTCTCAGTCTGATTATCACATTCACATTGACTGACATGATATTTGTCCAGATAATGAATTTGTAAAGCTATGTCGCTTTGTCTTGGGCAATTTATTAGAATAGCTTTAATTTGAATTCATCAATCAGCTTTCAATTCATTTTTTAAATCTTGTAATGAACACTGATTGCTGATACAATAATGCTCAGGAATGCACCACTTAAAACCAAGCACCTAAGCCTATTGATGGAAATGTGAAGTGGCATCCTGACTATGCCATATACACACTAGCAAAACAGTTGCTCAGACTTTCCAATGTGTTTTGGAAGTGCCCTGCTATTAATATCCAGAATGAGCTCAAACGTGGCAGCCATGATGGATTTATGTGTGTCCTACAGTTCAACAGTTTATGCCTTCTCTTTCTAAGCAGCAAGTCATTGTCATGGGTTTCTGGATGGATGCTGCACATACACCGAACATTAGGCTTTAATCTGAATGTTCAGTTCAACTGTATAACTAAAGCCACTTAAACTCCAGCTGTCATTAAATTAGTTCATCCTGGGTTCTACAACAGTTTGTATGCATTTCTGATTTTGAAAGCATTTTATTATATGTACAGTTCTTAATATGCATGTATAAATTAAATGGCATCACATGATTTAAGATAAAGCCATGCCATTATATCTGTTCTCTGATTACTGAGGACTCTGTGTGTGTGTGTGTGTGTGTGTGTGTGTGTGTGTGTGTGTGTGTGTCTGTGTGTGTGTCTGTGTGTGTGTGTGTGTGTGTGTGTCGATAGCTCAGCCTGAGGTCAGTCAGCACTCAGAAAAGTTTAGAATTGGACGTAACCCTTGAGAGCCTCTGACGGTACTGGCTACTTTATTCATGTCACGCTGCTTTTTATTAGATCAGATACGGTCTGCTGGACAGCGCTCCACACACACACACACACACACACGCGCACACACATTGACCTGAATATGAGACAGTAAAATAATTGTGTTGTAATTTTTGTAACTATAATAATTATTTCCACTGTTCTATTGTTCAATGCCACCGATCCATGACACTGACTTTACTGATCCATGGTCTTTTGCCCTGCTTTCTTGCTCTTCTATACAGACTTCAGCATGAAATGCTATTTATCTGTGTTCTGCTTTCTCCTTTACTTCTATCTTGTTGCTGTTTGCTCCTGTAAAGCTGCACGTGTGCGTCTTATATGCATCCCCTGTCACCAGTTGACGCCCCCCATCCCACCCTCCTCCTCACTAATGCTGCACATCTCGACTCCCTAAAGGCACTCCGTCTCCCTCTCTGAGATACAGCAAAAACACACACACACACACGCACACACACACGCACACACTGCCCCTAGGACAGCACCTCCCCTGCCTGTCCCTCCTCTCTCCCAGGCCACTATACTCAGTGAAGACAAGAGAAGAAGAGAGGAGAGATTGGAAACACGAGCCAGTGCTTACACAACCTGCAGTCAGTAAGCGAGCGACAGAATCGGAGTAAGACACAGAGAGCAAGAAGTCAGGCAGAAAGAGTGCAGCGGGTTTGTTTGTGCGGGTTTGTGCGCAAAACACGGAATAAGCGCAAGCTCCAGGGAGCATGCTGAGAGAGTAGAATAAGCTCAAAACGGAAAAGTGGCAAAGAGGAAAAGTGAGTTTCGACAATGAGCATTGTGATGAAACCACGCTCCCGCTCTACGAGCTCTCTCAGACACTCAGAGGGCATATGGTAAAGTTCCTCCGTTCCTCTTTTTAACTGAATGACTGAATGGCAGCTTTCAGTATAAAAAATGCTTGTGGGTTTGGTTTTTACACTAGTTAACAGCAGTTAATGTGAAAATGTGGTTCATGCTATTGTTTCCTGCTTATGCGGTGCTCTGTGTGTATGTTGTCAATCTTTCATCACTGCAAGATGCAAGTCTGTTTTCCAAAAGTTGGCTCTGGTGTGTGTCACTCTGTAAAGTCCTGCATAGAGCCTGGAGTCAAGTTTCCTGCTGTGTGCCACAAGGCAGTGCACACTGATTATTTACAATATCTCATTGTGTGTGTGTGTGTGTGTGTGTGTGTGTGTGTGTGTGTGTGTGTGCATAACTAGCAGGAACACAGCATTCTGCAATCAAGATAAATATATCACTGATCACAATTGCTCAATATCAGGTTACTATATTTTGGTTCAGTTTGTGCGTTAATTTTGCATTACAGCAACTTCAGCAAATTCTCCAATCTGATTGGTTTATAACAGCTCAACTGCACAGGAAATCACAGTGTGATATCAATGCACTCATTAACTGTTCTATCTTGGTAACAGCTGATTCAAATGGACTTGTCTGGTGGATGCTTCACATACACAATTAAACATAATGTATCTGTTAGCAGATTTATTTAGCATCAGTGGAAAGAGGCGTTTTGAGATATATAAGTAACAAGCTGCATGAAAGTCTTATAAACTTTTAGAAAGAAATTAAAAAAGAGAGGCCAGTGAAAGAAACAGTTGTTTATAGCGGTTGTAGTACAAGCAATGACAGGAACTGACTCGTCTGAGGGATGTTACACAGCATGAAACATAAAATGACATCAAATTTCTGTACTTTGGATAACTGGTGTGGTGTTAGAGGAATAAAACACATCGGGATGTGCTGTTATTGGAAAATGTATACATTTAACAATTAACACCACCTTCATCGCCATCATATTACCTTTCATAACGTTTTATTACTTACTTATATAGGATATTGTTCCTGCAGTCAACAGTGAATTTAATATGACTAAAGACGGGAAGGCTGGTAATGAGGAAAGGGTGAAGTCTATTATCAGGTGCTTTGCCTCGCCATGAATGCACGCTTATGGAGAGCAGATTCTGAAGCAGATGCTGCTTCACGCTTCAGTGCCCTCTCACTCTGCACTGTTGGTGTGCAATCAGCTCACAGCTTTGACCTGGAAACATGTAAGTGTGTGGCGTCACACCTAAACACGTCATCACTGAAACAACCTCCCTTTCCTTTTTTCCTCTAGTTTCTCTTTCGGCTCTCTGGAAGCTCAACCTCCCCTCTTGCCAGCAATCTATCTGGGGACGACCTCTGCCAAAATGGGCCAAGGGCGCCCTTCTTTCCCTTCTGTCTTTTCCTCTCTAACTCTTCTGTAACTTATCGCTACCCGTCTCTGGCACCTTTCTGTCCATCTGAGAGCCATGGCCACTTGCAGCCCAATTAGAGAAGCCCCAGTAGGAGCTTGAGGCCCCTGCAGTGCGTCAGTCACTCGCCTGGGCCCCTTTCCTACTGTGTTAAGCTTCCAAACATAGCACGCTCCTACGTGCCTGAGAGGAAAAGGCACGGCTGCTCTGTGATGTGGGTCACGTGTGACGTTAAGGTTTGGGGATGACGTCTGATGAGGTAGATTAAATGTCTAGGGTCTTGACTGCTGGATGAAAGAGTCTTCGTGAGAGCAGTGAGCTGACTTCTAATGTTAGTTCAGCTTTTATTGCATATTCCATTTGACAATAAACATTGTCACAAAGTAACAAATAAACCATGAGAGAAACCAGACTCATAACAGAACTCTTCATGGTAACACTGGAAAGATTATGTTAATATAATTAATTATATGAAGTAGTATGAGCTTATTCTAAATAAGACTCCTGACAGCCCAGTCAAACCTACAATATCCAGTCAGATCTTTAGTTTGATATTATGAGTGGACCAGCCTTTGGCAACTTCCGTTTTAGCTCATCTAGCATTCATTTGGAATCAGGTTTGACAGTTTACACTACCTGCTTTTTTTCCCTAATGTAATAACTGAAGTGTAACACACATGAAACAGGTTCAGCCTCTTGCTGTTGAAAAAGATTAGCTGTGAAACAATACATTTGCGCTACTTCCTTCTTCTCTGTGTATCTGCCTTGCAGGAGGTATCATAATACACCATGCCAAACAGTATTGTGCAGGGCTCAAATGTCGGTGCACATAGTTAGGGGTTCTTATACAAAATGCTGCCCCTGTGCACAAAAGAACCGAAAACTAAAAGCTTGAATAAATGAATGATTTTGTGGTGATGAACACAGCTTTTAAATTCTTTGTAATGCTTTTTAAATTTGTAATTTTGACTCTGTAGACCAACACAGTAGATTTTTAATGAACCTATGCTTGATGTGTGACTTTAATTCAATAACAAAAAGATTGCATTAACTGTTCAGGAATTACAGCCATTTTTTGTCTATAAAACTGACTCTAAAGTAATTGACAACTGACTGATAAGCAGTTTCATGGACAGGTTTGACCTGTTTCCTCAATATTTTCTTGTGTGGGGTGTGCTGGATAAAGTACTCAGACTGTCAAATTATAATCTCAGCACAGAAAACAGATTCCTCACTTAAAAAGGCTAAAGCAAGTCACCTTTGCACAGTTTTGTAATCCAAATTAAGGAGATTATTCCAAGTGTTAAACAAGCGTTGAATTTGTTTTTATTAGCTGTTCATGGGAACTCTCAATATGCAGTCCAAATAGGTGTCGGTGGATGTGCAGGAGGCCATAAAAGCTGAAAATACAAGGCAGACCTCTCACAAACAGAACAGTTAACTTTGGGAGTAGCCAAAACAACAGTTTGGTGCAGTCAGAAAACTGAAACTCAGCAACACCAAACTGTGTGACTACAGAAGAAAACTAAACCTTTCCTTGGTGAAGAAACCCCTTTAAAACATCTTGCCAAGTCAAGAACACTCTGGAGGAGGTAGGCGTATCTCTGTCAGAGTCTACAATCAAGAAACACCTTCATCAAACTACATACAGTTTACCTCAAGTTGCAAAGCACAAGTAACAGTCAGTAGCAGAAAAGACAGATTAGACTAGAAAACATTTTTTTTTTTAAATCTACCTAGTTCTGATTCAAGATTCTTTAGCCAGCCAAAACCAAGATGAACCTGAACTAGAATGTGGGAAGAGGAGAACTTATGATTAAACAAATATAACATCGTCTGTTAAACACTGCATGGTTGCCAATGGAACTGGATCACAGGTGATTACTGATGATGTGACTGCTGATGGAAGTAGCAGGATGAATTCTAAGGGGAATAAGGCCATACGTTTTACTCTGATTCATTCAAACTGATGCAGATAGATAATGACATAAAACACAATCTGCAAAAACAACCCAACGGGTTCTTTAGGCAAATAAATTGAATGTTTTTAAATGGCTCAACCCAGTTGAACTGCTTTCCACTTACTGAAAACAAAACAACCACAAATAAGCAGCAAATGGAGACGGCTACAGTAACGGTTTGGCAAACCATCTTATGGAAGGAAACTCAGCATTCTGTGATGCCCATCTTCTAGACTTCAGGTAGTCACTGACAGTTTAACAGTCAGTATTAAAGTTTAACCTTGCTGTTCTTCTCTCCACTTGTCACAAAATGTCTTACTGACCACAGCCATGTCTTTTAAATGTATGAAAATGCAGCTTTAAACTTTATTCTTTGATACATAATATAGCACAATCTTTATAAAAATAGAAACATAGCAGACACTCTTAGACGATCAGCATTTAGGAAAAAGACTCACTGCATTAAACAGGAGTCTGATCTGAACTGGAGACCAGTGGCTTTGTTTTTGGCTGACCTATGGGTTTGTAACTCTAGAGCTGAGCATTTGTGTCTAAGTCCTCACTAGGGAGGATGTCAATAGAGAGCTATTTGACATATCTCAGGCCTGCACTTGAAAGGGACGCTCCATATCCAACAGAGAGGAGAGAAGGACAAGAGTTTACCTTTGTCTCAAGCTTCAAAAAACATTGCCATGTGGATACAGAATGAAGGAATGGAATCTGTCACATTGAGGATGTCATTGTCTTTTTGTCAACTTTAAATGTAGGTTGCAAAAACAAGTCCTATAATTACCACTCAAAATCATATTCACTAGAAGGGCACTCTGATAACACGGACCAGTGGGGCACATGGGGGCTGGAGCCAATCCCAACTTCATCGGCATAGGCAGGGTACACCATGGACATGTCGGCAATCCATTGCACTGGCCAATACACACTCAGGCACATATTCACACCTATGGGCAATTTTAGAGTGACTGATCAAACTAACATGCATGTGTTTGGATTGTGGGAGGAAACCGGAGTACCCAGAGGAACCCACCCAAGCACAGGGAGAAGATGCAAACTTCACACCCAGAAAGGCCTGGACCAGGAATCAAAGTTTTGCTGTGAGACAGTGCTAACCATTACACCACCAAGCCACCTACAGACAGACATACAACCCAACAAACAAATGAACTTCTTTAGCCGAAAATGTAACCTATTTAGCAGAGGTAAATAACTATATACAATATAAAAGCAAATACCATGCACTATCATTCAGACAATTTAGGGGAAAAAATGTAATAATAATAACATTGCTTTGATCCACAAATACCACATATTAGTCATAATATGATATATTTCAGAGCCTAAGACATGGTACAGGTCTTTTACATGGTACAGGTTAGTATGGTGCATGGTACAATGTTAAGTATAGGAGTAAATGTGAGAACTACAAACAAGCAAACAACGGACTACATACCGCCATTATAAGAGCACAGGCCTATCAAACTTAATTGTGAAATGGCAGGCATGCAAAACGCAATTGCAGTATGAACCCAAACATGTGCACATCTTACACCAATACAGAGTTGTACTTACGGTATCAGAACACACACAGTGGTTGTAGGCACAATGTGAATGAATGCATACTTTGCAGGGTTATACAAACAATAGCCAGGCACAGGGGACAAATGCAGTATATATTTAACCTTGCAATCTTGCAGTGTTAACGAAAGAGGAAAATAATACATGGATCCACCACATTGTAATGCAAAATTGTTTCATGAAAGTTTCATGAAAATCGGCCATGTAGTTGTTTAGCAATCTTGCTAAAAATTAATCAAACAAACAAACCACACTGAACACAGAACCTCCTTGGCAGATGTAAATGTTAAGTGTCCCAATATATGATCCTCTTATTCTTATTATACCACAACAATTTGCCAAAGTTAATACATTTGTAGGACTATCATATACCATTTTTGATCCATCTTTTTTTTGAGATTCCTTCTTCTTTAAGTTTTTTAAAAGTCTTTTTTTTTTTTTTTTAGATAAGTCCCTGTGCAAGTCGTTACACCTTCTGACCAATCAGAATGAAGAATTCACCAGTCCTGTGGTATAAAATAATATATTAAAATTTATTTTCTCCAGAAATGTAAAGGACACTGTGGTTTTGTGGCTTAGCTACAGACTATTGTTTATTGTTGTCCAACTCAGATACCTTATTATATCCAAAATAGCAGTCCAGCTGGATTACAAAATTGTGCCAAGGTGACTTGCTTTAGCCTTTTTAGGTGAGGAATCTGTTTTCTGTGCTGAGATTATAATTTGTCAGGGTTTGAATACTTTATCCAGAGCACCACACACATCTTCCTTGGCTCTGCATGTTCTTCTGGAAAATATCCTCAGATAGAAAGTGTGTGTCTGTGGATCTGTTTAGTGCTTTTGGTCTTTAGATGACTGGATGTTTTCAGTAGGGGAGGCAGGATGCTTCCCTGATCATGTGGGTTTAATGGATTAATATCTTTGGGTCCAGTTTTGCAGAGTTTGGATTATAAATTAATTGAGATCTCCCCATTAATTTATTTCAGAATATTAAACTAAGGAAACACCAAAATCAAGACTCTGTCATGACTAAACAAATGACTTTATACTTTTAGACATTTTGAAATTAGTGTTTTTTGTGGTAAAATCTTAATTGTTTTAATATTATAGATCATCATGCATTTATTTAAATCCATTCAAATTTTTAATGTCATCCATAACTTTTGAGCCTCATTTACAGTACTGGTACAACCTGTCTGGTAGTAGCTGCCTGTTGGGTTGGAAGTGTAATCAACAATGCTGGTGTCGTGCTGGATGTGTTCAATTTTGTTTGTAATTTTCACTTTTTTGCCTCTCTGTCTACAGTTTTGATGTGGACAATGGCACGTCTTCAGGAAGGAGTCCCCTGGATCCCATGACCAGTCCAGGCTCTGGCCTCATCCTCCAGGCCAACTTTCCACACAGCCAGAGGAGGGAGTCCTTCCTCTACCGCTCAGACAGCGACTATGACCTGTCGCCCAAGTCCATGTCCCGCAACTCGTCCATTGCCAGCGACATGTGAGTACTTATGCACAGGGAAACTAACACACTCATCTTTCCTCCTCCGGTCACCAGACGTTAAAGCTATTCATTTGTTCCAGTCATGAAAACGTTAACACTTCGCTAGGAAGATTAGTACGTGTTTTTAACATTTAGCCCTTGCATCATTTGTGTACAGACAAAATGAAAGAGGAATTTGAATCCATTCACATGTCTCAGTCATGGCCAGGCCCGGACTGGCCATCGGGAGGACTGGGACATTTCCCGATGGCCTGGCCTGTCAGCTGGACTCTCTGATTCGATGATTTTCAACGTGAGATGAACTAAACAGCACAGTTAAGCTTGTGAAAGCATCCTGTATCACTATAGACCTGTTCCGTGATTCACACTTTTCCTCCGTGATGTAGCATGTAAATAAACACTGATTGTAAAACGGATAGTTCTGGTACTAAAATCTGATTGGCTGATCTGCATGCGAAGGCTTGGTAAAATACAGAATATATGATATTCTGACACGTGATATTCTGACATATTGGGGGCTAAACAGTGGATGAATTAAATGTAAAGATAGACATAATTGAAGACAATGAAAAAGGAAGACATGCTGAAATTAACAACGGTGACAGTGAAGAGTTAGAAAAAGTACTAAATAAACAAGGCACAGTGAGACGGATAATGTGGGCTGATTGCTGCTTTCAGATCAGATGTGCTGAGAAAAAACATCCCTGTTGATTTTGAAGAAGTCACCAAAACAGAGCTAAACCACATTCTTCATCAGTTTTATGCTACACTGAAGAAAGAAATAGGCGAATCATGTGCTTTTAGTAGTTATATTGGCTTATGTGTGGTCTGTCCTGATGGCGGAAGAATATACAATTTTCACATAGTTGATTCTAAGTGTCAAAAATGACACTTTGGATTTATTTATATTAATGATTTATTTAGCAAGGACAGATCAGTCATGTAGCTTTGGTTGTGTTTTGTAGCCCACTTCGCCTTAGCTGTAATTCAGCAGTTAAATATTCACATGTGATGCTTCATTCTGCAGCCCAGATTCACAACATATAGATACACTTACAAATCAGTTTGCAGCAGTTTGATTATTTGTGACTTTTAGGAGTTTATTTCTAGAGCAGACTGTATATGTAAACAAGTGTGGATCTGATTTGGGTGCTTTGTATATAACAAATCATGCAGTATTTTTTAATCCTGGCATGATGCAAAGCTTGAGCCATTTGGTGTACAGACTTATAATTAATTCTCTGGTTACTTGCACTTTTCATTTATAATCACACTGTCTGTGTCACCCAAATGAGGATGGGTTCTATCATGAGTCAGGTTCTGCTCAAGGTTTCTTCCTCTTGTCATCTCAGGGAGTTTTTCCTTGCCACTGTCACCACCGGCTTCTCATCAGGGATAAAATTTATATAACCGTATAACCCTTTCTGTTATTTCTGTAAAGCTGCTTTGGGACAATGTTTATTGGTAAAAGCGCTGTCCAAATAAAACTGAATTAAATTGAATTTGGTGAAGCTATACACTGTAAATATTTGCATATTTAAATTAAATTTGTGTTGTTAGTTACTAGCATGTATGCGCAAAAAAATGCAGAGTGCATAGTAACCTATGCAGCCTAAAGATAGGTTCCTAAAGAGTTTTATATATAAAACTTAATATATAAAAATATTTAAAGTAGTGTTTGAACAAAACATTATTTACACATTATGTGAAGCAAGTGTATCAAAATTTCAGTCGGTTAGAAGGTGACTGAGGTGGTAAGTATTTAGTGTTTAGATATGGAGAGTATTAGGTATTACTTTAAACATACATATAAAAGCCCATAATAAACATCTATTCATGCAGATATAGTAGCCATGAGTATGTGTGTGGCCTGATTCCTAGCATGATTCCTGGCCTGATATCTGTCCCAGTCCAGCCCTGGTCATGGCACATGTGAACAAGCATTTTGAAATCAACAGTTTTATTCCTTGTTTATACATTTAAGGTTAACAGCAGTTTTATTACAAATAGCCAAATAAATGCAGTCAGGGAAAAGAATCACAAGGATCATCTTGAGACCACATGTAAAAGCCAGCTGTTATTGGCTTACAATTCAGTTTTCAATCAGAACAACTGAGTAGTGAAAGACTGAAATATGAATATGACTTTAGCTCAAACAGATCATCTCTAATAGAATGATTCAGACCATACTTCGTGTGTGTGTTTGTGTGTGTGTGTGTGTGGGGGGGGGGGGGTCCATGCACATATGTGTACACTAAGGATGTGTATAAGCTGTTCGCCACATAACTCAATGTGTGATGCATGATACATCACATGAGTCTGTGTTTGTCTTTCTATGCAACACTCATATAGACACACAACACAAACCCGCACATACACGTGGGAAGATGGGCTATATATATGTATATATATATATATATATAAAAATATCAGCTGTGTTAAGTTCTTTTAAGAAAGATTTAAGGACAACACCTTTTTTCCCCTAAAAAATAAAGTTTCAAAATGATGTTAAATAGATTTTAATGATGATGGTAAAGTCACATGGACACAGCAGGTACAGGGCTTTTCCATCTTCACAGAGGCTAATTATACTTCAGCTGTCATAGTTATAGCAGTGAAAATCATGTGTAAAAATAAACGTGTCTGTTTGCATGCAGACTAACGCTGAGATATAACCAGAGGTGGTAAAAATACATCAAATCTTTACTCAAGTCAAAGTGCTATCACTTATCTACATAAAACTTTACAAGTAAAATGGTACAAACGGTTATATTATAACTGCACAAAAAGAAATATTTGTCTGCCTCAAATCACACACTGAGGTGAGTTACCAGCGGTTTAGTAGTGCCTCTTTTTCGCACATCTGTCAGAGGTTACAAACATGATACAAACTAGCTGGATGCTTATAGCTAGTAACAGCAAAATGCAAAACGATTGCTTTAGTTACTTATTCTTGTAGTCAACTCTGTTGAAAGTAAGTGATGTAGTATTTGAAATGTATTAGGTGAATATAAAATCAGACTTAAGTTTAGTAACTTTAGTAACCAAGTGATTGTATGTGATGATGTTAAACACATTGTAAATGATATTTAATATAATATGTGTTTCTGTATGTTAACACGTCACTTTATCAGTGTGACTCGTATCAGTCTCAAACACCATCAGCGAGCAGTCACAAAGCTATGCAAAGTCTGTCTGTTGTGTATATCTGTGTGTCAGTGTGTGTCGAGTGCGTATGAACGTGTGTATGATTCACGACCTGTGTCCTTATCGATAGGAATAACCACCTGCAGAGGCCAGGCCTGGTGTCTCGGCGCTCTGAGCCGGTTATTAGTGGAACGTAAGTGCTGGCGCTCCCAGAACGAATGCTCTCCTACGAACTGCATCAGCTTGCTTCACTCTTAGACACGAGCATCATGGTCTCACATGCACTGAGAACCCTCTCCCTCCCTCTCTCTGCTTCCCTAAGCTTTAATGCACAGAATGACTCAAAATTGAAAGCTGTTGTCATACAGAGATTCTGGGCATTAAACGCATTAGACACTCAGGTCGAGAGGGAAATTGCATGGAGGAGGCAGTTTGATTTGAGCTCAAGCCTGGGATTCTCACTCATAGCATGAAAGTGTGTGTGTTTGGATGAATGACTATCTGTGTGGCATTGTATTATATGCGACAGTATCCATTGATTCATTTATTGTATTATTTTTGTTTTTTTGCATCGTCCCTGCTCTGCATGTAACATCACAGATGTAGTGGTAACAAATTCCTCTACAGATTTCTAAAGCAACATGAATGTTCTTTCAGCGCTGAGCGATTAAAGGTTGCAGTTTTAACAAAGAATAAGGAATGTGAAGGATGTGGTGAAAGTATTACATATTATGTAAATTTAAGAAATACGCAAAAATGAGGAACTCTCTAAAGTGATTGTTGTCATGTTCATGTTTTAATTTTTTACAGCAGTGGCTTAAAATGCTGGAGTAGGGAATACATCCAGCAGGTTATAATAAGAAGGGAAATGACAGTTATTAATGAGATAATTAGGACAGCCACAAATAAGAGTGTTAATATGTTATTCACAGAGTCACACAATATCCAACCTTGAGAGAATCTGTAATAAACAGTAATGTTAATGTATAGACATGGTGTGTACATCAGGACTATAGGGTTTTATTTTAATTCATTGCTCTACCATTGATTCAATAGTAGATGGAGTCTTATAACACCTCAACAAACACTGACAAAAAAAACCCACTGTCACCACTATAATAGATGCATGTTAGTTATGAGTAACTCACACAACAGAGTCGTTGAGTTAAAATAAACCTGGTGCTGTTTAAAGTCCTGATGAGTGCACAGATCTAAAGCTGATGTGTACTGATGGGTTGCACTCATGCCTCAGCTTTCTTTCTTTCTTCCCCTCGTGTTTCAGCTGCCTCTGCAGGTTCTGCATGTAACTCTGCACCACTGTATGCATAATGCAGAGACTTATTGGAAAGCAGATGCAGGCTTTTTTTTTTTTTATCACATCTGAGAGACCACATGTGAGGAATAACAGGAAATAACACAGTGTTTCCTGTGCTAATTCCTGTATTAAATTCCTGTTGTTTCTGTTTCCGTATTATTATTATTATTATTATTATTATTATTATTATTAATATTATTATTATTATTATCATCACCATCATCATCATTATTATTATTAATATTACTATTATTATCATTATTATTATTATTATTATGATTATTATTATTATTATTATTGTTATTA
>JAOVVF010000008.1:11267694-11291497 GCA_028565595.1 Duopalatinus emarginatus | reverse complement strand
CACACACACACACACACACACACACACAGCTCTAATGCACTAACATGCACAGTTGGGTTGTTGCAGTGGAGGAGGGTTGTCTGTTAGCCTGGCGTTGCCTTGTGTTCCCGTGGTAACCGCAGGATCAGTCTCTAGGCTCTCAGACATTTTGTCACAGATGATATCAACAAGGCGCTCAAATGTTTGCTTCACATTGATGTTATCCTTCGCACTTGTCTCAAAGAATTCGAAGCCTTGAAGACACAAAAACCATAAACATTAGAGGTGTTGATTCACAGAGAGGGACGGGATGAGTGTAAACAAACAAGTACACAAGCTAATTACACAATAATAAGATAACTAAGTGAGGCCATGTCTCTTTTGGTCTCTCACATTTATTTATCTGACACATGTTTTTATCCTATGCCGCTTATCCACACAGTTGTTAGATGCAGTGCTGCAGCCAAATAATTTTTTATAAGCAAGCATCAGCTCAAACAGGAACAAACAAAAAAATGTGGGGTTTTTTTTTGTTTGTTTTACTTCATTTTTCAAGTCTGGAGCTTTCACTGTGTAGACAGTAGAAGTCACTGTGTCATCATTATAGCACATGACAACACCACTGACATCCTCACAGAAGTGCTTACATTAACTCAATTCTTTATTTGTATAACCAGATCATATCAGCTGCAACCACATTACTGTCAAAAAAGTCCATTATTCGTTCTTTCTCTCCATCTCTCTCAGTCTCTCTCTCTTTTAGTCTCACTCTTTTTCTCAGTGAACTGGGTCTAGGATTCTTTCTGTCTTAGCCTCTTTTTTCCAGCACCTCAGTCACCTCACCACCAGTTTTCCCTTACAGAGACAAATATACTTCTTACATTTGCTGGGTTTTCTTGCCCATTTGCCCATCGCTCAACTTGTTGCTAACACTCTACATGGAGAAGTTGTTGGAGATGTTGTGTGTGCCATATAAGCTCACATTCAATTTACTTTCAGAAGCCTGACAGGTCTAAACTAGCCTATGGTCACAGCCTTCTTCTCCTTCAGAATGAAAAAACCACCATCTTTAGAATTCTATAAAATTACTATATACTTCCATAGATACTTCGAAACATCTGGTACTTATTTATAGAAATGATAGGGTACCCCATTAGGTCCAGGAGCCAATGCAGCCCTTGCACAATGGACAACCTCTTGTACCTCTTTCACCATGGGCTCATGGTGACCTCTCCAACTGGAGGAATGCCTGCTGGCAACACATGTTCCACATGCCTCTGATTGTAAGTATGTACCAAGTGAAGATACACTACCGGGTCCTTTATTTCAACTCTCAAACTTCCTGTTGTCTCTTGAGTTAATAAAGACAAACATAAATGGATCCTTGTATTTTTTGGTCTTCGTTCTTCATCCGAGGAGCTCCACCCTCCTTAACATAATCAGTCCATTCTTCATGTCTGTCTATAGTACCCTAATGCCTTCTGTTCCTCATCTGCTCTTGCTTCTGAAGCTGCTCTTTCTCAAGTCATCCTTGCTACTTCAGCCTGTCATGTTGACATGGCTTGACCTTGGTTTTTCTTTCTTCTTTTTTCTTTCTGACAAACTCCATATCTTTCCAAACCATAATTATAGATTACCTCACCCATGCAATTTAATTTTCTCTGTTGTACGCTTCATGCTTCCTAAATTCCTTTAAAATCATCATTGCTGCAACCCCATTCTTTGACATTTAACCTTTGGCTTCAGTCCTAATTTGTTTGATTTGTTCTTCAAATGAACATTGAATAAGGGCCATGACATCTCCAGATGGCTCAACAGTAATGTCTGGCATCCCAGTCCCACTCTCCTCCATACTTACCATTGATCAGGACACATGTCAATATCAGTGACAACAACACCATCAAGATACACCATAAGCAATTTCTGAAAGAATTCAACAACCACCCAACAACCAGACTAGATCTAGCAAAGGTTATAGGTTAATTCATATGTCCCCAAGTGATACTTTAAAAGCACTTTAATAGACATTTGACATGATTATATATAATAAATGGATTATAAATAAAAGGAAAGAAGGAAAGGAAAGAAAAACTCATCTTTTGCCTATATGCTCTTTAGACAATAATTTTGGTTTAGTTTTTCTCCACACTGATGGCAGAGGCTACGTGAGGAGCTGTTAATGAGTGCTTGGTGTCATCTAATCAGATGTGTTTAATTATCGCCTGAACTGTGAGCTGAAAGCAAATGCTTCATCTGCTCAAATTTATTCACAGTGAAGCTATGCAACATTCACTTAAAGCATTTTTGCTGCGTGAGTTTAATTTTCTGTTGCACTTTTCTCTATCACAGAACAACTCTCTATGTGTTATTTCCTTGTAATATATTCCTGAGCTTAGGGAGTGTGGTGTGCTTCAGGAAACAGACTTGGGATGTTTTCCCACTGGTAACCTGGAAACATTTTTTCAACATGGGACTTTTTTCCAACATGGGACACAATAATTACTTTACATATACAATGATTTTAGAGACCTTAATACTCTTTATTTAATGACAGTACTATTTATTTGACTGGTGCAACTTTGTGTTTTAGTGCATTTTAACATCCTTTGAATTGAACAATCCCAAGAGAAGAATAGCGTAATGGACTTACCGAGCTGTTCAGCGAGCAGTCTTCCACTCTCCACAGACACAACTCTCTCCTCCTCCATATCACACTTATTACCAGCCAGGATGACTTGTGCATTGTCCCAGGAGTAAGTCTTTATCTGGGTTGACCTGGACACAAATACAACAGTGTGTGTTGTATTCCATTCATTATGAACTGATGTTACAGCCACAGACACTGTGAGAGCTGAACATCAGGAAATCCTCATGAGGCACAATGAAATCATACAGTATGAAGACAGTGAGGTTTTAAAATGCCACCAGCTGACCTCATATGAGGACATGGCATCAGGCCAGATGTTGATTCATTTCAAAGCGATAACCCTAACCCTTTACAACAACAATCCTCTGTGGAGGATCCTTCTCAGATACACATGCTTTACAGAACATTTTGTACACACCTTCCTCCTGTCGAGCTTTTAAAGGCTGCTCGCTTCAGTAATTGGTGCCATAGCAACAGCCAGCAGCCAGCTAGTGTCTGTGTTTGTGTGTATGTGTGTGTGTGTGTTTTCCTTATGTTAAAAAGAGAATTTGCACTAAACAGTGTTGTTTCACCATTTTTTCTTTCTTACTCTATGAATAAAAACCCTTTTTGTGTCACTACCCCTGTAATGAACATAGATCAAACATAACTCACGTTTATTATCTATGTTACTTCATGTTACTTCAACATAGTTTTTGTTTAGCAAAAATCTTCATTTTCATTCTCTAGTTTTGTATTAAGTGGTATTTTATACTTAACAATAACATTAACGCAACACTTTTGTTTTTGCTCCCATTTTTCATGAGCTGAACTCAAAGATCTAAGACCTTTTTCTATGTAAACAAAAGGACTTTTTCTTTCAAACATTGTTCACAAATTTGTCTAAACCTGTGTTAGTGAGCACTTCTCCTTTGGCAAGATAATCCATCAACCTCACAGGTGTGGCATATCAAGATGTTGATTAGACAGCATAATTATTGCATGATTATTCAACAACCATCTCAGGGAGGCTCATCTGCATGCTTGTGCACAAATTTGTGAACAATATTTGAGAGAAAAAGTTCAGCTCATGATAAATGGTGGTTTTTTTATTTGCCCTGTTCTTCCGTCCTCTGTCTTTGGCTATACCTTTTTTTTTTGTTTATATTAAAGATGCTTTGTTCAAACTCCCTCTGCCTATGGTGTCTGAATTTGGGTCCACCCCCTTCGCCAACCTGAAAACCTGACAGTGTATGTGTGTGAGAAAATGACAAACGTTGCAAATACTAAATAAGTGTTTGGTCCCACTCACTGCTAAAGTAACATTTAAACAAATAATTATAGTATTAAATTACTTTATTTTATATCACATTTGGATGAACGGGTCATTTCTGACCCATGTGTCTAGATTCGGTGTAGTAATGTAAAAACTATTTTTGTTCATAAAATATTAAAGTAAAAATCAAATTAATGATCAGTGGTAATCAAAAACTTTAAAGAAGACTTGGAATATTCAATAATAAAATAAATTGATTTCAAAAGAGAGAACAAAGAAAAACTCAGCCAGCATGAAATAACCTGAGAAACGAATTGGGGGTCATTTTTGACCCATGTTGTGCATTAGAGGGGGTGTGCACATCAAAGGGTTAAAAAACAGAAATTGAATTACACTGAAAACACTCACAAGGCTTCATCTATAAAATGTCGGTGGGCTGCCTTTTAAGGAAAAGAGACAAGCGCTTTTTCCCCTTAACCCAAGGCCATCTTTAAGTATTGTTATCTTTTTTTCTTTTATATTTTATAGTATTATATTCTACAAATCAGAACAAAGATCGGCAGGTAAGTGGGATGATTCCCACCTGTAAAGAATTTCCCCTGATTGGTGTTCTGTGTTGCAGGAAGCTGAAGCGAGAAAAAGAGAGGGGGAAAGAGTCCAGAGAAGGAGCTCTAGAGAGAGAGTCAGCATGACACAGATTGTTGTATGTGTGTGTGAGCTTAAGTGTTTATGAGAGCAAGTTAATAAAGGTGCTGAAAAGCACAGAAAAACGTGCACGAACTGTCTCTTGTGTCCTTCACTCATCCGGAACCCCCTTCCATACCACAATTATTAATATTATTATTATTATTAATATTATTATTATTATTATTATTATTATTATTAGTAGTAGTAGTAGTAGTAGTATCAGTTGCCTTGAGAACATGTAGGGGGGTATGCTTTTCTCTTCTTTTATTCAGCAAAAAGAAATAAAACCCTACTAACCTTTAGGGAAGCTAGAAGGGTCTTTTTTAAAATGTATATTTAAACAAAATGCTCTTCACTGTGTTGTGGTTTACATCAGTGCTGTTGGTATAGTTAAGTGAATTAAAAATGAACTATTAGCCAACTGTGCCTGTTCCTTACTGACAAGGCCATGACTATTTATCCTGATTTGCACGTTAGATTTATTTGATCACATGGATCAACCATTTCAGAATCATTTCTGAATAATGTTTATAATTATTTGTGTATAATTAGCTATCTACACTATGTGGACACCTGACCATCTTACCCATGTGGACCTTTCCCAGACTGTTGCCACAAGAGCTGAGACAGCCAGAGATAAGCGAGCTAAAGAATTAATGATTTGTCCACCTTTGTTCTATATTAATATCAACTTTATACTGAACTTTTTTTTTATTTGCAGAGAACACAAAGCTTTGTTTCATTACATTACTACATGTACAGTCTTTAAAAAATCTTTGCTAGGTTAGCAATTCTGTCTCGATCTGTCACTTCAGCTTTCTCAGCATATCATCAGGCCCCTCATTAACCTCTCTGCTGTCTAATTAAATCACGATTCGCTCTCAAACCTCAGCCAAACATCCCATCAGGCAGATCAATAAAGCCTTGCACGACTCCTTCAGAGAATTGGCTGGGTGGGTCTGTCTAGGTCTAAAGTACTTTCTCCTTAAAGAAATGTAAATGAATACCATTAAACATTAACACCCAGGCTATTTTCCACCGTCAGGTAAATGTCACATGCATCAGTGATAAAAGATCATGAAAGAAGACTTCTTCATTCACACAGTCATCGCAAAGGAAATCTTTTTCAAATGCTGAACTCACTGCTTTATAAAGCTGATACTATCAGCCATTTTCTTACATACATTACCAGCTAATAATTATATATCTCACTATTTTATTATCTTATATTCCCTACAGTTGTGTATCAGAGACATTTCTGTTTTCATCCTTCTTAGTGCAGTCATTGATGTTTATTTTAGGAGAAAGGTTGGTCTCAGCAGACGATGAGTCACTACCTCCATAAAATACTCAGCACTTTTCCCTTCTGACAAGGACACACAGTCTGTTACAGAAAGAATTAGACCTGAGACTCACCAGTCCTGCACTGCTCCGAATGACTCCTCATTGGTAATATCATACATGAGAATGAATCCCATAGCTCCTCTGTAGTAGGCTGTTGTTATGGTTCTGTAGCGCTCCTGTCCTGCTGTATCCTACAACACACACACACACACACACACACACACACACACACACTTACTAAACTTAAGATGATATACACTTCATTACGAACCCACTTCATTATGAACAACTGCTCAACCTGTTCATTCCTGCAAACACAAGAAATTGGGGAAAGGTGATCTCTGTGCCGTTGACTGTGGTTTAAGTATTAAAGGAACAGCTGATTTCCTGGGATTTTTACACACAATAGTCTCTAGAGTTTACATAGAACAAAAACCAACAACATCTAGTGAGAGGCAGTTTTGTGGCTGGAAATGCCTTGCTGACAAGAAAGGACAGTAGAGAACAGCCAGAACAGTGGGAAGAACAACCTGATGGGAAGGTTATGGAAACTCAAATAACTGTTTTTTACAACCATGATAAGCAGAAACACATCAGATAAAATAAACAGCACACTGAACCTTGAAAAAAATGGCCTAAAACAATAGAAGACCACTTTGGTTCCACTTCCGGCAGCCAAGAACAGGAAGCTGAGACTGGTGTGAGCACAGGCTGACCAAAACTAGAGAGGTGAAGACTGGTTTAACTGGAAAAATGTTGTCTGGTTTAACAAAACCTAATTTCTGCTGTGAAATGCAGATCGTTGGGTCAGAATTTGGCATCAACAGAATGAATCCTTGAGACTGTAAGTGCTGATTTAATGTGATAGGCTAAAACAGGGCCCCTATAATATCAATTATAATTCTGGTTCTATAAGAATAACTGAATTCAATATATGTCAGTTGCCAGATATCACATATCAAATATTAAAAGACATTTGGTGGATCCATGCCACAAAAAAAACTTATGCCATTCTGAGGGTGAAGTGGCACCTACCCAGTATTAGGATTGTGTTCCTAATAAAGTGGTAAAAATGGAATGTTACTGTATTTAACTTTACAATGACCTACAGCTCTGTTTGTCTTGTGCATTAATAAACTGCATAGTTTGCTCATGCTTTGGGGTAACTGCACCACTATAGACCATAAAAAAAAGGAATGAATGAATGTATAAATGAATGAATGAATGAACATAATCTATAGGGAAATTTGGACCAGATCCTTCACACCGACTGCTCTCAGACAGAGGCATTCAAAGGTGTAGAAATCCCCTATGTGTTACCATGGAGATATAGCAGTAGGACATAGCAATAGGAAGTAGCAAAAGAACTGGACACAAAGAGATGAAACGGATGTGGGAGGCAAAATTATTGACCTCTGTATGTTGACAATGCACACTGACATTCACTAACCCCAATCACACATACCCACAAGATACAGAGGGATCAGAAACAGAGAATATAACTGGCTTTAAAAAAGGCTGCAGTATCTTATTAATGAAATTCCTGATGTTAGGAATATAATTCTATAATGTGATCTTATTCAAACTATATGAAATAAGCCCACTTTCTAAGTGCCTGTTTGTTCCAAAATTATTTGGTTTTGCCATGTCCAAGACTCACATTAGGCAGCACTGCTGGTGTGCACAATAAGTGTATTTTTGCTTCTATTTGTTGCCTGGAGTATATAGTATAACTAAATTAACAAACTTGAGCATGTTCAACATGTTGCTACATGAGGTATGTGTTACACCCACAAAACACTTTGGAAGTCTTTCTGGTATAATACATATGAAGTCTGCTCTTCTACCAATTTGCTTTGTTTTTATTTGGACAGTGTGTACATACAATTCTTGTATGTTTTATCATAGCACACTTAGATGTCATTTTCCTTAGTCTCTGTTTTTCAGTGTTACATTACTGCAAGAAATCATGAACAATCAGAAGTTATTTGAATGTGATTTCGAAATTATTACTACTCCTCAAGTTTTCCATTGACAACAAGGATTTAACATACCAATCTTTACAGTTCTGGATGCATGCATTGCACAATAACTAGAATGTTTATAACTAGTAGTACAACATTTAACATTAACATTTAACTGGTTTGGTGCTTGTTTGACTGGAACCATTTATTTGATGGTTATAAACTATAAAGGATTAGCGGAAGAGGAGTGATAAAATTATTCATTAAAATTGTGTATGATTGTTGATTTAACAACATTGCTGTTTCAGATCAGATCCAAGCTAAAGGGTGGAGTAAGTGATGCCTGAATAGTATGTTATATAGGCAATTGTCCCACAGACAGCAGTACTACAATACTTTTCTTACAGAAATCTCTAAATGAAATGTTACTGAACTTACATACTGTATATGACATCATATGGAGTCAGAGTAGAAAGGCATTAGCTTTAGGTCTTCATTCACAATAGGAATACAGAAGTTTATTGGTAAAAGCTTAAAGCCCATGGGAATTGGTTGTTGCAATAAAAATCGAAATTGTCTCTGAAAGATAAAAAATAAATAAACAAACAAATAAATGCATGAGAGCAGCATCGCTTCTAGTGCATACAGTGTGAGCAAAAAAATCTGCTCATGAACCATTTTTGATATTTAGCAGTAAAATAATGCCATATGGTTACTGTTCACTAAATTAACTGGCCATGTTAAAATTATTTTTCCCCACACACCTACACTAACATCTTACACAATAGCCTATCCAGCTGTGTACGATACATTTCACCTTTGTGTGCTCACAATACACAGCACACATTTTTAGTTCACCATTGCTCCGCATGCTCAGAATAGGTGCCTTGGCACAATATCTTACTGATACTGTTTAAAAACCATGAGATTTTTTATCAGGTTTCTTGTAGAATATGTTATAGTGCCTCCTCGTGATACTTTCACAGAGAACAATTTGCAGACTGCTTGATAATTAATCATGAAATACTTCCAGATTATGCTCATTTCCTGTCATCGGTTCATTAGCGCCACAACAGGTACTAGATATTCTTCACAGTGTTGTCATATCAGATGTTATCCAATAACAGTATTAGTATTGATGCATTCTTACTTAGTCAAGATTTGTCTTTATCACCTTCATCAGTTCAACAATTCTCTCTCTCTCCCTCTCTCGCTCGCTTGCTCTTTCTCTCACCTCCTTCTCTTCCTCTTCCTCTCTATTATCTACATGAAGTTCTAAATAGAAACGTTTTGCCATTAGGAAACAAGACATTCATGTAAAATAGTAAAATCTGCTGACAAAACAGAATTGCATATTTTCCTTTAAACATATTTTCTTTTCTTTGGCTGCATACATTCTTGAGATATTGCTTCAAAGTAACACTACACATCACCAGCAACAAGAAACTGATATCAATTTGAATTACATTGATATTGATTTGAATTTTGCTGCTTGAACATTCCTGAAATAATAGACTAAAATAGATTATTTAGAGTGGCTGAATGGGAAACAAAAATGTGTTAAAAATCAATACAAACTAAAACAAATTACAACTAATATAACACAGTTAAAGTTAAACTCATGGTAATGTTCAGCAGAATTACTTTAATGCAGTGGACTTTATCATGTGCTATAGCTACAAAGTGCTACAGTTTAAACTGTAATTATTTGTAATTTATAGTCTCATATGCTGTGTATTATGATGCCCCACACTCCTAAAGAAAAGCACATGTTTATGGACATCACTAGTCACATCACAAATACAACAGTACTCTTCTAATTTTGTGGCAACAGCTTGGGGAAGGCCCTCATTATGGGCAGGTGCCTGCATACATTCGAACATATAGTTTATATGGAAGAAATTACAAATTGACTTAAATTCTGTTTGTTAAAACAAACAAATAAATAAAACAACTAATAGGTTGCCAGATGAAGGTAAACTGCTCCAAAAGCTGCTTGCTGAATAACTACTAACAGTGCCTTATAAGACGCAGTAGACCAGGACAAAGTAACAATTTTCTCTGTAAAGCCACCACAGGGTGCTCCTTATCTCAAATTGTCAGCATGGATTCACACACACTCACACAGACCTCACACCTGCTCGGTTAGCAGTAAATTTTTGGGCTTCTGTATCTATATAGAAATAAACGTAGCACCAAGACTTTTTCTTACACTTCTGTTTGTACACAGGTAAAGTCTTAAATTCCTGGTGATATGAATTTTGTTTTTAATGATGACACGTATCCAGTGGGAAGCCTTCTCCAAACAGTGTCCATTATTAGAAAAAAATTACAGAAAAGGGGGGTCAATATAAGAAATATTGAATGGCATGCTTAATAAGGACTGTGTTATGTGTTAGAAGCTATTACTACAGTAAAATGCATTTACGCACACTGACTTGCTTGCTTGTTTGGTTGGTTGTTTGTTTGTTTGTTTATTTATTTATCATATTTAACACAGAAAATATAACATATAGAAATAAAATTAAAATGTAAAATTTTAAATGCTTATAGATAACTATAAGCAATTACTTTATTTATTTCTGATATTTTAATGTAACTCTTTAAAACAATATTGTTTTTTATTATTTAGTAGTTTTTTTGGCATTGGGGTTTGAAGTGACTTTTTTATTGCAGGGTTTATTGTAGATAATAACCTGTTCATAATATGATGCTGCTGTAACTGTTTAATTTCTGTTGTTTTATTTTTAATAGAATGCTATATTGTCTATAAGTGTTATATTCAATGGAACGTTTAGAGAAACAAGGAACGATTAGTAATGTTTAAAATAATAATAATAATAATAATAATAATAATAATACAATATTGCACAAAATTCATACATTTTCATGACCAGTGACAGCAACCTGAATGCTATCTGTATTATGAAGACACACTGTAGCCAGAAAGTTTTCCACTGGTCTGTGGGATACAGGATTTTTATTGTATAATACGTTGAAATTTAAAGTGTTACAGTCTCTGTGAGATGAGTATTTGCTGTTAAATGTTTATTTTAAAATGTGTTTTTGTTTGTTTTGTTTTTTTTCGTTCAGTTCAACCAGAAAACAGCCAGAAATATTTCCACTGGAAAGAGCAATGCTGTTTCACCAAGTAAGAAGCCAATAAAAAATTATGCAAGCCCTGTTAATGTGGTATTATTTTCTTGGGGTGACATCTATAATAAAAAAATGTTCCCCTGTGATTAAAATTCTACTGTCTTTATTATATCTATCTATATTAGTTAACTAATTCCAGCAGGTTTTTTTCCCTTATGAACTTAAATGCTTGTGTGACATGTTATGAGTATTGGATTATAAACTTGGAACAATTAAAAGGATTTGGCTTTATAGCTGGGGGCGCCATTCAATCATCTATTCATTAAATTGTTGATTGACTTTGATTAGATTGTTTATACCCAATGGAAAACAGTACAGAGAACATTATTTAATTGTTCTGCTCAAACACCGTTCATGGGACAGATGGTGGATATGCTCGGTTTCAGCTTTGTAGAAGAGAACAGGAAGATGTGATATTCATTTCCTGTATGGCAGAAATGCTGTGAAGTAATTAGGGTAATGAAAGCTGAGTTAATTAATGTGTGGCCCTTAGCCTAGGAGACCCAGCCATCTTGCACTCTGTCGATGAGATTCATGTGCCTGGTACCAACCCAAGCCTTCATCCGTCCTCATACTCCCTACCCCCATGCGGTTTTATTGATCCCTTCACCCTTTATCCTTTCGTTGGACCAATAAATTACAGTCAGACAATGTAAGTGCAAATCACTGTGACAGACTGAAGCATCCCCAGCATCTGTGCCCTAAAAACAGTGTGCAGCAAGGAAGGTAATATTTTTAATAAGCAAATTAGGGTAACATTTTAAAAAGTGGCTGTATTCAGGATGCAAGTCATTTGCTTAGAAAAAAGTGCCATAAGGGCAGTATAATAGTAATTATTATATCCCTAATGATTCGATAAACACTGGAGGAAATAATGTGTGAGGGATAATTAAATAGAGCAAAGCAGTTTGGTCGTTAATGAACTGCTGTAGCAGGTGACAATAAAAATGGAGCAGCACCATGGACAGCTCTTCGGGGTTTGGGATAGGGAACAAAACAGAGAGCTGAGTACATCCCAGCAATGGAAAAAAAAAGCAACAGGAAGGGGCAGAATAATAGGTCACTGATAAAAACTGCAGCAGGAAGATAATGGAAAAGTAGCAGGTGATGCACAGCAGGCTGTGACGGAGAACACATTTAGAGAGAAAAATATAGTTTTAAATATACTCTTAGAAATAAAAATAGCTCAACAGAGCTAAACTCTGCTCTCAGAGGTTTAGTTTGTGGGGAAAGCAATACAGTATGTAATGAACGACCCCTTGCAAAATCTTTTCTTCCCATATGCGTGTGGTGTGTTGAACTATAAAAATTCCATTGAATAATGTTAATTGTTCAACCAGAGCTCCACTTTTGCTAGACCTGCTAACAGTGCTTATTTATGATATGTTAATTACATTATTTAACATTATGTGTGAACATGTTTAGATGTCTAATATATAAATTTATCCCCTTTCATGTTAATCAGATATACTGAGAGGCTAAACTGGGTAGGCACTGTCTGGTGCTTACTCCTGAACCTTAATTAAAACAATGACCAAAACACGTTTTAAGTGTTTCCTGCTATCCTAGCATTAGGTCTAAAAATGCTAAATTATTTGCAGTGACTTTAATGTAGCTGCATAATATAAAAATTTGACAACTTTTTTTCAGAAGTTCTACAGGGTTTTTTTTTATACTGTCAATGGATTTCCCCCCAAGCCACCTTTCTTTTTTCAGTCAGCTGGCACAGATGCCAGAGAGATTGTTGCATGGCAAATTAGAGACAGAAATAGGTCAGAAACTGACACAGAGACCTCATTCTGTTTCATAGCTAGATGTAATTTTGTCCCATATTCTGCTTTAATGATGCAGGCTATATCACGGGCAGGTAATACAAGCTAGTTTGATCATTTCCTAGCTATACTATCCTTAAATAATGGCTTGTTATGGCTATGTTTATTTTTATAATGTAGTTGTAATGTAGTAAATTAATTCTCTTTTTATGTAATGAGCAAAATGCAGAATAAAAGCCAGCAGTAAAGAGCTACAAGGAGATCAATACATTGTGTACTGTTAGTTTTATACCCACTATATATCTGGCCTACTTTTAATTCTATTTATAATATATATTTCACTTTTTGTCAAATATACCAATGTCAGCACCAATATTGGCCCAAATGGATAAAGAAACAGGTGAAAGTAAAGTATAAGGACATAATACAAACAAATAAGCATTACTCAGACTGCTACAATTATCAGTAGTAACAGGAATCTTCACAGTGTGATTTTTTTTTCTTTTCATCAGCTAGTGTCTGCATTGTTGTTAAGACACATGTTGTCACAAACACAATAGTACGTATGTGTGGCTTCTGTGCATGTTAGACATGCAATTCTATTCCAGTTAAAAGGACAGTCTTCTGCATGCAAACCACACACAAAAATTATATTTTAAATTTAAATTTGTTCATATTGCAACACTCTTCTTATTAATGGAGTAGGATGAAGTAAGGGATATACTTCCTTTATGAGGAACCCCTCTAAAGCTGTGACCCTATCTTGCTTACCTTGAACGAGCCTGTGTCTGTGTACATTTTAGCTCATAGATTTGTTGTACTGATAGCAAATCTGACAACAGCTTTGAGTAGTGGAGAAAAAATTAAGTGAATCATGTCAAGACCTCTAACAACCCAATCCAGCTACCTCAGTAGTCCACACAGAAGTCTCCACAAGTCCTAGTCTGTTTGTTTACATTGTGTGAAATGAACCCTCATGGACGTCTACATCTGATGTGTTTCATGAGCTCTAATGACCGCAGTGCAACCAGGATAAAAATTCACCCAACTGCATTCAACCCAGCTCAAACAGTAGGGTTTTTTGTGGCTTATAAATAAACACGTCTGTTAGAAATAAAACAGAATGGGGCGTGTTTATAAGGAAATAATCAGCGATAGGTTTATAAATAACGAGCGATTTTTTCATATGCTGTACTACCCTCCCTAAATCTTGGTTCATCTTGAAAGTATTCTTAGGCCCTGGCCTACTGAACTAATGTGAAGATGTGGGTACGATAGAGCACTTCTTTAAGTCACTCTAAATATATGTTGCTGCATATATAAAATCTGCTTATTTTAACAAGGTTAACAATTATTAAAAGCAACACAGTGTATGAATTTATTGTGTTACAATAAAAACACTTCTTTATTTCTGGATATTTCTCAATAGTGCATTAGGTTTTGGTGAAGGTCAGGCATGAATGTAAGGACATTGTACATGATCTATACTTACACCTACATAATTTCACACAGACCACTCTAAAGTATGCCAAAGGATCAAAACAGGCTGCATTTGTACAGAGTAAATGACGGAGCTATGAACAGAACAAAAAAGATTCAAATCTGACTGATAAGAAGAAATGGCAGAAAACATTGCCAAGCTCAGCTCATTCCCATCTCCTCCCACTCTTATCTTTACTACCTCCTCCATTTCTTCCAGCAGGCCTTGTGGTCGAAGGACTCCAAGTAAAAATAGCTCAAGATGAATAGTCAGGTCATTAGTCGTGGCAGTGCCTCAAGCCACAAAGCACTGTGAATGAATATTTTTGGGTGCAGATGGGTGGGGATCTGGTAAGTAGCACATGATGTATTAACAAGTGTATGATCTACACCATCTTTACACACATCAAACTGTTAAGTCACTCCTAGTGCCCCATGATAGGGTAATTGTTGAGAATGATAGAAATGTGTCATTTCTTGGTGCACTTACTCACTGGTAGAGAATATGATGAAGGATGACTCATCTGTCTGTATCTGTATGCAAGTCTCTGTAGACTAGTGCCTTGTCTATATAGCTCCTCTGTTTGGCATACATATTGCAGTAATGTACAAGCATCCTGGTTGTTAAATGCACATCTTTTTCTTAGATGTAACTGCAGATGGCACTTTAGTCAATGTTCGTATTCAAACTGCCAGCTGAGCTTTTGTGACAGAACCTCCTGCTATCAGTTGAATTGACTTATATATTTCATTTCTGTATCGTGATCTAAAATCAAGGTCAAGTGTGTCTGCTCAGCATTTTTATGTATTGCAGTGAGCACATCTGCGAGCACAGCTTGAGTCAGGAGCAATAATTTCAGATTTTCTGTCTGACAGTTTGCTGTAACAACATATGCATATCCAGGTTTTTTGATGTATATATACTACAAGACACTACAAGACAATATTACATACAAAATCATGACTACAGACTGACAGATCCAGTGTTTTTGGGGTCGATACAGATCACTGCCGATCGTTCAGCATGATCGGCCGATAGTCAATATTGATCAAAGGCAGGGCTTGATGCCACTTTTAACTAGCACACTCAAAACAAAATGTTGTCCAAACTGCTTTATTACCATTTATAATTAATTCAAGCAGGTTTGGCAACAGCAGAAAAGCAGAGCTTACTGCTGAGTCACATATGATAAAAAAATATCAGACTGGCAACATTTTCTAAAATTTTCCCACAAACATCTCCTGCTTGTGAAAGATGCAAGGCTGCTCATAGCATGTTTGCACACCATTTCTGGTCGTGCACCAAACTCAGTGGTTTTTGGTGGTCAATATTTAGGTGGTACTCTGCTGCGCTAAAAGTAAATCTCGAACCTGATCCTGAAACTGTTTTACTTGTTTTTTTTCAGCACATTAGAATTCAAGGATCACAATGCCTGTACAGTGGTGGCCAATGGGATGGTTATTGCTGAATGGTGCATTCTGAAATTGTGGAAATCTGACTCACCTCCTTATTTTGAAGCCTGGCTCCATATTAAAAAACATATGAGGTGTCTGGCAGCCCACAGAAATTTTACAATGTAAATAATAAAAAAATTATTTCAATACACATCCAAACACAATATGGGGCTTATTTAGCAGTCTTGGAAGTGCATAATTTAGTTCTTTATTAAAGGGTCAAAGGGTCTGTATTTCATCTAGCATTTCAGCTAGAAACTGCAGTGCTAGAGGTTTCTATTCAGCTAGAAACCTGTGCTGCAGGGCTTCACTTCTTAGATGAAACACTAGATCATACCATTTATAAACTCTCAGGGTCAGCTAAGTTAGAGAAAC
Source organism: Duopalatinus emarginatus (assembly GCA_028565595.1). Lineage (NCBI taxonomy): Eukaryota > Metazoa > Chordata > Actinopteri > Siluriformes > Pimelodidae > Duopalatinus > Duopalatinus emarginatus. The sequence continues at coordinate 11,275,384 of JAOVVF010000008.1, read as the reverse complement.
ATCACTGATCATGTTTGGGTTAAAAATCGATTCTTTTTAACTCGAAGCATGCCAATTAATTATTTAATATTATTGTTCCTGTAAGTTCATGAGACTGAATAGACAGTATCTTAATCAAAGTCTGTGCTTATTATCTTGAGGACAGAAATTTTATAGACAAAATTAAAAACTACAATATTATAATAAACTAAAATAGTGAATTAAATGAGTCATAAAATGAGTAATAAAATAATATACATATTGCAATTTTATGACCTTGAATTATCTCCAGGACACATTATAATAAATGGACACGCAATATAAAAATGTAAGGTTTTTGCAATTTCGGATGCTGTACTATTCCATCAGCACAATAATATCATGTGCTGGATCAAGTACTATTTTATAAGTTGTCAATTAATAAATTTGGAGTTCATTTACAGTATTCTCCTGTTGGGTGCTTATTTCAACATGTGCCATTTTCTTAATTATATATCACTGGCAGCCATCTGGTTCTTCAGTCCGCACTGAAGAAATGAGCTAACTGAATGTAATATCACATTGGGGTCATTGTTAATTTAATTTTTTTATTTATTTATTTTATAATAAATTTTAATAATTAAGCTTGGGGAACATATATATCTGTCAGGTGACTAAAAACTAGATGTAAAATGTTTAAATGTGTATTTTTTGGCCTTTACTAAAAATTCTATTAGTAAAAGTGATTCTGACACATAAAAAGCACCCGACAGCACAGTGTGATACAGACTGAGTGCATACTTAAGCAAAGTGCTGCATATTGTTAAAAAGCAGATTGATTTTAAAGGGTCTGCTGTGATTAAATCAATAAATGGGATGAACAGTGAACACTAAATAACATTTAGCTGAAATTTTTCTCTCACTTAAAAAGCAACGCTGGTCTGCCATGTTAGCAATACCACACAGTTAGTGGATATGAAGCTCTAAATTATAGCTGAATTTCTTGATGAATCTACAATACAAATTCTACAATCAGAGCCACAAACAGTAACTAGTGTACTGCCTAAAGCTCTTCTAGCCTAGAGCTATAATTCAGCATTCTGGGTTTGTGTTGCAGTTACAAAGCCTTGTTGTTAAATGTCAGATCCACACAGATGGCCGGCAAATGGTGCCCCATTAAGACAAGAGAGAATGAAGCCACACATCGCTAAACGAGTGAAATGTGCAACCATCTACAAACATTATTTTAGCAAAAATTAAGCCATGCTTGATATACTGGAAAAAAGACGTGGAGCAGCTGGTCCTCTTAGACGTGAGGCGATGATATGCACATCTGGCCGAAACGATGGCATATGAGACAGGCTCATGAAAAAAAGACCCCGAGGCCTATGTACTGAAAGATACTCAGCATGACATATTTATCTCAAAGCAATTGCCAAATCAAAAGGACTTTGTAGTATGTGTTGAAATTAATCATTATTATCTACTGCTATGTAAAGAATAATTGCAAAATGATGAACTCTTACAAGCGTGGAGCATTGCATATTATAGCATAAGGCATTAACCAGATCGAGGGTGCTAAGCAAAATATCAAACAAATCACCACAATCTATGATTCATTCTGAATAAAAAAACACATTAAGGCACAACAGAAACCCCCGCCAAAAAATCACCCTTTAATCTAAAATCCTGACGATGCCACCAAAACCATTTGTGACCAGGCATCCAAAGGAGCAAATCTGGCTGTGCTGTCAACTGTGCTGTCAACAAAGATGGCACACAATTTGAAACTCACAGCAAGACTAATTATGGGTGTATGTGGAAGAGGGCGGATAGTCCTTATAGTGTGACACAGTATAAGTAGCGGTGAGAATAGATGCAGCTGGTTGGCTTCACATGCTTAGGAGAAAACAACGTGTTAGCATTCACCCACAACGGCTAGTAGCTGAAATTTGCAGGTGAACTAATTTAAGGCAAAAACAGAGGGAAAAACAGCTTGATATAACAGATGTGGTGGTAATGTTTCGTTTAAAACTAATTATTAGCCCACATTAAAACAAATACAAATTCTGGGGCCGCCTTGATATTCAAAATAACCAAATATTCAACCAGCTGTTTTTTTAGTACATTTTTCAGCTTTCATCCGACTAATTACGCTAACACTATGTCTGCTAACAAAAAAACAAGATAGCTTGTAGCTTAAAGACATGTCCCCATATTTTTCTTTGTAGAATAAAAAAAACACATGGACATATCTACATGTGCCAAGGTCAATATATTACATGATCTGAGCTGGGAAAACCTGCTCTGAAGGTACTGATGTGGAACAAAGCTGCTTTTAATCATGCACTATTTTGTCTCGTGATAGAGGAATATCACTGAAATAGCTACAATAGTGAGTAGTAATTAAACTGAATGTAGCTAAATTAAGTTCCCTTTTTGAACCAGTCACATTCATTAAACAAATCGTTTTGGTGTTTTTCATTAACAACCCTAAAATCAACTAAGAAGCTAAGACAGCTGAAAATGAAGTGCATGGATAATCTGTGATAATAAGCCTCAAGGAGGACACAGCCTTGATGAAAAATGTTCTGGACGTCCAATCAGTTTTATGTCTTCACAAATGATGTTACAGTAAGTCACTTCCCAGAATCCATTTAGTGATTCGTGTAGAGTAACCCTGTAACCCTTTTCATATGGATTAGACAGACTGGTGGAAAAAGAAAAGGAAACAGTTCTGCAATATCAGCTTGATTGCTAATATGCTAATGTTTTAATAATCATAGTCTTTAGACAAAGGGCTGTGTTTTGTGGAGTCTCAGTAACATGTGCTTTTTTATATTACTTTAAACGCTAGAAAAATGAGATTAAGAGGCTATTAAGTGAGTAATATTTATAACGTATATAAATGTATGTTTATAATGTAAATGACAGTAGAAAGAACATTCATGCCACAGGATTACACATACCTACAAACATGTAACAAGCATGACAAGTTATTCTTTAATTTAAAAAATAGGAATGGATGTAGAATTGCAGTGGTATTAGAGAAATAAACAGAAATAAAGCATGCTGTTACAGGAAACTTAGGGGTGGTAATAGTAGCAACGCTTCATGCCAGGCCACAGCACAACACCCCGTTATTGATTATTATATATAAAAAAGCTATTTTACAGACACGGAAAGTAGTACCTTTAAATGCCTACACTCCTCATACACAGTAACTATATCTCTGTACTTTTAGTCCCTAAGTACTATTTGAGTCCTTAGAGTATGTATTATTTCTGATTATACAGATACACATATGTGGACAAACTGAAACTATGTACATGCTGTGTATGTAAGTGGAGTGTTAAATAGTAAATATATCCATTTTATTGTAACATTGCGCTGAATGGCTAATTGGTAAACACTGCTGTGAATAAGGGATGTAATAAATCTAGGTCTCTGTGATGTCTTCAGGAAAAACAATTTCATTTGATTGAAAACGAATAATTAAGCAATGATTTTTGAATATTCAGTTTTTCCTCCTAAACCGTTATAAGATTTTCTGGCATCCAGATCATTTTTATTAAACTCTATTAGATCATTATTTCCTAATCAGTACAAAAACTGGTTTTTGTATACCTGCCACTCTTATCTTTTTAAATTGGTCACATACAGTTTTAACTGTTTTCTGTGATAGGATTACAATAGGATTCTCCTCCAGATAATCTTGGCCAATTACCACCCACCAGAAAGCTATTCTCTCATACACCAGCTACTGCTTTCTCCAGTACACATGAAGCCAGCCAGCCACATCTTTTCAAACTGCTGCACATTCTGCATCACAAGGAAGTGTAACAGACTCAAGTGCACTCTGCCCTCTTCTATATACATGAGCTTACTCACACCCATGATTGGCTAGAGTCACTGTGACTAGCAAGGTGGAGCGGCCTAGAGAGCACAACCAAACGATCCGATACATTTGAAAAGGTGAACATTGTTTTTCTGTCCTGTCACTCTAATTTTACAATTTAAAATTATAATAAACATTATTTCTCAAAAAAATTTACTTTAAAGCGACAATCTGTACTGAAGTGATTAATTATCTCTTTTTATGATTAATTATCAAGCCTTTTGCTCTTCACATCCCCATGCTTCACTGCCTATTAATCCATAATGTCATTCAGAAAATAAAGGCAAATAATATGATGACAGGTATAATAGAACTGCAAGGATATATGAACCCTTAATTATAATTCTATTCATACATGACACGGATCTTATATTTCTCTAAAGTTTCTTTGGGACAATGTCCTGTGTTCAAAGCGCTATATAAGGAAAACTGGATTTAATTCAATTAATTGCAAGACTAGACCAAAGCTGTTATAATTTCTATCACCTCATTCACAGGGAATTGAGTGGCACTTAATCTGAGCCTAATAATAACCAAAATAAAATTAATGTTTAACAAAGAAAAATGTCTAATTGCTAATACTCTAATAATCATAGTCTTTAGACAGAGGGCTGTGTTTTGTGAAGTCTCAGTAACATGGCAATCACTGCTTTTTTATATTGCCTTAAATGCTAGAAAAATGAGAATAAGAGGCTATTAAGTGAGTAATATTTATAACGTATATAAATGTATGTTTATAATGTAAATGACAGTAGAAAGAACATTCATGCCACAGGATTACACATACCTACAAACATGTAACAAGCATGACAAGTCATTCTTTAATTTAAAAAATAGGAATGGATGTAGAATTGCAGTGGTATTAGAGAAATAAACACTTCAGAGCATGCTGTTACAGGAAACTTAGGGGTGGTAATAGTAGCAACGCTTCATGCCAGGCCACAATACAACACCCCGTTATTGATTATTTTTCTATAGCAGTACATCCTGTTAGCTTCTTCATACAGAACTACCATTAGTATTTTAGAAAAAGGGTCTACATATAATTTTCTGTAAAAAAAAAAAAGGCAACCCAAACTGTGCTCTGACTCTTTCTCCATGTGACAAAAAACTGAGCTGGGCCTCTTTCTTAACGTGACCTACAAATGTGTTTTGTGTCTTCCTTCACATGCCCTTAAAGTGTGTTCTGGCTCTTCATCCCTGTAGCCTACAACTGTGCTCTGCCTCTTCCACCACGGGACCTAAAAGTGTGCTTTGCCTTTTCCTTCATGTGTCTCAAGGTGTGTTCATATGTTTTTAAGCATATATAAAGTATACAGAGTAGACATTGCGAAAGCCATATAATTTTACTGATGGGGATTTGAACAAGGTCACTGCTTACCCAGATCTGCAGCTTGATTCTCTTGTCATTCTTATACACAGTCTTGACTTTAAAATCAATGCCGACCGTGCTGACGAATGCTGACGTGAACGAGTCGTCAGCGTAGCGAAAAAGGAATGACGTTTTGCCCACACTACTGTTTCCGATGATCAGCAGTTTGAACATGTAGTCAAAGTTCTGGTCGGCATTCTCTTTCTGCGGTGCAGCCATCTGTGCCAAGATGACATACATGCTTCATTCAGTTTCAAATGAACATCTCATCTGCACCATTTCATTTGCATCTAATTGTGCTGAACTGTCATTTACAGAAGTTAGCCAACACAGTGCAGCCTGCTGCCTAGACTAGATTGCATTATTTACAAATAAGTCTAAATTTGACATTTTTCTTCACAGACAAATATCCTGTATGCCAATGTATAATGTATAGACGGAATATATTAAACTTATATCAGGAATCTTGAAAGTGAAATGATACAATACACAGGCTGCATCAGTGCATTAAGATATACATGATGAATATACAGTAAGCTGTTATATATATAAAAAAAGCTTTAAATGCCTACATCCCTCATACACAGTAACTATATCTGTACTTTTATCATCATATAAAAAGGGTTAAACACAGTGCATTAAGATGGAGTTTGCAAAACTGCTTTCATGCTTCTGTGTATTACAAAACACTCTAAAATATTAATCATGATGATGATGATGGTTATTATTATTATCATTATTAATTATTATTATTATTCCTTATAAGTCCTTAGGGTATGGATCATTTCTGATACACATATTTGTGGACAAACTGAACATGCATATGTACATGCTGTGTCTGTAAGTAGAGTATTAAATAGTAAATATATCCATTTTATTGTAAGATTGTGCTGAATGGCTGAGTGGTACACACTGCTGTGAAGAAAACACACATAACAAGGTGACATGAACATCCCTCAATCCTCATCTTACCCTACAGAGGAGTGCTTTCTGTCCACAAATCTCTATTATAATAAAAACTGTGTATTATCATTTTACTGCCCTTTTCTTACAGGACGCAGTTTCTGCGTGGCGTAAAATATCTTTATTTATATCTAATCAGAGCATTACTGTCTGATTAAACTGCAGTTCAATCCCAGAATAAATCAGAAATGAGTCTCAGAATAAAGACACACAAACCTGCATGGATCCGTCCTGCCGCATTGCTACAGTGGATGGTCGGTACAGGGGTGAACGGATAAAGAGGGATGTCTGCCGGAGACGTGTGCGCTGTGAGGAGCGGCCGCGCTCGCGCTCTCCTCCTCCTACAAGCTTGAGAGAACGCGCACAGGGCGAGCACGCGCGCGGCACGCGACCCTCGCGATTATCGCGTGCGTCATTTCCTGCGCACTCAGGACGCCGGGAGGTGCAGTTTTATTTCAGTCTGCGCAACCTAAGCGCAATCACTGAATCTGCGCGGTTTGTTCTTTAACTTTGAACATAAACAACACCGGGGGCGAATGCGGTCTGTCACCTCATTATCTCACGGACTCACGTGACCCTGCTCTTCTGGTCTGTAATTATTAATGAAACAGTACTGTCGTGCTGGGACATATTCCGTACAGCAGGTCGACACAGGGGGCGTGTCAAGTGTTTATTCTATGTGTGCAGTATTAGTGTGGCAGTCTTCTGAACCAGAGGGCACGCTCGCGACACTTCTGTCACTTTAAAGCAGTCTGATAGTGGGGTGGGGTAAATGTAGTAAGGTAGGTTAGATCCAGTGAGGACACTTTGAAGGACACAAAGTTTAATCTTTAAAATACCAAACGCTGTGTTAGCGGACTGTTTCATTTCTCATTACTCCTGTCCACCTCACAGGTCTTTAACAGCAGGTGAGCTCCGGTAGAGACTGTATACTATATGGCAGTCTAATATCTATAAATAGGCCTGTGACCTTCATGGCAGCAAAAGAAGAATTTATTTCTGTTTGGTAAAAGTAAACTCTTCTACTGTTATCAACCTTTTCTACAGCTGTCCCTGTGCGACCTTTGGTGAGTGCATACACTCAATTACTGACAAAAACACGGTCCTGAAAAAAAAATAATAATAATAAAAAAAAATATATATATATATATATTAGGGCTGTCGAAGTTACCGCGATAATAACGCATGAACACGATCTCAAATTATCGCGATTAAAAAAATAGTGCCGTTAATTAATTCTAATTGGCCCTGCGATTCACCCGTAGTTCCTGTTGAGGCTTGTCGCGCGCTGCTGGCTGCGCCCGAAATGGCATACTTGGGACATCCGGGAAACTTTCACATACTACCTGTTATGTACTAGATATTCGGACGCACTACATCGTGTCGCATACTAACTAATATAGGAGTATGGCATGTCGGTCACAGCCTAAGTTTGAGTGATGGTGAAAGATCTGTTAAACATGAAGTTTCATTTCATTTGTGTTTTGTATGTTCAGTAC
>JAOVVF010000008.1:11239450-11266500 GCA_028565595.1 Duopalatinus emarginatus | reverse complement strand
ATATATATATATATATATATATATATATATAGAGAGAGAGAGAGAGAGAGAGAGAGAGAGAGAGAGAGAGAGAGAAATCCTACACATGGACCATTCTGCAGGTATGTTGTTCATTGCCTACAGAATATTTCCGTACACTTATATTACCTATTAGACTGGTCTGTTCCACCAGCATTGCATGGCATGTCAGAGGTGGTTGATAACATTGTGATCTGGTGAATTAGGTGGGAATGGCAAAACCCCAAACTCACATAAGTGTTCATCTAACCATAATTTGGTGTCTTTGTACATATGTGGCCAGCCCCATCAAAATGATTGTAAGACATGAATGGGTGTAACTCATCAGAAAGGAGGCACACATATGCTAGTGTTCACCTGTCAGAGACGTTTGTAAATGTACCAGGAGTCCCATGGAATGCCAGCTTAACAAACCCCATACTATTGTAGAGCCACCACCAACCTATGAATTTTGCATAGGCCCGCTTGTACTAGTTTTTCTGGCACTTCAGTATGTGTGCGTGTGCCTGTGTGTATCATAATACCTCTGGAGGTTTACATAATACCTCCTACCTTTAGTAGGACCTATCAGTTTTAGGATCAGTTATGTCACAATACACTATACACTAATATTTTAATAAATATTATAACTTTTTTTTTAAAGTTACAGACACTTTCAAAGCAGCTGATGTAAGGTTCATTTTTTGTCATTTTAATAAAAGAAAGTTGATTTGTTTTGATTATTAATAGTGAATAAAAATTCACATTTTATATTATTAATAATTAACAGTTGAACCAGATACTGACTGGCATCCTATCTACAGTGCATTGCCATTTTATACTCTGTGTTTATCTAACAGGCTCTGGATTCACTGTGACCCTGACCAGCATAAAGTGGCTACTGAAAGTGAGTGAACAGTAAATAGTAACATTTATTAATCTTTATAGCAGTTACTTAACGCAGTACTTTACTGCTTGGAGTACTGCTGTGACAGCCTACAGGACAGTTCTTTTGTTTTGGATATACACTAAAGACATTGTGGTTTGAGATTAGATGTGATAATGGTAGATGAGAATTTCAGGTTCATTTCCTGATATTTACGTCTAGATGTGTTGATCAAACAGATTTAACCACCCATTTTTTTCAAGTGATCAAACATATTGGAACATATGCCTGAAAGGTGTGTCCTGGTAGACTGATTGATAGCAGTTAATAGCACTGATGGGTTTCACTTTAGAATAACGCATTTATTGTGAAAAAAAGAATACACCAATATGGAGACCCTATGTTAGAATAGCAAGCCATTTGGATACAGAGAAAAGGGTGGAAAAAGTAATCTGACCTTTGGCACAAGCATTGGGCATAGCCAATACAACAATTCCGAATGTCTTGGAAAAAAAACACTGGTGTACTAACAACCAGACCTCAAACAGGTCAATCAAATAAACAACAGAAGTTTTGTTCTGAATGAAGATTATCCGCTTGTCAAAAATTGTCAAAAAGGATCTCCTTGCAATTCAGAACATGTAAGCTCATCCATCAAGCACCATGGAGGTACAGTCATGGCTTGGGTGTGCAGGCTCACTAATCTTTGTTGATGATGTAACTGACTGTAGCAGCTGAACATTTACAGAGAAATTATGTTTATTATTATTATTATTATTATTATTATTATTATTAACATGTTAGTAGTGGTAGTATTTATAGCACTTTTTGGGTCTAAATAACTTTTCATAGACATATAAACCATGTAAAGCCTGGATGTCCAGCCTATACTTTCACACAGTCCTTTAGACACTGGAGCCAGTATGGAGGATTCTGTTGAGGTCATGCTACAGGAACAGAACTCTAAATTACTGTGTCGTTATCGGGACAACCGAGTCCTTACCTTTGCAGCAGGAGCCATCTTCTCTGGGATCTATGGCCTCTGGGCCATGTTCTGCCTGCCTGGGTTCAAAGTTCCACTTCGGCTAAAGGTGCCATTCCTGCCATCCACAAAAGATCAGACTGAGAATGTGATGAGGCTGCTTGAAGGCAGACATGGTCGACTGGCTGATCTGGGCTCAGGAGATGGAAGATTAGTGAGTCAGAAAAACATAATTTCCAGACATTTGCTAACATTCACTGCACAGTTTGCTCGCCTGTTTACACACTGTTCTGGTTGTAGGTGTTTGCAGCATGCTCTGCAGGATTTCAGTGCACAGGCTTCGAGATCAACTCCATGCTGTTAGCCTACTCTCGAGGCCAAGCATGGTGGAGGGGCATACCACACACTCATGCCACATTTGTTAAGCAGGATTTTTGGAAGGTATTGGTCATTTCTGTAGCAAATATTTAGTGCATTTTTAGCAGTGCAATAATTAATATATGTTCTGTTTTCACACAGACTGACCTTTCAAAATACACAAATGTGGTTGCATTCCTGGCCCCTGCTGTGGTAAGTACATGCTAAATTGAACATCACTGAAACTTCAAAATAGGTCTGTTTTAGTAGCGTATAATGCAATGTAATGCTCTACATTGTTTGGTCCACTTGGGGGCACTGCAGACCGTCATACATAATTGCATTATTTTCTGTTTATGGTAATATTGTGTCATTGTATTATGACATAGCCCAATTGATATGTATGGTATGTATACTCAATTTACACACTAATAAGTAAAATACAAAATTTTGATTGTTCTTGTGTTGATGTAATTGGCAGTAGATGACAGCTATCATGAAGTGCATTAAAAGTGTCAAATCATTGATCTTTGCCATAGTTACAATAGCTTTTCTAGGCAGAATGTGTTGTTGAGGAAGGACGTACCATAAGGACTGATTGTAAGTGTACTAGTTTTTTCTGTGTGCTCTGTTTTTGCTTTTTGTCTCTACATCTTTTGTTTGTAATCACAATAAATGTGCATCTGACAAACAGATTGTTGTACTGTTGATGTATTAGTGATCTAAGTCATAGCAAAGTCACGTAGGCCAACTATTAACAACCTTAACAACCAAAATTATTCATGTCCTACTGAACATTGAACATTCCCATTCCAGATCTTTACAAAACAGGAAACAATGGATTATCTTTTTTCACCAGGAAGACGCCTTAGTTGTATGATATTTGTAATTTATTAATCATAATAGAAAAGTAAAATGCAAACATGAAGTAGATTTAAGATTTAGTTGGCTTTTATTGTCTACTTCAAAAAGGTGGAAGGAACAAGCTGGAGTTGTTAAATGGAGTAATTTAACTGTTGGATAGGACCATTATGCATGCTTTCACAGTTCAGACTAAGCAATTAGCCACACAGAGGCATGAGCACCTGGGCCCACCTGAGTCACAGGCTGCTGTACCATGGTAGTTCCACCTGCTGTTCCACATAATCTACTTGATCCAGACACTGGGCTTTGTGATCTACATGTTTATACTGAACTAAATGTTGTATAATCCACTGTTCACTAGTATGCCATCTATGCAGAGATGCATTAACAGGCACCATTAAGTCTTTTATACACTTTTCTCTTGTCAGATGGCTGACTTGGAGGAAAAACTCCTGAAGGAGCTTCATGCCGATGCCCGGGTTGTGGTGTGTCGCTTCCCATTTCCACATTGGCCCCACAGCTGCACTAGTGGCTCTGGACTGGACCAAGTCTGGGCTTATAATGTGTCAAGTGTGCGAGACACAACTTCCTCTTTGAAAACACACCCCTGAGCCAGCTGACTGATTTAAAGGCTCTTCTGATATGTGTTTCTTCAGTAATATTGTGTTTATAATGAGGCTAATAACAAATAGAATGCCTCTTGCTATGCAGTGATAATGTGATTTTCTTAGTCATAAAAATGTCTTTACATAACATCTACTTTCATCTACCTAGCTACCTGTACAATAAATTTCATTTCATTTCATGAGTCATGACATATTATATTATATAATGATAGGTTTAAAGAAAACACACCCACAGACATATCCTTTTCACCCTGTTTATTTGAGAACAATTAAGTTGGTAGTCCTGGTATTCTGACCTTCTGATCACTGATTCCTTTATCCAGTAGTTTACCCATTTACAGTCAGCAGAAGAAGCTTTAATGGTGTTTATCAAAGCTAACTATGCCTCAGTTATTTTAACAGCAGATGAAAATAGATACAGAAAATAAGCAGCACTTGGTGATGTGCTATTTTTAATTCTTCAAAACGGTGCTGCTGTTGTGATTTTAATGACAGTTAAGCTCAAAGCTAAGTGTTTAACTCACGTCATGTAAAAGCGTCTAGAATGAATAATGTGAATCATCTCAGCAAAAGGTAAAAAAATGGGAAAAGGGGAATTTTATCTTCCTTGCTAAAAGATGACAGCTGTAATTACCCTTGAGTGCACAAAGTAGGGTCATGTAAAAATTTGACATTCAAGTTCAAGGTACTTGTAAGAGATAATGACTGAAAAGGAGTTTTTTTTTAACAATAATAGGGTAATTCCTTATTTCATTAGAATACAATTTATTATGATCTGGCTTAAATCTGAACTGCAGTCTACACTGCTGGTGTAGTGCATATCAATTTGATATATTATATTGTTTTACAATGTATACAAGTTTATACAAGTATAAATAATGTCAACTTGCCACTGCTGAGTGAGTAGAAATTCTTAAAAAATATATTATTAAAAAAGAAAAAGTTGCATGGCTCCAGTAAATATTGGAGTAGAATAATGGTGTGCAAACAAATGATTAGCTGAATATTGTCATAGTCAGATTACAGTTACAGTTAAAGAATTTGAGTGTGGTATATTCCCCCTGTGCCCATGTAGGTTTTCACTGAGTGCACCGGTTTCCTCCCACCTCCCGAAAAACACATGCTAGGCAAATTGGATATACCTTGTCCAGGGGGTGTTTCTACCTTACGACAGTAATTCTGGTGAGCTCTGGACTAAATGGATAAGATAATTACTGACTGGCACTCCCTAACAGTCCAACCATTTCTGTCACTATCTCTGGGCATCTGAATCACTCAGTGTTTCTTATATTACATTGTGTTTGGATTGACACTGTCTTACTTTGTCTTATTCAGGATGTTACACCAAAGGTCTTGGAGTATACCATTCCCTGCATATTTTAGTGTTTTCCATGCTCTAACACCTAATTCAGCTCAGGAAGGGTTGTTAATGAGCTGATTAATTGGATCAGATGTGCTGGGGGAGGCTTAATGGGAACTGGGTTTTTTAAACCCCTCTGCTTCAGGTTTGGCTGTGGAGCCTTTAGTATACCACATGGTGGCGCTGAAGAGCTTTCAAGCCACCATGCTAAATAGGAAGGTCCACAGAAAACGTCACAGTTGGTTTATACCTGTATATAATACAGTAATCATTAAAATGTGAGTCAGGTCCTCAGGAAGAGCATGTAGCTGCAATGCTAAACGGTTAGCTGTAAACAGCTATACAGGAATAAATGCTTCAGCACTTGTAGCACTACAGCACTTTACATTACAGTGAAGTATTTATGTACCAATCACACTTTATTGGTTATAGAATTATACATAAAACTTGTATGTATTATAAATAAATAAAAAAACACAAAAGAGTGCTCTGTTTGTTGTGAGAAAGTTAAACGTGGCTTTAATGGAGACAAATCCATTGGGGTGTGGGGTTTTCTTCATGAATGTAACGAATTAAAATGGTTAAGCTTGCTTTATATCTGTGCTTATGTCTAAACCGTCGTCTGTTTTGTACTATATGTTATATTAAACATGTATGGCAGGTGGCGTGTGGTCCGTTTTCCACACACTGGGCTGGTTAGTGGACGGCTTGGTGCGGGTTTAACGGCAGCCATTGAGTGCGCGAGAGGCGTGACGTAGGCGGTGAAAGTAAAGGGGCCGGTCTGTTGGTTTATAAAACGGCAGCGCGCACAGAGTCTCTCTCAGTTGGGAGATTTTTTTTTTTAATAACTCAGGCAGAGCATGGACATTCTCAGGACTATCTCTCATCAACCTGTAGGAAACAACAAAATGTGCGAGCACACACACAACAAACCGACTGAGGCGAGACGTGGGAAGCTGGAGGAGAGTGCGCACGCGACGCAGGAAATGTCTCGGATCATATCAGACTGCACGACTGGGAAATGTTACTGTAGAGGAAAAGTTCTCGGAAAGGTATGTGACTATATACATTAATACAGCGATATAAGGACATCACCGGCGTTGGGGTGCGGTCAGAGGTTTAGCTACTGTTTTAGGCATGAGGAACTGTTTCATTCAACTTGCTTGTGTGTGAAAGAAAGGAGAGAGTCACAGATTTGGACATTGTGATGGTGGAAGTTCATCTCCAAACCTGTGTTTTGACGAGCCCTTGTTTGTGTTCACAGGGTGGTTTTGCCAAATGTTACGAATTTACAGATCTGGGTACAGGCAAAGTGTATGCTGTGAAGATTATTCCACACACACGTGTCTCCAAACCTCACCAAAGGGAAAAGGTGTGTTTCTTTCTCACACAGTCACCAGCCTATTCCTGACTCACACACACACACACACACACCCTCAGAGTGCTAAATTATCCTGTTTTACAGATTGACCGAGAAATTGAACTGCACAGAGCCCTTCACCAAAAACACATTGTCCAATTTTACTACCACTTCGAGGATAAAGACAATATCTACATCCTTCTCGAGCACTGCAGCAGACGAGTAAGTCCCTACATTAAAGTCCTACACAGACCGTACACATATACAATACACATGGCCCAGCTGAGTCTCTGTCTGCAATGAAACTAACATTGTTCTTGTCTCTTTAGTCACTGGCACACATCCTAAAAGCCCGCAAGGTGCTGACAGAACCAGAGGTTAGGTACTACCTAAGACAGATCATCTCAGGACTGAAGTACCTTCATGAACAGGAAATTCTCCACAGAGACCTTAAATTAGGTGTGGCATTAAAGCATTCGTTAACAACAATTTTTCACAAAAGCCTATACAGCCAATATAGTTTTAAGTACATGCAATGTAACTGCTTTTTCTGAACTCCACAGGAAACTTTTTCATTAATGAGGCAATGGAGCTGAAGATAGGTGACTTTGGCCTGGCAGCTAAGCTAGAACCTGTTGAAAACCGGAGAAGAACAATATGCGGAACTCCAAACTACCTGTCTCCTGAAGTCCTAAACAAGCAAGGCCATGGCTGTGAATCAGATGTTTGGGCTCTTGGCTGTGTCATGTAAGTTTTAAGTCATGGATTTACACTGCAATACACTGCATAGCAATTCCACGGGAACGGTCTTCTTCAACTGCATATGTCGTGTTTCTGCAGGTACACAATGCTGTTGGGCAGACCGCCATTTGAAACCACCAATCTAAAAGAGACATACCGGTGCATAAGGGAAGCACGGTACACCATGCCTTCTACACTCTCTCCACAAGCCAAGCACCTTATTAGCATCATGCTTGCCAAGAGCCCTGAGGACAGGCCAAAGGTGGATGATATCCTATACCACGACTTCTTCAGCCAGGTGTGTATTGTTGGCTCTTGGGCAAAATAAAACTTTACTAGGCTTTAGTTATTCTCTGATGTTTTTCAGCCTTTGGTTAAAACCTTGTTCTGTCTTCTTCTAGGGTTTCACCCCAGACAGACTGTCTGTCAGCTGCTGTCACACAGCTCCAGACCTCCAGCACACCAGCCCTGCCAAGAGCTTCTTCAAGAAGGCTGCAGCTGCTCTGTTTGGTGGCAAGAAAGACAAAGCCAAGTACTTTGAAACTCTGAGTAAGTAAACTTTTAAATATGTTTAAATAGATAAGTTTGGATGTCCACATGGTGCATATGTATCTATAGTATTTCTTGTGTAATGAGATCTGAATGTGTGATTAACCGGTATCATCTATGTCCAGATAAACTGACAAAAGAGGAAGAGGACATCCACAGACTGCGTCATGACCTCAGGAAGGCCTCAATCAGCAATCCACATTGCAGGCAAGCTCCTGAGGTGAGCCACTATCACAATCCTCCTGATTACTCAAGCTTCCTGCCAAAACACAAAGAAACTTCTTTACTGTGGTCTGTGAGTTGACCCCTTTTCCCATGTTCCCCTTAGGACAGTAAGCCACCATTACCATCTACTGGAAAGCCAGTTGCTACTGCCAAGGACGGAGGCAACAAGCAGCAGATCCGTGACACCATCCGTATGATTGTACGAGGCACACTGGGAAGCTGCAGCAGCAGTAGTGAATGTACGAGATTTGTCATGACCCCATTTGGTGCATCATGATCTGAGAAACTGTTTTCTTTATGAACCAGATATGGATGCTGTAATGTGATGGCCAGTGGCTTTCTCTGCTTTGTTTTGATGGCAGGCTTGGAGGATAGCACGATGGGTACTGTAGCAGACAGTGTTTCCAGAGTACTCAGAGGCTGCCTGGAGAACATGCCAGAAGGTATGCAGTTTCACACTTAACAACAATTTCTGTTGCCAACACTAGAAGAAGTTTGTTGAATTTACATTAAAAATACATACATTTGGTGGCGCATGTTTACTCAAATTGATGTTCATGTATGTACATTATCAGGGATTTTTTTTTTTTTTTTTTTTTTTTTTTTTACATCTGCCCTGTCCTGCAGTTAAATTGATATTCATTCCTGATTTTTTTTTTTTTGGTGTTCATTTTATCATTGCAGCTAATGACATTTCAAAAGAAAGCCTTAACTGCAGCTTACAGTGGGTGACTAAATGGGTGGACTACTCCAACAAGTATGGCTTTGGTTACCAGCTGTCCGATCACACAGTCGGTGTCCTTTTTAACAACGGCACCCATATGAGCCTGCTGTCTGATAAGAAGTAAGTAACCCAAAAACATAAATGCACAGCTCTGAATTGAATGGAGGAGTTTAAAAACCCTGTTGCCTTGAAGCTAATGTGACTCTCTTGGCTTGCAGGACAGTGCATTACTATGCAGAGCTAGGTCAGTGTACAGTCTTCTCCACCAGTGAGGCTCCAGAGCAGTTTGTTGGCCAGGTCACCATCCTCAAGTATTTTGCACATTATATGGAAGAAAATCTTATGGATGTGAGTATTTCCACTTGGTTTAGAGCCAAACACTACATGTATATTTAATAGTTTCTTACTTTCTCACAATGCAAATCTTCTTCAAACTCAACAGGGTGGTGATTTGCCCAACGTGACTGATATCAGCAAACCAAGGCTGTATCTCCTGCAGTGGCTCAAGTCAGATCGTGCACTCATGATGCTCTTCAATGATGGCACTTTTCAGGTACCGTTTATATAGTTTTGGACTTGGATGTAAAAGCTCTTCATTCTTCAGACCACCTTTTCCTAAGCTTTTCCACAAAGGTTTTGGTGATTAATTTTAAATTCTTAACCTTTCAGGTGAATTTCTACCATGACCACACCAAGATTATACTGTGCAGCCAGAATGAGGAGTACCTGCTGACCTACATCAATGAGGAACGTGTGTCCACTACGCTTTGCCTCAGCACACTACTCTGCTCTGGATGCTCTCCGGACCTGCGCAACCGCATAGAGTATGCCCTCAACATGCTGCTCCAGAGGTGCAACTGAACATCACAAACCTGCAGGCTGCAGACTTTGTTCATGGCATAGTCACATTTTGATGGACAT
This sequence comes from Duopalatinus emarginatus, assembly GCA_028565595.1. Taxonomy (NCBI): domain Eukaryota; kingdom Metazoa; phylum Chordata; class Actinopteri; order Siluriformes; family Pimelodidae; genus Duopalatinus; species Duopalatinus emarginatus. The sequence goes on along the minus strand of JAOVVF010000008.1, from coordinate 11,256,908 downwards.
CATGGACCTATATTTACTGGAACTTCTGTTCTGTGGGCCATGAGCCAAGTGCCCAAGCTACATAATTGTGGCAGTGGATTTGAGGTACAAGCACTGGTCCTGTCCAAAGGAACTGTTGAATCAGGACTAAGAAAATGATTGCGAACTGGGCTGGAACCAGAGACCATTAAATGGACTTGAGTTTTAAAAAACATTTGTGTTTGCGATATAAATATGCAGCAATCTTGTTGCTCTGAAGCCTAACCACGATTTTGCCATTTGTTGTGGACATTGAAGTGGCTTCAGTGGGGCAGGGTGATGTTGTGTAGCTCTGTATAGAGCAGACCACTGTGAATACATTCCACAACAGGATGGGGCTGCATGGTGAAATATCTTTTTACCAATGCAATAGTTGTTTGTGGGAGGCTCCAACCTCCCACCCTAATAATCTCTGTTTGGGGAAAGGATAGGGATCCAGGCCATGTCTCTAATGTTGACTGGAAAGATATACACTAGCGTGCCATTGATGTAATTTATTTGTCAGAACCCGGTATTTATTTATTTAATAAAGACAACATTAAAATGACCTGTGTTGGTCGTGTTTTGTGATCTTCCCTGGTATTCCAGAGGCTCTATAATATAAATGCACTCGGAGAGAGAGACAACAGATGCATTACAGTGCATTCAACCACACCAAACAAAAGCAAGAACAGTTGCTCTTGTGGCAGTGCAGTATCATGGAGATATTCCACTGCTTTGTTGCTTTTCTTTTATATATTAATCACACTGCTGCAGATGACACCATGTATTATATAAACCTCTATGGTCCAGTGAAAGTGGAAAAACAACTGATAAATGTCCAATAGGAATAGAAGAGTCCCATCCGCTCATTTCTGGTGAAGCAAAAACTGCCCAGTGGTACAGTATTAAATGAAGAAAAACATACACTTTATACATGTATAACCTTCTATTTTGTGACAGTTTAAAATTTAGGTCATAAGCATTACAATATATCTACAGCATGATCCTGCTGTAGTGGAAGTGGTTGTTTTTCTTCTCACTTCTTCAGACATAGGCTGCAGCTGCAGATAACAATCATGCTTGAGAGAAAAAATGCTAAGACAGCAATTAAAGCATGAGGAAGTGGATGTAAAAGCTATACCTTTGCTTGTTTTATCAGTGGTTGATCAATGTGATAGACTTTGATGTTTCTCCTCCTACCACATACATGAGTACAGCAGCATAAAAGCCATAAATGCTGGATGATGTCAAACAGAGATAAGGCACTCTGGTGACAATTTGCAACTAGTCACTGTTTAATTACATATACAACAAGGGGCTAAATTAAAGAAATACACAGTATGTTAAAATCACAGACACAGTCATATGTTACTCATTTAACCCTTTTTTCTTCATTTGGAAAAAAATGTTTCCTTCAAGTGTGCTTTTAACCTTTTTCACCTTATGAGTCACTGTTGGATTACTAGACTGAACTGTGTACATTCATGCCGTCAATCATTATAAACTGCTCATGTTTCGTCAAATGGCAATGTTAATGAAAGCGTGAAAAATATAAGCACCTTACATTCTGAAAAAGGGCACAAGTAAGCAAAAGTACAAGCCAAAGTGCATTAAAAAGTCATGTTGTGATAAATTATATGTATTCCACTGGTAAAAATACAAACTTGTGGCAGCCAGAAGGAAAACGGTCTAGGTTTCAGATTTGCTAACTATAGAGCACTTCAGAGGAGCTCCATGGGGTTCCTAAAGTTAATTGAGCACCGACTTTGTTCCAGACATGCACTTGTACATGGCAGAAAATTGCTTTTTAATGACTTTCTAGGGCAAATGTTCAAAACATTTTGTCTCCAAAATAAATGTTTCTGAATATTTCACTGGAAATGGTAAAACTGTACACAAAGATTGGGTGTAAAAATCATAGTAACAATCAGCCATACCATACCCAACTAAATAAAAAATGCTCCAAAATGTTCCAAACTTATTAGGCAAACTGAAACTAATAATACTCCCTGACACTGGTGGAGAAATCACTTCTGAAGCTACTTTCCACTGAAGACTTAACAGACCAGGCTGTTTTTAGATTAATTGTAATAAATGATGTCTTATAAGAAACTGCTGCATATGTGTGCTTTAATATCAAAACGATACAAAAGTATGTAGACACCTGACCATCATACGTACTCCATACTGTAGTCCTTTTCCCACAAAATTAAAAGCATATATTTCCCCTTTACTGAAACTAAGGAGCCGACAATGGCTCTGTGCACAAAGCAAAGTTTACGAAGATATGGGCTGTTGCAGAAGAACTGGAGTTCACAGCCCTGAACTCAACCCCACTAGCTAAATAAGCACAAATTCTCACAGCCACCATTTAAAATATAGTAGAAGGCCTTTCCAGAAGAGTGGAGGTTATTATTACAGGAAAGACAGACATTAATAATGGGATTTGTTTGTAACAAACACATGCAGATGTAATTGATACTTTTGGCAATATAGTGTACAGTAAGGGTAGTGTAGTGTATAGCACTGATGCCTCACAAAGTTGAGGTTTCCTGGGACAATCCTGAACTAGGGTTACTGCATGTCAATGTTAGTTAAGACACAGTACTGGAACCTGCAATATCATCACTCATTCATCACCTATCCAAAAAATAGAAATGTATTAAATAGTGAGATGTAATGCAGTTATGTAAAATTAAGCTCCAGTTTGAACTTTCTAGATTGTAATTTGTAAATAGTGTGTTCCCATTATTTCTATTTATATAATGATGAGAGTAGCATAGTAGTCTAGTGTTATTGTAATCTTCTTTCATTCTTCTCTCAGGGTCTCCCAAAAATCTGCTAGTAGGTGAACTGGCTGCACTAATTTGCTCCTAGTGAATGTGAATGACTCGGTGAAAGTGTATGTGGTGGTCCAAAATGCATTTCTACCTCATGTCCAGTGTTCCTAAAATAGGCTCTGAATTCACTGCAACCATGACCAGGATAAAGCTGCTACTACAATAATAAAAAAGCACAGCTTTCATAGCTCCAGAACAACTTCTCAACAACTCAACAGTTCAGAGAAAAAAATTTATTATAAAGGAAACACGTAAAAAGTCAGGTTACCTGTGCCTCTAGAAGTCACTCATGTTCATTAGTGATAAAATGAACTACACTGACCTTTACCTTTACTTTGCCTCAACCCCTGTGAGTTCTTTTGCAGCTGCTGTGTAATTTGAGAATGCACTAGATGCCTTAGGATAATTTTGGGAGAAAAAGGCTTTGAAGTAATTTGACTGAGTCCCAACTCTATCCCAAAGGCCACACACTGGTTTTGTTCTTTCCATTGCAAATGTGAACAAAACAACCATGAGAACTTATGGTTGACACAAAAGGCTGCAAACACTGTAAGGTGTATGTATGTAGTGTTTGAGGATTCACACGTTACTGCATGCCCTCACACAAAACAAAAACATGATGGTCAAATTCTAAAGTATAGCGCTCTTTAGTGTGTGTCTGGGAGTATATGCATACATATTTCTACCAGACCGTATATTATTTATATACACTTTTATTTATATACAAATTTATATTTCATAAATGTTATGAAAAGTAAGGTACATGAATATGAGGGGGACCATGAGGAAGCCACATTTCCATGTATATATCAAGGGCTAGAAAACAACATCTGATACCCTTGAAACACACTCACTTACATAATAGCCATCTGCCCTTCACTCACAGTCCATTATGCCATTTTCCAATGTCCAACTGTCCTACATTAGATACATGATTCACACATTTGTCCTAGTTTCCTACTTTTCTTTGCTGCCTTTTTTTTCTTTCTTAAATGTACACTGAAATATTCATTTCTGTCTGCCAATATCAGTATTGCAGCATTCTAAGAATTTCATTCTAAGAATCTGTAGCAGTGGCAGAAAATGTCCAGAGAAGATGTAATGCTTTCTTGTGGTGCAGCAACAAGTTCATTCATGCCATTTGACATAACAAACCACACCCATGCATTCCTACACACACCTGCCTACCATTTCCCACAGCTTCTTCTTGCTGAAGCTCCCTGTAGGCATGTATAGTAACACAGGCCACCCTAAACAAGAGTCTTTACAAAACTCCTTCACAATCAATTCAATATGACCATTCAATATGAATGTATAAGATACACCCTATTGTCGAGGTGGGTATCACGGCTTTTGTTTCCTGTCTCATACCAACATCATTATTGAGTCAAGTGGGCTTTCAGTAACCTGCATGCTTATTATTGCTATTGTAAGTAAACCTACCCCTTTTGCTTGATGTGCATTAAATAAAAATCCTACAATACTAGGCATGCAGCACCATGCTGTAAGTTGTGCTGTGTGCTTTACAGATTTACAAATCCCTGTTCCCAGAGGAAACCTTGGCCATATTCATCTCAAATGCTCTACAGCAGCCAATAAACTATAAAACTCTGAGCAGGCAGTAAGGGAGAAGGAGGAGACATAGAAGAGAATAGTTTTACACACTCTCATCCACTTATGATCATCTGTTTTGCCATACAGACACATAAAACAGGCGACAACCCAAATGTGAATAAAATTGTATAAAATTTGTCTGTGGTGTAACACAATGCCTGTATCAAAAAGTCTTTTTTTGTAGCCTAGTAGCCTACTTTATACCACTGCCACACAATTACTAAGGTAATACATTGTTCAAGTATGAGTAAGGAAGCAGCTTTCTATACAGCATACCACAGACTGCTTGCTAACATAAACTAACCTGGCACATATTTTATTCACATTTTACTTTTATAATTACTGAAATGTAGTTTCTCTTTCACTAGTCAGTTTGCTAACATTAGGTAATATGAAGTATCTGAAAAGATATCTTTTTTTTAGCTTTTTAATAGATTTTAATCTTCATTGTTTATATTAGCCAAATGGACAGTGTAAGCTAACTAGAATGTTTTACTTGGTCTCTAGCTAGCTAACTAGTGCTAGCTTAAATGAACTAAGATGACATGACATGATTTACAGAAGTCACTGGCTATTTCATGTTTTATTGGTAAATAAATAACTAACAGAAGATTAGTAACTAACATCTGACAGATAACTAAGGAGATTAATAGTAATATTAGCAAGCTATTTAAGATAAGCCTGGCAGGGAAAAAAATCTTTTCCCTTATGAATAGATGAACATAAGCTAAAGGAAACCCATTACAGCACAAACACTAAACTATACCTACTCATTATCATATCACATATGAGCAAAAACATGCATGCACATGCACACACACATACTTATTATAGGTGAAACTCAATACTGCTAATTTGGAATTTGTAACTTGAAAATATGACAAAATAAATAACACAACAGCAACATGTGTTCATTATGAAAATGAAAGTAGTAAAGTCATGATCAAAATCAGACTGGCCTCAGTTTTGGTAAATGTCACTTGATCACAAAAAGCTTAGCAATAAGCTGAAACAATATGTTCTTTATAATGGCATGAAAGCAAAACTGCTAGTCCAGCTAACAGTTTCACCCTAGCGTAATGTTTACTGAACATAGTTGTATAGAAACAGATATAGAAATCTGTTAACGTTTTATCAGTTTCTATTTGATTCAGCTACATTTCATTTCATTTATAATAATTTTGAGCACCTTTTGCACAATAGACAAAGCCTAAGCTGACAATGGCAGTAAAATACAGTATAAGGAAGAGCCATAAGTATATGGAACTTTGCAGAAAACCCGCCCTCTTCTAGATCATACTGCATACTGGGGTTATAAATGACATTACTATAAATTATTTTAAATGACAACTGTACTATAAAATCAATCACATTGTGTGATGTTCAATAAGAGCATCACATCCAATGGACAAAATACTACAAAACACACTGGCATGAGTAAATGTAAAAGTAATAATATGGAAAATTACTCAATAGCAAGTCATCTTGTAAAAAAACTACATACCGTGATTACGCATAGGCTTCAGACTATAGAAACACTTAGATACGTTTACCATAGCAGGCAACCAACGCTAAATATAAAAGTGACATCATAGGTTTTTGGGTACATGTCTGTGGTATTGACGTGAGACTATCCACTGAGGAAAGGGTAGAATATAGAAAGTATAACCGGTGTCAAAGGTTTCCAGACATGCCCCTACAACATATCATGTTTTAGCTGAACATTGTCTACCATCTGGTTTAGTTTAGAAAATGTGGACGTCCCATTAAGCTTAAGAAAATGCCTGTCATGTCAGCGTATACTTGAGTTCACTACTAGCCATGTGAAACAGGGTGTTGTGTGTTGTGTTTCTTTTGGGAGCCTTGCATTTCATTTGACACAGTTATGGAGCTGGTGGCCCTTTCATAGGGAGATGCAGAGAGGTCATTTTGACAGCTGGAATATATAGGAAACAGGCATCTGTAATTTCAGACTTTCCAATAACAGTCACAAACTTGAAGGTTCGCTTTAGAGGATGAAACGAGCAATGACACAGAGATTATGTTTCACTGCTCTTTTGGAAAGATAAACAGTACTCAGCTTTGAAGAGAGCATCATCATGTGTTTTCCTACCATAAAGAATAGTTTTTTTTTGTTGGATTGACTACAGTGGTATAATGTTTGAGTGATTATATTTTGCTCTTATCTTTGCAGCAATATGTTAGTAAAGAAGGGGGCCTTTAAAATAAATAAATAAAGTGTGAGTATCAATTTCATTTTTTAATAACAAGCATAAACTTGTAAATATTATATCTGAGCATGCAGCATGTACAGCTTGTCTATTGATACACAAGGGATCGACACATCAAGACACAGCATGAAGTTTATTTTAGCTCCTGGGGAGTTTTAAGAAAACTTCAAGGGCAGCATGTCCTGGCTTTATTTCTATGTGATATCTATTACAAATCTAAGTTAAATATATCAAAGATAAACACACAAACCAGAAAATTGCCTCCCTACATTTACATCAGGAGAGGAAGAGATAAATGATATCACTAAATAAGGTTTTAATCTATGTCTCGCCAGTGTAGTCTTCTTGAACATGTTTAAGAGGTTTTTGCACCACAGGTATTTGTGCAGTGCTTGTATCTGATTCCAGCTAAGGATGAATCATTTCATTCATAGTTTTGCTGGAATGTCAGCACAGCCTACGCTGGTACATGTTTTTGTATTTGCATGTGCGTTTCTTTCATATAGCTAAGCACATGGTAATTCATACGCTTCATAAGATTGTAACTTAATCCACTGATATTGGTCAAACTAGCACTACCACGTGCCTATTTACACAGGAATTGCTTCCTGTAAACATCATCTATCCTGCAGTGACCCACAATACAATTAGATACAGCACTATTTATCTTCTAAAAAAGCAGCATCTGCATGTTAAATTAGAAAGCAGAAATAATTAAGGGGAAAAGTCCTCAATTTTTTTGTGAGGTGAAAAGCTGCAGGCTGAAAGTAGCAGATATAACACTCTAACAATGCTACAATTAACTGAATATAATTTACATTAATACAACATTCAACAATAAAAGACAAAAAATACTGTTTTGCTAATGAGTGTAGGGCTACAAACGTCATACAAACAGTACAATAAATAAATATCTGGATATTTAAAAATATGAGGGCCTGAACGTAGGTGTAGGTATAAGGAAATGACAGTTTGTACTGCAACAGCACTGAGCATCTAATAATTTATTGACAATAGAGGATCTGTCTGATGCCACCCAGATATACATGTGTGGACTCGTATATCAAAGTTAGCAGCTATTTGTATTTGGAATATCAAAGACTAGGTATTTGGTCATTTTCTCTTCTCAATCTATGTGAAAATGAAGTTTTAATCTGAAAACTATTAGAAATAAACTGCCTGATCAATGTATTGGATACATCAAGAACATGTAAAGATAAGCATCCCAATGTCATGACTGACAGCATCTACATTAGTACTGTGGGTGTAGAACATCCTTTTTCCATATCTGGAACATTGCCAGGATAAGAAGCACACTGTCCATACACGATATGAAGAAAAAGAGTTCATGCATTTAAAGGCATAAGATTAGATTACTATAATTCATTTCTTGGTGAGTGCACTGCTATATTGATCAACAACCTTGGACTTTGAAAAAAAAAAATGTTTTTTAAAGCTGGGGTCAAGGGTTGCCCTGAATTTCTGCCTTCTGCCTAACTGACAGGGAAAATCTAACAGGCATATTTAAATAGAATGCTGTTACATTCAGCCGTTACATTCAGTGAGGTTGTGGGTGCCATAAATGGGTGTCTGAGCTGGCAGCCTGGATCTGTCTTTTTTATGTCTACTTTGCTGAATACCAGTGAGCGAGAGACTGAGAGACAGGATGTCACATGGATTTGGTCTGTGGCTAATATTAGGCTGTCTGTAAGAGTCACATGAGTGCAGAAGCCTTTCCTAATGCAACATTTTGCCTAAATGTTAGTGTGAAGAAAAAAAAGAAATGAATGAGTTTTTGTCCACTATGCAACACTTATACACTATACGACAAAAAGTATTTGGACAGTAAACCATCATATCCATATGTGGGCTTTTCCCAAACTGTTGCCACATTGTTGGAAGTACATAATTGTACATGTTCTTCCATTATAATGTCCCTGTGTGCAAACTAAAGTCCATGAAGACATGGTTAGAGTGGAAGAATTTAAGTAAGCTGCACTAAGCCCTGACTTTTTGAGATTGTTTGGAGCACTACATACTACATATAGATATTCAGTAGATATACAGTACATATACAATACAGGAAAGCCTTCTCACTGTAAATCTGGAATGGGATATTCCAAATAACGATATGGCTGTGATGATCAGACGTGCAGTAGACAGGACTGTATAAAAAGTACAAATAATATATACAATAAATATTTAAAAATTATACTCATATATTGAAAAAACACAATGATTACAATGTTAGTCAAATTCCCTTATGACTATGTGACTCAGAGCAACAGCAAAATATTCCAAAAAATCTCAAGTCAAATATTTGAAATGCCAGCCATCATTATTTTTTAATCATTGTTTTAGGATGTAGCCACCATGATACTGCATCTACACACAGTGTTCACAAATAGGAACACATGTTAATCATAAACCTGATGTACTAGCTTATCTCTTTAACTCAAAGTAAACACTAGTTATGATATAATGAATTTTTACTACCCCATAGCATATCAACCATTTCCAGTTCTGTGTCTGTTGTGCAATATGGACCAAGGAGACAGAAATTATAATAATATCATTAACTGTATTGAATGGTAACTGACACTAATGAATGCAATGAATGCAAGACCTTCAAATGGTCACGTCCTCACACCCTTCTTCCAGTTCACTGGTGTATGGAATGTGCTGTCAAGTAACCAGAATGAGGAAATATTGGGTCATTAGCATGGCTCATATTAAGATTGCTCAGGTATGAGGTATGAAGTTATAAGATTGGCTCACTGCATGTTTTAACAATCACTGTGACCAACAGTGCAGGTGGTAACATGGTGCAGAGTGGCACAAATGGAAAAAGCAGCTGAGGTGTCTGCAGGTCCATTTTATTCATCTGGAGACCTTGCCAAGTGGTAGCTTACAAACTAGAATCAGGGTGCTTACTCCAACAAGGTTAAGTATTACACACGCAATGCCATAATATTGTTATGATGTGCAAATCAGCAATAAAAATAGTCACACAAATGTCACCATGCTGGCCACAGCAAGATGCCATTGTTTCCCATATATAAATTTGACTTTACTGATGAATTCCCTTGATGCTGAAAGAAAGACAAACATACAAATACTATTTACCATAAAAAATACAGCCTAGACATTGTTAACTTTGTATGTGGCTATTATAGCTGCAAACGTTATTTTTAATGCAATATCTACATAGGCTTAAAGAGGGTTGTTTTTAGCGACCATCACTTCTTGTTCCAATAGCACATTATGATAGCTAATTTAGGTATACGATAGTAAACAGCTAACTGATCATTTGAAAATCCTTTTCCATTTATATTAACACAGCTGAAAACCATTGTGCTGATTAAAGAAGCAATAAAAGTAGTCTTTTCTAGGCTAGTTAAATATCTGGGGCATCAACATATGTGGGTTTAATTAGACACCTAAAATCGACCAGAAAAAACAACTGTCTATTGAAACGTATCAGTCTAGTTTCAAGAAAAAGAAAAGCTTTCCAAGAAAAGAAAGAAACAGAAGATTTGGAGTTTATTATTCTCTTTAAAGAACATCACAAACTGGCTATAACCAGGATAGAAAGAGAAATGGGAGGTACAACTGTACACAACTGAGCAAGAGGACAAGTAGTTTGAGAAACAAATGTCTTACAGATCCTTAACAGGCAGTTTCACCAAATGATGACCACAATACATAAGAGTCCAAGAAAGATCCTCAGAGATGTGGACACTCAAAAACTTGAAGCTAAAGACACATTGTACCACATTAATCTGTACAGGAGTGTGTGTGTTTCTGTTTTTCCTGTAGTCCACAATGAGCTCTTTGGTCTTTTGGTGTTGAGGGTGAGGTTGTTAAAGAAACACCATGCTGCCAGGTACTGGATCTCCTCCCTGTAAGCTGATTCCTTGTTGTCACTGATGTGACCGACTACTGTGGTGTCATCTGCAAATTTAATGATGACGTTAGATCTGTGCAGTGGCATGCAGTCATGTGTAAACAGAGAGAAGCGCAGGGGATGCAATACGCATCCTTGAGGCACGCCTGTGTTCAGAGTGAGGCTAGAGGACTCACTGACTGGGTCTGTTTGTGAGGAAGTCCAAGACCCAGTTACACATGTGGTTGTTGATTCCCAGGTCACTGAGCTTGGACACCAGTCTGTTGGGGATGACTGTATTCAAGGCGGAGCTGAAATTGATGAACAGCACCCGAACATAACTGTTTTTATTGTCCAGGTGTGTGAGGGCAGAATGAAGAGCAGTAGAGATGGCATCCTCAGTCGATCTGTTTGAGTGGTATGCAAACTGGTGGGAATCCGGTGATGGTGGGTGCGCTGCTTTCAAATGACTAAGGACCAGTTTTTCAAAGCACTTCATAACAATTGGTGTGAGCGCAATGGGGCAGAAGTCGTCAGGACTGTTGCTGCTGTGCACTTTGGAACTGAATAATTGTAGTTGTCTTCTAGCATGTGGGAACAGTAGCCTGGGCCAATTACAGGTTGAAGATATCACTGAAGACCTGGGCCAGCGTTTACCGATGCGTTTACTCTGCTAAGAACTGAATATACGTCCGCTGTGGAGAGTGTGAGAGGGTCAATGATATGGGGGAGTCTTTTCAAAGAGGGAGTATTGAAACTGATCCTGTGGAGAGGAGATATCCCCTTCTGGCCACACTTTAACTTACACATACTTGGGGAGCAGGAACAATTATTAGTGATCAGACTGTCCCAGATAGGGGAGGGGGACAGTCTTGTAGGTGTCCGAGATGTTCGAAAAACCATGGTCCAAAGTGTTGTCTCCTCTGTTGGCACATGCGACATTCTGCTGAAATTTCGGCAGCACAGTTCATTAGTGCTATCACTTATGAACAGTGCTCATTCAGTGCTATCAAAACAAGTGTATTTTGCCCAAAGAGTTTTTGTTTCGCCATAATTACACAATTTTAATAAAAAATAAAAATAAATAAATTTAACACAACTGAACACATAATCTACTCTCTTCAATGGAGAGAAGTTATACTTTCAGCTGATACCAAGTTAAAAATCTCACACCAACTCCATAGCATACTAACAGTCATAATGTTACTAACAGTGGAGATATATTCTCTGAGGTCTTACCTACCCAGACTATGCATATTGACCTGATAGTTTTGGAGTCATTCTTGACATATTTTGTGAATGTCTGTCTAGACGAGCCATACCTTCCTTCATTCTAGGCCTCAAGTAGTTAGTCAAATTTGGCAACCCTGTCATTAAGTGACATAAACATAAAGCACATGGATATACCTATGAATTTCAATTCTATACGAGTAAACACTAAAACATATTGCTAGCATGATATTGCTCCTCGACTGATACAGTCTGATGGTAAAATGGAACATTTTTACCTCGCGGAATGTTGATAAACAAACAGATAATATTTTCCCTGTCCTCTTTATCCTAAAATCTATCAATAAACGCTGATAACGGAACTGTGGTATAATCGCAGTAATACACTCAAGCTTTGTGCTATATCGTGAGATATTGCCATTGGTCAGTATTTGTTAATTTCATTTTCTATAACAGCAGTTTAATAAAGTTCTATAAAAGAAGACCATGGCTATCAAAGAGATTGCTTTGTACTTTTGCTTGTTTTAAATCTTTTCAAAAAGCAATTTTCTGCATCTGTCATTTTATTTTAGTGTCCATATAAAGCCATATGTTCTATAGATTAATGTCCATTGTCTCATGTCATCTTTAAAAAAACATGCCTAATTACAAAGGACATGATCCCATCACTCTAAGGGAATCTATTGTACTGTAGGAGCATTGTAGTAAATTAAACTATTATGTGGAATGACCCAAAGTACTCGTGACCAAAACTAAATGGGGCAAAAAGGAATGCTGGAATTATTGGAATTTATATAAGTACTGCATAAATAAAGGGAACTTCCATTGTTGCATCAACATCACAAGATAAGTAACGTTTAATAGTCAATAACCCATGGAACAACATTGCAGTGCTGTTTTATAATTGACTGTTTTCCGGTGACTGAATTTTTGTCATCCAAACAAATGAGTCATTGATTTTCCATGACGCAGTTCTACTCTGTCTTTCTTTTCTAACGAAGAGGAATAATTGATGGTCTCCTTCTAATAAAACTAAATGACCACAAAAGTATGAAAATAAGATTTGCTCTGTTCAGAACTGAAAACAGTATTGGATTAAAATGGCATTCCAAACTGGTCCAGTCGAGTCTAAGATCAATGTTTAATCAACTTCTGCCTTTCTGTTTACAATGTCATGCCCCTATGTGAATGGGTATCTGGGTATCCTATGACATATGATGTAATGTTTTTGGTTTGCCAGAATAAATAGTCACAGAATTGGTGGGAGTAAATCTGCATTGTTTTTGGTAATAGGGTCGACCTGTGAAAACTAAGCTCAAGAAAATACCTGGAAGTGCACACAGTTGGTGGGGAAACAGGCTGGATTTTCAGTGCCAACATCATAGACAAGTGGATTGTTTCAGTTTAGAGAGCATGATGTAACCAACAGCCAACCAAGTAGTGCATTAGAAAGTTGGCAAAAGAAAAAGTGCCATTTTCAAATCCACTTGCTACTCTAAGTTATCTTTTACCACAGTTGGGACATAGATAATGCACAGTGCACACCTACCTGACAAAAAATAATACCTTTTTTGTTTTCTTCTGGATGACATTATAGGGAAAAATAACTCAATATTCTTCACGTTAAGTGTTTCGGGATCAAGTGTATGCAGACTATAATGAAAAACAAGCATTGGTACATTCTTTCTTTTAAATGGACTTATAAACATGGCTTGATGATCCTGCTCTATTTCCAAGGCCTCAAATATTACCCTTCTCAGACAGGGTTTCAATACACCCACATTTAATGAAACACTGTCCTCCATGACTCCTGCCGGAGGGTATTGCAGAAAAATGGTCTTCATGATCCTCTTTTCTCTTTTTTTCATCTTGCCAGGCAGTTCATTAATTTGTCTCATGTGATTGCTAAAAGCAAAGAATAAGCATGAGTGATGTTGCTCAACAGGCTATTTGAAATCACATTACTCAGTAGGCTAGCAGAAAGCATGTCATATTTATTATAGCTTTCTGACAAGATAAGAAGAGAGTCTGCAGTGAATTAGAGAGCTTGAGCATTTTTGTGTTTTATCCTTAACCATCCTGAATGTATATGGCAATGTTTGAATTGGCCACATAACTAATCTAGGTGGAAAAACTGTACTTGGGATGTGATGACATGAGAAAATAAACAGTCCAGGTCAAACGTGAAAATTACCTTTTTCTGTCACTTCTGAGTACCCTTTTATACCTGCATAAAAAACACACCTCAAAGCCGCATTTTTGGCATTAATTGTGGGAAAGTGCTCATGTATAAAAGCATTTTGAAAAGTTAGGAGTCATTTTACTTTACTTAACTACTGAATATGGCAATAACAGTTTATAGTTGTATACCTAAGTTGTACATTATATAACAAAACATAAATTGTAGACATTCCCAGGGCTGACCAAGCCTTTATGGGGCCATAAGAAGAATTTGATTTTGGGGCCCCTACCTTCTTCATGCCACCCATACTACTGACTGTTCACACACATACTATGAATTTAACACCCAGTATAAATTTTAGCAACTGTATCCGTGTAGCTTACATGTCACCCTGGCATCTTTTTTTGGCTTTTTTGGTGTTGTTGGCTTTTATTTTCTCCCCAATTTAGACTCTCACCCATAAGGCAACACCAAAATACAGCTACCAATGAGAGAGGGTGATGGCCATCAGATGCTTCCTACAAAGCCAGCTACCACATAATTTCAAATTGCTGCTTATGCAGCATCAAGGGGCTGCTACGACCTACTTCTGTTCAGACACCCATGATTGATGACACCCCTACCTGCCTGAGAGCATGGCCAGTTTTGCTCTTGTGGACTGGCTGTGGCATAATTGGGATTCAAACTTGCTGTGGCTGTTCGAACGAGCTATGGATTAATTGGGATTCGAACCCACAATCTCCAGATGGTAGGTATGATTACCATTGACATATCAAGCTTTCATCTCTTCATGCATTAACCTAAATGATAACAGGAGTTTTGTTTAATAAATAGATCACTGATTTTATTTTTCTTTAATTCTTTAATTTAGATTGATTTAAGATGTGCTGATTATACAATTATAACAATAACTCTTATTTTATCTCAATTCTGCCCATGAGCCATGAATATTACGTCACATTATCGTCTTATGGTATAACACCAAAAGATCTGGGACAAACAGAAGAGGATTCCCACCCACACACACACACACACACACACACACACACACACACTGTTGTCAGATCTGGCTTTTATAGTTGAGTGTTGCTCACTGACACACCTTGAGGATTTACATTCCAGGCACCTGAGAACTCTCACCGAAACTGATGCAAGAAAAAGATGAACGCAATAAAAAAACAAAGAGTGCTCACAACATAAAAAGCTACCAAGAAACCAAAGGGCACTAGGCCGGGGGTTACCTAAGAGCATGCGGAAAACACCTTATTCAAACATGCCTGAACATGACTGACATTCCTGAACATAGCTCATAACAAAGCACTTATTCACAACAAAGAAATGGCAATGGCACATGGCAATATGCTTACCCAGTTAAAGTACATAGGAGGGGCACATTTAAAAAATATATGTAGCATATACATCACAGTCTATTAGGTCATAATTCCTGCCAAAACACAAGGAGTAAAAGAAAACAGTCATCGCTGCCTGCTGTTCATTTTCATGAGGGAACAAGTTTTGACAGGTTCTCTAAAGTTTTTTATTACTCTGGAAAAGAATTTTACATCTCTGTCTGGCACGACTACCAAATATCCATATCACCCTGTATCATAGCATTAACGTGTCAACATGACGAGTAGAAGCGAATAAGATCACGTTCATCATTCCCCTAAATGGCCCGAGGCTTAATTTATGCAGCTTAGTATCTCAGCACAGCGCTAGGAAAATAAAGATAAAACAATGTGAGCATTCAGATTATAATGTAATGCGCATTTCTTGCTGTGTAATACACTCCACAGTAGAGGTGTGTGTATGTGTGTGTGGGGGACTATTTTTTTCCACTCTGCCTGCTCCTGAATAAACCCCCTATACATTATCTTATACACTTCTGACTATCCCACCTACTCCTGGAAGAATTTGAATCAATCCCATCCGTGCCTCCAGCTATAATTTTTTGTACCTGGTTGCCGCTAGTAAAAAAAAAAAAGTAGACTCAAGTATACTAAACTTTAATATACTATAGTGTACTTGCATTACACTAATGACCAATGCACTTAAAGAGTGCTAATGGAACAACTTTTTTTGTACTAATTATACTTTAATTGTACAAAAATAACACAAAAGTTGTGCTTTAATTGTGTTAAGTGTACTTTTTTGTACTAAAATGAAACTATTTTAAGTATACTTAAGTACCTTTTAAACATACTATTGTATGTGTACTAAAATCTATGTTTCACATACACTTTTAGTTAATTTAAAATATACTTAATACGTATTACATCTGCATCACTATTATACACAAATTTTTTGTACTAATTATACTTTAATTGTACAAAAATAACACAAAAGTTGTGCTTTAATGTTAAGTGTACTTTATTGTGCTAAAATAGAACTATTAAGTATACTTAAGTACCTTTTAAACATACTATTGTGTGTGTACTAAAATCTGTTTCACTTTAATTTAATTTCTCGTTAATTTAAAATATACTTAATATGTATTACATCTGCATCACTATTATACACTGGCTGTATTAACAATGTACTCAAAACGGACATCATGTTAAATATGCTTCTTTTTCCTGTCTAACCTTCAAAAAAGTGACTGCACCTTAAGTTCAGCAGAGAAACATGGTTATTTTATGGGTATTTCCTAAATTGCTACAAATGAACACCTTCTCAAACCTGTAGAATAACAGTTTTATTTTGGGAAAACAAGATAAACAGCCTCTAAAAATATTGTACAAAACATTTAAATAATACAATATTAATTCTTGTTAGAATCAATATGAAGATTGATTAATCTGTACCAGATCTGACAATGTGATATAACATATGAAGAAAAATCCTCCAAGTGGCTGGTAATTAGCTGTTCTTGTGGGGGAAAAGGACATAAGATTCACTGAAAAGTCCATCCTGGATGGCTGTTCTTCCCCATCAACCTTGTTTTAATGCTTTATCTAAAATGTATGAAAATGTTGGAAAAGGAAAAGTAAAATTAACAAGTATATAAACATACACAACAGGTTTGGAACAAATATCTCTAAAACAAACACAAGTAATATCAACTGATTCTGTGTACTTAATGAAAAATGCTCTACTACCAACCTAATGGGTTCATCTATTGGTGTCATCAAGTTCACTTTAATCCAATTACCAAATGTGAATAATCAGGTTTGAAACAGTATTTTTTAATCAGAATGCTTTTTCTGCACACCTGTTGTGTTATAAATCCTTTTTAAAAAAACCTCATAGGAAATGTTCATTGGGTGTTTGAAGCACTGTGTATATAATTTATATTTTATCACTTGTTTTTATTTCTCACCACTGGACTGACTGTACATGTGTGTCAGGATCAGAGAATATCTACTTAACCTTAAGATGAGTAAATAATAGTCTAAACAGTTTGAGCCAGACGAGAGTCTCTGTGTTCGGCCTGTGTTCAGTCTCTCTGTGTTCAGTCTCTCTGTGTTCAGTCTCT
>JAOVVF010000008.1:11215477-11227530 GCA_028565595.1 Duopalatinus emarginatus | reverse complement strand
CGTCCCGCCCCGCCCCCTCTTCTATTCCGCGCTCGAGGCCCAGCAGTGAAAGACAGTAACGGACGAAGAGGGAACGAAACCAGTCTCATCAGAGCCGTGAGTTATTCAGTTAAGCTACTGGTAATATTTCAGTTTTCTACTAAGAGCGAAGAGGCCAGTCCTATTTTCTTTAAGTGGCCACCACGCACGCTAGCGACGGTACCGGCCTGCAACGAGGGGTTATCTGGTAAATGCCAGCTGTGTGGGCCACACAAAATAATATAGTCAAAGCCAAGGAGTGGCTTCTTGTTCTGTTTAAATTTTGTGGTGATGTGGAGTTTGTTCAAATCCAATATACAGATACATGTTACCTTAGGCAAGTTGTGTTTTTTTATTCATTAGGAGGGAGTACAAGGCCAGTTCCTGCTTATTACATAAATGCAGGCACCACTTATTTCTATAAATTACAGAAAGGATCAAATTACGAAATAGAAAGTCAGGAAAACTACCCCAAGCAACTCAAATAAGCTCATGGAAAACTTGGATGCCCTCACAATACCACTAATCTCAATACGTCTAGTCAGTCTTTTTATTATATCCTGATGTAGGGGCATTACAATTAGATTTTGCAGTGTGGATGTGTTGCTTTGGCCATTCAGCCAAAAGTTCATTAGTGATATCAGGCACTAATGCCCTGCACTGAAAAAATACCTCATGAGATTTACTTAAAAAAATCCTCGTAACAATTTGCATTAACATTTTTTAAGTAAAATTTACTGCTGTAAAATCAAGTATAACTTATCCACAAAAATTAAGTAAAATGTACCTGAAATATCTACTTAAATTCTATCTGATTTTTTTCTGACAATTTCAGTTACTTGGTAGAACAAATCTATATTACTCACTATGCTTATGTACATTTAGTGTATTTGTGTAACATTTAAAGTGTGAAGTGTGACATTTATTAACATAGTAACAACAAGCAAAATGAACTATTTGTAATATATATTTTTAATATCTCCTTCAGTGCACATGCACAAAGTTTAAGGCAATGTACTTTTTGGTTAAAGTTTACTTAGTTTCTTTTAGGTTTATGTACAGTGACGACAATTTTATTTAAAAAAAAGGATTTTTATAGCAACATTTACTCACCCCACACAGATAATTTATTACATGAATAAATTGTGTAGATGTGTATGTTTTTACTTGGAAAAAATAGTGTTTACTGAGTTTTAATATTATACTGTAGACTTTATGTGAATTAATTAAGTATATTTTACTACACCAAAAGGTTTGTTTTTTCAGTGCATGTGCAAAGTTTAAGGCGATGTACTTTTGGTTAAAATTTACTTAGTTTTACTAGGTTTCTGTACAGTGACAAAAAAAATATTTAAATACAACTAGGATTTTTATAGCAACATTTACTCACCCCAGTTAAATTATTACATAAATAAACTGTGTAGATGTGTATGTTTTTTTACTTGAAAAAAATTAGTGTTTACTGAATTTCAATATTATAGTGTGAACTTCATGAGAATTAATTAATTAAGTATATTTTAGTACACGAAAATATGTGTTTTTCAGTGTAGGGTAGTCAGCTTTCCAATCCATCCCAATGATGTCCAGTGGGTTTGAGATCAGGCTTTGCACAAGCCACTTGAGTTATCTAAGTTTAACCTAGGCAAACCATGTCACTGTAATGCTCAAACATGTTCAGACTCAAACTTTCAATTTCCTTTTCTAGTGAGGGGAATGAAAATCTGTAATGCTACAGCATACAAAGGGCAGTTGTATGCTTCCAACTTTATGGCAACAGGTTGGGAAAGAGCCACACATGAGTGTGATGGTCACAGATCTTAATTAGTGTACAGTAAATTGTGCTGATTTATCAATAAAATTCAAGATGTTTTAGGTCTGAATGGCCTATTTTTTGGCTATATAGAAGTATGTAAAATGAAACATTTACTGACCTTTGTATATGCAGGTAGTAGAGGGTATTGGAAAATACACAAATTAGAAACATTAGAAGGCACGCAAAGTGGTAACACATAATACAAGAACTACTCCTGAGCGTATCATGAAACAATAAAGCAAACTAGACCATATATGAAGTACCAGCATATTGCTGAAGATTATTTATATTAGAAATGATGTGTTGAAATGTCTGTGCATGGTGCCCTGCACATAGCAGGCATCCCATTCAGGGTATCTTCCTACCCTGTGGCAGATCCAGATTCAGGTCACAGCTACTGAAGATGCAGTATGGTGTTGTAAATGTTTGGGAATTTGGGAAAGAATGTTAATTTAATTTTAAATTATTTAAAACTAATGTTATTTTGGATAGTATTTAGATAAATAACTTTCCATAACACACTACTAGACAACATAACATAACCTAAGAAAAATCTATTGTATATTATATGTTTTATTTTGTGAAAATCAAAAGCAGGAAGTTGTTTTGGACATGATCAATTTCAATATATTTTAAGTAATGGATGCTATGTCATTCTTTCAGTGTCAGTCCTTCTGAACAGATAAAGCAGGTAAATACTATGATAAAGACTAGTGGAGTTAAGTTTTGGATATTTTATAACACTATTTATAAACTTGGACTTCATACAACAGCTAAAGAACACTGTGTACCTATATGTAGAATAATAAAGTTAGGTCTATCTAGGTTTATCAAAATCTTATCAGGTAAATTTAGCCCGCTACAGTTAACATTACTTTATTTGATAGGACTTCTTAGCCGATCAAATCATATTTATAACTGTTTTTACTATTCACTTCTTATAGTAGCATGCAAACATAAGGTAACATAGATAATCAAGATTTATCATTCTACATTTTATGACTAACATAAGCTAACAGTGAATAACATTAAGGAATAAAGTTAAACAGCTATCCAAAATAATTTAACTTGACAGAGGATGTTAAAGTAATAATTTACAATATTTACAACTAACAAGTTAACATTGACCAACATCGAGGGCTAAAGTTAGCCAACTATCAAAAATGATCTAACCTTATGGGAGTTTTGAGATAATTTTAACTTCTTTGACTGCATTATGGCTACTCAGAAAAGTTTTAAGGGCGTGTGCCACATAAGAAAACCAACGCTTAAACTAAACCAAAACCACTGAACCTGTTACTAATGCAAGACATAGTCCTCAGACAGCAGTCTGAATCGACACTCTAAACACATGCTCATAAACATCTCAGGGGGCTAGTCACCAGACACTGTATTACCCTTTCTCTCTCATTGTAATCACACACACATGCAAAGCTGATTCATCAAATTGTACTTATCAGCAGACTGTCAGTCTGGAAGAGAGAATCAAGTTATCTAAGTGTGTCCAATAAGGCGAGAAAGGGTGTTAGTCATGTCATGGTTGGTGAGCAGTTTGTGACTGGCACTGGGGTTTCTCTTCCTGAGTACATGACACACACACACACACAGACATTATTCACCTCAGGCTTTTTTCCCTGCCATCCTGCTAAACCTGGTGCATATCATTTGCAATGTAACATTTTGTGTGTGAGTTTTTTATGATTGTTACAATGCATTATGTGTAACATATTTATGATAATTATGCATTTTTTCCTATTATCAGGTTGAAATGGTCTTAATTAACAGACAGGGCGATCATTTTAATCTTGAAATGAGCATGCCTAGAAATAATCTAAATAACCTCATGTTTGCTTTACAATTATCTCACAGCAAAAGTTGTTAGATTATAAATAAATACAGTTGACTATATGCACAATACTTTCACTTGCTAATGTATCTTTTCTTGCAGTGTGATGCTTCATTGTTCATATGTCACAGATGTTGTTTGCATGGCATTTACTTTATTCAGTACAATGGTTATTTTTGACATCTGCTAAGAAAGTTGGCCAGATCCATTTTCTCTTTCCTCTTCCTCATTTAAACCACATTTACTTTTTACCTTTTTTCCCCTGAACTGCTTACTGATTACTTTATAGAGGTTTTGTTACGGTATGAGCGATGAAGCACATACAATGCAGGCAAGGAAAGTGTTTACTCAGGTATTGTTTCCATGTCATCATAAGCAGCACAGGTCAAAGGCAACATTACTCAGCACCAGTACTACCTGTTTCTGTGATGGAGTGATAAAGAGCAGCAGAAAAGTGTACCACTGGATACCTGATGCCCATTAGGTATGGAATAAAACATTCACAGCTAAATTAATACCACCTAGAAGTTACAGTAATTATTTACAACCAAGGATGAAATGTTTTATTCCTTTAACCACAGCAATCAGACAACAATTGACAGTGAAATGAAACAATGTTCCTGCTTTTAGGTGGGTTTCTAGACTGAAAATCCTCCAGAAAATCAGACTTTCATCCTCATTTATTTGCTCTAAATCATATAATGCCAGAAGGGCAGATAAGGGGAATTCGGTCCTGTTTTGCTGCTGTTAGTTTTATGTACATATTAAGGTGCAGTATTTATTATGTAATTTCACACCAATTCTATGTGTTTCTTGAGCAGTAGCCAGAATCTGTTGGGATCATATCAGTGAGGCTGGAGGTTAATGCATTTAGTTGCTTTTATTTGGACCTAAACACTGAATGTCTAAAGTCATTATTGTGAAGTAAGTCTTCTAATAGCATCATATTTCATCAACCCATTAAAGCTTGCTATACTACAGTAGTGCTAAATTCTCAAATCAGATTTCTTAGATAGTTTTGATTCATTGTCTATGACAGTAGCTCTAACAGTTAATTCACAGGGACTTGTATGCTATTATAGCAAATTAACCAGTAGATCTGCTTTGTGTTGGATTTCATGACATGATTTGAGTGTTGATTATTTTCCTAGAACAGCATCCTGCTGTGTTTTATTCCTTACGTATTTGTGATGATGCTGGAACTGGTCTACTCTAGAATGACATTTTGTGTGCTGTTACACATATTTATTCATACTGCAGTTAAGGTCTTTCGCCTTACATCGGTTTACAAATAAACTTATATATAAAGTTATATATAAACTTCTGTATGATTTTTATCTCAACTCTTATAAATTTGCACATAATTACTTTTATTCAGTGCTTAATGTAGTAAAGTTTTTGGCACAGGTTGTAAGTATTCCTGTACATGTGAATTTTTAATAACCTCATATGTCCTGTGGAATAGTTCAGGCTGCACTAAAACCACCTCTTAAGGGTGAGTGTTATGTCTGTTTCATCTCTGTGTGACATTTTACTGCCCAATGTTTTTTTCAGTTGCCTTCAGCTTCATCTGCTGAGAGACTGTAGAGGACACATCACACACCAATATACACTGCCTGGCATGACCAAGAGATCAGGGGAACGTTGACTGGGTCAAGCTGGATAATGTAGTCCTGACAGGTATGATCTTGGGTTAGAGGCTCAGCAACACTATGTGGCATTAAAATGAAGTTGAAGGTACTGATTGAGCATCACATCAAAGTGCCACCACTTTGTTCTGACCTTAATACCACTGAAAGTTTTAAAATGTGCAGGAGAAGACTTTATAGAGTGGTTGAATGTCACCAATAAGATCACAATCAAGATAATAAATGTTGTTAAACATTGTTGCATAAAATTTTTGGCAGTGTACTGCTGTGTCTTGTTTAAAGATGAGAATGGGTTTTTGTTAGATCAGAAAATGGGAGTAGACCCCAAATTCATTGTTTATCAATTTTTATTATGGGTGTCTGTAATTCTGGTAGGCAATGTGGTTAATAATGTAAGAATCTTTTTTTCAGTAAGGCCCATGCTCATGTTTCAAGTCACAAAGGGGAACATTTCCTTGTTGGAGTTGGATTGCAAGTATTTTGCTTAGGAAGGTACTTGGTATTTCAGATATAAATAGAGAGAAAGAGAGAGCGAGAGCGAGCGAATGAGAGAGAGAGAGAGAGAGAGTTGAGCAAGAAACACAATTAGGCTCTCTGCTTTAAAAAGACTTACATTGTGTCTCAACTCCATGCACACAGTTAAAACTAAATGGCCCACAAGGACTCCATGTCCCTATGTAATGGTTTTGACACAAACTTTGTTAATGTTATAAATTAAATCTAGGGTCTATGTGTCCACACCAGTACTACATGTAAAAGGGAACATATTTTAAAATAGCTGTTTCTTTTAAATCTACACAAGTAATGTCATTTACGGGACTGTTTTGCTAGTGGGGTAGTAGTCCATATGCAGTTAATAATTTTTTTTTTTAAATCGAATGTCCAAAAGTGAGTTGAATTAGTGCAATCATCTTTTCTTAGCACAATGCATTTTTCTTTAAAATACAGCAAAACAGTAAAAACAAGAGTGCACCCTTTTATGCAAATAGATAAGACTTTTCATTTCAAATATATGCAGAAAATTTACATGGCAGTTTGGCAAGCCACTGCAGCAGTGTTGACAAGAACATATTAGGCAAGATGACAAAAAAAATACAAAGTGAATTGGATGGAGTGGGTTTTGGAAAATGCTTTAGCTTGACAAATCTTGGTTGATTATTTCAATACAAGTGACTAATATTTTAAAAATTCAAAACAAGATTTACAGTACATTTTAAAGATTTCCTTGAATATTAGGTGTCACTATTAGGTGGCAGGGTTATTTGGGGGTAAGGTGATAGACTCCAGACAGAATTCCAAACAGTTGATTGGTCCAGTGTTTGATCTGGAAAAAGAGAGGGAGGAAAGAGGTAAATGTGGTCATCCTACAGCTTAATGAAACCATTTTACAGCTAATTGCGTCTGTCACTGCTGTGGACCTCCAGTAAATCTGCAATCAGTAATCTGATTGATTATAACCATCCAGCAACCACTTAGCTTTTTTTTTTTAGTCAATAAAAATGTCTCTACCTGCTAGAAAAAATCTAAGTGGTTGCTGCTGATGAGGGTGCCATGCTAGGCCATCTAAAATAACATAGCATGACAAGCATAATACATCAACAGCAAAAACATGCATCAGCAAGCATTAAGGCACTAAACCACACAGGTCCACAAGTAGGTTCAGTTTTATCCCCATGAAAAGTTCACAGACTTCTGTATATCTTGAGAGATTGCTAAAAAGTTACAATTTTGTTTAATTGGATTTTAGAGGATAATATAAATGGATAGATTTCACTGTGGGATGATTTATGATTCACAGTTCACCTCACTGCATGTCTTTGGACTGTGGGATAAAACCAGAGCTCCCAGAAGAAACCTGACACATGGAGAACATACAAACTTTGCACAGAAATAATCCTGGATGCTAGGCCAGGAAATCAAACATGGGCCCTTGCTGTGAGTTTACCTACTGCGGAACCACACCACCACCACCACCATTTCCAAAGTGTAAGGCAGCTGTATGACAAAGTTGTCCTGAGTTTCATCAGAGTTGATTTTCCAGTAGGTACCATGTCTTAATAATAGCTTTGTTACTTTAGAATTAAAGTATATTACACTGTGAAGAATGACCAACAGACATCATACAGTAAACATATGAGGTAGTATTCAAGCTCTAATAGCAGCAAAGGCACAGTTTAGTTTGTTCGCTGCAGTTGAGTGAGCAGAGGAAGTGAGCATATATCCTTTGTGCTTCCCTCAGCACAGGTTCCCAGGATTGTGTGTGGATGTTAAACACTTCCCCTCCTTGCTGCTTGTCTGGATTTTCATGCACAGGAACACAGATACCCATTGTGGCACCAGTAAACCACACATAAATACAGAAACACTGAGTTTTCACTTATTGTAGAGCATAAGATGTTTTAAAATGGATCCAGTGAATCCTTATGGTGTCCAAAAATAGTGATTTGTATGACTGTAATAACCCACTTATAAATATGTACAATACTGTGCAGATGTTTGAGACCCGATTTAGTACTTATTGTTCATTATTTGGTGTCAAACAATGATCAGAAACTGGATTCACATTAATTATTTTATTCAGTAAAATTGTTCTGTACACTTATTAACTACTTATGAACTATACCAATAATTACTACAATGATGATCCAGAAAATCACAACAGTAAAATGTACCTGTGTAAATACACAGCCAAAACTATGTAGACACCTGACCATCACAACCATTCATTGGTCTTCCCCAAAATTTTGGGCACGTCGTTAGAAGCAGTTGTCTAAAATGTTTTTGTATGCTGATATATTATGATTTTCCTTTAGTGGAACTAACAGCCCTACATTTCAGTAAGACAATGCCCCATTGTACAAAGCAAGCTCCATGAAGTCATGGTTTCAAATCATCCCTACTGAACAATTTTGGTATGAAATGGAATGCCAAATGCAACCAGATCCAGTCTACATCATACACAATAGGTGTTATTCTTTTGAATGCCGTTCTACTTTACCGCTGGGGCATTACAACCAAATTCCAGCACGGTTGGCATGGCAGTTGATTGATCATTTGAATGTGTGAAGGAGTTCCCAAGAAGAGGTATGCAGCAACGTCTGTTTAGTGCTGAGAAAAGCTATGCTGGCAGGAAATTAAGAACTAGACTTCTTGCTCTAATTCAGAAAATCCCTTTTAATGGATTTCAGTACATAGCAGGAGACCATGGAAGCTTAAATAAAGAAATATACTTTTTTTTGTTTTCTTAGAACCATGTCCACACTTTTCTCTTTGTGTCAGCCTGTTCTGCATTCTCCACTCATATGAGTCATCTGCTTTGGGCTGAATGCACACTGCCCCCTATTGAGGCATACTCTATTATCAACTCACAGCCACAGGGCAAAGACATAAAGCAAGACTGCTGATTCAAAATGTGTAGGATTGCATAGAGGTAGATGTTACAGTCAAGTCAGTACTGATTTAAAATTAGAAATAATCAAAAAGTTTACTATTTCTGGGCTCCTCATGCTTAATTTTGTATTAAATCATGTGTTCAGATGATTGTCCAATTTATCTGATCTAAACTGGATTGTACTATTCTGCAGATTTGTGGAGTCCATAGCAGCTTAAATGCCCACTATCAGTGAAGCATGTTTAAAATACTAGCAACAACTCTGATTTTTTAAAATTGTTTTATTAAATGAGATAAAGATGCATAATTTAAGCATTTTATAGCTGTCTCAGATTTTTTAAATCTAGTGATATATAACACTATGTTTAGAGTGCATACAGATTTTATTTAACCTTGGTTTATTTCAGTGCTCCAAGTAGTCTCAGATCTTATTTTTGTGCATATGTAAACACAACAAATGAGCTCTGACCACTCTAAATAGAGCGACAAGCGAACTGTACTAATACCACCTACAGAGGTTTTGTGGTTTGTTTTGTTTTCCACTCACTTGTGCATTGTGAAAAAAGTGTTATCAATCCACTTTACAATTAGTTTGAGTTTGCTGGATGTACATAGCACCAGTTTTCGGTTGCCTAACAGAACTCGGATCTTAGATGGCTTATGCTGGGAACGTGTGGGCACACAACAAGGCCAGCAGTGCTAGGTCGCAACATGACAGAGGGAATTAACTGTGGCACTTGCAATCATGCTATTGTGCTTAAGTTGTTAAGCAGCAGTAATTCTAATATTGTGTCAGTCACAGGAATAATCATTACCAAATAATACTATTAGTATACAGAATGCATGCAATATACACTGCCTGGCTAAGAAAAGTCTCTGTTTGTATTTGGATTATCTGGAGGCAGTGTTATGATCTAGCATTGCTTTAATCGGTCAGGTTGAGGCTATATAGAGTTGAAATCAGCTAAGTACCTTAAGGTACTGAATAAGCAGGTTATACAATCAATGAACGGCCACCAAATGAGTGGGAAAGTCTTTGGGATGTGCTGGACAGAACTTATAGCGGTTTGACTCTCTCATTTCCAACAAGATTTCAGCCAAAAATAAATGAATGATGGATGGAAATAAATGTTGTGACATTTGAGTAGGTTGTAGAAACAATGACACCATAAATCTGTGCCATATAATCAAAGCTAAAAGTGTTTAACACAATATTGTGTGTGTGACTTTCATTTTGGCCAGGTAGTGCATGTATGTGTTTTGCATGTATTTGTATGTGTATGCAGGTATTTTGTCTACCCCAGCGACTCACATCAGACAGTACTACAGTCAGTTGCTCTATAGCATGAAGCACGAGTTGATTTTGGTGGCTCAGCATGAAAAATGCTTCTGCTATTTTAAATCTATTTTGCAGCAAAAGCATTGCATTTCAGCGCAATGTCTTGTTAAACAAACACTTATTTAATGTTACATATGTTAACTATGTGACCAGAATATAAACTTAACCAGAACTTAAATTTGCAAAAAACTTCCAGGAAGAGAACCAAATATCTGTTTGTCTACTTGTATTGTGATCCCAAATGTACTGAGCCCATTTGCTTCTAACTCCCTTTCAGATCCAATTTAACAGTACTGAGTACTGTTCCCTTTTAAAAAAAAAATTTTTTACTTAGATTTTTTTACCACATAAAACAACAATTAGATTGAATATCTTTTAGAATTATAATGATATAATTATAATGTATAATATAATTGGTTTAAAAACTTGGCACAAACAAAATTTTTAAAAGCTTTAATAGCTTGACTTAAATGAGTAATGCTGTGTGACTTAATATTATTTTTGTTAAATTTATTAATTTATTTATTAAGCTTATTAAATGTCAAGAAGTTAATTTATTTCTCGCAGAATGTGTGGATAGTTTGCATTTTCTTGCCAATTTAAATTGAACGGGCAGCCAAATGTACATGTTAGCTCTGAGGGAATGACCCAAACCCCTAAGTTGTCTCATATGAGAAGTTTTTAAAGAGCTTAATGTTATGAAGTCTAAGAATGATAGACAATATAACAAGACTACTTATTTTGCCTAATAAAGCATGCACATATAAAAAAAAAAACATTTTATATTGGTGGATGCTTATTAGAGGAACCATCACAGAAACTGATGAGTTTCTAGGTGGTTATCAGACATTGTGATCTTGCTCATTAGAGACAGCTAGAGAGGTTTTAGGTTACACATTATTTTATTGGACACTGGCAGGTCACTTGGTCCCACCTATAATGAATATGGCATAGGCTGTAAGAAATCCTCGAAACAGCATCACACTGCTTCCTCTAGAACAACACTTTGTAACACCTTTGTCCAGTCCAGTCCAGAGGTCAGCCCTTTCTACGCACATTCAGCTTTGTAAAAAAAAATGCTTGAACAAGAGGCCAGATTGAGGCAGCTGTGAAGGATAAAGGATATGTGCAGTATCCTTTCTGCACACTGCTGATGATAAACACAAGGAAGTGGGATGTGGGTGTGCCAAGAGGAAGTCAGAGCCATCTGCGTGAGCATTCCCTTCTAGAGGGTTGGAGAGGAAATTGAGCCTAGAGGTTTGAAGCAGGTTTGTGTAAATGGCTTCCTCTGCCTCGCACGCTCAAATTGCACCTGAGGAGGAGTTTGGCATGGTTTAGAGTGTCAGCAATGCTGAAGGTCTTGTAGTATAATGCTCCAATGAATGCTGGAGGCTAATAAATCACAGAATTTGGCTGATTTAAGCCACAAAAAGATATTAACTCTTGACTTTCATGCCAGGCCAGTAAGATGCCAGCTGTGTAAATTCATTTTGTTATAGAAGATAAAATCGAAAGTGGTATGAGTTCTTCAACCAGCACAGCCATGCAAAAGTACATCCAACAGCATGAATGTTCACTTCACATTCTCAATTATCTCTATCGCACAAATCAGGTCAAAAGTTAACCAGATACAAAAAGCCTTGGCGGAAATCACATAATTGCACCACAAACATTAGCTTATGAACATGTTTTTTCTTGCACTCCAGTTAACAGGAAATCACTTTGTCACTTTTTTATAGAGAAAAATAAGTAAATAATGAAATATGCCTAGACATGCATTTGGATCTCATAAGCAATGTAAGGAAATTTGTGTTTGGTAGATTATTTCCTTGTTGTAACAATGCCAAATCTTCTCTGCCATTGCCAAACAGCTTAATTTACCATTGACTCGTTTGGTGTTTGGTGGAACAAAACATATTGGCAATTTAACAATTTATTCATTTAACAAACAGTTGGATCATAGGGGTCAAAGTGTGGAAAATGTTCTTACTTTTTCT
>JAOVVF010000008.1:11194188-11204958 GCA_028565595.1 Duopalatinus emarginatus | reverse complement strand
TCCACATCATTGCATTCAGTTTTTATTCACAATTTGTTTAGTGTCCCAACTTTTTTGGAATCCGGTTTGTACACTAGTCAACCTACAGAGAGAACAATAGTCACAAAGCTGAAAGACAAGACAAATACAGTTTACAAACATTTATTTTTCAATTAAGTGCTGCCAGAAATAACCTCAGAAATAACACTTAAAAACTTAAAACTTAACTTAAAAATGAAATTACAACTACTAAAAATGTCCTTAATTTTGCCCTTAATCACAACAAAACAGGAAAACCTTCAATCTTATATATATAAAGGGTTTTATAGCTTAATATAAAATATATAACATTTTAAGGTAAAATTACGGAGTCTGATTTAATTGTAAGGGCCACTTAATTTTGATATATATTCAGGGATAAATTAAGGTATGTTAAGTACATTTTACATACAGTGTGATTTGTAGTGAATGACAGTCATGCTAACTCACATTTAATAAAGTTTCCTTTTCAAAAACAGAACAAGAACCTTGTTGAAATGATGGTTTCGTCATCACTCTCTTTGTCATGTTGATCTGCTAACTGAGCCAAACTAAAGGATCACTGGACACACAATTCTGATTTTCACAAGGAACCCTAAGAAACATTTCACTTAAAGATATCATCTCAACTTTCCTTTTGGAAAATTCTCACATTGTAAAAATAGAATCGGATATGTATAAGCAGAACAACTTCCCCAAAGCCATCCTTTGTCATGTGTAAATGTTTAAATTTAGGTCACAGTCTCACTATTGTCCTCTAAACCGGTTCTCAAGGGAAGGATACATTGAATGGACTTCAGGAATTTGCTTCACAGACCATGTGCAGTGTCACGTTCTAATGGACCACACTGCCAAAATACGTGTGTACAAGCATGCATTGATGTGTCTGTTGTATACCTGTTTACAGCACTATTAAATCTGGATGATTGTTATAAACAAAATAGATTCTGTAACATGGATTACAAGAAAACAGAAACATAATAAAACTAAAACTAAAATACCCAGGCTTTCACTATGACTGGCTGTCATGAAAATGTACACATCCAGTGCAGTCCCAAGTTTCTGGGAACAACAAAAAAAGATACAGATACACATCATCTGTAACTTTTTTTTTTGGTGGTGTTGTTCCCGGAAACCTGGGACAGGTTATTTGTGTTTTTTCAGGAACTTAAAGTAGCAACCTCTTCACCTAAAGAACTTTTCTTAGATTGTAAAAAATGTAAATGTTGGCTGTTACAGGAAAATAATCAACTTTAAGTGGTTAACAGGCTAGAACAAAGTGATCATTATATGGAATTACCGGTTAGAATGTTTGGAACAGACGTCCTGCTCATTCTTTCACCTATACAGAAGAACGGAACATGACCACATATTATGTATATAAAATGCTGTCAATGCTGTAATGAAGTTTTGATTATACCCACACAGCACTAGCCAAAAGATAACAGCAAAACATACACATCATTGCCTTAAAAAGGTTGAAGGTATGGTCTTTGTTATTATTTATTTTCCCACTGAAGCTACAGCTAATTAGGATAATAAACTTGTTGTGGAGTAACTCGACGCTTAGCTAACTAGCATTTTTCAAGTAGCCTCTCAAATTCTGACACAGTCATTTTTCACAGTAATTAGAGTCACTCATTTTCATTACGAATGTTTTTTAATGTCTAGTTGTCCGCTTACATGGCTCATAATATATTTTTACTTCCTGCTGTGGTGGTGCAGGTCAGCTTGCCTTTAGAGAAAGACAGAGGAGGTCAGGTACGTGGTGCTAAATTAAAAAGCTCTCCCTGTTCTCTGCATTCAGAGAGACTTTTTGTTTGGGCAGCTGGCTAATCACGCAGATGTGCTCTATTTCAGTCTCCGCTACGCTTTATAATCAGCTGAAGAGCTCTCATTACAAAGCACCCGATACTCCTGCTACTCCTGCAAAGCACATAACCAAGGCGCTTATTGCTGCTCATTTTAGTGTGATCTACCGGCAATCATTATACAGGTACAGGGTGTTGGTGATCAATAAATGGGATGGCTGTGACACCTGCTCAGTTCCCATATGGATTATTTGCAGCATAGTACAGTATGGAAACTTGAGGAATATGAATGTCCTTACATACAGGGGCAGAGTGACATGAGCTCAGGTGCAACAACAAGTGACTGACACTCGACCTTCATTCATATTCTTCACAGTCAAAGGCAGGGTGATTACTATGCTGTTCACACACCAGACTTGCCGGATGCAGACCCCCAAAGTTTGCCTGTGATTGGCCAGCACGAGAAAAGAGTAAGAGAGAAGGAGAGAGAGAGCTGCATCTGCAGTCTGATCACGTCACCTTACTCTGCGCAGCAACACGACATGGGCTGACGTCAAATGCAGCTCCTTCTCTGAAGGTAAAGGGCTTTAATTCCTCCCAGGAGTTCAAGGTGCAAGGAAACTGTCTAGCTGGGAGCAAAGAACTTTCCCTTTTTTTTCAGACAATAAACTAACAGTGTAGCGTTGTGTGACTGGAGAAATAAAAATACTGGGCTATTTTTTTTTTCTGTCTAAAGGTTTCTCAAGGCCAGTGACATTCATTTAGGCACCTGCTTTCTTTGCACAAAGTAAAACAGTGAAAATGATATGACTGCAATTTCAAGTCCCCTTTTGTTTCCATTATTATTATTATTATTATTATTATTATTAATAATAATAATAATAATAATAACAATAATCAGCATGGCAGCATTCCTCTTAAATGGTTTGTAATCTTGGTGTTGTTTGATCAGTGCTGTGTGAAAATAACTAAGCAGACAAATGCGTTTTGAAGCTTTCAGAGTTGATATTACACTGTGTCAAGATTATTACCCAAGACTAAAGTTCTGACTTCAAGAACAAAGAGGTTTCTTGCATAACAGCAGTGAAGTCTTTAACAAAGGAGACATAATAGTGGCCTTATGATGCATTCTGTGCAGTTAAGATGCCTTCATTACGTGACAAAAATAAATAAATAAATAAATAAATAAATAAATAAATAAATAAGTATAGAAACAGATGCTATTCAGAAAGCATCTGGGTTGACAAGGCATTTTAATTCAAATTTATTTGTATGGTGTATTTAACACTACAGCGGTCACAATAAGAGAAAGCAGCTTTACAGATATCCTGATGTCAACCTGGAACCCATATGTTCAGTATACAGTAAGCATTCATGATTACAGCAGCAGTTCTTACTAAATATCCAGATGAGAAAATGTGCTTTGTTGTGTTTTGTAAGATTGTATCTAATACTTCCTATTTCATTTTCATAAAAATATATAAAGGCTGGCTAAAAGCCTACACATTTCTGGTAAATAACTGTGTTTAGGTTAAAGACTTGGGCAGCTTAATCACAAAGAGATGCACAGAGGCTATTATGCAGAACTGTGTTGCAAGTCTCAGAGAGCACAATTATGAGGCAGCTGTATGCAAGAACGTTGAACTGCCCATGTCTGGTAAGCCTGTGCAATGCAGCTTCATATTCTTGAATGTAGCTATACAATTGAGTTTGCTGCTGTTTTAGCCCATCTTCCTCAAAGTTTATCATACTGTGTATCCTGAGCTGCTCACTATGGTTATAATAAGTTTTTGAGTCATTTTTCTTATGACCTCTTTCATCAAAAAGGAGTTTCTGCCTGCAGAAAACCTTTTCTGCTAAGAAATGTTGTGCATGAAAATCCTAGGAGATCAGCGTTTTCAAAAATGGGAGCATTAACCAATATATCTGCATAACAGTATGCATTGTGTGTTTGTGTGTGTGTGTGTGTGTGTGTGTGTGTGTGTGTGTGTGTGTGTGTGTGTGTGTGTGTGTGTCTGTCTGTCTGTCTGTCTCTCTCTCTTCTCCGGAGGGTGGAGAGACTTGCAAGAGCAATGACGCCTGGAGTCATGCTCCTGGTAGGGTCACCTTTGACGGTAAAGTTAAGGGGGGGGTGCCAGACTCAAGAAAGAAAGACCTCAACAGCAGAGCAGGCAGAGAATGGTGTCCAAGCATATAGGTAGATCACCACAGTGGCTGTGAAGGTGGAGGAAGGCAGAGGGGGACCTCCAACTGTTGTGGAGTCAAGAACTTTGTCAAGGACTGTGTTGTGGCTGCCCTTTTCAGGATCCACACTGGATAGGAGAGGGGGGCTAGAAAAGGTGCCCTAAAAATTGTCTGCCTCACCACCTACTTGGCTGGATTACTGCATCCGGTGTAATTTCCTCCATGTGGTCCGAAACAAAGAAAAATGCATTTTGGTGCCTGGAATGTACGCACCCTTATGGACAGTGACTCCTGTGAGCAGCCAGATAGACAAACTGCCTTCATAGAAGAAGGACAACTGAGGGAGGACAAAGCAGGATATACCTTTTTCTGGAAAGGAAGGCCTGCCAGTGAATCCAGCATACATGGGGTTGGCTTTGCCATCAAGAACAATGTGGTCGGACAACTTACCAAACTGCCACAGGGTGTCTGAACGCTTGATGACAGTTTGACTAAAGTTTTTTGGCAACCAGATGGCCACTGTTATGAGTGCATATGCCCCCACTTTAGACTCACAAAAGGACATCACAGAGGCCTTTTACGCAACCCTGGGCAATATTCTTTCAGCCATCCTGAAGGAAGACAAAATCATCCTTCTTGGGGAATTCAATGTCAAAGTCGATCAGGATTACAAAACACGGAGTGGCATTATTGGAAAGGAGGGTGTAGGAAATATCAACTCCAATGGTGTCCTCCTTCTGACCAAGTGTGCAGAACACAGTCTCACCATCACCAACACACTCTTCAGACAGAAACAAATTCAAATCATCCTGGATGCCAGACACAGGCATGTTGTACAATAGGTGGTGGACTGACTATCATGTCAGCTGCTCAGTTGTGGCCATCAGACTCATTCTTAAGAGAAGACTAAAGAAAAAACAATGCCAACCCACTCTAAACATCAAGAAACTTGAAAGGCCTGAATCACCTGAACTCCTCCAATCTGACACTCTGCCAGAATATCCTGATAATATTGAGGCACACTGGAGCTCTTTGTAAAACACCATAATGAGCACTAACCAGACAATCTTGGGTCTGAAAACTAAAAAAGCCCATGAGATTCAACATCTTGCAGAAATTGGGACACCAGGGGCTACTTCAGCGACACCAAAGCAGTCTATAGACCCAACAACTTTGGATCCAATCCCTTCTGGTCAAAGGACAAGCAGAAGATTCTTAAGAACAACAAAATCCCACAGTATCCCATAAAAGAAAGCATGGATGACCCTTCCATCCTGGCAGAGGTTTCCAGTGCAATCTGATCACTGACATGATCTTCACAGCAAGACAGCTGCAAGAGAAATGTAAAGAACAAAGACAACAAATTTACATGGCCTTTATAGACCGCACCAATGCTTTTGACTCTGTCAACTGGCAAATCCTGTTAAAATATGGATGGCTAGAAAAATGTATCAGAATGTTAAGGCTCTTACACGACAACATGGAAACAGCTGTCCTCTGTAATGACAGTGAGAATAAATCCTTTAGTGTTGAAACTGGTGTGAAACAAGGCTGCATCATTGCCCGTTTACAGACTTAATAGCAGCCATCCTCCACCCCACTGGACACAGACTACCCACTGGTGTCCAGATCATATACAGAACTGATGGCAAGCTTTTTAATCGAAACTGCTTTAAAGCTAAGTCCAAGCTCTCTTTCTTGTCCATAATGGAGCTGCAGTATGCAGATGACAATGCTTTTGTTTCCCACCCAGAAGAAGATCTCTAACACAGTTTAGGTCCTTTTGCCAGGGCCTATAGACTTCTTGGTCTAACAATGACCACCAAAAAGAACAAGGTTCTTCACCAGCCCTCACTGGACACCCCTAAATGCTCTCCAACAATAACAATTGATGGTGAGCAACTTGAAAACATGGATCCTCAAAGGCAGACATTAACAGTGAAATACACCACCATATCTGCTGTGCCAGTGAAGCCTTTGCAAGAGAGTCTTTGAAAACTCTGATCACCTGGCAAGAACCTAGTTGCTGGTATACAAGGCGTTCATCCTACCAAGACTTTTGGAAGACTTGGAATCCTACCAGCAAAGGTGCCTACATAAGATCCTGCGCATTAGTTGGGAAGAGCGGTGGACAGACATCAGCGTCCTTGAGGAGGCAAAAACTGACAGTATCGCCACACACCTCCCAAAGCAGGTCTTCTACTCAGAGCTCTCTGCAGGGCAGCGAGCACCTGGAGGACAGAAAAAGCACTACAAGGACAACATCAAAACCAACCTGAAGGAATTTCATATTAACATTTTAAACTGGGAAGACACAGCTGAACACAGAACCGCATGGAGAAACAGTCTACATACAGGTGCCACTCTAAGGACAATGAGGACAATATCTGACAGGCTGCCAAAGACAAGCGACAGCAAAAAAAGCCATATTCAAACAGGCCCCCCTACATCCAGCACCTCATTCCCATGCCCACACTGCAGCAAGGTTTGTGGCTCCAGAATTGGCCTCTTCATCCATCTGAAAATCCACAAAAAAGGACCCCCTAGGAGGACCATCACACTCAACTCGCCGATGTGATATGATGATGATGATGCTGGTGTGTGTGTGTGTGTGTGTGTGTGTGTGCTTGTGTTTCAATGACTCCAAAACCTGTAAATGCAGCAGATACCTTTTCCCCCCAAAGTATAGCCATAAATAGATCCATATTTCTTTTCTAAAGCATACACCTAATATTTGTCTGTAGAGAGTCTGGTGTTTGGAGCATTAAAGTACTCGGCCATTAAAAGCACAGCTGAAACCCACACCCTGTGTGTGCTAAAAGCTATTGACAGGCTTCAGGCATTCCGTGCCTCCCTTCCATGTGAACACACAGGAGCCGCCTGAGAATGTGTAATATATATGTGTCTGCAAATGAAAATGCATATAACACATTTGGTGTGCTTCATGCCATCATCCTCGTGCTACACATAGTGACACACATCGATCGTGGAAAATGTGTTTGAGTTTCCAACTATGCAAACAGGGAAAATAAAGGAAAGAATGTGGACATCACAGTACAGTGGAGACAATATTCCTCAAAACACTGCTTACATGCCCATCACCATGCACAGCCTCCTGAGACCCCATTGTCTTTATATGAGGATCATTGGGGATTACTTTTAATTCAATTAAATTCAATTTAGTTTTATTTCTATAAAAAAAGAAAATGCTTTTAACAATGGACATTGTCCCAAAGCAGCTTCACAGAAATAAAGAAACTGGTTATACATTTATAAAAAGAGAATACAGAGAGTTAGGTATGATCATTTATGTGATGGTCACATAATGGGGGGGGGGGAGGACAACATCCAAAAATCCCAAAACATTACCAAAACACTCTATGACCATGAACCCTCCAGCTCTGCACCTTGAACTAGGGAAAACTATGAAGAATGTTCTTGACTAAACAAATATGTTTTCAGCCTAGACTTAAAGACTGAGATTGTGTCTGAGTCACTGAACATTAATTGGAAGGCTGTTCCATACACGTGGGGCTCTATAAGACAAGGATTTGCCACCTGCTGTAGAGGTATCAGCAAATAGCCTGCACCTTTTGATCGAAGTGGGCGTGGAGGATCATAAGAGACTAGAAGTTTGCTAAGATACAGTGGCACTAGACTGTTCATTGCTTTATAAGTCAGTAGTAGTATTTTATAGTCAATGCGAAATTTGACCGGGAGCCAGTGCAGTGTGGATAAGACAGGGGTGATATGTTCATATTTTCTGGTTCAAGAAAGGATTCTGGCTGCTGCATTCTGGACTAACTGCAATTTGTTTATGCACCTACTGGAACAACCAGACAGCAAGGCATTACAATAATCCAACCTAGAGGTAACAAACACGTGTACAAGTTTTTATGCATCATGTAGTGACATCATATTTCTGATCTTAGCAATGTTTCTAAGGTGATAGAAGGCTATCCTGGTGATATTGTCTACATGAGCTTCAAAAGAAAGACTAGAATCAATAATCAGATCAAAGTCTTTAACAGCTGTAGTCACTATAGCAGGTCTTTTCCTTTATAGTAGTGCAACCAATCTGGACCAATATAGGCTAAAATATTAATTAAGACTTACGCATTTTATAGGCAGTACTGTAAAAGGAACTAGAGTTAACATTAAGCTTAATTAAACGTTCCCATTAACCTCATCCTAAAACTTACTGTATAATCCATTTTGCTCGTGTTAGCAACGACGCCATTTGCATGAATTCATTAGCCTGCATTACTATTCATGGGCACCTAAATCAAATGTTACACACTATAATTCTTTATAAGTGCTACTTCCTTGTTACCCTGAAGCTTCTTATTACTGCAGCTGCCCTGAATTCATTTGCATTTTCACTCTATGTTTTATGCTTCCATAATACCAAGCTATAAAACTTATATTAGTCTGCACAAGAGCACGATACATCTTTCAACAGAGTGAAACGAAATTACAGAGAGAAATCAAGGATGGTGCCAGGCAACTCTGAAAAGTTTTATACACAGATGAAACCTACAATTTATATTTCAATGCTGCAAATGTCAATGAAGATAGCGCTCCAAGCGGGATGGAGTTAATGGTTGGAGCTGCACAGAGTGGAAAGGAGTTCAACTTTGAGAACAAACTAAATACTTTCATATCATTCAATGTGTGTCCAGTAAGTATAAAGAAATATTTAAAAATAATGTATGTTTTAAGTGGAGAAAAACATATTAACTTGTAAACAGGATTAAAAGAGCAGTACATTTTTACAGCACCTGAAAGAAATATAACATATGTAATAATTCCAGGGAATTCCTGGAATTTTCTTTGGGATTCATGGCTAAATAAGGCACAGTATTTATTAAATACAAGAAAAGTTATTTAATTAAATGTGTGAGGAATGTCTAGACCATGGGGTTTAGTGATCATTTAATTTAGTGATAACCTTGGTGATAACCTTTTTATTTATTCAGTGATTATTTTAGGAACAAGGTTAGAATCCTGCTTGGCTAGAGTCAGCATATGTGGCTTGTCCGATCAATCCATCAGCTGGATCGATGCGCTTTGGAAATGGCTCTAGGTGTTGTTAACGTCTGCCCTTGTTTGGCATATGATGTGTAACATCCAAATAATAATAATAATAATAATAATAATGCATGAATGTGAAAACTAGTGGCTGGTTTTGGGTGCTGTGACCGAGTACAAAAAGCTTAAATCTTGCATGGACCAAAAGCTATAATACGTCATCCATATTAATGTCTTGTCTTTTCTATCCTCAGGCAAACATTGGCAGTGAATGAGAATGAGATGGATGCAGGTGCCTTGGGAATAAACGAAGAAGGAAAGAGTCAAATCCAGGCCTGGTTTGGTAAACAGGACATGAGAGTGGTATCTGAATGGATAGATAGGCTGTGTGTACACAGTGAGAGGACTACAAGGGATAGAAGGGGGCAGTTGTTTTAGTGCAAATCAGTCTCTCCATTGGCATGTTTGATTTTATGCAAGCAATATTTCCCAATGCTGAATTTTGAACTCTCTTATATCAGGTTTTTGATGCATATTTAGAATAGTTATATGCATATAGACTGGCTAATATGGTGCAGCTCTGTTACATAGAAAAAAATCTGTGGGTGTAACGAAGACATGGAAATGAGTAGATCCATGAGACAGCTGCAAGCTGGGTGGTGAGTGAGTGAGAAAATGAATAGTCATGGTAAACACCACACGCGCACAAAAAAAAAAAAAAAAACACTCAAATGATCTCTCAGGAACAATCTTTAGGCACTGCCCAGTACATCCCTTCATTCCTTAAAGCTATATTTTAATGAAACCATTTAACCGAGCATGTGCATCTTTAAAATCAATCTGCTTTAGTCCCCAAGGATCCTCTTTAGTAAAACCCTTGTTTAAAAACTATGGAGGAAAGGTTAGGCCTCTTGGCTGAATAATACATGCCTTAGTCGGCTAATCTTTAGCTTCCCTCCCTCTCATAAAGTGCCAGTTGTTCAGAGACATCATACCGCTCCATATTAACTAAACACAGAGCAGAGCCAAGAATGCATCAAGCACCTTTCACAAAGTCCCCCAAGAGGTTCCTGCCTCCAGCACATGCTGGAGCACTACTTTTGGCACTACTATTATATGTTTAGTCTTGTGTGAGAGAGAGGAAAGAGAATGAAGGCTCAATTTGTGGAAACAACACTCTGACACTGGATGGATTTGTTACAGGTGTCTTGAAAAATGAAGACTGTTCATGTAATTAATAGTGGATAACGAGTGGAAAGCTCTATAGACATGAGCTGTATAGGCCAGAGGTTCCTAATCCTGGTCCTGGAGTACCCTCCCTCCTGCACATTTGAGTGTCTAACATACCCACTTCCACCTAGGATGTGCAGGACTCCAAAACCAGGATTGAAAATCTGTGTTATAAGCCATATAAGAATTGCAAAATAATCTTGTACAGTGCTTAAACATTATGGTTTTTGCCTCTCAAAGCCCATTAAAACTGCATTGTAACTGGTATGAATTATAATAATTAAAATACTTCACAAAAAATCTTTGCTTTAATATGTAAATACATTCAATATCCCATACTTAAAATATCATTTTTATATCATTTATATAAAAAAATGATATTATAGATATAATTTTACTTATGTCCCACAAAATTCCCTTGACCCTGTTTTATAACACATTCCCGCAATGATATTTGTAAAATTGCATAAGTCATATGCTCAACAGAAAATTACAC
>JAOVVF010000008.1:11145522-11165014 GCA_028565595.1 Duopalatinus emarginatus | reverse complement strand
TATATATATATATATATATATATATATATATATATATATCATGACATGAACATGAAATTATAGACCACATACAATTTTCCAAACTGAAATACATTCATCTTTGAAATGTGTCTCTGTATGGAAGTCTGATCACAATCAAAAGTCAAAAGTGAGAATTTCCATTGAAGATTCACTTCTGACTGGTGAAGGAGCATTGTAGACATTTTGACAGCTGGTATCTGATGACAAACAAAACTGATTAGGCTTTCGTTCATTTTTTGACATTGACTGCAAGGTAATCACATTTAGCTTGCAGGGTTTCAGGCAGACAGACCGCTGCTGAGTTTGTTAAACTGAGTTCTTATCTAATATCTATATCTAATATGATTCCTCTGGAAAGATAGCACAGACCAAGTATTAATTATTTATTAAAGCTGAAGTGTCAAAGTACATTAGTGGCAGAAAACCATAATGTTTTGTTTTATTTGTGTAAACAATTCTACTGGAATTGTATATCTGTATGTAATTGTATTGTATATAGCCCGTTCCACACAGTGGAAACTCCAGTGAAAAAAAAGCCAAACTGATGAATACCAAATGGACAAGTAAACCGACATGCCTTCAATTAGTGAATGACCTGAGGCTGAGATGAGACACAGTTCAACAACATGGAACAGTCCAAGGCAGTTCATTTTATGGACTCCACTTTTGTCTGCAATAAAATATTACAAGGATGAACAGCCCAAAACTTTTTTTGCTCCTTCTAAGAAATGAAGAATTCTTTTCCATGGATGGAGGCCTGTGGATTTTTCTGCTATTGGAACTATTTTCTCATCTTTTACCCCACTGGCCCCATGAGAAGTGATGGAGAGGGGCCTCGTCTAGCTCGGGCCTCAGCTTACAACAGTGTTACCAAGGAACGGAGCTGGAGCTCGCTCAAGTTCCACTAAACTCTGCAGAGCGCTGAAAAAAAAAGCCTCACTGTTTCCTTTGGCAGCACAGGGCTCTTTTTTCTATTATTCCCAGTGTGTGTGTGTGTGTGAGAGAGAGAGAGAGAGAGAGGGGGAGAGAGAGAGGGAGCTGTCTCCTGACCTGGGGAGGGGGAAAGGAAAGGTCGCTCTGCTTTTCTATCCATTCCTCTGCTGAACTTTTAGGGGAAAAAAAACAGGTCTCCAGCATGCACCCAGCCCCCCTCAAGGTATACAGCTTTACAAACTTAGACCTGTTCTCCGAGGATTAACGGCTGAGGCAACTCAAACCATGTGTCTTTTTTCGCTTTGGTTTCCCCCTTATGAATGCATAATACTATAAAATCCTAATTGCATTCATAATCTGCTTTCGTGAACGTTAAAATGAATGGTGTGATTTAAACAAGCAGTTGTTTTACATTACATTGTTCAAATCAATTATTTTTTATGGGTAAAGTCCAGAGGTTGATTAGCTGAGTTATTCAGAGAATGAAAATTAAGAAAATGTTTGGTTTTTTTCCCAGTGAATTGTCAAGGTAAAAATAAAAAGAGAGACAGAAACCCTCTCACTTGTGTATCTGTGAAGAAATACGTGAGAGGCAATCACTGCAGAGATTTTTTTTCCCCTTGAACCTCTAGAAGTGT
Organism: Duopalatinus emarginatus; assembly: GCA_028565595.1. Lineage (NCBI taxonomy): Eukaryota > Metazoa > Chordata > Actinopteri > Siluriformes > Pimelodidae > Duopalatinus > Duopalatinus emarginatus. The sequence goes on along the minus strand of JAOVVF010000008.1, from coordinate 11,163,422 downwards.
TCCTCCCTTCTTCTCTCCCTCTCTCCTCCCTCTTTCCCCACCTCTCCTCTCTTTTCACCTCTCCTCCCGTGCCTGACTGCTGCTTAACTCAGCTCCGTACTCACAGCACAGCCAGGCAACGAGAGCAGACAATTATCCTCAATATCTGTCACTCACATGACAAGCACTGCGTCTCCCCGCCACGCTTCAACAGATGCAGGTGGGAGAACAAAGAGGCAAAGGCTCCTGCTTTTACCAACCCTCCTCTCACTCTTTCTCTCTCCCTTTCTCTGTTTTTCTCTCTCCAACTCTCCCTTTCCTGTCTTCTCTCCGTTTCCTCTACCCATGTCTCCATCCTTCTCTCCTCTACTCTGTTGTTTTTTCCCCCTCTCTTTCTTCCTCTCTCTCCCCCCTCCTCTCTTTCTGTCTTGTCGTGTGCCTGCTATCTCCTTCCTCATTACCTGGCCCATTTGCATGCAAGCTGTCAAAAGGAAACACAAATGAAGAAAGAAATAAAATAGAAAAAAAAGGGTAAACAATGTATGTGTGTGTGTGTGTGTGTGTGTGTGTGTGCCTGTGAGCAAGACAGACAATGAGAGTCTATTTACACTAACCATCACCTTCTAATGCAGCCAAACTACAGCCACATCAGTGACAGAAATATCCACACTCCTCCAATTCACACCGCATGGAAAAATCAATACCTGCACTCACAGTTCTGAAGATAAAATTCAATATCATCAGGACTAAGTGTTCACAACTTCTCTTCCGGATATGATTATTACAGATGAGCCCAGTCTCGCTACACAAACAAGCACCAGATATCCACTGGGGCTGGCGCAATAGACAATGCTCTAATGAGCCTTTATTCATTAATGGCGGCTTTTGTTCCTGTAAACAGCATGAATATTTAAGGCAGCCCAAGATTCCCTCCTGGCTAATGAATGCGTCTAAGCCCGAGCATCAGACTCTCAGGGGAGCTGGGCCACTGGGGCCGGTTGCTAAGCGCTCAACCACTGCTCAGGTTTTCATGAGGAATGCTGTTCTGCGCCACCAGTCTGCTCTGACACACACTCGTACGGGTACACACACGTAGAATACTGACAGTACACCCCTGGTGGCATTGTTTCAGAGGGAAGGTAGAGATGAGATCATACGCATGTAACGAACACACACGCACACACACACACATATACACACACACACATACACCACCTGACACAGCTTCGATCTGCGCTTCCAGTTGCTAAATATAAGACATGTGATGGAGCAGATTATCCATTTTAAACCATGAGACCATATAAGATAATCTGTTCCAGTCATATTTTTAAACTATTTTAAAAAGTGTGTTAAATCATCTCAGGCAACAATCTGATCTTGTTAATGTCTACATTATGCACTTAACAGAATTTTACTTAGAGCAGGACTGAGGTTAGAATTAACAAACACAAAATATTAAAATCAGCATTAACTAATGTAACTAAGATCAATGCTAAATGTATAAGGACATTAAGGACAGTCTAACAATTTATTTAAAATTCTCTAGCCTAAATAAAATCACAATTTACTTTAATAATGCAGTCTAATATTTTGGTACCAGGTTTATGTATTCTGAGAAATCATGACAGTCAATAAACTAGCTGGCTATGTCCAACCCCGAAGGCTATGACATGTCTTACATGTCTTACATCCTTTTTTAAAATAGCTCTATAGACCCAACAAGCCTAACGTCCAAGGGCCAATTATTCCATGCAACATCCTGTTGAATGAATTGGGGAATATTCCAAATATTTTAAAGGGTGAATGTGTTATAACGGCTTCGAGTTCATGTGAGAATAAAATGCACATTATATTTACAAGTTATTATGATTCCTTAAAACAAATAATGGACTAAATGGATTTAAACACTGATATAAAAAGTAATATTATTTCTGAAATATTTTACTAATTATATTTTGTATGTAATTTTCATTGACAGACAAAGACATGCTGTTTACTCACCTTCTAAGTGCTGTCGAGTTTTTATTGTTAGATTATAAATCAAAGGCATTATTTCCATTTACTTTAGATGCATATTTGTGTGACAGCCCAGTCATGTAATTATTTGATGGCTCTCAGTCAGACAGCATCATCTTCTTCTAATATGTTTAAATCTTTCAGCACACTGCGGTAGCTTTCTATCACATGTTCTCTCACTTGTGTGATGAAATAAGAGTCCCAGTTCATACACTCATAAACAAACTCTGTCTCCTAACAAGTAATTGGTCCACAGGGCATTGTTATCTTCTTCTAGAGGAGCTCTAATCTCAGTACCAAATGCCTTGAGTTCCTCTGGTTCTGTGTCGTAACAGGAATTTCAGTTTAGGATTGAATGGTGGTATATGACTGAGAGGTGAGAGTCTGACTGTAATCACATGACTATTAGTTCTGTCTAACTCATACAGATAATCCATTAATAAAATAAATCTCCAAAGGAGATACACTATATGGACAAAATTATGTGGGCACCTGAGTATCAAACATCACATTTCAAAATATTGTGTGTTAATATTGAGCTGTTTCCCATTTGCTGCTATAACAGCCTCTCTGGTAAGGCGATTCCACTAGATTTTGGACTGTGGCTGTGGGGATTTGTGCTCATTCAGCCGCAAAAGCTACACAGGTTGGGCATTGATGTCTGCCAAGGAGTCCTGGTATTCCAGTTCATCCCAAAGGTGTTCAATGGGGTAGATGTCAGGGCTCTGTTCAGGCCACTCTTGTCTTTGTGTACATGTTTGGGCCTCTTAGTTCCAGTGAAAGGAGATCATAATCCTATAACATACAAAGACAGTCTATACAGATTTCTAATTTGTGGCATTAGTTTGGAAAGAACTTGATATAAAAGCTATCTTGAGGTGTTCACAAACCTTTGGCCATATAATGTACAATGATTAACACAATGAAAAAATGAAAAGATATTAAATATCATAATTTAGGAGTGCTCCTTAAATTGTGTTACTTAAAACAAGTCTGATTTTGAATAGTGGTAATTCATGAGGACTTTTAAAAATAAATATCTCTACTTCCTTACTTGCTACATTTTCTAAACACTACATTTTCTCTATAATAGCATATATTTGTAAAGTCATAAGGTGACATTTTAGCATTTAGTTTCAAGCAGTCTAAAATCCTAACACACCTAAACATTACCAGATGTGACAATAAGAATGAGAGCGAATACCCATCACTGTAATCTGTTTGCTTCTTTCTACACTTTGTATTTATCATGGCAGATTGTTTGATTTTGTGTTATTTAATTTAGCAGTTTGCATTTTGTTACTCAGCATTGTCAGTTATTCTAATTCTAGAGACAATTTGAGCAATTACAATAAGGATGTTGTTTTCCCACATACTTGTGTAAAAGAGGCTATAATTTATCATGAGTTAAATAATAATAAATGTATGCAGTTTTTTTTTATATTTATATAAAAAAATAAAGGGGAAATAATTACACATATATTTCTGTAAAGTTGCTCTGCTAAAAGTGCTATACAAATACATTTTTTGTGAATCTTGTTCTAGTTTTTGATTTGGGTTTACCCTTAGTGAAGAAGTTTGAAGAGTAATTTGACTTTTACTTGAGCAAAACAACAAATGTGTATAATTTGTGCCATCTCTGCATGGTAACAGCTAGCGCACTGCGGAGCCACTAACCCAAATGCAGCTGGATCCCTGTTTGAATCCCCAGCTCATTTTTAAATCATGCACTGTGGCTGTGCTTCACGAGGCAAAAATGGTCAACATTCCTCAATAAGGAGAACTGATTGGTGGCTCATTGTATCCTGGAGACGTTGTATCACCTGAATTCGAGGCTAGAGGAGCACACATCATACCCTGCCTCCAGCACCCTCCTAGCTGTTGTCAGTTACTGCCAATTTAATGGTGCGTTAAACACACCATTGCCAATGAAGCTCGTGCTGCCACCTCTTTCCTTTTTTAACAGCAGAGCAGCCATTAGCAGATCCACAGGTCATGTTGCAGCCTGGTTAACCAGTCTGACGAGATTAAAAGCCTCTGTTAATTTTAATAGTCAGTCGTTTGCCCACCACCGATGGTTATCATACGGGTTACAGCTTTGTGGGGAAATCTCGCATCAGTTGTAAAGATTTTATGGATGACCTGGGACAGGGGTAACCATGAAATGTTTTCTAAATGGGGAAGCTGTTGCAGCTTAAACAGCTATATATATTTATAGTTAACTGTTCTGAAAAGCAGTGTGGTAATTACGTTAGTTAATTTAATGACTCAGTTGTTGACTCAGGTGAGTTGCAGACCGGCTGAAATGACTCTCGAATACACTGGCGCCCCTCAGGGCCCGTATTGGGTTTCTCGCATCTGTTTTGGCAGTGTGTGACTGGTGGAGGGGTCATATATGGACTGGAGCAGGAATGGTAATATACACACACACACACACACACACACACACACACACAGTTAAACTATGTCGAATGCAATTGCTGCTACAAATACCTCTCCCTTCCCCCCATTTGGGTTCCCTTCTGTATGCCTGTTCTTCAGGACAACATGGCAAATGTTAAATATCATAAAACGTGAAGCATCCTTCCTCTTTTGCTCAAATGTAAATGCCTGTTGAACATAAATATATCACACAACTCACGGCGCAACGTCCCCAGTGACAGACAAGATTTGTGATTTGAATGATGGCATCCTGCAATATATCAGAGCGGCTTGGCCATCACCACTCAGCATGTGGGAATTTACACCAGCAACTTACGTACTCACAGTTTGGAACAGAAACTGCCACCACGATGTGCATTTTTACCCCATTCTGTTCACACACACAAAAATAATGCAGCACAGTGTCCCTGGTTGTCATTCCCATGGGACTGCAAAATATAAAAAGTGAATAATGTGCACTTCATGGCAATCAGTGAGATACACACACACATACACACACACACTGAGTCCATGCTTCTCCAGTTGCCAATCCGTTACTCTGTCAGACAGCGAACGTAAACAAATTGTCTAACTGCAATGAAAACACACTCCCCTAGCCCATGTGCCTGTGGGAGACAAGCGTCTCTTTCCCTCTTCTGCTCCACTGTGGGAACTAGAACGTCACTCACACAAAATTGGTGGACATTATAAGACCTCGACTCAATTATAGTCACCAGTTTCACAGTGACGTAAAAAAAAACTCTCTCTTACAGACACTCAGAATAAGAGCTTTAAGACAAGACATCAAACCGTTTATATACCTCATACTCTATCATTTTCATCACTAGTAGCTAGTTTTCTCCATTTACACAACAGCAACTGACTAGCTAACACATGTTTCTTCTCAGACACCTAAGGCCAGCATGTCTTTTTTTTTTAATAGCAGCAACATAACACACTCAGACAAAAACATAAACTGCCCTCTTCCACTTACATGAGCTCACAAACACCTATGATTGGCCAATGTCACTATGATTGACAGGCATATGGCCTTCCCTGCACCCAGTGAGCAATTGTGAGGGGATTAAAACAATAGCGTGAAAGATTTTGTTTTGCTGAGGCTTTCTTTAAGGTGACATTTATTTAAGTTGTATGGAAGGGGGTAAAACAACATATATATTGTCATATATATATTATATTATATATATATATATTATATTGTTATATATATATATATATATATATATTAGGGCTGTCAAACTATAAAAAAAATTTAATAGCGATTAATCTCAGAATTTCATATAGTTAATCGCGATTAATCACTTTTTTAATCTATGTAAATGAATAAGGCTTTAAAGTGAAATGTTAAAATTAAAATGGTGAACACGTTATGCTAAAAGTACTTGTTAAGATAGATAGATAGATATAGGTATACATATAAATAGATAAAAAAAATTAATAGGTTTTAGGAAAATCATTAAGTTCAGGGTGATAACTTAATTATCACCCTAACCTATTATCTTAATGATCATTAATTATTTTCTTATAAAAGAACATTCAGAGCAGATCACTGCTGGACATCTCGGGCCAGTCATGTTAGTGGCCCCTTATAGTCCTCAACCACATCTAGTATTACTTAAAATGACTATTTTGTTCTTCCAAAAGTGTTCCTTTCAACAACAAATTAAAGTCGAAACCAAAGACAAAGTACTAGACACGTCATTCGTACTGTTTGACATGTTTTCAATGGCAGCATTCTGAAGCACCTTGAGATTTGCAACGGGTGATGCAATAACCGCCACGTCACTGCCTCTCATCTTCTGTGCTGTGTCTGTGTGTGTGTGTGTGTGCGTGTGTGTGTGTGTTTTGCCAGTACTTCCAGCTGTGCCACCGCCTTAAGCCTGTATACATCATAACACGAACTGAAGATTAAACAGGATCTACCGGGACTCTTTGTGTTCATTTGTCATGACATGAATGAATTTATCAGGAAAACAAACCTAAATAAATATTATAATAAATATAAAATACTAAATATTGGCGTGTTACCCTTAAAGCTTAGCGGCCTACGCAAGCCGAATTCCGTTTTCACTGGACTACTATAGGGAATGCTTTTCTAATGAGCTTGGTGGTTTTGATAGCACAACAGTGCACTAATGCTAATAGCTTTAAACTGGCCTCTTGGTGGGAACCAGTTATCATGATTAATTTCCATCATGCCAGTTACTCACTTAGCTCTCATTTGCTCTTAGCAACATTTGTGTTTTTTTATATGAAGTATTTCTATAATCAATAATAAATAACAACATAAGCCATAAGACTTGTATAAAAACTGTGTTGTGATCCTCACCATTGCCTCATCTTTCAAAAGGGAGTGATCCAGACATGAGGTAATCCAGCAGGAATAATGCTCCGAAGCTTGTGCCATACAAAACACACATTTAGAAAATGTTCTTGGCATGCTGTTCTTTTTTTTCATAGCCAAAAGTAGTGGATAAACTGTTTTTTTCCATAGAAAAAAAAATATGTATGCTTAATTCACTATGGCTGATTCTTAAATGTATTAAATCTTTACATTTGACAGGATTTCAGGTTACTGCTCCAGTCAAGATTAGTATCTGAGCTCAACTAGCTGTAAATAGCCTCCCATACATTTTTATTTTGACTGTAACATGAGCTATTACACAACTTGGGCTCGTTATTGTTCTGTATTTGGAGCCAGCAGGTCCACACACAGTGTGACTCGCCTTCCACAGCAAGAACGACTGTGTTGGAATCGGTGAGCCAGCTTTATTTCAGTACCTTTAGTCCCAGTGGAAGAAATGTCAGGCATTTGCCTCACCAGTCTCTGTGTGTATGTGTGTGTGTGTGTGTGTGTGTGTGTGTGTGTGTGTGTGTGTATGTGATGGAGGAGGGGGGTGTATATTTATGAGCATGATGTGCACTGAGTATTTTTGGCTCTGCGTGAGGAGAGGGGAGGAGACCGAGGTGTTCCTTTCAGGGGTACGAGCGGCCAGCATGCATGGAGAATGTAATCTAAAGAAATGGGAACAATCAAGAAGGGAGATAGCTGAAGCGGTGGGAGAGAGAGAGCGTGAGAGAGAGACAGAGAATGGGAGTTAGAAAAAGAGAGAGAGATAGAGTCTGCAGGTTAGAGAGAGAAGTGGATAAGAAGTAAGGCTCTTTGATCCATTGCATCACCCGCTGCTATGCGTAAGCCAACTGGAGGACCTGGTGAACTGGCAGCTATTCTGAGAGAGAAGACGCCACTGATCTGTCTCATGACTGCTACAAAACACCATCAGGGTCATGCAGCACACATACACACACACACACACACACACACACACATACACACACAGAGGGTTTCAGTGCTCTCAGTATGACCTCATCGTCATGGGCACACAAAACACGCACTATATCAGCTGTGCCTTAACCGATTCTATTTTACCCTGGAAACCTGTGCGTCCTTAACTCTAAATTTAAATGAAACTCATGTGAACACGTGGGATCAAGTAGGATGGTGCCAATATTTTACATTCACTCCACTAAATCTGGAGAATATACCCAGGATATAGAATATACAACAGGCGAGAATAACCTCAGTAACCCCAGTGACTGCATCTCTGTCATATCTGCTGTCACACCAACCTGTCAAGCAGCCGCTCCGAAGTACTGAATTGGTGATGCTTGTTAAGATTCAAGCATTTGTCACAGCTCTCCCCCACACACACAGCTTGGCAAGAAGCTTCACACACGCGCACACACACACACACACACACACACACACACACACACACACACTAGCACTCGCAGACAGCCCCTGGCTAAACTCTAAATTAAAGACCTAATGTGCAATCCTCCTGTGATGCTCACAGCTAATGAAATGGAGAAGCTAAGCCCCTGAGCAGTGGACACAGGAGAGGAGGACACCTGACTCCCTTTGTGTGTGTTCTCTGCCTGCCTCACATAACTACACTCTATAGCAAATGCAGCGAATGTGATACCTGCGATGTGCTATCTGTTGGATAGCATAAATCCCCTCCATAGTGCTTGACACTGCCTTATATTTGCAGATTTTATATTACGATTGTCAATCTCGTCATCACTCAGCCTCACGGCAGTCCACTACTTTCGTACTTGTCGAGCATCCTGATAAAAAATACAAGTAGACGTTCATAAATATGTACAATGGAATAAATGTCCCTGTATAGGTAGGGCACTTGCATTGCATTGCACTCCTGTACTGAGCTTGTCTCATTATCCTTCATTGATGCTCGCCTATACAGAAGGGTTTTCCCCCCCTCGCCCAATCAGACAGAAGAGACAGGTCATTATGAGGGCATTCTGGACCTGTTGCCATGAGGTTAAAGGGCAAGCACCTAAGTAATGAAGGCCACAATAGATATTTACATTTTGCAAATGAGTTTAAAATGGACGGTATTTTATATGTCCTATGAGCTTATTGATGATCTTATTGATGGACCTCTTATTGAGGTTCCTCACTACCGTGTTCTGCTTATTTAAAGACTAAATAAAGCATTTGTTTAATCTGACAACAGTCAGCGCCAAGGCTTGTCTACACGTCAGCATATACAGTAGATTCATGGCTTCAGACGTGCTGTTTTATCCATTTTTAAAGGCAGTTCTTCGAAAAGAAAACAATCCCTGACAATGGAAATGGAAAATGCATTCCTCAAGTCCGGTGCTTCTTTTTTCTTCTTCTGAGTCATATCAGGTAGACTGTTTGCTGATGCCATCGTGTGGATTTTGGCTGTGGATTTTTTCCCAGGTGCCAGTCTGGAAAAGGGAGACGGCAATGCACGTACAGGCCAAGTGCTTCTCCTTGTCGGATCCGATAGCTAAGACAGCACGGCGAGCCGCAGAGCCCCAGCGCTGGCTGTCAGCCAGCTGGCCGTCTGGGATTACTCCAGATTGGAGCTCATTAGCGTCCCACTGAGAATCCTTCTAAATGGTATCAAGCTGCTATTTTAGAGGAAGTAATCTCAAGATGGTAATTGTGCCGCTTGAATTATTTCAAAGAGATTGGTTGAGTTCGGAGAGGTACCTGGTGCTCAGGAAGAGCGAAACACTATGAAGGCAGTTCTGGAGCTCAAAGTCACAGGTTGCCTGACATAAATAAGGAATAGAAGCAGTCCATCAAATGCACACATTCAAGGCACCCAGTTGGCCTTGAAGGTGTGAGTACTGATATGCAACAGTGTCCCCGCCTCCTCCACTGGCCTGGGGCCAGTAGTAGCTGAGATCAAGATGATGGACCTACTCTCTAGGTACGTCGGATCCTGAAAGATGAGTACAGCTAATAGTCTCATTACACACACCTCCTCTACTGCACACATCGCAAATGCCACTGGTTGGAGGGGATAGAAAGCAGAGCAAAAGAGTGGGAGAAAGAAGGAACTTAATTCAACTCACTATACTTCTCCCACATGAGTACTTCTGCTCATTTCATACATAACAGTCCTGTGAGGGTCTAACAAGACCTTGAGAAGATTAACAGGCCAACGGCTTATCACATCCACATCTCTAAACTGCATTTTGTCCCATACGCTTTTTCTTGATCTGATCTACTGCAATGGCCTTCTCTCTTGCTGGCAAGCACCCAACAGCAGGCTTTCTCTTTCTGCTGTGGCTCCTGTTTCAGCTCCACATCTCTATCTCAGGCCTTATCAGGTGACCTAACTGCTTAATATTGTTTATGAGAGCACACACCTGGGCATTTACCTACCGTCACTTTAGACTAAGCTGACTCAATAAATATATAGTATGCTGTAGCTTATCTAGACCAGTCAATCTGACCAAATGTCGTGCTACTAACTTGAGGCTAAACGCTAACGCTAACTACAACAGAAAAGTAATTGATATAATTAGCATGATTAATTTACCTATCAAAAACCTGTTCCTATTTCAATCTTTATTACTATTTACCGGCAGTGTCCATTGCTTCAACAAATGAGACCAACTAAAAGGTTCAAGTGGATTCTTTTAGAAAGTGAGAAACCAGACACTATTCGTTTTCCTCCCTCGTTCTGGCTGCCTACTGATAGAGGCTAGATCAGGTAACCTTGCCCGATAGCTAAGGGGACATCATTGGAGCAGGAATCTAATATGGAGATGCAGAAATTACAGACAGGACTTGGGATGAATAATTCAGTTAAGACTGCCAGTTCACTGATTAATTAATCATCAAGCACCTCTCCACTGGGGGTTATGTGAGAGCCAGACAAATGAACTGTTTGCATTCGGCTGTCTCTCTGAGTGCTGCTCACTATAAGTTTTAATCAACTCGAGAGTCTTGTGCCATAAAGAAGGACATGTAAATGTGTAAAGATTACGTTTAAATGGCTCGATTCGGTATTATATTCCGTAACTGACCAAAGGGCGCAACAGCATTATGTGCATGACTCGGGAGAAATCAACACAGATCAATACGTCTAAGCAAGAGGGTAATATTGTATCAGACTGGCTTCATCATTGTTGCACTTTAGATAACAGTGCAGTTTTTTTTTTATTTCCCGTTGCTAATAAAAAGACAGCAGGAAAGCCTAGGGGAGATAGGGGAGCAGGGGAAGTCTACAGGTTTGGGCCTTTGGGGTCTGTCTGCAGCAATGCCTCTGCTCCTTCCAGTCCATCACAGCCAGCTCCCCTGTTAATGAGTTCACAAAGCCTCCTCAGGAAGACCCAGAGAGGCCAGCCAGCAGCATGTGGAGGGGGGCTTGAGGTATTGGAAGGGGAAGAAGAGAAAATAGGAGTTAAAAAGAAAAAGAGCTTGTGGTTTCCAACTCCCTATTCATGTTGAGTCATGGGTAGTGCAGCAGACCAAGGGCAATAAGTCTTGGAATACAGGTCGATGTGAATAATTTAGGGCTGTTTTCCTGGACACAGATTAAGCCTAGTCACTGGATTGAGTTATACTGTCAGCAAGGACTGCTCATAGAAAACATTTATCAGGTAAGTATGAGCCTTGCTTTATAATCAGTGTTGTCTAGACAAGTAAGGCCATTGCGATGGAATAAGCCCTCCCGTTTGGTGAAAGGGGAAATACAAGTCATTTTCTTCTGCTGCTACATATTTTACTGAGCTTTCAGGAAAGGTTCGGTTCCAATAACGTTATTTGTTCTTTCTGCCTATATAAGTATGCTTATAAGTCACAACTAATCTATCTATCCCCCTGTGCACACTTCCTCTTTCAGTTCCACTGCTGACAGCCATAGACCATTCATATGGTAAGTTATCCAGTTTTACTTCAGCAGCCCTGAGGATAAAAGAATCATTAAATGCATCCCAACCTCCTGAACTGGCCTGCAGCGCTCACTTACTTGCCCCATACAACTTGCACAAAGAGAAGTATTCCACAAGCCAGGCAAGCATCCCTCCCCCAGTGCCACGAGAGATGCAACAGGCTTTCCCAAACATAGGACTACTAAGAGTCCTCTCCTCAGGCCTCTCCTCTCCTCCCCCTCCCTCCCCTTTTCCTCATTCTTTCGAAGAAAAAGGATCCAAAAAAGCTCTCCTTTTCACCAGCTTTCTTTTGGATGAGCAGATTGAGCTCTCTTTAAAAAGATACTAAAATCTTTGTTTTACTCTTATTGTGTAGTGGGGGGATTTTTTCTCTTCCTCATCTCTCGCTCCCCGCAGCTGATTTCCATCGGTGCAGCCCAGCTATTTAAGTGTGTATTGTGTGGGCTGACCTATGAAAAATTCAGGGGACATGAGGAAGGGCCCTAGCCAGCGTCCCACCACTGACTGGCTCCTTGGGGATCGCCAGGCTTTGGGCAGCCAGTGGCATTTGCACACCAATTGCAGAATCCCATTCTGGAAGGAAAGGAAGAACTGAGATGCCCCTCCTCCTCATCCTCCTCTATTCTCCCTTTTTCCAGCGATCCTCACCATGGCACAGACATGAATAGAGGAGCCCACTCTGGGGCCAAGTGAATGGACAGACTGTCAGCGCTCTCAAAGGCCTATAATGTTGTAGCCACTTGGGCTGCATATTAACATGTATGTAAGGAGCAAACCATGCGGTCGCACTCAGGCAAACACACACACGCAAAGAATGGAAAAGTGATCTGCTCCTAAAACAAACATACACAGATATTCCAGGCTTAAGGTGGAGGCAAGGCTCAGACACTTTGCCAATATATCTGTGTTCCAACAAACCGGTTTCTCTAAATATTGTCCTTCAAATAGGGATAGCAAAGACAAACAAAACTATGAGCTGATGATAATGCACTTAATTTTTTTACAGTAAAGCATTAGAAATAAATGGCTTAGGTTGGGATATATGCAAGCAAATTAATTCCACATATGTTATACATACATATACGTATGTTTGCAACTCTTGTAGCACGAAAACTCTTATCTCAGGCATTGGTTCGAGCAAACCGATTTTATAAAGAGCTGAATATTAGTCCCCTGATGACAATATGAACTAGCAAAGGCAGAAATTTGCAGCCATTTCTAAATGGGAAAGTGTCTCGCTGCAGCCCCGGCAAATTGGAAAAACAAGTGCAAGAATGTCTGGCTGCAGCCAAGGAAAATGCACCTTCGGCCTAGCTGTGCTAGGACATTTTTCAGACTGCTTTTCCTGTTAAAGATTCCGTCTCTTAGACCGTGCGTCACCCTTGGGAGCCAGAGGACACCGTAATGTTAACTCTTTCTGCACTGCACATGGGTCTGATTCCTGACGCAGCCCAAATGCCCTAACAAGGAGGATCATGCAGTGGTGTAACATAGCTGAAAAGGGTGTACATTTAGCAGCAACTGTCTATAATTAGAAGCATATGCTAGACTTTTAAACTTTCAACTTGCATCATCAAGCATTCAGTTGTGGCAGACATTTCGACTTGGGTTTGCACAATGCTGCACCATCATCTTTAAAACCCTGTCACATTTCTGATCTGAGAGAGACAAACTTATATACAAAGTACATACAAGTTACATACAAAACAATAACAACAAACATTTAGCTTGTTTTTGTCTCTCTCATGACTGTAGCTTGCACATTAATGTAAAGCGTATGAATGAGGCACTCTACACAGTCGCCTCAAAGCCTGGCTACAGTTCACAGGCATCACTGAAAGTATCCCTTGACTTCACTAAATAACCTCTCTCTGTCTCTCCCTCCTTCACAGTTGCTTTCCAAAACTATTTTCCCACTGTTTAAGATTAGTTCAGGGTAAACATGAACCCACCATTTCTCAGGCCGTATCTCAAACTTCATAGACCCTTAAAGAAACAAAAACACTGGCTACAAATTTGTGGCACACTGTAATATAAATGACAAAAGACAAATAATGAATGCACTCAGTTTGTTTTATATTGATGAGTGTCAGGTGCAGAAAACAATGATTTACAACATATTTCTCAATTAATCCATATTATACAGTTGCTATACAGTTTATTTACATTTCCTATACATTCTACAAGAAAACCATTTTAGCTTTGTAAATATTGCAGTAAAAGCTCTTGGCTTTCAATGCCAACCGCTTTTAATTTAAAAAGCCACTTCTGCATGTGTATAAGTCCATTCAAAAGGTTTCACACTGTGAAAATCCACATGAAAGTTAAGGGCCTTTTTAGAGGAGGAGACGGTGTGTCGTGACTAAAAAGCAATTTCAAATTCAAAACAAAAATAAAAACAAAAAAAAATAAACAAATCTTAAAATCATAAGCACGGAAAGAGGTAGAGCATGGAAAACACTGAAGTGTCAAACGCCAATAAACTGGTTAAAGATTTTTTGAATCACCAGAAGGACACCCATTTTCTTAAAAGGAAAAGTCTTTTGTCAGTGGCTATTGTCCCCGCTTGAATAGGCTGCCAAGTCTGGCCAAACATATTCAGCACCAGTTAGTTTAAAAGCAGGGAGAAGCTCAGTATGTCAATGAAGGCCGAGTGAAGGGGAAAACCCAAATAGAGAAGAGTATCGGCTTGAAACAATGGCATTCCGACACTGGCCAGGCCGCCACAAAGGGATGAGCTCAGCCTACATATCGGATTTCCAAAAGCAGGAGGGAGAGAAGGGAACCCCCACTGGCCTTTCAAAGTCAAAAGGTTGACCCACCACAGTCAGAAAAACCCAGGATCGAGGACCAAAGTGAACTGCCAGGCGTTTTTAACACAATACTGAAAGTGGTTCTTCTCCTGTGAATAGTTTCTGTTTTAACTCTGAAACAGCAGAAGGAGCGACAAAACAGACACTGGATATCACAGCCAAGTTTCCATCTGTGATGGATAAAATGTGGTGAATATATATTTAAAATGTTCATCGCTTATGATCAAAAATGATCTAATGGATCAAATAAATAGAGGAAAATAATAGTGTTCCAGCAAGAGTTTGGATGGTTCGAAGCGACCAGAAACCGACAGAGAGGTCCTGCTGTACGCTCAATGAGGAGAAATATTTTCAGCTTTTCATCAACATCTCTACATTAAAAAAAACACACCTCAAAAATATTCGTTCACTTGACAGATTTTTTTTTTAAAAAATGAGGTAATCAAAACAAAATTAGAAAAGAGGACAAATGGCGAAAAGGATTAAAAAAATATTTGTTAAAAGCAATTCGGCCACGCTGTCCAAGATTCCAATCTGATGTGCTTGTCTTTCCTAAGTCACAGTCTTCAGTCTCTATGTTGAAGCTTCCAGTAGAGACTCAAAGTGTGTGGCCTCCTAGCAGCATTGAACACACACTGTGAGATGGCGGTGGCCTCACTGTTCCTGATGAAGACGTTATCCAATTATCAGCGAAAAATAAAGGACCAAAGACTAACCACCACAGTGATCTGTCAGGTAGAAACAGGCAGGAAGGACCCCCACCCCCATGTATTTGGAGCTGTTCTTGGATGTTTGAATTTGAATATTGGGTGCTCCATGAGAGCTTTAGTGGATCCTTCATCCCCCAATCTCCCTGTGCAGTGAAGAGGCAGGTACTGGTCTCCTTCACGCTTTCCTCCATTTCTACGGCAATCTTGAACAGCATCTGCGAAGAGCACAGGCAGCACAATTTACTCACAAGTCTTTTCACGTCCATTTTTTTCTTTTTAAATGGCTTTGAGTCAATCTGTAGTCGTTACCTTTTTGGCGACTCGGGGAGGAGCCACTGAGGGATCTTCAACAAGTGATCCTACCCATGCCCTTGGGAAAGACACAAATAAAGAGAGACAGAGTGAGATAGATTAGGATCATACCATAGGGTTAAACTGGGAACATGCTAGTATTAGGTTATTAACTCCACTGCAAATCATTTCAGTGGAACAGATTTCAGATTTTATTACTCAAGCCTTGGAGTGTCTACCTGTCATTGTTGGCTAGTTTTATCCAAAGCTCTAAACACCTGCCAACTGAACTGTGGGGGTCTTGTGGGCGCCTCCCCACACTACAGCACAGACAGCGTTTGGCACTCGTGCTCGCTTTTACATTAACGAGTCCCTCTTGGAGCTGTTTTTATATACTGTTATATGGTTCGAATTTCTATTGACAAATTTGAATGAAATTGCCTTAAAATATTCAACAGACTGAGTGGGAAGTGAAGCTGAGGGATATGAAAGGACTTTTCACAGTCTTTCGGAGGCCTGAAATGCACTGAGGGAGTCTCACATCTGAGGCCTGGGGCCATACAGGGCCTGCCTTCATGAGCTCAGGGGCTGGAGAAGGGAGGGAGTGAGTGGAGAAAAAGTGGGGGAGAAGGAGGACTGGGAACTCAGGCCAGCTGAGGGGCCCAGCATGGATGGCTTGTTGCTGTCTGGATGGTTAACTGCTCCATCTGGCTCTCAAACATGCTCTCTTTGGCCAGCACGCTACAGGCACTAAACCTCCGCATATGGACCAGCAACAGCAACACCCTTCTGCTCCATATACAGCTCGTAGGCAACTTCGCTGATCTCAGAAACATATGATCATTTCATTGGGAGTTGAAATGGAAAAGTATGAAAAAGATCAACTAAGCTCAATAACACTGCTACGTGCTAGGAAAAGCCTACAGAGAATTGGTCAGAAAAGTGTTCTGAGCCTAGTTACATCCTCCAGAAAGGGTCTATAAGAAGGAGGGTGGTGTAGGGAGGAAACATGTATAAATCAAAGCAAAACGGTGGATTCCTTGATGCATTTGTGCAAGCGTAGACCTCCCTTTTGGCAAAACCGTAGGGGAAAATGCCAAGACAAGATCTTCATTTTTCCTTATGTTCTTAATGGAAAAAAGGACCATGTACTGGAGGAGCTCTGGTGGAGAGCGTCAAGCACCTTAATTCATTCTGATAGACAAACACTCCCATAAAAGGTATGCTCTGGTAAATCACGCTTAAGGCCATGAAACATCGTTCTAGCTATAAGCGTGTGTACATGGTGTTAGACCAAACTTCTTGCCAGAAGAAAGTGTTACTCTGAATTTCAGTATGAACGATTTGAAACCAGATGTCATGGCAGACAGAATCATAAGCAGCATGAGTTTTAATTAGTTCTCCGTTCATTAGCGTGTACTGATTATCTCCACTCGTCAAAGGTTTGATGCGTCAAACAAGCATATTTTCAAATGTGTGTGTGTGTGTGTGTGTATGTGTATGTGTGTGTGTACACGTGTGTCTCTGTGTGATAACACATTTTTAGATTTGAGACCCTGGCAAAAAAAACAGTGTTATGGATGTGACATTAACTAAGTAACGAACACCTGAAAAAACTAATGTTTATTCTACCCATGACGTAAAAAAATACACTCACACTGAATATGAAATCAGCTCCTAATTATTTATAGTTAAACTGAGGAATTCATTATCCATGTACTCATGTAATTTATGCTATAGATTTATTTATATTCCTGAATGAAGAAAAAATAAAGGTAATTCAGGTGTTATGTTATTTATTTATTTAAAGAAATGTAGACAAACCTTATTTAATACCATTATTAAGAGCACACATGTTGGATTAATGTACAGTTATGCTTTGGGTATTTTTTACCAATGCTATAAATATTATTAATTAAGAAAGCCTTAACCCATGTATTATTATTATTATTATTATTAATTATTATTATTATTATTATTAATTATTATTTATTTGTTTGTTTAACTTTTTTTTACAGTCACATAAACAGTCCTTATTTACTCATATCTTATCTTCCTGACCATCTTATCTAATATAATATTTCCAGTCAGTGAGATTTTGTTCAGGATTTTTTTAGGCTTTTGCAGTGTGTTTATTGTCAGAGCCGCAGTTGTGTTGGTATATTAAAATGTGACTATTTTAAATATCACACCTGACAATCTCTACTGCTTAGGCAGTGAATTATAAAAGCATTCTTAGTGAAGACACACACACACACACACACATCACTGTAGAATCCTACATTATCACTGGCATAATTTATTATAACGATACCTACCATGCAGTTACTATTGCTAGAGCTGCATAAGCATTAATATTGCAAATAATCTGTACTATCCTCTCGTGTGTGTGTGTGTGCGTGCGTGT
>JAOVVF010000008.1:11112986-11124299 GCA_028565595.1 Duopalatinus emarginatus | reverse complement strand
AACTTTCAGCATTTAGATGAGGGAAAGAATCTCCCAGGGGAAAGAAATTTATACCCGTTCCCTGTGGGCAGTCTGATGGTATGGGAACCAGGGCTACTCCCTGTGGAAGCCGTGGGAGAGGGGGCAATTCTTTTTGGCTCCATCTTCCGATGGCCATTAGGTGGGTTTTTAGAGCTGGGCTCCATCGACTGAAGTCCCATGTCTTGAAGTTCATGGCTGGGCAGGTTGTGACCTTTGCCATGGCGGGGGGACAGATTAAGAAGGCCTAAGACATCCCTTTGGGAGGCACTCAATTTTGCTCCACCATGGAAAGCCCTCATTGGTCCAGATTGCTGCTGCTGAGCAGCACTGGCCCAAAAGGTCTTTAGATTGTGAATGGCTTGCACTTTCTCATCGATGGCTGCCAGTTTGAGGCGGTCAAGGTCACCCGGGCTGGAACGCGTGGAGCCGGTGGAGGAATAGGACAGTGCGGGGGAAGGTGCGCTACCTGCGGGTGACTGGTGGCCAGAGCTTGGCGAGATGTGCCCGCTGTAAGGTGAGCTTGGGTATTTAAGCTTGAACTGTGCATGAAGGCTGTCGGAGGTGGGTGATGGCTGACTGCTGTCCTTCAGTGATGTCTCTGACATGGCGGGACTGTTATAACCCGAGCTGATCTTCTGGAGCTTCTGTGATTTGATACTAGCTCTACTACTGGGTCGGCTGAAAGCACTAGTTTCTGAACAGCGGAAGGCGGAGCCTCCAGTTGGTGTGGGGGCATCACCTGGCCCTGAGATGCTGCCCCTCTGGAGGGTCTCTACCGCCCGCATGTGGCTCTGTGTCTCCTCTAGGATCTTCTGTGCCAGCTCCTGTGGGTCAAGAGGTGTGGTGGGTGCAGGTGGGTGCTCCTCCTGCGACTTCACTGTGCTGTCTGTCTCTGTGCTAGACTGATCTGACTCTCCAGTGTCCGAGTTGCCTGCTTTGCCTGTCTTCTGGAAGGGCGAATTAGCACTGGGTATCAGGTTAGCGGTCTTCACCGGTGATGTTGGGGTACTCACACTGCCTCTGGATGACACCGAAGCCACATACCCCCTACCTGCTCCCCCGCGGCCAGTGCCACGCTGATGCCCAGCTGGTCGGGGAAGTGTGTCACAATGGTTTCCTAGTGGCTCGCTGCTGATGATGCTAAAGCCTTGGTACTCGTCATCATCGTGCCCGCGGGAAGCACCATGTGGTGAAGAGCGACTACGTGGCACAGCAGAGTGCCGCTGCGGGGTGAAGAGGCTAGCATGGCGTGGACGCTGTCCGGTTACATCTGATGCTCCGTCAGGCCGTGGCAGGAAACTCATGGATGAGGCAATAGAGCTCAGGCTGTAGACAGAGATGGCATCTGACGCTAGACTATCAGGGCATGGAGGGGAGAAGGGAGGATTGGCATAGCCCACAGGCAGCTGCTGGCACACAGACTGAGCTGAAGCCAGAGACTCCAGGGATGAGGAACTGTCCAGGCTCAGACGCTTAGGAAGCTCAGTGGAATCTAAAAAAAAAACAGAAACAGACATTTCCATTTGTATGCAATATGCAATCAGTGAGTCATGCAGCGCTTTTTTATCAGAAGGGTAAACAAGCAGATAATGAGTCTTACCAAACAGAGCCAGCAGAGACTGTAGGGCAAAGTGCATAGTGCGGCGGTTTGCTTGTTTCCCAGTCTTAAGCACTACCTCCTCCTGACCAACCTCACACAGGTCAAATCCTACGAGAGATAGACAGACGGTGAGAGATAAAGCCTTTTTCGAAAAAGACAAAGAGGCTCCAAAGTCCATATTTGGAATGTACACATGATACAGAATGTAACCGGATAAATCTACACCACACCACAACCTCACATACTTCAGACAGCATGTTGAGTCTGCTTCAGCACTTACCCAGAGCAGCCAAGAATTCATGACAGCCAGGCAGCCTCCAGAGCTGCACACTGATGGACACCTGGATAGGGGCCAGTGAGAAATCCTGCTCCTTTTCTCCAGACTGCAGTTGGACCAGTACCTGGTGAAGCTGCCGAAAAAAGATTTGCAATAAATGTACATTTAGAAGCGGCTCTCTTTGACCTTATCACAACTGATCAGAAAAGAGAACAGAAATTTATTGCATCATTATTTAGAAAAAGCAGGTCAATTTAGCTGAGTGCGATTCCTGAGAGCACTTACCATTCCCACTACATTTTTAACAGCCTTCAAATGGCAGGTTAAGAAAAAGAGAAGAAGACAGGATTTAATGGCACGTGAAGCAAGCATTAGTAACTGCACAATATGCATGCAGCCCTCTGAAAATACTGCTCAAGTTGCATATAAGCATAAAGTAAGCTTTAAATATTTGAAGGCATGTATGTTGTATAAGGTGATGTAGTCTGTCGCAATGCCTCACCCTGCTGATGAGCTGCTCCCCAGTCTCAGAAGCTGTAATGAGTTTACACAGGGCCTGGAGAGCAGGAGGGGGCAGACCTGAGGATACACAGGGCCAGAGGGCATTGTGATTTCTGTCCTCCCAGCGTCTCTTTTACCACAAAGTATCAGATGACCGGGATGCAAATATTTAAGCATAGTCAAGTTGCAAACATGTTTCTACATTCAGCCAGGGTCTATAAGTGTTCTGCGTTTATGGACATAGAGTAAACATTAAATGAGCTAAAACACTGACCCCTGACTTATAAGGACAGATCATCAAGAAATTGCTGATGCTTGTCAAAGGCATTTTTAAAATGGGAAGGGTGGCACAGACACCACAAGTCAAACCAAACCAAGTTTTGTTTAATAATGACCGGATTTGCATGGTCTAATCTTAGGACTCCCTGAGAGCTACTGTTCTACCTCTGAGATGCAGTGAGTAAAAGTTAAGGACTACGTCTTCACAGAGCACTTGAATTAACACTTTTTAAACATAAGATTTTAAAAATATTCCTAGTCCCAGATCTAGTGAACTACCATGACTACAGGTGTTTGACCACAAAGTACTTCTGTAAGTAAATAAGCATGCCTGTGAATGCTGTGAATACAATGCATAGAGCTTTGTTTCAGCACTTTAGTCACCAACTATGTTTTAGATATCAACTTTATATGGACTAGTGTACCTAGCAAAGACTGCAGGGTGGCGCTGCACTGTTGGAGACGGTCTCCAGGATCTGCCATGGGGAAGAAAACAGCAGCAGGGAGGCCGGCACCGCCCGAATCCAACCTAAATCCCACAGCGCTGAGCAAAGCCTGCCAGCCTGGGACACCCCCCACCTTGTTCTCCACACTTTGCTGAGATGTGTACATGGAGTTACGCTGACCGCTCTGAATGCGCTGCAGTGATTTCTCAATCTGGGGGTGAAGAGAAAATTAAAAATGTTTAGTTTACATGGATGTCAAGGATGTTACATGGATCTTGGCTGCTGAGTAAAACAATTAGGATTTTAAACCGAATGATCAAGCATGACTTTAATCAGATGTGCTGATGGGTGGGGGAATTGAGAACTGGAGTTTGACACCTGTGTCTAAAATAAACATGCACAATTTGACAGGTGCAGCTCGCATGGAACAAAAATAAACCGTTTTTGTGGCTGTAACGGACAGGCTCTGATATAATCCATAGCACATTCTAATGCTGTGATGTTTTGTGTGTCTCTCACAAGATGCAGCAGGACCCTCAGGGCATCTCTGGCTTTATCTGGATACTGCAGGATCTCAGCCAGGGCCTGGCTAATCAGAGATGAGGGACTGTTCAGCTTCACATCACTGCCAATCAGCATGAAGCCTATGGAAACATGAAAAAAAGATGAAAGGTTTTAGCTATAAAGCCATCTATCAAAATGATCATTAGAGAAGCACTATGTGTTTAAGTTCATGACCTAACCTGCCCAGTTAGAAGGATGAGAGAACTGCTTGCTGCCCTGAAGCGTTTTCATGGCGTCAGCGAGGGCGGCGCTGGCCTTTGTGCCATTCAGCAGAGCTGTGTAGAAGGCATGGACGAACAGTTTGGAGGCAGCTACAGGCACGGGCCACAAAGACACCAGAACACACTGAGCACCTGCGGCTAAAAAGGCTCGGGTAAGTCCCACCACTCCGTCTGCTGTCACCTTACTGTCTGACTCCTGGTAGGAACTGGACAGATCAAAACACAGAACAATATTAGCACCATTAGCAATAGCCGTAGAGTAAGGCTGTTAGCTGATACAGCTCAAGGCAACTGTAAATTGTCTGTAACTCTACTGAGAACATGGGAAGCAGAGCATGGCCAGTTTAACTCAAACTGCGTATGTAAGGTATGGGTAATTACACAGAATAATGTTAATGTTCTCCTGTATTAATAAAAGCATGGAAAAGACATTTACTTGAAACTCACTTACAAGGCGAAGAGAGAACAATACATTAAAGTATATAAAACAAAATATCAATAAATATAAAGCTATTTATGTATCCTTTAAAACAAAAACAGACTTACCCAAGCACCACTAGCTTGACAGGCAGCCGGAGGTCCAGGATGTCTGCAGCTGTCAGAAGAAACTCCTGCAGCGGTGGGCTGTCACACACACTCTCAGCATCACTGGCGTCATCTCTGATACTGTAGCTAGACTTCACACTTCCCTCAGTGCCCCCGGATGCCCCGCCCGAAGTATTAGCACCGTGTCCTGTGCCCACATCCTGATTGGGTGCTAGCACCAGAGCCGCAAGCTTCCATGAGACATGCGTGGCAAAGTGAGCACACTCAGCCTGGCTCAGGGCACTCATGACCCGCTGCTTGGTGGCACCAGGACCGGCTAGAGGCTGACAGCCTAGCAGCTCGGCCACCATGTGGGCTTCCTCCTCAGCAGAAGGCATCGGACCCCACAGCCAGCGCTCCATCACTGAGGCAGGCAGGCGTGGGTTTCCCACCACTGCTGCAGAGCTTCCTCCAGGGCACAGTGCAGGACCGGCACGCCGAGGATGAACCTGAGAACAAGAGGCAAAAAGAGAAATATATGTAGTAGATATTCTGATTATGTGTTTTGTCTATATGAAGTGTTGTGCTTCATATTACAATGTGTTAATGATGGACAGGGCAAAAGACAAAAAGCTGACCTTGGCGTTGGCTCCCAGGCTGCCGATGGAGGGCATGGCTATAAGGCTGAAGCGCTCGTACAGATACTCGTTGGATGAGCTTCCCTTTAGCAGAGCAAACGGGATGAGATAGAGCTCACCTTCCAGAACCAGCACCAGCTGTCTGTGTCGGCCTACCGGCCCACTGGAGTGCATCAGGCCCTGAAAGAGGCAGAGATGGACAGACAACGAAAGAATTAATATTTAATATACAAATAAAATAAAATTTTATGTACCAGTCTGTATATAGTTATCATTCATTTTGCAAACAAGATATGAAAGAAAAAGAGAAATAAAACAGAGGAAATAGTCATTTGTCCCCACGAAACTCCTAAAACATGCAAATCTAATTAATTCTAAGTAAAAATCAAAACCATAAATCAATACAAATAATATAAGCTGCACGCTGCAGTGCCTCACCCCCTCCATAGGAGCGATGAGAAGGTCATAGAGGGCACGTAAGGGAGGCTTGCTGAGGGTGCTGGAGCGGCGGGAGAGGGAGGAACTCCCCTCTTTTACCGGAGACACTGTGTTACTGAACAGACTCGTCATGCTCTGACAGCTCCTGAGGCAAGGATCACACACAGAACATAACACAGCAAGGATTAGGAAGCAGTATAGACGTATCGCTATAGACATCACACTATACAGAAAAACCACTAGGTGGCACTGTGTATCTACGCAGAAAGCAAACTGTGTGGCGATCCGAGCCATGAGAGAGCATCAGAACACAGGCTCTTATAGCTAGGAGGGGTAGAAAGGGTACGTTGTCCTGATCGTTCTGTGACTCCAGTAACATAAACATCATGGTATTGTATTTTTAACCAAGCGTGGACAAAAGAAATAGTGTATACAGGCTAAAATATGCAGCTGATTAACTAGAAAAATAATTGGACTATTGAGCGGTGACTTGCAACCACAATGGCGAGTCGTTTCTAGATAGATTAGGTATGATCACTGGCAGATTCCTCAGTCTGAGAGAGCGAGGGAATGTATTGATTGTGGATGTCGCCCTCACACTAATGAAGCCAGTGTGTTCACAAATCCTCAGAGCAGCAATGAAAAACTCAGACCCACAACGAGTCTCATTAAAATATGGTATAGGCAGCATTTCATACAAGGTACTCACATTCTCTCAGGCTGTCGTTCCTCCCAATTTGATAAGTTCAATAAGTGTTTTTTTTTTCTCACTCTCTCTTCCACACTTTAAATAAATGAGGAAGTGTAATAACCAACTGAACGGCCAACTTCACCCTGACACTGACTCCCTAATGATCAACCTTCCCTGGAAGCTTCATCACTAGACCATTCTACACCTATTAGCAGCTTGAATGTTTTCTAATTGTTGAGTGATTTAGAGATCGAACACTTCTCTATTTTCTCCGGCTGCAATGTTTAAAAAATCACCTCCTGAGGGATTCGGTTAGCTTTGCAGGAATTAAAAAATCGTCTTCTCACTCTGGACTAAATTACATGGAAAATCTCAGCTAACGCAGTAACAATAATTAAAATATGATTGTATTTTATATAAGCGATGGCGAAAAGAGTGCGAACGTTGTATTTCGGAGGACTTAACATCCATTCATTCTCAAATCTGATTTCTTTAATCTGATTAATTTAATATGTCATCATTTTACATAACAGACTAAATAATAATCAGATTACGAAAATCTTCTTTTACCATATCCACACACCCCTTAGTGTTGTATTGCTCGCATTATAAAGATAAACTAATAAATTTTACAAATAAAGCAAATGGATAAGATGCACAACCTCAGAATAACACACTAGTGCCATGTAACTGTTCAGGTGTCTGTTATTTTTGCCTTTTCTTATGCCAATCATTAATTTGTCTGTACTTGACATTTGTTTGACAAATACATGGTGTATGTAACATTTATCTAACTGTAAAGTATGTTTGTTACTAAGACAAACTCTCATACTGATTCAGAGTTAAGCTAAAAGTACATAATAAGGGGTCCAGGTCAATCAGACCTTAAATTATCTATAGACTAAAACACACACTGTCTGACCTTGGACTGGCTCATGTATTTGGGCTAAGTAAATTCACATGACAAAATACACAGAATGCCATGTAAGGACAATATTAAATATGTGGTGGTCTGGGAAAACCCATCAGATGTCTCTGGGTTTGGGCAAACAGCCAAAAATTACAAGGTTTTGACCACGAAAAATGCATTTCATATAATTTGACAGCTCTACTTTGAGAATCCATAAATATACCAAACTTCTACGCCAATTTTGGAAATTTTCTTTCTAAAATAGCCTTTTGGCAATAGTTTTTGGCAAGGATCGTGTTGGGCCAGTTTAATAAACTCTGTGGTAAAAACTGATCTAACTGTGCTTATGGTTGAGACGCACACAAAAGACATCATATAGTACAGCATGTCAAAATTCACCATGTGAAGGGTTTCCCCAGGTGCCACATAATATATAGATGTGGCATTAAAAAATAATTTTCCCGACTTGTACTGCGATTCCCACCAGCAGCTGCAGCATCTTTTACCCATCCTCCTGTCTAAGCTCCAGGCTTTCTGGTTTTGTCTGCACATCTTACTAGTGTTGGGTTTATATTTATGCATTACATGTACTTGTGCTATATTATTTTGAGTGTGTTAGTCACTTGATATTCACAGGCACTATGTAACCCTATATGCAGACATAGACATTCCCATTTTGTACTGTAATGGGAACGTTCAAACAGGAACAAGTAGTTGATCATGGAAAAGATGTCAAGGTCTCCAGTGGTGCTTAAAAAAATAATAACATTTTTTTTAAATATATTATTTCACAGGCCAAGACAAAGAGAAATCTAAATTTAATTTACGACAAGGCTGTGAGCACTTATGTTTACTCTCACGACCAGTCTTGAGTACCACAACACTAGCACTTCCAGTTCACTGTGTGAGAAACCACAAACCGGTCTAAGCTGTATAGTTTTTTATATTGATTAGGGATGCATGTATATATTTATACATTAGTATATATATTTTAAACAAGGTGTTTGTGGTACTGAATAACAACCCTGACATTGTTATGTAGCTCTCTTTACATTTCACTAGTTTTAACAGTGACCAAAAAAATAATATACATTTCTTCTACATGTCTTCTCTGCATCAGAATCCCTCTTGTCATTGACCGATAGCGGCTGATGGTCATGGACATGTTTAGGTATTTTCACTGATCCATTTTTTCTTGTGTAGCCAGCAATTACTTGTTTGTTTGCTGTATGGTGTTCGCTGCTGCATACAGCAAATGCCTCAGCTTTGTGCTGAGTGTAATGTATAAAATATTACAGCACTGTTATGGGAAGTGTGTTCAGTGCTCACAGATCTGAAGTGCTCTA
Organism: Duopalatinus emarginatus; assembly: GCA_028565595.1. Lineage (NCBI taxonomy): Eukaryota > Metazoa > Chordata > Actinopteri > Siluriformes > Pimelodidae > Duopalatinus > Duopalatinus emarginatus. Next base: position 11,115,842 of record JAOVVF010000008.1, on the reverse strand, counting down.
AGCCCGGAGGAGTTTCCTTCATGCTAACTTCACTGTCCCATGCTTATACCTGTGTGTGCGTGTGCACAATTAATGGCATTTTGATCTAATTTTAATGACTGTACTCATTGATTCTACTCAGCAGGGCAGTGGTGGTTCAGTAGTTACTTATCAGAAGGTTGGGGGTTCAAGCCACAGCAGCACCAAGTTACCAATGTTGGGCCCTTGAGCAGGGCCCTAAACCCTCTCTGCTTCAGGGTAGCTGTATCATGGCTGACACTACGTTCTAAATCTAACCTCCTAACAAGCTGAGATATGCGAAAAAAAACTATTTACTCTGCTGTATTGTATATGTGACAAAATTAAGTTGCATTTAGATGCCATAACAATGTCTTATCAGGTGGCTACTATCGTAACAATATACAGCAGCTCTTCTTAAAAAATAATGATGGCTTTAATTACCACCATTAATTGAAAATCAAGTCAGACAGCTGCCAATTTCATGTCTAGCAATGTCATGTATACTAGACTTATGCAATAGAGTATGGCTAGAGGTTCTAACATCTGGAACAATATGTATATAAATTCACTAATATTAGAACCCACTGTATGTGGTTATTTTCTAACCTGTTAAAGAGGTTGTTTCTGGACACCATTCTGAGGAAGCCTGTCGGGTCTGTGACTGAGTTCAGCTTGTTGTTGAGCTCTTCAAACTGCTGGTCCAGTAGATCACCTGCCTCACTCTCGGTTTCACTGCTGGAACAAGCTCTGGCAAAGAGAAACAACATAATGCATCAACACACCCACGCCTTCAGTCCAGACATGGCTTTTTAACAAACTTCATAAAATACACTGTTATACAGATAGAGGTCTGAAATCACTTATCACTCCACAGTAAATCTCACAGAGTGAATGGTTTTCCTCAAGTCTGCGCATTTCCTACGAGCAACATCAATTTTATAGTTAAAATGGCTGAAAGAGGGCCTTAATGTGCCAGTCAGCTGGCTGCAGTCTGAAGAGAGGTGATCTCCACTGACAAGCAGAACAGAGATAAAGAGGAAAGGAGTGAGAGAGAGAGACAAGGGTAAGAGTGAGAGAGAGAGAGAGGAAGAAAGAGTGTCACTGCTGCATTGTCCCATTCTACTTATAACTCTAAATCTATTTATTTTGTAACACATTCAGTAACACAACTCTCCAGAACATAAAAGTTGAACAATATATGATAATATATTCACGTTTTCCTGATGCATATAAATATGTTGTAACATATCTAATAATCCTCATGACTTGTCACTTTCTGCTCGTTTCGTCGGCACAAACTCCAGGATAGTTTTTTAATATCGAGTAACAGACACACTGCTGTAGGCCAATGTCTATGAATAAATTAATCATCCTGTCTATATAAACCACAATATGTGTGTGTAATATAGAAAACTACTCATGGCTATGATCCAGATATACAACTGGCAGTAATAATCTGTGCATTGTAAAATAGATTAAGGGCATAATGTTACAGTATACAATAAATGTTAACATATACCTATTACATACAAAAGTGTGTGTGTGTGTGTGTGTGTGTGTGTGGCATTATCCATCTGTACCGTGAAGCACAGATTTGCAGTATTCAACTGAATCTGACCACTATACAGTTCAGACATCCTGCTGCTTCTATCACCAATCATATCATCAATAAATAAATGCCCATGCCATAACACTTCCTCCACAATGTTTATCAGATAATGTGCATTCAATCATGAGCTGCTTCTTTCCTTTTCCATACTCATCATTCAGGCACAAATGAATATTGGTTTGATCCATCCAAAGAATCTCGTATCAGAACTGGGTAGGCTTTTTTTTAAGATGTTTTCCAATCTGGCTTTTTCCATTCTTTGGTGTTACCAGTGGTTCGCATCTTAAGCTGAATCTACTGTATTGTCTCTTGATTGTAGACTTGGACAATAATGCGTACTACAGAGTGTTATTCATTGGCGAGATGTTAAGTGTTTTTTCTTCACCTTCCATCATCCATGTTAGTTTTCCTCCATTGTCTTTTTTTTTATTCTGCTATCTCATTGATAGGTCTGTTTTGTTTATTTTTTTTAGTCTTATAAAAGCCTCCTTAACTTGCATTGACACCTCTCTGGATCGCATATTGTGAGTTTCCATGAACTATAACTAGTATGCCAGAAATACTCTTGAAATATACTTGGGTATATTAGGCAGTTAACCTTGACTGGATCATTTCCAAATTCTAATCAGAGTGGTATGTAATGGTATCGCAAGTGAAGTGAAACACTTCAACATTGCTGTTATTGGAAAAGAATCAACTTCAAGGTGGGAACAGTCGTGTCAGGCTGCACCGTACCACCCTATTATTAACTATTTTCTTATAACAGCAAGCCTGCGTATTTTATTTCTTACGATCCTAAATGTGACTGATGTTAAATTGTTTTTATTACAACCACAGCTGCCCTAGTCACACCACAACACAGACAGAAAAGCTTGAAAGAAAAAAATGGCTTTGCACAAGGATAGATATTGCAAATCTACTTTCAGGCTTGCAGCAATATATTAGCCAGTACTTACTCTCTAATGTGCTAAATTCTATTAAGGCTCAGTGGGGAACCTCAGTGAGTGTAATACCACCATCTCAGATTAATATCTCTGTGTTTGTGTCTATGTGCATGTGTGAGCGTGTGTGTGTGTGTGTGTGTGTGTGTGTGTGTGTGCTGACAGTGCACATGGTGGTTGCTCCCAAAGTACCAGGCGCCAATGTAAGCTACGAAAAAGGAGAAGAGTGAGGAAAATATGACTGTACTGGGAAGAAATGCACCCGACTCCTGTTTCTCTCCGTGTGTGTGTGTGTGTGTGTGTGTG
>JAOVVF010000008.1:11088305-11111331 GCA_028565595.1 Duopalatinus emarginatus | reverse complement strand
TACTACTACTATTATTCTTATTACTAGTACAGCTTTTACTTTAGTTACTATGACGACTACTACTACTACTACTACTACTATTATTCTTATTACTACTACAGCTTCTACTTTAGTTACTACGACGACTACTACTACTGTTATTTTTATTACTAATACACCTTCTACATTTTTATACTGCTATTCTAATTACTACTTAACTTATATCTTCCACTTATTAACTACAACCCTCACTGTTTTTATTTATTATTACTACAGCTTTTATTACTATTACGACTTCTACTTATTTGCTATTACTACTACAGATTCTACTTTAGTTACTACTAGTAGTACTGTTCTAATTTTTATTCCTACTACATCTTCTACATATTTATACTGCTATTTTTATTACTACTGCTCACTTAATTACTACTAATTACACCTTCTACTTATTTACTACTACTCTTACTATTTTTATTATAACTACAGCTTTCACTTATTTACTACTACTACCACTACTACTTCCTTTAATACTACTACAGATTCTACTTATTTACTACTACTCATACTTTGGAATATTTTGGACTACACATAAACATGTTGGGGTAAATTAATACTATGAAGATTTGCTATAAAGAAATAGTTATTAAGAATTTACTGCTTGAAAAAGTCTTAATATTGCGCTTAAGGTTACTGAAAATGTGAATGAATAAACAAAGTTTTTTTTCCTGCATGCACAAATATAATTTCTGAATAGTTTCCAGTAACTGTAATATGAGTTACATGACTGATCATTTCTACTAGTTGTCTATTAATTATTAAAAAAACAAAATACAGCTTTCCTTTTAATTAAAAATAAATAAATAAAACAGAACTTTTTGAACTGTTTTATTTGTGTAGCAAAAATGCGCCAAGCCACAGTTCAGTTTACAGGCTATATACACGGGCCACAAATGAAATTTCCAGCTTCAGTGCTGTTTAGGCTACAGTGTTAAATAACTCCGTGGAATAAATGTGGTAAAAAATAAATCTGTGGACATAATAATAATAATAATAATAATAATAATAATAATAATAATAGTAACAGGTAGATAGATAAATAGAAGTACCAAATGCATATATGTCAGGAGAGTTTAGGGTCACTCATATTTTCATTCTAAGCAAAGTGATTTTAAAGCCTCCATATCAATGTTGCCTCCACATATATGCAGATCACCCATGCCATGGGCATTGATGCACCCCCATCACAGATGATGGTTTTTGCAGTGTTCGTTGCAACTGTCTTTCAGTCCATCTCAGATGACTTTAGGCCCTGAGAACTTGCCGGTGCAAAATTAATCGGTGGGTTCCTCTTTAATGCATATTGGACTGTGTTAAGTGTGATTTTCCAAATGTTCATCATGGTAGCATGACGGTTTCTCAAACAGTACTGCCTGAGGGCTCAATAGTACACACATTCAGCAGCGGTTTCCGCCTTTGGCCTCTACACACCAAGATTTCCCCTGACTCCCTCGTCCCTTTTATAATATCATGACCTGCAGATGGTAAAATAATTCTTTGCAATCTTGCACTGTAAAACACTGTCTTTGAACTGACTGACAATTCTCTTTGGCACAAACCAGTGAAGTGAACCACTGAGGTGAACTTTCTAAAAATGCAAGAAAATCCATCCTTGCTTGCTAAGCTTTTTGTAGAAACTCCTTTTTTACTTTATACTACCTTGATGACCTAAAACCTAAAACCTGTTTCCAGATAAACTGCTAATTGTGGATTCTTCCAGGAGTGTGTTTCAAGCTTTTGTTAGGGTAATAAAAGTTCAAGGGACTTAAGAATTTTTTACAAAGTGTCTCAACATTTCTGGAAACAGGGTTTGTATTTTAGTCTAAAATATCAGCACATAAATTCATACAGAACACGATGAGAGTAACTGGCTAGCAGGTGGGGAGGTGTTTAATAGTAAGTGGTAGTAAGTGGTACTTAGAGGCTAATTTGCCCTCGGCCCTCCCTTTCTACTACTCCATTTCACCCTGCTGAATAGAGGAGCTTATACAGTCCGCATGAATAGGAAGGAAATCACTACAGCGATTACAGCCCAAGCACTAAATTAAAAAGGCTGCGATTAGACAGCAGTTTAGTGGGAAAATCCTTCACATCTCTTCACTAATCCACTCACAAAGGGTACAACTGCCCTGATCTTGTGACACTGACGTAACAACATAACACTGCAAAGGAATAACCACTGACTCCATGTTAGTTATTATATACTGATTTTTAGACCTCACTTACAGCATTTAAAATGTGTTATACGGCATGAGTCTGTGAAATGCAAGTAAGTGATTTTTTCTTTACTGTTCACTAGTTTTTAATATCCATACGCAGATCCCCACTGAATACTAAGTGTGGAATAAACACAACAGGATGTGCTGTAATAGGAAAACAGTCAATGGTATAAAATTAAATGCCAAATTGGAATCAGGAATTCAACAGCACCATAGTATAAAATGTATAAGTGAAACATAATAACAGGCTCGACACATGCATAATGAAGGCTTTCATTACTAGCTCGTCATTCATCCGTTACTTATCCAGATCTGGGAAATATATATATATAGAAATACAGAAATACAGTAGCACTTATCTAGATGCTTTTCTCATCAGTCATATTGGCATCACTTTGAGATGTCTGGTTAGTGTTAGCTGACTAAAAAGCTGTGTTTTTTTTAACTACACTTAAGATGAACTTGCCTGCAGTGAATGCTGATTTCAGCTGTTGACCAGATTTAGTCCCATTTAAATGAAGTCTGTGATTATTAATTGGCAGACTTTTTGTCACTACTAAACTGAACATGCTGTTAGGTTTCATTTTCAAACAGTACCTGTGACTTCTTATAGTCTAAAACCCACCGGAATGCAGGAAAAGGCAATTTCCACAAATAGCCCCTTTAAAATAAACCTGTGTACTTTAGGTCACGAACTTATCAGTGAGACCGGATGCCCCCCTATCCAGCTGTCACTGCTTATTTCTCAGTGTGTGTGGTGAGAAGTGGTCCCTCTGGGATAAACTTCCAGCACATACACAAACACACAGAGCTCCATCCTGCTGCACGCTCTACCACCATCTGATATGACTGCATCCATCTGACTTGATTTGAACGCTCACAGATTCAGACACCAGAACTGAAATTAGGGTCCTCTATAGGGGTCTATCACTGTGCCTTTTATCATATTATATATATTGTCTATTATCACTATTCTAATATTAATTTAAGATTTATTTAGAGTTCAGGTGCATTTTTGAACACCTAATAGTCTAACAATCAGTTATTTTTGCCATGCACATTCAGGCAGCTGGGACTAACAGTCTAGTACATATGTGCAAAGACTCTCAAAGTAGGTAACATACTCGCCATGCAAAATCAAACACAATGTTTCTCATGTTTCTCTTATATTCATTTGTTGCTTCATTAGCCCACATTTCACGCTGTCGCTCCCTGCCACACTGTCCAAATGGTCTAGCTCACCTGCTGTAGTAGGCGTCCACTCCAAGAGCTTCTCTTGCATTGGCAATGTGCTGCTCCAGGGACGAGGCACCACCACCTTGCATGGACCCGCCCCCGGCCTCCTGGAAATCAGATGGCCCACTCTCCGAAGCCCCTTCACCGAGGTACACTTCATGGAACTTGAGAATTCCTGGCAAAACAGTAATTTACCGCAATATGAGCACATATAAAAGGTCCTTTTATTATACTTAAGAGTAAGAAGAAATAAATGCATTGTGGTGGACTCTCATGTATGGAATTCTCCTTGCTTTAAAGGTCATGGATAACATAAGAAGCAGAAAGAGCATGAATGGCTTTTTAGAGCTACGACTATTATTAAACAGCATATTATTCTAGCTTCTTTGGTTTAAACACCAACATTCAAGTAGTAATTGATTGTGCTGAAGGACAAAGTCCATCCTGTAAGAAGCTGCAGGAAGAAAAGTAGAACGAGGTCAGAGAAAATAAAATAAACCACTGCAGCTGCATCACTGGAGTGCGAGTGTGTTTGTGTGTGCATGTCAGAATAATATTGAGATGTCTGTTTCAGGCTCAGTGTGTGTGTGTGTGTGTGTGTGTGTGTGTGTGTGTGTGTGTGTGTGTGAGAATGTGAACATGTGTGAACGCGTATACGTGCGCACATCTTCGGGAGAGGATGTGTGAGCAATAGGGAGGCAGGTGGCACTGCCGCTTTGCGTTAATTCACAGCTTTTTACTAGTTACCGCCAAGCAGCAGGCAGCAGACAATGAGCTGCAGGGAACAGAAGGTGTAAGGGATATGGCTGCTTCACACAAAATGATCAGCTCTGTGTGTGTGTGTGTGTGTGTGTGTGTGTGTGTGTTTGCCAGACAGAGCGTAAATACACAATTAAGGCCTTACAGATTTGTTAGCGTGTGTGTGTGTTTATGTGGACAGACAGGAGCTCAGCATGTCTACAGTCTAGGCTCTGTTTGTTTATCCACCTTTATGTACTAGGTCTGTCTCACACCTTTGGCCCCCTCACAGAGGCCCACACACCCAACCATCCATCCATCTATTCATCCATTCAGGCATTTATTCAATCACTCACTCACCTACCCATCCATCCACCAACTGACTCATCCTATATATCAGTTTGACCCATCCACACCCCTAATATCCATTGCCCCATTCATTCACCCAATCTGTTTATCCATTCCACCACCCATTTATCCACATCCATCCACACACCTATTCTTACACTGCTTTATCGGCTTTATTTATTACTGACTCATGCATCTTTAACATTTCATCTCCCAACTCATCCAATCCATCAATCTAACCATCTAATTCATCTATTCACCGCCTCTATCCACCCAGTGCACCCCACCACCCATCTATTCACCCACCCGTTTCACCTGCCTCATCTGTCATTCCCACCCATGTACTCTCAGATGTCATAAATTCATACACCCAACCCACACTAGCCACCTATCCAACATTTCTACCCACCCTACCTATCAATTCATTAAACCAGTGAATTCATCCATACATCTATCACATGTTCATACCTCAGAATTTTTTAAGAGAGAAAAAAATGCTAAAAGACAAAAGGGTACATAACAACACAGACATTTAGAACAGCAACAAAATTACAAATCAGTACGGCTTCCCTGTGTGTTGTCCTACCTGAACCTGGGGCCAGTAGCCAGCTGTACAGGTACCCAGCTGCCACTGAGTAGTAGAGCACCAGAGCACGCTGACTATTCACCGTGTCCAAGATGTGCTCCACAGTGACGGGTGTGTACGGGTCCGAATCCTGCTGGCCAGTCTGCCGCTCCACAAGCAGGTCAGCAAATGCCCGCGTCCGGCCTCGCTCTGCCACTGCCAGGGCCTCGTCGTGGTGACCTAAGGTCAGTCATAGACTCACATTATCACTGTAGCCACGCTTATACAGGATCACAATCTTGCAGTCGATTTGACCCTCCTGTTTAGTTTGTTATTCTGCCAGTGTGCTTTTTCGTGTTCTTTGCCAGAACCTACTGACCCTGGCCATCTCTGTAAACGTTACAGCAATATAATTGTATTATATGATATATTATAGATGCCCTTGGAGTGGGCGCTTAGTACAGCAGGTGAACATGCTGCTCTGGTTGGATGCTTTCCCAGAAACAGATAAACCCTCATGTTCTGTTCACTACTTAGCCATGGATGTCTCAGGAGAGACCCTGTGATTTCTTATTAAACACCCATTATAATGAAATGTTTATCCCAATTACTAGCAGTTTAAAGAATATTTACAGAAAACACATCGTATGTTTGCAGATCTTAGTGGTGGCAGGTGTGTATTCATACTGGTGAGAAAACGAGAGGAACTAAAGGCACATAAATTTTACAAAAAAAAAAAACCTCATATCTCTGTTCAATAATTGCAATTGAATGTTCATGAAAGAAACTGAGCCGTAAGTTGCAGCATGATCTAAACGCACAGAAAAAAAAATAATGCAAGTGAACAGAAATGAAAAGATTGTTATCAGTATCAGTCTTAGGACTGATCCCACATGCTAAGAGTTTAGCACTTTATCTGCTTCTAGATAGCAGTTTTTGATTGGTAAAACTGAAATGTGTTTTGATTAAACATTTTCTTCATGAGTCTGGACAGGCCATGAATTTGTGATGAGCCTGCATGACTCCTAATAACATTAAGAAACGCAAACACTTCATCCTCTTTATTTAAATTTAATGAAGTTACATCTCAGAGAAGCGCATTTCATACAATCTGCATTCCATCGCTAATTTCTTTTATTAATCTTTAAAATGAAACACATCCTGCAGTTTCTTTATCTATAATGACTATTCATATATTTTATACGCTATAGAAAATATTCTAGAGCTTTATAAAATGCAGGTAAACTGTGAACAAGGCCATGAAGGCCACAAGACATTTCTGACCTGTATTCTGTTATTCCAGACTAAATAAAGGTTAAAATATAATATGATTTGACTGTACCCTAGTATATACATCGTAAGTCAAAAGTCCCAGGACACACAAACACATTCCCATTGAAAAAAACTTGCCCTTGATCCAATATGGCGGCTTTCAAGATGGTGGCCATGTTCTGGACATGGCCTAAAAGATAGACCCCCTCACCCATTATTTGCTGGGGTATTCATTTTCCCGTTTGTTTCTGAAATAAAGTGGTATACAGTGGTAATATCATTGGGTTCCCATGTGAGAGACCTGGGTTCGATTCCCGACCTGGGTTCGATTCCCGATCTGGGCAGCCAGTCTGTGCTACACCAATAAGGGTCCTTGGGCAAGACTGCTAACACTACATTAACCTACCTGTAATACCAAAAACCCTGTAAGTCGCTCTGGATAAGAGCGTCTGCCAAATGCCGTAAATGTAAAACTTGTCCTGCATTTTGACTCACTCTGTATTATTGAGACAATGACACACATCTTGTTCAGCAAACTAACAGTCCTGCAGTTTTAGGATTAGTTTTAGTGGCAAAACATGGCCTACCGAGGCTGACGAGGACCCTCTGGAGTGCCTGGTATGAGGAGGTTTGGAGGTCGAACAGGGAGAGTTTGTAATCGGTGCTGTGCTGAGCCTCATGTCGAATGGTCTCAAATAAAGCTGAGGCACGATACAACTAAAGGAGAAATTTAAAAAAAGGAAAAAAGAACAAACATATATATTTACTGTAAAAAGATCTTGCTTGAGCATGAAAAATAATCACATCCCCTGTAAACGCCAATATGGAAAATTGTCATGGAAACCTGAAAAGAGAAAATGTCCAGTTCCTGGAGTGAACAGCAGGTGGCATGAAACCTCTACGCCTAAAAACGTGTGCGTCCATGTTGCAACAGGCTTTCTGCAGCAAGGGAATGTCCTCTCCCTTTCCCTTTACTTCACCTTCCTTCATAAGATATGAAACGTAGTAGTCCACATTCTCCCCCCAAAAATCTTAAGGTATAAAACAGGAGGTGATTGTCGATTCGGACAGCAATCTAAAGTTGATAATGGGGCCTTTAAAAAGAGGAAGGAAGGTGAAAGAGAGATGTTTGTAAGAGGAAGTTTCTGAGTGAACAGAGCTGGAGACATAGGCTGCTGTTTGTTTGCACTTTAGTGCCGGTCTGTTTTTCATTTAGCCTGATGAATAAAGAGGGTCTGTACGGTGTGAATGGCGCACTATTTCTCTATAATTATTCCTTCCCTTCTCTGAGACAGATAGATGGATCCATAGTGTCACACACAAACACACACACACAGGAAGAGTAAATGTCCGAATGGGGTCGACTGTGCATGTTTTTGTGTATTCTAGCGGTTATACAAACCTTTTTGTATATGGTCTGCATGTGTGCTGTTGTGTGTTTAGAGATGGGGTGCATGACGAAAGCATGTTTGTGTTGTGTGTATGTGTGTGTATGTGTGTATGTGTGTGCTGCCTAGTGGAGCTGCAGGACTGGAATGCAGTGTTCCTTTCGTCAGCATCCGCCAAGACTAGCCTGCAATCAATTAAGAGTGGAATGCTTGTGCAGCACACAAACCCGCACGTACATACACACTCTCACGTTGCCTGTGATTCGCACGAGCCGAGTCCAAGGATATGCATTCTTCTCGAACACAAACATACACACAACCGCATACACACACACACATACACACACACACGCGACTCCAGACACGATTCCAATACTTCAACATTTCTGTCACTCAGTGACATCACACCGGTCATCTCGTAGATTTCTATCTAGTTGAGGCTCTGCTGTACATCAGGGCAACTGCATTGTATAGCTGCAATGCATTCTGGGACTCTGCATGTGCTGTCTTTACCGCTTTTACATCACTTGGCTTTGAGGCCAATGAAATTCTTCTTCTACTGTGCTTGCAACATATAACATGAGGGCTACAGTTGAAGTAACATTAATGTAAACCTGTATATTGAAATGCAAATAAAATGTGAAGGTGAACCACTCATTGACCTACTGTGCCTGTACACACAGAGGAATCTGACCTACGCATTTAGCCCATCTATGAAGTGAAATACACACTAGCGAATGCACACAGTAGTGAACAGCAAAAACACATTAAAAACACCTGGAGCGATGGGCAGCCATTATCCATGGTGCCTAAGGAGCATTTGCTTTGCCCAAGGGCACTTCAGTCATTTCTTGTTGATACAGGGGATTGAACCAGCAACCTTCTGGTGACAATGCTAGTTTCTTAACCACAAGTCCACGGCTGCCCACAAATGCACTCAGACTAGCAAGACTGTACCGAAAATTTTCATTTAGGTCCGGAGTTCATTTAAAACAAGTCCAGTCCTAGAGGTTCAGGGTTCACCACAGCTTGTCGGTTTCTCTGCTTAAACACATCCACTAACCCTGTCGATTCAGGAGTGTTTGACTTCAAACTGTGATGGACACCAATCCTCCAGTACTAGAGTTGAGCTCCAATGATTTAGACAGTAAAATCAGATTAGCTACAAACTAGTTGTGGGAGCTTCTAACATGATAAAAACAATTAATGGTTACCTCACTGACTTGGTCAAATTAACCAGCAATAGTATATATTGCAATATTGCAGTGTTCCTTAATTTCAGTCGATACAATATAATTCGCTTCGCAAGAATCCCTACATGGAAGTCTGTACCCAAATGTCAAAAAATTGAACTGAAGTCTTTGACACATCCTCCTACAAAAACTATATAATACTATAGAAATGGTCCAAATAAATCAATGTTCACCTTTTACTTGCCTTTTATAACCTTCATATACAAACACAGAACATAACATCCCTGTCAAACATAAACCTCTAGTCTTTATCAATATAAATAACTTTAACTTTAAATTACAACAGAGGCTGAGTTTCTTATTCTTTTGTGAACAGATTGAACAGATTATAACAACAGTGCATCAGCCAGGATAAAGAACACAAAAAGCCTTCATATACATAAAAGGTACATGACAACCCTGTCAAATAAACAAACCTCTAGGCTTTATAAATACAAATAACTTTGAATCAATTAAACTTTAAATTACAACTGAGGCAGAGTTTCTAATTATTTGGTAAACAATTGAACAGATTAAAACAAAACTGCTTCAACCAGGATAAAGAATTCGCCATAACACACAACCTCAGGTGTCCTATTGTTTCGATTGTTTTTTTTACAAAAGAAAGAAAAAAATCGAAGAAACCCAGAATTGCAGACCGAATAATGCTATAATATTGACAATACCTTCTTCCAAAAAATAGTTCCACAACGAATGAGTTCTTGTTGTGCAACAGTAAAAATTCCTGAGCCTGCCGTAACACTACCAACTAATAGTAGTTTGGAATAAAAAAATGCAAATAAGCTAAGATGAAGTGAAAGGACAAAAAAGTAAAAAATAAATCATTAAGTAGCATTGACATCAAGTAGCCCAGCTGACTTCAGAGTCCAACCAAACGGGCAGCAGGTCAAATGTTATCTAAAAAGTCCTCCGTTTTATTAATTTCTTGTTTTGTATAAACACAAATACAAAACAGCTAGCACTTGCATAAACCTTGCCGTTACTGGCAACGCAACACTCGTTACTTAACAACGCGCCACTCGTTACTTAGCAACGCGTCACTCGTTACTTAGCAATGCGTCACTCGTTACTTAGCAACGCGTCAGTCGTTACTTAGCAATGCTTCACTTGTTACTTAGCAACGCTTCTCTCGTTACTTAACAACGCGTCACTCATTACTTAACAACACTTCACTCGTTACTTTGCAACACGTCACTTTTTACTTAGCAACGCATCACTCATTGCTTAACAACTCATTAATCGCAACTATTAATTATTAACTCTGTTATTCACCATTTCTTCTGCTTTCTCACTTATTGAAGCTTGTTTATTTACTTCTGTACTGCTCTCAGGGGCACTCATTTGCATCAAAAATGCCCCACGCTGGAACCGAGCTTAACCTAGCCTAGCCTAGCAGTCTGCGTACCTGTGATTATGTCACCACGCACTGACATAGCCAGGCTACATGTACCAAACTGGATTGAACTGATGGCAGCGCCCTGTAATAAACGCATTTCAGTGACAGATGCTGTAAATAATACATATCGCAAAAATTACATCACCGCTATCAAAACATTTTTTTATTACGGTAAATACTGATATCAAATTATTGTCCATGCCTACTTTCATAAATGTTGTCCTCTGTTAGCTTTGCAGCTTTTGGTTTTGAAAATAGAGGACATGGGACCATGCAGGGTGAAATGGGGTAAATAAATGGAGTACCTGAATAACTAGTACATTAATGACCTTCATGGCTTAATAATCCCCTTTCAATACAGTAAAGTCACTAACAAATGAAATGAGAAAAAATGTTTTGACATGTTTTGCCTTTTTACATGCATACATTACATGGACTTAGGATAAAGTTAAATAAAAAGGATGTACGTTCGCCCCTTACAGGCTCCATCACTGCATATTATATATATAGAAAACATAACTAAATAAAGGATTGCTCTTATTAAATTCTTAACTGCAATAAAGTGATCATTGATTATTAACATTAGCAACATGAATGTTGATTATTAATCATTAACTACCTCAGTGTGGATGTCTCCTCTGGATTTGTGCATTTACTCATGCAAGACGCACCTCTTTGATTGACGGCAACTTTCACAGATGAACAGAGTAATGACCCTCTCGGCTACAGCTAAAGGACATCCTTCCTCACCGACAAGAATGTTTAATTGACAGTCAGGCGGCATAATGATATAAACACATTACCTTCCAACATCGCTACTTTCCCCAAAGACACTCAGTATATAAGCTACCCAGTCTCTCTCTCGCTCTCTCTTTCTCTCTCTCACACACACAAAATGTTGCCAGGAGAAAAAAAGTCATCATATGCAAGAAACCCAGTGCTCTCTAAGAAGCTCTTTCAAACCTTACTATGCAGAACTAGATGATTGCAGAGCCAGCACAGCTCTCCATCTGGCTCCTTAGAAAATTGAAACCAAAGCAGCCTGAAAGCAATCTCAACCTCTGGCGACCCTGTTCGACCCTGTGACATCCAAAACCAAACAGCAAGAAAGCAATCCTAAAAAGCTCCAAAAGGATAAAGGACTGAAGCCAGAGCAGGTCAAGTTAACGTGAAGTTGTGTATGTCTGAGAGGGAGGGAGGACTGACAGAAAAGTGTTTCACAACACAAAATAAAGCAAACCCAGGCATTTCACAAACAGGGAACAGGATGTGTGCTGGGCATCTGCACCGAGAGCACTAGATCAATTAGGGACTAAGTGGAAGGGTGTGGAGTTGCTTGCCTTCGTGCTCATCAAAAATCTGTCTTGTAGTGCGTCTCTTAAAATCATGGCACTGCTGGAGACAATTCCACAATAATAGCCAACACACACACACACACACCCACACACACAGGCACTGTGACTACAGGCCAGTCATAACACTACTCGAGGAAGATCTAATTCTATGTGAGTAGGCTTATGACCACTTGAGTCAGTGTCAGTGGAGCCAATCGGATCACTTGGCTGGTTCTGTTTGTGTGTGTGTTTGTGTGTGTGTGTGTGTGTGTGTGTGTGTGTGTGTGTGTGCGTGTGTATGTGTGTGTGTTCGACATGGGTATACCTGGTGCTGGGCCTCCTCCAGGTTACCGCTGGCCCACAGTGAGAGGCCCAGGCGGTGACGGATTTTGGCCTCATCTTCACGACGGCCCAGCTGCTCTGCCAGACGCAGACCTGAGAAAGACAGATAGAGAGATGGATAGAAAGTCAGAGAAGAGAGAGAGAGAGAGAATGAATATTGATATTTTTAAACATTGCTATTTTGCACCTTCTTTTTGACATGTTTAGTATTTAGAGGTGTAAATATGAGATCAGAAATGAACAGTACATTACAGCTGTCAGCCTATCCCATTTACTAAACACATCCAAACACATTACACACATTAAAAAACTGTCAAAATACTTTTGCTAATCATATTCCAATACGCTGATGGAAAAAAGGAAAGCACATCATTCCTCATTCAAATGTTTTTGTTTATCATGGATTAAATAACAACTGTGTGGTCCTCAACTTCTATAAACAAACAAATAACCTCACATCACAACAACAACAGCAAAAAAAAAGAGATTTCAATACAAAGTAAGTTTTTCCAAAATGTAAACCAGCATTCACAACCCAGATTGCGGAAGGGGGGGGGGGGAGGGGTGATAAGTTCTCCCTTCCTACTTTCACAAAAAATAAGCAAGGAATTAGCAGCTATGTCACCAATGGAATGCACAGGATTAATTCATCATCAAAAAGTGTGACCACCTCTATAAAAGCCGAACGTCTGGACCAAACCAGAATGTTTTGGTGTTCTGGAACACTCAGATGTGTGTCTACATCAGGCCAAGAAAGGGTATCAGATATGACCTTACAAACACAATTATTGCTGCTTATAATTATATGAAGGGTCATAAGGCCATCTCCAAAACTATTTAAAAATTTACCATTTTACAGTCAGACGCTTCAAGTTAGTTGCCCAGGAATAAACATCAAGCAAGTTCCATAGACAGACTGTTTAATTCTAAGAGATATAAAGAAAACCCTGTGTAATCATGTGATCTGCCAATGTAAGCACATTAAATGTTAAAGACAACACAATCAGAAAAAGACTGAACAAGTATAGCTTTCATGGCTATGAAAAAACACCCTCCTTTATACTAAGGAGACCAAGGTGAATATTTTTGGTCATCATGCACAGCACCATGTTTGGCAAAAGCCAAACACAGCCTATCACCACAAATACCTCATAGCTCTATCACGCATGGTAGTGGGGGAGTCATTTGGGGTTGGTTTTGAAGCCACAGAAGCTGGGAAACGTGTAGTCACTGAGACAACAATGAACAAATATAAATACTTTCCCGTCTGTCTTATATTCTTAATCCACCACTCAAAGCACCACTAATCTTGTAAATTTTCTTTAGTTAGTCTTAATCAGTGTTTCAGTATCGTGACATGTGAGCCCATGTGTGCTGATACAGCAGGACAGGACAGCAAAATGATGCTCTACTAAAGACGCTTGTCATAAAGATGTTGAATAATTCCGAGACTGCAGTAGCCATGAAAAGTGATGTTCTGAATTTGATATTTTGATATGTTAAATTTGGTGAAACTACTTATATTAGTTGTGTTGAGCTTTTTCTTGGGTTGGTTTATTGCTAACAGCTGCTAACAGCTTGGGTAAAATAATTTTGATAGCAAATTAAATATATATAGTAAAATCACACTAATCAGATTTAACATTACAACCACAAAACCACGGTCAGGTGAAGTGAATAATATTGATTATCTCATTACAGTGGCACCTGTCAAGGGGTGAAATATATTAGGTAGCAGATGACTGTCGCTTCTTGAAGGTGGTGTATTGAAGGCAGGAAAAATGGGCAAGAAAAGGGGGCATCTAGCCATTACAAGGACCAGTTGAGTTAGAGCATCTCCAAAACAACAGGTCTTGTGGGATGTTCTCAGTATACAGTGGTTAGTACCAAAAGTGATCCAAGGAAGGATAACCTGTGAACCAATGACAGGGTCATGGCTACCTAAGGCTCACTGATGTGCATATTATACACCATTCCTTCAAACTTGCAAAGGTAGTGTCAGTTCACACCAATACTGAGATTTAATTGTGGAAAACCTAGAGAACGGACCCATCTGTTCCACAATGGGTTATCCATTCAGTGTAACCTCTAATCACCTTCTCCAGCTCTCTGTTTGTACTTAGGGTTTCAAAAGGGCATTTCTAATTTCAGCCATTCATATTTGAGAAACACTGCTAGAACAATCAATGTGTTTATCCCCCTTCTTTAAGACTCTGATTAACATTGGCTATTCTTTTTAGCTATTCACCTGAATGGCCAGAAGGCTTTAGTGTCTTTATTGAATTTACTGCAAGCTGACCATGAACAGATGACGCGTGTGTCACAGTGCTCAGGATACCTGCACTGAAAGACGAGGTGGGAACAGATCAAATAAAGCAGCTCTGCTTCCTTATCTTAGATGCAGTG
Source organism: Duopalatinus emarginatus (assembly GCA_028565595.1). NCBI lineage: Eukaryota > Metazoa > Chordata > Actinopteri > Siluriformes > Pimelodidae > Duopalatinus > Duopalatinus emarginatus. Next base: position 11,096,798 of record JAOVVF010000008.1, on the reverse strand, counting down.
TATCTAAGGAGCAATGCACATAGCAACGTACTCCAACATCACTTCATTCTCCATTCTAGCTTGTGAGCATTGTATTAACGCTTGTTTACTTTTACTTCCTCACCAAACAGCAGTGCATTCTCTAGTCAAAGACACACTACAAGTGAACCTTTTTATAGACTTTACAGATCAATTTGACACACACACACACACACACACACAAACACGCAGAGTAGGCGGCCATTCCCACAGTAAAACCATTTGCACGTTCTTAGACAAGAGAAGCATGGCACTGTGCACTACACAGTTTTAATTACAGATGCTGTCTTGCACACACATGTAATCACACTTCTACACATGTGTAAAGGCCACATCGAGCTAATTGGCTGTCTGGCTAAGGGGACACTGTGTTTTGGTGTGGCAGGTGCAAAGCAGGAGCTTTCTATGTTGGGAACAAACAGTTTTTTTCCATTTCCTTCCCATCAACAGCTCCTCAAGTTCCCACCCTAATTATAAAAAGGCTAGAAATGATCTACAGCTAGGGTTGACACCTTTGTCTGACAAAAAAATTGGACATGGTCATACTGATAGTTGCCCACAAACATACATTTTCATAATGTTGATAAAACGGAGACGGCGTTGTGAAGTAGTGTTTATAACTGGTTTATCAGCCCTTACAAAAAGAACACTTGGCTTATACTGACTAGTACACAGAAATGTTTTAAGTATATTTGGTCTATACATATCAAGAAGCCTTGCCTTATACTTAAAGTTTAATATACTTGGCTTGTACTGTAGTTAGGGATAAAATAGGTTAGAGTAACTAGTACATGGGTGGAACTGAACCTAATCTTTTATGTACACATTGTTATTAATCATCACAGAAACAGATTAACATTTGGCAAATTTTATTAACAATATTCTTCCAAGGTGTGAGAGTATACTTAAATGTGTATGCTCATAATCTAAAAAAGTGGTATGTGACTGAACTAAAAATACATCTGTAAGTTCACTTTTAGTATAATTAAAAGTGTAGTTGCAGTAAAAATGAAAACTTAGATGTAAACTAGTTATGTACTCAAAGTTTACTATGCTTACACCTGAAGTGTACTTAAAAATATACTTTTATACTTTTAGTATACTTACAACATAAAGTATACTTGGACAATATACTTGAACTTTACTTAAGATTACTTAAGTATACTTTTATATTAAGTATACTTTTATATTATATTAAGTGTACTTTTTTTTTGTAAGGGAGACCCAGTAGGCACAGTATCATCGCCCCCCCTCCGTTTCACCACCCATATCAACTTTATTGCTCCTCAAACAACACTACAGCAGAGACTCCTGCCCGTATAAGCCGTCTGTACTGATGGGCTGTTCAAGTCACATGATCCCACAACGTCAATGAGGGACAACAATGCACGTCTAAAACAATTAAACAAATAAAACCAAGACGTTTAAATTTATTTCTGTTTTGTTCTGGGACTAAATATTAAAAAGAAGGACAGTTCCAGGAAAACCGGGACAGGTGGCAACTCTATCTACAGCACGACTGCACAAGACTACCAAATAGTATGAGAGTATGAACTGCCTATGAGCTTGTGGTTAAATGGTTAGCAGCTATTAAGTACTGCATTATAACACTGAACATGGGAATAGGTTCTCATCATAAGTCCTGGCAGTTATCTGCTCTGTCTAGTTTAAATCCATAATACACACCTGATCCAACATATTGATGCAATAATAATCACGTGTGTTCAAAGAGGAATGAACCTCAGGACTGGAGACTCTTGGACTAAATTGTTTGTTGATGTTAAGCAGAATCCTGGTGACCATTTCAGCATATGGTCCTATGAACCTTCCAGTCCCACTACCAAATGGACACGTGTCCACCATATTTAGCTCTCATACAAACATGGAATCAGACTGTTTCAGTGGAAAATAAGCAAATAAAACAAGCGTTTTAACAACTTTGCCAATCAGAAGGCAGAATAGTTCCACCTTATACATTCCCAACAACAGAGAATAACAGAGGGTGAACATTTTAAAATCAAAATTAAACTTGTCACATGCCTCCTTAAATAATCTCACAACAATGTTTAGCCTACAGCAATATTTTTTCAAGTTATGGTTGCAATAATATGATTTCACCCGCCTGCTCTCAAATGTAATAATTCTCAGCAAGAGAAATGTTTGGTATAATGAATAGATTTATCAATATTTCTGACAGGACCAAGGCACAAATCTGTAATTACTAAAGAGCACAAATCCTCCTGTTAATGATAGCCTCTATATCATCAATCTGCCGTATTGAATGATATGCTTTTTCACTTATCTGTAATACGGTTAAAATTTTTATACATTTATGATTTTCTTTCTCACCTTCCTGCAGGTACATGACGGCCTGTGAATAATTCTGCAGGGCGTGGTGTGTGCGTCCCAGGCTGCTATAAGCCTGTGTCTTGGCTGCCAGGTCATTAGTCTGTGCAGCAATGCTCAGGTGCTGTTCCTGGTACACCACAGCACGCTCGAAGTTGCCCAATGACTCGTAGGTAAGACCCAGGTTGCCGTAGGCCCTGCCCTGGCAGCTTGCACTTCCTGTTTCCTCAGCGAGCTGCAGGTCCCGCTGGTGGAACTGCAATGCTGTGTCATACTCTCCCATGAGCTGATAGACAGCACCTAGGCCACAGCTGGCCTGGCCCTCTAGCGATGGGTCGGCAGTCTCACGGGCAATGGCTAGCTGGCGCTCCAAGCATGAGATAGCTTGTTCGTAGTTGCCCAGCTGGCTGTGCAGGCTGCCTAGTTCTCCGTATGCCTGTGCTTTGTTGTTGCACTCTCCCAGCTCATGGGCCACCACCAGGCGCTTCTCGAAGCACACCAACGACTGTTGCAGGTTACCCATAGCCCTAAAGGGAAAAGGGAGCACATCATTCATACATAACAAGTTGCATAGAAATAGGGTGGTCCAGGAATTGGTTTTTTAATTTATTTGTGCCACTTAATGCCAAAAATGCACCTAAGAATAATGAAAAAATCTCTATTATTATATCACAACATAATTATTAAGCAGCATAAAAAACAAAAATTGACTCTTTACTGAACTCTTTTAAAAGCAAAAGGAAAACCAAACACCAAGACCTAAAATACAGAAACGGTATCACTCCAGTTTCACCACAAGTGAAAGAGCCCCAAGTCTCACGAGACCTTATACCACATGACCAGAATGGATGACTTGAAAAATAAAACGTTATGGGATATGTGAAACATTAGCCATAGCCTTATTCGGAATGAGAAATGTAGCCTATCAACACATAATTTGAAAGTCCTTTGAGAGAAAAGTATCTTCACAGGTTTATGTGGAAAACATCATCCAACACTGTCTCTATGAGGAATTAGAAGTCCTGACTGTATTCATGCAAGGCGGATGCTGAGACACATTAGCTATTTAAGACGCCATGCATCATTGCACCTTGTGGTGCAGTCACTTGGAATTACAGTGCCATCAGTACTGTCAAATGTAAATGAAACAAACAGCTTTTAATGCCTGGCCTAAATGAGCCTCTTGTTGGATGTATCACGAGTATCAAGGGCAAGCTTTCTTTCAGTGGGGGAAAACCTGGCACATTGTCCCCGCTGACAATGTAATTTACCTTCCTGTGGGCTGCAGTAGGATGACAGGGGGTGTTTGATGAATGATAGCTTCGCAGGAACTGGTATACTCTAGGCCCTATATGGGTTCTTCCACCCCCAGTGGTTACAAATCCCTAGCTGGTAGCATCTTCCCATCAGCCACTGCAGAAACCCATTCATCAACCCCTTCCCTATGTCAATACACTTATACCAGGACAAAGATGGGGTAAGCAGAATGGACAGAAGGCTCTGAGGTGGTGGCGGAGCACTTGAACAGATGATTGGATGATAATTAAAGATGATGGGTGGTATGCTGCATCAAGACTGCCAAAGAGTTTAAATGTGTATTCAGTGTATGCATGAATAAGCATGATGGAGAGTCTGCAGGCAATCAGGGTAATTATGAGATAACACACTTTTTTTTGATCTTAGAATGTACAAGTATGGACGGTGCACCAGTATTATGTACAGTACCATGTATATGTCACTGCATTAATAATAAATCAATCATAGAATCTGAATGCGAAATGAATCCTTAATATAATATTTATGTTGCACTGCTTTGTTAGGCAATAATTTATAGAAAAAAAAAACATTTTACCTGTGTCCATTGCCTAGTCCCCTGTAGGCTTTCTCCTGGTCTTGCATGTGATTGAGACTCTGTGCCACTGACAGGTACTGCTCATAGTACTTGACTGCCTCCTCAAAATCGCCCAGCGAATCATAGCAGTCTCCAAGGTTGCCATAGGCACGGCCGCGATCCAGCACCGCCTCATTGCCACTGAGCTGCTGCAGCATGGCCAGCTGCTGCTCGAAGTAGCCAATGGCCTCCTCCATCACACCCATATTCATTTTAGTGATACCCATGTTGCCGTAGACCTGGGCCTCCACGCTGGGGTCCTTTAGTCGTTGGCCCAACTCCAGCTGCTCTTCGTAGCACTTAAAGGCCATGCTGTATTTGCCCAGAGACATGTACACGGCTGCAAGGTGCCCATGGGCTTGGCATTCACCTTGGATGTCGCCTAGCTCCTGGTAAACTTCAAGCTCCTGTGTGTGGTAACCAAGGGCTTTGTCATATTTCTGCAGCATCCGGTAGGCAGCACCTAAAGCGGCATAAGCATTGGCCTCCATCTTACGCTCCTTGACCTGATGTGCCAGTGCCAGTTGTTGTTCATAAAACTTCACAGCACCAGGGACATCCCTCTTGCAAATAAAGATGTCACCCAGGTTTCCCAGAGCACGGAACCTGGCCTGTGAGTTGTTCAAAGACTGGGCCAAGGACAGAAGGTACTTTTGGCACTCTTCAGCCTTATTATAGTCGCCTAGAGCTTTGAAAGCCAAGCCTAGATTGCAGTAAGCTTTGGCTTGGCTCAGCTTGTCATGAAGGTCTTTGGCCAGAGCCAGGTCTTGTTCATAGTATTTGACTGCTTCCTGGAAGTTACCCAAGGAATAATGTGCATAGCCCAGATTGTGACAAATCTTGCCCTCACTTTCCATGTCCTGCAGGTCTGGTGCGAGCCGTAGGTACTGCTCGTAATACGGCACGGCCTGTGGAAACTCCCCTCGTGAACAGTGAAAGTTGCCCAGGTTTCCCAGAGCGCGGGCTTCGCTCTGGATGTCACGGAGCTCACGGGCAATGTTCAGGTGATTCTGATAGTGCTGCAAGGCTCTGTCATGTGCCCCCAAGGCCTGATATGCAACAGCCAGGTTGCCGTGAGTGGATGCCTGTGATGCACGGTCATTAACCTCCATTGAGATCTGTAGCTCCTGCCGGTGGTAGCGTACAGCCTGGTCAAAGACACCAAGGGCATTGTAGGCATTGCCCATGTTGCCATAAGCTCTGCCCTGGGCGGCATAGTCATTCAGCTCCTGAGCTATAGTGAGGTGAGCTTTGTGCAGTTTTAGAGCCGTCTCATAATCTCCTTTCATCTGGTGGATGATTCCTATGGAAGAGGTAAAAGATGCTGATCAATTTTCAGAAGCATTCTCTGTGTAAATACATTCAACTACACACGTGACAAAATTGGCACTGGAATTTTATTTGGTTACAACAAATGTTTTCCTAGACATCTAATCAATTAAAGAAAGCTGATTAGCTGCTTGTTTTGCAATCTCTGTGCTGAAATTGTCTTGGGTAAACATCTTCAGCGGGTAGAAATATGAGTACATCTTCACAGCCGCTTTCAAACAGCCAAAAACACATCTCAAGCAACGTGTTTAATAACTGAACAGCAAGTTTGTAAAATATCTTGAAATAATAAAGGTCTAACTCTGCTTTCTTTCCAGCGCCTTTCATACCAAAACTACTCATACCCAGAGAATGAAGAAAAAAACATCCAAAACATCCAACTTCCATGTGCCCAGGGAGAACTCCTCAGATTGCCATTGTTGATTTTGTACTTTTCCATTAAATAATCATAACCACTGTGGTGCTGAAATCCTGGCCCTCTAGTGCATGATGGGATCTTGTGGCTACAGTAGTAAAGCCGAGTGGTGGAAACGGTAATGAATATATACAGTGGAAAATAGGTTTGAGTACAAGAGTGATGGGAAACATTAATATTAGGTTCATGAGATTTGGCTTCCAGATCCCAGCATGCCCTAATCGGTTCCTTTCTTCCAGTAATGCAGAGTGCCATCTGCTAAGTGCAGATGGATCAGGAAAAGTGCTGGGTTGAGCGGAAAACAGGACTAACAGTGGACAGCTGGTTATGATGCTTGTGTAATTGGTGTATGTGTACTAACCAAAAATGATTTCTGTCACCAGCAAGCCCAAAGCCATGAGAGATTCACACTGAGAAAGCGACACATGGAGATAAAACAGTTTTTATACAGACCGAGGAGCCTGAGCCTGATAATGCCCTGAGTATATTACCTGACATTTGGTGCATGCTCCAGTGTGTACTCTTAAGTGTTGATTCTAGCATTCGAAGAGCTCTGAACAAACTTCTGTACAAAGTTTCCTAGAATGAAGAATGTACCCCCATCCTCATCTAAATGAACCTCTACAAAACTATACATTAACCTCATACCTATGGAACGCTTAGCAACAGCACGGAGACACTAGCGGTGACGCGGCTCACTCTGTAGACTCATACTCATGCTGATGCCTTTATCAGACATGTCACATGTACTCTACTGAAATATGTCTATTTACTGAATACACTGGATATGCCGATTTTAAATTTATATCTCAGCACGTCTACTGAGTGTGAGAAAGAAATATACCCTGGATTGTGGAACGGTGCGTTGCTGGCCACCATGACCAAACTTTGGGGCAATTAAGCATACCTAATTCACATCCTGGTATGTTTTCGGTGTTTGGTGATAGCTAAAGGAAAACCAAGAACATGCAAAACTCCAGACAATAACAATAACCAGCACCCGTTAACCCGTGCTTAACTATGTGTGTATAGTTCTCAAGCACTGAATGGATAAAACATCAAAATACACTGAAATGAAACTGTCAGTGCCAGAAGAACTGGTACATGCAAAGTAAATTTAAAAAAATGGTATGGGGTTTGTCATTCCATGGGACCCTTGGTACGTCTATAACGGTCTCTGACAGGTGAACACTATGTGTGACTATCTAGTGTGCCATGCAACACGCTGTGGAACACAGAAATACTACTTCTGCAGGAAATATGGTCGTAATATAATCGTTGCTTGCTAAATCTTGCAGTACTTTTGGACTAGTATTTAATTTAATTCCATTTTTAAATGCAGTTCAACTTACAAACCTATTTTATAAATTTTCTACAAAACATTCAGTTATCTCAAACCTGTGCATATTCACAATTCCGTGAACATTTCCATCGACGTTGCTTATATCACTATAATCAGGTCCCTTCATGTGGGAAGCAGCAGCACTGTGTGTGCATCAGTGAACATGAGGTGAAAGTGGCCATAAGAATAGATGAAGGAAATAGACACCCATCTGCTCATTGTCAATCAGAGTAAGCCAAAGCAAAATTAGCAGCATGTGGAAAATCCAATTAGGGCCAGTGCCAACCTAAATCCTGGACACCAAGTGCCCTGTTACACCACCTTGTCATCAAATATTTTCTTTTAAATGGCCCTCAGTTTTCTGTGACCAATTATTATTACTTAACCCTGTGATTCCTCAAGCCGTTTTGAGGACCATTCCCATGGCACTTCTCTCAGCAAAATGTGCCAGATGCTCATAATTGTATCTCTGTGGTAAAAGCTCAACTCACTAAGCCCACAGGGAATTGTTTCTGCACGACTGGTCTTGGATATACGTTTGCTAATACTATGTCCACAGCATGTACTGTAAGGCACAGTGAACACTGTCAAATCAATGAGTGTAGCATGTGTCCCAGGAGGCGTACTGTTCCACAGCTATTCATGCAAAAGTTACCCTTTTTTGTTAATGCAGATAAATTTATTGATGCTCTAGATATTAAAGAGACATTGCCTATCTTTAAAAGAGAGAAAAACATTGTTATACATATGTGTGTATGTGTGTGTGTGTGTGTGTGTGTGTGTCTTTGACACCATGACTGTGCTGAAATTTTCTGTAGGTAATGAACACCAAACTTCCTGCAAAACAATTCTGTTGACATCCCAGATGTGATTGATAACATTAAGATCTGGAGACTTAGATATGAATGACAAAAACTCAGATGAGTGTTCCTATAATTTGCCATCTATAGGTGTTTGTGGTGGTGCATTGTCCTGTTGGAATAGGCCAAACCCATCAGAATGAATGCAGAACTTGAACCGGTGTAACTCATCAGAAAGGAGCCACATTTTGGCATAGGCTTGTCTGTATGTCATGTATATGTATAGTTCTACAGTGCTTCTACTTCAACATACTAATGCATTAAAAACCAACACTAAACTGATGCTACGTTA
>JAOVVF010000008.1:11061723-11077790 GCA_028565595.1 Duopalatinus emarginatus | reverse complement strand
AAATGGATTATAATAATATACAGAACTACTTCTTCCAGCAGGAAAAATCCTGCTGAGGTTTTACAGTCGAGAGACTGTCACCCTCATGCTATTTTTAAAAAGCATGTGCTTTATTTATATTAGCAGTACATCAGGCACTACCAGCAATCTGTAATCTTCACAGTAATTGCTGATGCACATCAGGTCATTCAAGATCATTCATTAATTTTAGCTTGAATCAGAAAAACGAAGGAAGAAAAGTACTGGGAATCTTTTTTCGGAACATCTAATCATTTGCATACATACTTCATTTTGAAATGTAAGACGAATAAGCGCAATGTGCACAGTCTATAATGGGATATGTTGCTATTAAATTAGAGGAGGTGTCCTGGGTGACTGGGATATCCATCACTACATAGCAAACACAACAGTGGTGCTAATGGCACATGGCCTTAGACATTAAAGAATCCCAGAACGACTTCCGTACAAAAATCATAACAAAACAATATGAATCTAAACTTTAGATTTTAGATCTTTAACGGTGGCTCTCACTAATTGGATCGCTTCTCCTTCAATGGGTGATTTATTCCAGGGTTATTGCTATTGATCCAAAGGCCATCTGCACGAGGGTGGGAAAATCCATTTACGTAGAAGGATGAGGAAGAGGAGGGTAGGTGCGCCAAATTAGAAGAACAAATGAGGATGGCATTTAAGCACTGAACATTCGCAGCTCGTTAGGTTTTTCATCCACGAGGATGCCTGAAGTATTAGTCACTTTAACCGATAATTACTTTACCAACCGAGTTAACCACATCATCTATTCATCTCAGTATTGGGACAAGACATTCCGGTAGGCAACAAATGAATGGTTGGCTCAATCGAGACTTAAGGTGGATCAATAGAACATCTCCATTGGCGATCTATAGTGGGAAAGCAACATAAAGAGCATTAGTTCAAAAAGGCAAAGACCTTGGTGAAGAGAGAGGCCGGATACCTCATTAAAATCCAAAACACTCTCTGCTAGTGTGTGAGACAGCTACAAATCAAAGTGATGAGCAGCTGTAGAGTGCGCTCGCTCGCTTACTCAGAGGAGCTATTTCTCTGAGCACGTGCACCATGACAGGTCAGCTTTTGCTCGTACGTGGCTGACGAGGGCCAGTTATTAATGCACAGTGTACAAATGTAAATTATTACATTATTACACTCTTTTGCTGAAATGGATGACGGAAAGCAAGACAGTGAGACACAGAGACAGAGATAGAGAGAGAGAGAGGGAGGGGAAGGTACAGATGAGTGATGCATATCACATGCCTGCCGCTGAGCTTGGTGGCACAACGCACACTCTCTACACATTCCAGGGGGAAATGACTCTTAGATCTGAATTTACCTTCAGGAAATTATTCTGACAGTAAATAAAACATCTCAAGTGCAATAAATAGAAAGGAGTGGGGCATGGAGGGAGATACCTGATTGGGGCAGACAGACAGAATGAGCGTGTGTCAGCCTTGGGGACCGCCGCAGTAGCAATAGTAAGTTTTGGGAGTAGGGCCGGGGGGGGCTTTGGGGGTCTTGTTGGAAGGGGGGGGGGGTATAGAGATGAATTATTTAAACAGCTTTATTAGCATGTCCTTTAGTGATTTCTCAGGGTGTCTGTGCTGGCTCGAGCAGCGAGTTCTTTCCTGAGGGTCGGGTGGGGAAACAGTGTGAGAAAACAACGGCGACTCACATTCGGAATCACTCGTAATCCACAACGGCATTCTTCATACATAACAAAGCCTGGAAATGACGTTACAAAGCCGTGAAAAGGCTCAAGCAGCCAAGAGTCAGGCCCGTTACAATGCTCTGCTGTCAAACATTAGTCTTGCTTCTCACTTAACACAGCTGAAACTGATAATTATTGTTAGGAAAACTCTCCTGTTAACAAGGACACCACATACGAGGAGTGAGAAGATTAATCAACACATGCTGCCTGCGCAGATGAGTCGAAGCTGTTAGACTGCAATAGTGTACCCAGTAGTCTGTCTGGTTCTAGAGGGGAAATAAATGTACTACTATGTCAACAGCCTGCTACAGAAATATGCATCTCACTGTTTAATCCTTCAATCATACTGGTGCAGTGTGGAACTTTAATGGCATAATTAACATCACTACTAATCCTAGATCCTACTAGATCTCAATCTGGTACTGCTCAAAAGAGTATCTTGGGTATCATCATGTCATAGATCGGATATGTTTACAATACTGTCAAATCTAGTATTATTCAGACGTACAAGTAGCTGACTTCTCCAGATGATCATACTGGCAGAAGGTTACCTGTTTTAATACAAGAACTGAAGCAGAGTAGACTTTTCTAAACCAGAACACTGGGCAGCTCTCTTCTTAACTGGTTTCTATGTATTGTCAGGTATAATTAGCCCTGAATAATATGTCTCTCATACTGAGGTGACTCTGTGGACCTGCCACCACAATAGCCCTGGATTGGGAAGTTCATGAAATCACAATGCCATCTCGGTCAAGTGGACTTTTAGCACAGTCCCTCTAGGACACAACAGTTCCATGGTCCAATGCCTCCAGGGAGTCTGACTGCCTTGCACTAACCTTAGACTGTCTCCTACTTACCTTGCACAGGAGGAACACTGAGTACTCCAAGTGTTACATCAGACATCCCCAATTATCCCTAAACCCAAATCCCAGGTAGAGCTGTGATTGAAGAAGTGGAAAGTTCAAAACAAATTTAGAAAATTGGTGTCTGTTTTCTTCCAATTATAGATCTCAATGTGTTATAGATATCATAGATAAACCACCAGTTCTTAGACTGCACCACCTACTAGGGTTGATGTAGTTCAAGCTTCATAGGCACATAACTGGATCTGGTCAATGCTTGTTTTATATGTTTGTTTCCACCGCCCTGATATACAGGTGTTGTTTTTTTTAAAGCTTGTCTTTAGAGGACAGACATTTTAAATCAAAGTCCTGCTTTTTCAGCCTCTTCCTAGCCCCATGGGTGCTTCCAAGATGTATGCAGATCACATTGTCACCAGTGACAGCTTCTGGCATCATGAGAGTGTCATATTTCACTAAGGAGCAGGCAATCCAGAATACATCCATCCTCCTTGACCGCATTACGGCGCTTGCTCTTGCAGCAAATGCGGAGAAGTGTTTCCTAACACACGGGAGGGCCACAGAGTTCATTAGGATGAAGCTAGATACACTGACAATGCTAGCCACTTTATCACCTCAGTGTGTAGGACAGTATTATTATCCTCAGCAATCCAGATTCAGACACGCCCCCAAGAGTGGTATCGGCATCTGTTGAGGATTCTACACCTGATGATGCAAGCCGCATCAGTGATCACTCTAGGCTTGTCGGAGCTCCGGGTATTCCTGAAGTAGCTAATCAGCATACAGATGCACCCTCCCTCCCATCTCCCCAGACGAGAATGTGCCCTTGTCTCTGTGAAAGTGTTACAGAGTAGCCTTAACAGAAGCAATTCACTTAGAAGTGATAAATGGCGATCTATAATAATCATGAAAGCCTCCCGTACTGAATGGAAAGCAACATGGTGCCACAGTGATTCTGTGAAACCCCTTCAATGTATAAAACATTTCATTCTGAATTTTTTCAGGTGCAGCAACAAATTTTCAACTGCATTAAGGCTCTGTGTGAATGCCAGGGTTTCATAGCCTGTCACAGAACTTCCACCTTGAGCTGGAGTCTCTTTATGGGCATGGAAGTGCCAGAAAAGCGGGTATAGATAAGCCTGTGCAAAATACATAGGCTGGTGGTGGCGGCGGCGGCTCCATAATAGTATGGATTTTGTTTAGCTGGCTTTCCATGGGACCCCTCCAAACATCTTTGACAGGTGAAGAATGTGTGTATCCTTTCTGTTCCAGCAGGACAATGTGCCACAACACACATCTAAAGATGCCAAATTGTAGTTAGAGGAACACTTAGCTGAGTTTACAGTTTTGCCATTTCCACCTAATCTCACCAGATCTCAATAATAATAACACATCTGGGATGTCATGCAATGCTTGCGATACACCAGTCTAATACTTGGTAGGAAATATTCTGTGGGCAATGAACACCATGCCTCCTGCAGAATGCTGTTGTATTCCGAGGTGTAGGATTTCTGTGTTACACAATGTGTTGCATGGCATCCCAGATGTGTTCACGTCACATCAAGTTTCTTCTTCTCATGCATCTTTTTTAGAGGCGTATCACTCCAGGAAGTCTGCTGCTGTTAGTCCAGCATCACCAGCCACTGTTTATTTTTTCAGCTTCTCTATTACAGTGGTGTGAGAGATCTCTGAGCCCCTATTCAGGGTAGTCCTAATGATGCAATTTTTCAGGTGTTTCACACTGCCCCTGGTGGTAAGGAGTGATGATGATGGTTATGTTGTGTATATAACCAAGGTTCTGTAAACCATAGGCAGCCTTGTCATTCAGCCATGTCTAAAGACAGATGTGTGAATGACTGCTGTACATACAAATATTGCATCATACTGTGTTTGCTGGAAGAGGTCAGCATGCATGTGTATGCACATAAAAAGGTGTGCAGATGTTTCACTTTTCCCTTGGTTGTCACCCATCGCTGAAATTACAACAGCTTACCATGTAACTAGCGTTCACTTTGCCAGCCATAACAAAAGAATGGCACCCAGTGCGCACTTGGTTTTCTTTATGAAAAGGCTATAAACATCGCCATTTTATCGTTATGTCGGACCACACATGATTTTCGCATTCACTCAGTCCCGCCTGGGAGTAATGCTGGACTATGGAGTTGTCAGTGTAGAAATCCCTCTATCTTTTTGCATGATCCTGTTCAGTATGCACTCTAGTCTCCCCCTGGCTACTTTGTCCCATGCTGACACCGTCCATCACACCTGTCCCCGTGATGTTCCGAGCACAGCAGGACATGGCAGTGGATCGATGTGCACGTATAATATCTCCAGTTTAGTCTGACCCCTCCGTCTTCCATATAGCCTGTACTGTCTGTGCTCGCTGTCGGAACAGCAGCTTCCCCCATAAAGTATGGTGTTGTATAATAGTATCCTGTAACTCCTAACAGTAAAATCTGCCATTTTTGTTGTTGTTGTTTTGCAACATTTTAAAACACCATTGATTGTATGTGTACCTGAGAAGAGTGAGTGTGCTCATATTACAGCTATCTGAAATGAATGATGAGTGCCTCACACTCCCACACCTCAGCACTCGAGCTGCCGTTACTGATACCGTATGGTATGTATTATGTGAAAGTGAAAATGAAGTGACTGATCCACTGTTCTTGCACACAGAGGAATCTGACCTCTGCATTTAACCCATCCGTGCAGTGAAACATACACACTAGGGGCAGTGAAGACACTTGCCCAAAGCAGGTGACAACCCCTATCCATGGTGCTTTGGAGCAGGTCGGGTTAGGTGCCTTTTTTCAAGGGCACTTCAGTCATGTCATTTTGGTTGTGGGGATCGAACCAGTGGACATTCTAGTTCCTTAACCACAAGCCTATGACTGCCTCATATGTGGCCTAGTTTTATTCTCTTATTTCTCAAGTTCTGGAGTTACTAAGGGGGTCTAAGCCAAAAAAAAAAAAAAAGAAGAAGAAGAAGCTGCACTAAAAGATTTGTGGCCTGACAGTACGTTTACTTTTCACTCCTATGACAGGAGTGTGAAAACCCATTTACTTCAACCTTCAAAGAGATGCAGAAAGTGACGGCTTAACATGTAGGTCATATTTCATAAACCATTTTGTGATAACTTAATTTAGGGTTAAAGCTACAACCAAGGCCAGGAATACTGGAGAGTTTGTTCTTTTTATAAAAGCAAATAAACTGCATTTGCCCTGGGAATTTTGCCAGGACATTTTGCCTTATCGCTGTAGAATAAGTCAGTTAAAAGACTGTGTATTTAGTCTTCCTGATTGTATGTGTGTCAGTATACACAGGATAATGAGAAGCAGGTGAAGTGTAAAAAGAAAGCAGTACTAATCTATTTAGGTAGCGGAAATATGGAAAAAGTAATTGTTATCGTTCCTTAATGTCATTTCATTTCCAGTATGTAGTATAAAACCACCTGGAAATGAACATTTCTCACCAGCTGTACTGTTATGTATCTAATAATAAAACTGTTATATGAGAAGGTATGAACTGCAAGATATACAAAATTTAGCAGGAAAGGGGAAAAAAATTCAGAAGAAAAATCTTGTGAAGGACATTAGAAAATTAGTCCGCTAGATGTGAAACGTCTGATTAAAAAAATGAGGAAAAAGAGGTCAAAGATAATTACCTGTTACCCATGTGTTTCATTAGCAATTCATTAACCCCTTGGCAGGAAAGGTACATCGGCAGTTTCTTGCACACACACACACACACACACACACATACACACACACACACACACATATGCATGGAAGAGGAAGAGGACACACACTCAGGCCACTGAATGGCTTTAGAGATCCGGGGATGAAGGCTGGACTTAAAATGACCCTGAAACTCTAAGAAACAATAGATCACAGTTCCGTTCCCACTGTTCACACACTGAGCCTCACCAGGGATTCAGTGACCTTTGAAAGCATTCAAAGAGTGCAATTAGCATCAGTGTGCATAGTTTGTCTGTAATTAGATCAATGGTTGTGATTTGATTAGCTCTGAAAGGTAACGAATCAAACCATGTTTTTTCCCCTTCTTGCCCAAAGGGCTCCGCAGCGCAGAGTGTGAATGCGGCGCTTTGCAGTCACGACGTTGATAAATGCACAATGCAAATTCCTATCTACAGAGACACTGCTAGTTTTCGGGCACACGGAAAAGATGAAGCAAAAATGTAAAGATACGAGAGACTCATATCTTTGAGGGAAGACGTGTGAAGGCATGGAAGGGTTGGTGCAACACCAGCTGAATCATTTCACAAGCAGTAGAGCACTTAAGAGCGTATGGAGTAGGGGTGTAACAACATCACAGCATTTAGTTGGTTCTGTTTCTCTAAATATAAAACTAGTAGCCACTAGCTACTAGCCTGACCAGGCAGACCCCAGCCCCACATAGATCAGGGGAATCTTTAACATCTGTATTAGCATTATTACCTGTTCACTGAGTGTGATGTATTTGGTTACGTTCTTAGTATAGAGAGACAGTGATTCGGTCCATTGGTGACTGAGAGAGACTGAACACCACACAACTAGATGAATCTTCACTATAATGGTCCTGCAAAGCTAGTTGATTCACATGACACCATTTTCTCCACGTGTAAAAAGCTCTGAGCTATCCCATTGAGCTTGGAATTGCGCCATTGCGATAAGACGAGCAGTCGGCCAACGGGAACAGCCGGAGTCTGAGCCTCTAAACCCCCAACAATCATGCCCAAGGTTCTGCCTCTCCCTCTGCACTGCAGTCTTAGACATGCCCTCTTAGCTCTAACACGAGAGCGACAGTACTCCATTTTGCTGCCACGCCAGACAAGGCTGCAGGCTTTCACAGGCCTTGTTCACAGCTCAGTGTGTCAAAATTAGGTTCTTGTTTTTTTTTTTTTTATGTGCTTCTACTGTTCTGTTCGGGATTTTTTTCCTCATCCGCGGCACAAACTGCCTGTGTTCATCAGTGTCCTTTTGTCTGATGTATGAGCATACCTACTGAACAGCAGTTTCCTTTAGGACTACCCATATATAACAAAACCATTCGAAATGTGCAATATTACCTCCATCACGACCTTAGCGAGCGGGCTGAGGGAAACACATACCTAATCACGTTTCCTTAAAACACCAGAGAAGAACAAATTGCTTAAGCGAGCCTGTAATGAATCGAACAGCAGACGGTGCACTGCTGTAATGTGCTCAGACAGGCAGCTGTAAAACAGAAAATCTTGTTGACAATATTTTTTTTTCTCTCTGCCTTGCGTGAAGCAAAGCAATTCCTCTGGAGTGATTCTGGCATGATGGGCTTGAGGAGGAAGGAGGGGGAGGCCTCCTATAAGCCCTGCATGTAAACAGAGGAAAATGAGTCAGTGCGAGCGAGAAAGAGAAGGAAAAACGACGTGGCGCATAGGGCCAGCTGGGCTGACAAGTGATTGATTTCCCAAAAGAAGCACCAGGCTGCCATGCAAGAAAAAAAAAAAAATCACAACTACAGCCCCTCACGTCAGAGGTAGGTGGGGAGGGCTAATCCGGTTTGCTCATCTTTGTGTGGATGTCTGCTTTCGGGCCATCAGTAATCCATTTCTCTTTCTATCCACCGCTAGCATTTTTATCAATTTGTTTGGCGGAGAGGCAGATGGCTGGCCACCATGTTAAAAACCAAGGACCGGTCCTTTCTGAATGTGTGGCATTCCTCACTTTTGCAGGTCTCAGTGCTATATCTGATTAGTTTATAGTATTTCTTCAGGGTGAATTGGTAGGAATAAAGTTCATTTAACGTGCAGAGCAGGAATCTCTGGAGTAGAAAGACTGAGGTAAGGAGATGCAGACTATTCTTTGCCCTTTATTACAAGGGTGCAGGAAGTTAGAAGATTAGAGGGTACTTCATGTTAAACACTGTTATACAACTAGGGAGAGAATGAAAGTGTGGAAATTAAAATAAGAGGCGAAAAACGTACTCTGTGAAGAGAACAAGAGTAAAAGAGTGCAGACCCAGTCAGCACAGAGAGCCTGGCAGGAGCAGAATGGACCCTCAGCTGCTGTGTTCTTTGGCTGCATGTCAGCAGAGGACGCCTTGTGTAACAGTGTTTCCTCAGCGTGCAAGAATGCAAATCCTCCCCTGGGATGGAGCCTCATGTTTTATAGAGCGCAACTCTACAGAAGTGTAGCTCGCAACTCGAACGATGCGCTGACCTTTTCCACAGAAAGCTGTGCTCCTCTGGCCTGTGGTTGCGTGAAAACAAAACCCAACCTCAGCCACTCCTCCTGAACTGCACTGTCTCCTTAAGATCAGCTTATTAATGGCGTGACTCAGTGAGCTGAGAGCCCCCGTCCTGCAGATTAACTATGACTGAACTTTACGAAGTTGCTGGCTCAGTTAGAAAGAAAGCAGTGGAGAAAGAGAGAAAGAGAAAACCCTCAGAGGAGGCATGAGTCAGGACATGAACATATGTGCAGTAGGAGGACCAAGTCGTTTAGCAGGTTCATCAACGGAAGGCTGGACTTAAAGCAGCACAGAGGCCCATGGTCTCATATTACTACCCTTAGGAATAGAGAGAAAGAGCTGATTCCATTCTCTGGGAGGTGGCCTGTTATAACTCACATACACACCACATGTTAATCTAACGCCAGCAAAAATCAGGCAAAGCTAATTTTGGGCACTACAGCAATTTGACATTTAGCATGTGTGACCCTAAGAGGAAGGTGTAAAGATTCTTTACAGGTGTGAGATGCTGAATTTCTATCACATTTAGCCTAAAAAGTAAAAGAAATCATGATAAAGATCAGCCTATTGATTGCTAATAAAGTGATTATCAAGGAACCCACAGGCACTGAAGTCATGGTGTTGATCATATTACAGGAACTCAATAACTAAACTGCCTCTAGTCATCGCCCAAGATCTAAACTGACCTCTCTGGACATCCAATCAGACTCTACAAAACATCCAAACTCAGACTGACTTATTCCCTGAGTTAATCCCACCGTACCCCAAGTTCCATTAATCCTGGAGCTCCAGAGAGCCCAGAGGGCAAAAGGAGCAGAGCCTGGGCATCTGGTCAATTCTGAGCAGGAATGGCAACCTCTCTAAAAGCAGCGTGGAAACAAACACATTGACAGAATAATTACAGGTCCTGTTTGTGTGTGAACACTCAGAAAGGCTCTCAATGTCTGTGCAAAAAACCAACACCGTTCAGATCAGATGCTTATTAGATGCCTTTCAGATTTTCATAATTACTGCATATATTAGGAAAGAATCTCATCATTAAATCTCAAACATTTCATGTTTTATTGTCTATAAAAGCAAATTTCTCAAACATATGGTCGAATGACTTGATGGTTACTTGCTGTGAAAGAGAGAGAAAGCTGTAAATACATGGAGTTATTTTCAAATGTAGCTATTTCTCTAAATTTCTATGTTTATAAAGGTCTGACAGTAACAGTTTAACAGTTTTCAGTGAAAAATTACTGGTGGGTTTTGTCGCCTCAGCCCATAGGTTTAAATGGCCTGGGACTAACTCTGTTAGCTTAGTTAGAAAGTCGCTGTCTAACTAGAGCATCTAAATAATCTACAAACCCTATAGTGAGGAGACATTTCTATAGCCACACTCCAAAATTTTGTGGAAAGCCTTCCCAGAATAGTGGAGCTTATTAGGGGGCAGCTGTGGCTAGTGGTTAGGGAACGGTCTTGTGATCCCTACAACAGACAAGACACGACTGAAGTGGCCTTCAGCAAGGCGCCTAACTCCCTAACTGTTAGGTGTCCACATACTTCTGGCCATTTAGTGTAGTACACTATAAAGAATCCCATTACATTGTATGCTATGTGGTAAGCATATATTAAGAATTAATGTTAAGTGTGAAATAAAATTATGTTACTGCTTTTCTGTGGTTTTATTCGCATAAAAAAGCAAAAGAATTTTCATTGTTGGGATTTGGCGTACACCAAACCATAGTGATTCTCTACTTCTAATGTTCCTCTTGTCTGTGACCTTTATTTGCACTAGGGTGGAATTCAGGGCTACCACCATTAATCAGTGCTTTAACCACTCGCCTAGCCAGCGGACATGCAAAGGAATTGTCGTCATCTGTAGTTATCTAATAGGGCCGAGTCTGATGATGACTTCAGCTTGCAAGGGTCACAGATGCGGAAATTGG
The DNA here is from genome assembly GCA_028565595.1 of Duopalatinus emarginatus. Classification (NCBI taxonomy): domain Eukaryota; kingdom Metazoa; phylum Chordata; class Actinopteri; order Siluriformes; family Pimelodidae; genus Duopalatinus; species Duopalatinus emarginatus. The sequence continues at coordinate 11,067,029 of JAOVVF010000008.1, read as the reverse complement.
CACAATAAGGTTAACATTTGGTTACAGAACTGTGGAGGCTTTGTGGGAAAACTGCAGCAGGTAGCTCAGGCTAAATCAGTTCAGCTGTGGAATGACCCCAAATGTGTTGCGCATATTAAGCTCTAACAGCCTGCCCCAGGGGCCAGGAGTCTATAAGAGAGTGGCTACACTACACACATATACAAAATGACCATGTACTCACATCACACACACACACACACAAACGCAAAATCTACCTTATGCTCACTCTCCCTCTCTGCCTGCATTGAAATGGACTTCCCAAAGCCCCCATTCATCTTTCTGACAGGCATGGCATCGATCGGCGCAGGGCGCGGGATGCAATTCCGGCCCTTTAAATGACTCTGTGCCCTGCCACTCCAGTGTGGCTGAAGAGCGTTTGTGGAGGATCAGCCAGTTAGCTGCACCAGAGCAGCTCAACAGCTCATAACACGCTGAGGCAGAGAAACCTATTAGTGCTTAAAAGCACCAAAAAGTCCAGCTGATTTAAAGGCTCACTACTGATTTCATTGAGGGCTACACTGGATGTTTGATATTCCATGTATGTACCAGGGTCAGGAAGACAGAAATGATCAGCGGGCGTGTTTTACATACTCAATGAGGAAAACAACAATTGACATATCCACCATAATTATATCTGCAGAGCATATGTACACTAACAAAGCTATTTTAATCACAGTATCCTACTAGACCAGATTACACTGATCAGTGAGAAATAGTGGTTTAGTATTATAGTAAATCGAGACATGCAAAATGCGACTCACTAGCTAAGCTAACAGAGTTAGCCACGGGCCATTCAAACCAATGGGCTGAGGTGACAAAACACACTAGCATGCCAGATAAGATTTCCCTCTGTGTACTGAAAACTGTTGAATTGTTACAGACAAACCCAAAATTTTGGCTAATAAATGGGTAATTAATTACATTTGTATACCTTCAATAATATATATATAATATATAAAAATTTGAACTTCGTTAGCTCAATGCTCTGCTTCTGTCCATTATATTAGATTTCTTTGTGAGAAATAAAGGTATGCCAGACTGAATGCTGGGATTCCCTTAGTGGCCGAGGCAGCACCTGGAGCTCCCTCAACATGACGTCAGAATAACGGTGGTGGTTGGTGTGATACAGTGGTAACATCATTGGGTTTCAATGTGAGAGACCTGGTTTCATTTCCCGCTCTGGGCAGCTAGTCTGTGCTACACCAATAAGGGTCCTTGGGCAAGACTCCTAACACTATGTTGGCCTACCTGTTACACCTGTAACCTTGTAAGTCGCTCTGGATAAGAGCATCTGCCAAATGCCGTAAATGTAAATAATCGATCAGAAAATGTCATCTCAGTACGTAGCATTTTGAGACATCTAAGAATCGAGACAGTCTTGTTTTTGAGACAGACCCTGAGAATGTATAACGAAAGAACAACCTCTGGGAATGTTGTACTGTAGCATCAACACCCAATCAGACAGCTTGCACACTAGAAACGACTCATCAATGACAATGTTTAGCATTTCCATCTCCATTCACATTAATCTACTCTTAACGTTATAGAACGTTATAGACACCGGCTGTCAAAATACACCAAAACAACCCCAGTCAAAAAAACGTAGTGGCTCCCAGGCTTATCACATAGTTCTGCAGTTCTGTTCTGGATTACAAAACCTCCTCCAAACTGATCAGTGGAGTAATACTAGGTTGTGGTCACTGATATCATGGCATCAATCGACAGCACTAACTAAGCTCATACCTGATGCTCGCTGACTCACTGCTTCCCAAAGAACTTAATCTAAATGTATATACATGTAATGAAGCATATTTTGAATGTCAGGAGTGCAGGAGGAGATTCTATGTAATGTTCAGCCGCTTTAAACTTCTAAACAGGAAGTGAGAATAACGTCAATACAAAACAAATCAGACAAACATCTGAACAGTTTTCATCTCCTGAGTGAAAATCTCCTTTCATGTCAGATCATGTCTTGCCTCAAGATACGGATAAGATTTTCTATAGGACTAGATTGCCTACACACTATATGACCAAAAGTATTTGGACACTGACCATAACAAACTAATGGAAACACACAAGTGTACAAAAAGTTGTTTGATTAGCATAAGCATATCCCTGTGAACAAGCTCCATGTAGACATGTTTTGTCAAGGTCGGTGTTGAAGAACTCGACTGGCCTACGCAGAGCCCTTTGACCTCAACCTCACTGAACTCCCTCTGGGATGAACTAAAAGATCAGCTATGCGTCAGACCTCCTTACCAACATCAGTGCCTGACCTCACTAATGCTCGTGGCTGAATGAGTCCAAATCGCCACAGCCACGCTCCAAAATCTAGTGGAAATCCTTCCCAGAAGAGTGGGGGTTATTATAGCAGTAAAGGGGATTATATCTGGATTGTGATGCTTAAAAAACCTGATGTGTCCAGAAAAGTTTGATCTAAAGTATTAATGTGACTAACACCAGGTATTTCCAGATGTAATATATAGAGAATAGAGTTTATATGTATATAGTGTATGTATAGAGTATAGAGGGTCTATTTCCTGTCCTCTACAGTAGCACTTTAACTTCATTTATTCCTACTGACATTAGTCATCTGATCTGAATACAGGACTGTTGTTTGGATTTGTAAAACAGAACTCTTTATGACTGCAGTAAAACCGAACTGATTATTCGATTACAGGCTCCTAAACGTTCAACATAAATTGTATATCCTCAGCATTTGTATAGATTTTTATAAAATGAGTCCGAGCTCAGCAAAATTTGTAGTCAAATCTGATTTATGGAGTTACGCACACAATCTATGCATGAATGTAAACTCATATTTGTGAATATCTGGAACATTAATATAGACCAGTCTATATTATATATATATATATATATATATATAGGTGTGTGTATGTGTGTGTGTGTGTGTGTGGTTGTCTTCTCTCTGCTACATTTTGTATTTAACTCCCCTACTGTTGCCTTCTGTCTGCTTCCCTCTCCAGCTGTCTGTCTCTTTGCCCTTAGCTCTCTCTGTCTCATTTGGTGTCTCTCTGTCTGGATGTCTGTCTCTCACCCTCTGGCTTCTATCGCTCGCTCTAGGCATCCTACTGTTGTGTCTGGATCTCTTTTCTTACCTGGTCCTGGTATTGGAAAAAAAAATACCAGAACAAAACACTGAAATATGCATATGGACACAAATGATTTTCACAGTCATCAATGTGAAGTTTTCAGTGTGTGTGAATAAAATAAAACATGACCACAAAGTGTACTGTCGTACTAGAACGACAGGCTGTGTATTTCTTCCCCATTAGCAGGATGTTGTGTATTACTAAATCAGGCCAACCACCAAATCGAGTCCAGTGTTGTGTAAAACAGGTGAAACCCTGCACATGCAGACTAGCTGACAGACTAGCGGTTTCAATTACAGTCCAAATCAAGACCAGCACCGAAGAAATTTTAAAAGCCTGGGTTCATGCAGGAGGAGAGGATATTACTGGATTTGTGCTTCTTAGGAATCAAATAACAAGGCATTATCTAAAGGTTGCAGAAAGGACGTCAGTGTGTCGCATGGAGGAGAAACTGATTTAAAACACCATCCAAGCAGGAAAGAAGCACGTCAGCTAACCACACGGTCCACTTCAGCACAGGAGCAATTTCACCAAGAGCGCGTGTGTGTGTGTGTGTGTTACAGAGATGTCTCTGGACTTAACAGAAATAACCTACTAATAAGTGTATAGGGTTTTTTTTCCATTAGGAGACCAGAGTCTATACTGCTGTACCCCCGAGTCCTCACAGTTTAACATATGCTGATATAATCAAATGCCTCTGTCAATGTGTTTGCATCTATCTTCTATTAACGGTTATTTATAAAGATCTGCTTCATGCACTAACTGTAGTAATACACCAGTTGCAGCTCAGCCGCCGCTGCTGCTGCTGCGTATAAACGCTGATTACACACGGCACGGGTAAGTGGACTGATGTAAGGATGCGTTAGCAGTTTTGTTTCTGGAACGCTTAAAATAGGACTGAAAATGTGTAGCTGTCTGCACAGCTCAGGGCTGAGCATTATCGCTTGTGTAGCTATTTATTTATTTATTTATTTATTTGTATATTAACGTGTGGATCTGAAAGGACATATTTAGCCTTAATGTGAAAGAGAAGAAAGCAGTGGATAATCTTTATAAGAGCACTAGTTCAGCTTGTCATTATGTTTACTGGAGACGTTTTAGAGACACTAATTACACTGTAGAAGAATGAGCTGAAAAATGGGAGATGATAAATACTTGGGGGGGATTAACGCAGGAATCTGAACCCATATGGCCCGGGTTACAGCACACTTTTCTGCTCTGTTGGGGCATATCTGTTACAGAGTGACTGCTTCACTACTGTACAGTCTTCCTATGTTGTGTATATGGGGGAGAGTAAGAAAAAAAAAAAAAAAAACGACATCCATATGTGGCTTCGCTGTGCCAAAATGACTGCGTTTTACTTGTGAACATTTTCAGTTTTCTATTTCAGCATTCATGCGGTGCTATCCCGCAGAGAAGAGAGAGAGAGAGAGAGAGAGAGAGAGGGCTGGAAGGAGAGAGGTACAGCAAACAGTCAATACCTCAGCAGCCATTAATCTCACTGACAACAGCACATTCGCATTCGTGTGTTGGGGCTGTAATCTCTGTTTGTCTGCTGTCCCACGCCTACGAGTACTCTGTTGTACAACTGGACTTCACAAAGGATATACATGAATACATTGCAGAGTTCAGGGCACACGTATTCTTCTCACTCTGCAACTTTCTTCCTCCAGAGAGCTGTGTGTTTATGTGTTTTAAAGCCACACAGGAAAACAAAAAAAAGAAAAAATGTTGTGCACAAAAACATAATAAAAATAATTTCTGTTTTTTTTTGCCATTACACTGTGTGGGTGTGTCCCAAATGATCCGATTCACTGAACATTTCCCTCAGTACTTCACCTTCGGTCAGTCGAGAAAAATTGATGAGCCAGCTGATTTCACAGGTCATGACTGATGTAACATGAGGTGGACTGTATATCCCTGACATGCAAAGCATCAAATTGAGTGTAATTTCAGAAGAAAAAAGGACTGGTATGATGTGTGTGCACTGCAGTGATTATATCATGGCTAAAATATAAGATATAAAATAATTATGGCTGTCAAACGATTAACAGTTTTAATCACGATTAATCGCAGAATTTCATATAGTTAATCTCGATTAATCGCATTTTTTAATCTATGTAAATGAATAAGGCTTTAAAGTGAAATGTTACAATTAAAATGGTGAACACG
>JAOVVF010000008.1:11015064-11032817 GCA_028565595.1 Duopalatinus emarginatus | reverse complement strand
AGGAACCAGACTCATAAGGGAACCCATCCTCATTTGGGTGAGACAGATGTGTGAAAATAAACAAAAACAAAAGTGCATAATCTCAGTATGACCATCCTTTACTGAAACTAAGAGGCTCAAACATACTGCACCAGTTTGTCAAGACTGGTGTTGAAGAGTCCTTTAAACCCCACTAAACACAGACTTGCCCAAAATCAGTCCCAGCCTCACTAATGCATTTGTGGTTTAAGGTCCATAAATCCCCAGTCACGTTGGAAAACCTCACCAGAACAGAGCAGGAAAATGAGGACCGACTCCATATTAATGCTCACAGTTTGGTGTTTAAGTACATATTGGTGGAACGCTTTCACGTTTTCACAAACCTTTGGCCATGTGATGTGCCATATATCTTATCAAGGCTGGCGTGTCATGCCTGCTGTACAGTAATGCATAAGACTAGAAGCGATTAACTATTACTATTACCACTACCTTTTTCTGCGATGGTAGGTTAAGAAGGTCCTGTGATCAAATCCCACCACCACCAAGCTGACACTGTTGGCCCCTTAAGCAAGGCTCTTAACCATCAACTGCTCAGTTGTATAAATAAGATAAATACAAATTGGTCGGAACTTAGTATAGCATCCGCCAAAGGCCATGAACGCAAAATACTTATGTCTTGTTATAATGTCTTTTTTCTTCACAGTGTCCTTCACTGCCTTCACTGTCGTGTTTGCATTGTCCTCCTCTTCACCTTGTACTGCTGTGTTTTGAAGCTTGTTGTGCAGAGATTTATAGGATATCTTTCTGTAATCAACCCAGAACAGTAAAACCAAAAACAAGTTTCATTGAAATGAACTGTAGTATGTAGTATCCTCATAAAATATCTGCCCTACAGTTCTACAGAGCTAGAAGATAACACAGCACAAGAGGAGTCTCACACTTCAGGTTGGGAGTATTAGCAGATGCCACAATTATCTTTACTTACATTAATCAAGACCAGATGGTAAGTGAGCAAAAAATATCCCTGGCTCCAATTCTGCAGATACAAAAATGTGCATGTCTGGGGAATATTAGTATCCATCAACTCTGGCAGAGCTTTTTATGTAGTAGAAGCAAATTTGACTTCACACACATGCCTTGTGGATACTGTCTAAGAGATTAGAGGCATCCTTTATTCAGAGCATGTCAGTGTACAATGTCAGCACATTGGCACATGTTACCACTGAGTATTCAACATCATGCAGAAGTGTTACAGTAACATGGGTGTATTATGCCGGTCATGAGACGAGTGAGATGAGGTTCTTAATAATACATCAGTTTTTTATGTCTTAAAGCTTGGAGTGGCTCTCGTCTCCAGTGAGGGTGAGACAAACAATGAGAGTATTAAACTGCTCAAGAATCAAGACAGCAGCATCAGCAAAACCGGGAAGACGTGAGACAGATGGTCTGAGGACTACAGACAGAGATCCTTGTTTTAGTTTTTCTGTAGCAACGCTACAAAAACGTCCTCATGTAAAAACAGATACGAGCTGAGCTCTTGCCAAAGACATTCCTCCTTTATAGAGTACAGAGAGGCCATTAAGCACTTGATTAGCATTGGTATCAGCTAAAAATCAGTTTGTATTGACTACGGCCAATGTAAACAATACCCCCATAGTTGCTGAAATAATCAATTTAAAGAATAGCTTGCAACAATGAGCAGTTTGTCTTTGTCTTTTGGCTTGAAACCTCCCCAGAACATATAGTATAGTACATACTGTGACCCGTAAACCTACAGCACTGATATCATGTTATTACCAGATTTAGTTCCCAGGTGCTATGCCTTCATGTCTAGGTGACTATTTTTAAGGCTGGACCTTATACAGTGGTAACCTGTGCCTTATTTGTTCCCATACACAAGGAGGAAGTAGTGCAGGGAAGCAGGACCGTATGAGGACTGCAACATCAAAAAACAGGAAAGCCACAAAGATGCTACAGTAACAACTGTTTAGATCTTCATGCACTATAACAAGTAAATAAGTGACGAATCAAGCGCAAAAGTGCGTGACAGAGGGAGGAAACAGAAGTGGGCAGATGGAGTGAAGCTGGGATTTATAAAGCTCTGCTCATGGCTGGTCATTGTCCAGCAACTCTAATTCCAGGTTGCCTGGAATGCAGATGCTTAGCTCTCCTGGGAGATTACCAGATAAATGCACTCTAATACAGAACAGATGCAACAAGCCCAAATATAGACCTGCTAATACCATACAGTTACTTCCGAGCTGTGTGTTTAGAGGAATAATTTTGACAATGCATGTAGGTTTCTTCTGTTAACCTGCTAATGTTTACCTGTAGTTAGACAAGCTTAAGTTGAATGAACTCAGCAGTGCTTGGTTAGCATTCGGGTACTTCAAGCACAGTACTCACTGATGTATCATTCTGGCAAGTCCTCCAACATAAATCTTAATTAGGTACTGTGTCCACTAGTATTTTGGTTGTGTGTGTAAGCATGTTGTACGTTAGGAGTCGACCATACCGAGCCTGTTAAAGGTAGCCAGGTTTGGTGCCCAGCTGTGGCGAGATTAAAGTGTTGAAAGACAAACAACAAACCTTAATTGAAACCAATGTCATCAGCTGTTCCTAGCTGGAAAGCCGGGCCCAAAATAACAGGGCAAAGCTCCATGAATATTAATCTGTATTGTTGTGGAAAGCTAATCAAACATCATTAATCTGGATATGCATGTCTTTGTAAGCAGTCCAAAAGAGACAAACAAATGCATTCCACTGCCAGATGCAGCTCGGCGAGTCACCTGACCCCAGTGAACCAACTGTCCGAGATCGTGGTCCAACATGCAGAAACAAGCTGGGAAACATTGACAGATGTGGTGTTTATCAAAGTAGTGGAAAACAAGCTCGGGATTGTTTTTAGTCTGAAAGCAGATCCTCAGGGCTTGTATGCTTGTTACTACAATGAAAATTGGAAGACCATATGACCTACTGTCACAGACACCACGCCGGTGTAGCCTGAATGCGAATGATCTGGGTGGAATTTCAGAGGCATTACCTACTTCTTTGGGCCTCCTATGTAACTTCATCCTAGCAGTGTGTCTGAAACTTGCTGATAGGTTAGCCTTGACTGTACTAGCATCCACAAGACATCCCCAACGGCTCAGGGTTTGAAGTACTGCGTGCACTGGAGTACGAAATTGAGGCTGCCGCAAGTTCAGCTGTTTATTCGTTTTTTTGTTTTTTTTTCTTTTTCCTTTTTCCCCCGAAAGAGTCTCATTTCATACAACAAGGGGTTTAGGCAATTACTTGTGACAATAGCTGGCATGGCAGCCATGGGAAGGATTGATCCAGACAAGCAGGAACCCTGTTTGCTTTATTAAAAGCCATTCATCACCGTGCTTGGGTGTAATGGTGCAGAGAGCATAGCAGGATAGGGGTGAGACTGTGTGCGTGTTTATGACGGAGGAGGACGAGCACTGACACTGAGGAAGCAGTGTTTCATTAGCACACATCTCAGGTTCCAGTGGATGTTAAAAGAAAACTATTCAAGTGCACTACAGCTGCAACAAGAACACCCTTACTGCCTGAGGGCTCGCCTCACTGTTTTCCCATGTCGTCTAATCCCAGCCTATCCCTTATGCACCAGGTTCTAGTACACACTGATCAATATGCTGCACAAACGTAATACACTGCTCTGGGTACAAAAAGGGTCAAGGTCAGGAATGTCTGTTTCCAAGAGAGATCCAGTCAGACATTAACCCAGTGAAGAGTAAGGCATTGTTAGGTTCCTCAGGGCGGTGTCACCTTGCTGAAGGAAAGCCTGCTAAGCTGGTGGCACAGGTAGGCACACGAAGGGCAGAACGACAGAAAGAGACAAGAGGAACAAGGAGAGGATGAGGAGGAGAAGGAGGAAGAGTACAGGCCGAGAGAAAGAACTGACAGGTTCATACATAATTGGGCTGTTCAAGATGCATTTTACTGATAAAGGTCATCACTCGCCAGCTGTGGAAACCATGACAGCCCAACATGGCTAATAACAGTCTAGTGCTATGAGTCTTCAGCATGCTTAAGTACTGAATGACAGCGAGGATGCTTAAACATGTGAGATCTCCATCAAGGTGTAAGCCTGGAGCACAGACATTTACCACTTACTTTATGTGTTACTTTTGTTTGGCTCTTGATGATCCACAGCACAATCGATTGCAGAAGTATATAAAATGCATTGTCATACTGCTAAACACCAACCAGACAACATGCAATTACAAACTGGTCCTTATATCTAGTGACTGTCTCTGAATTTGTGCCTCTCATGCAACATCTTGTCTATGCCAATGCTGAAATGATACACCCACTTCTGATTTACACTCGAGACAAACTGCCAGCTCAAAACACCATCGCGTTTAACTGAGCTCTTTCTTCCCATCCCAAAGACAACCCCCCAGCGGATCTGCAAAATCACCCCCCCCCCCCAAACCCCGTTCCTCCTCTCCATGAAGCACAAACGTGCAAGCCTTGCACTCGTAGGCGGATGACACATAAAGGAAAGCAAAGATCCAAGGAGTCCATTAATGTGTGGTTGGACTCTGCGAATTAGACTAGGGAAGCCTCTGGGTCTGTCAGGCTGGGTTCAAAGCTTCATTATGGCTGTAGCAAGAAAGCGAGCAAAACGGAGCAAGCGTGCCTGTTGCCAACATTCCCAGCAGGCTGCTCTGCTGATGTCAGCACTAAGGTTTTGACATGGCTGCCCGCTTCCTCTGTCACTAATAAAGCCGGAGTCTTTGAAAAAAAGGGCGTCAAATACCGCACCGTCACTGATTGGCAGCGGGAGACTGGTGGAGGCGAGAAAACAGCTTCGTCTGTAATTGAAATCAAACTGCAGGGCTGGCAACTACCAATGAGGCATCGGCTGGGATGCGAGAGTTGCCTTGCACTAGGCTCAGAATAGCTCCTGCTCTCAAAGGCTGGGAAAAGGCGCTTTTGAAATTAGCACTATTAACAACGGAGTCAGAAACCAAAGAGCATGTCACACACAGTGGGGGAAGTGTCTACTGGTGAACTGCTCAGTATAAACCGAGCTAAAAAAAAATTTATAAAAAAAAAAATAATTGAGCAGTGTGACAGTGCAAGGAGGTAAGACAATTAGGTGCTCACTACCCTAAGGGTGGTCTGTACCTCCATCTGTAAAAGGCTTTTGATCATAAGCAGCTTCAATGTTTGAAGAAAAGAGCCCTGTGAAGTGCTGAAAGGCGTTATGATGCAACGTGATGAAGTCATGTCTGTGTGTGGCTCCACTGTTCTGTAGCACTCTTTGAAACGGCTGTTAATTTTACAGGTAGTGCCATACAGCAGGGCAAAGAACGATGGCATTCAATGGCCCTTGGCAGGCGGCTAATCCATTGCAGCTGAGTCGAGGATATGACAGGGTTTGACCTGTAGGGGAGACATGACTTCACTACTCAGACAACCAACAGCTTTCTGCCAATAATTTAATAGCAGGCCCACCAGTGAACTCATGCTATGTTGGCGCCAGCACACCGCGCCTCCAAAGCAGGCCCACCAGTGAACTCATGCTATGTTGGCGCCAGCACACCGCGCCTCCAAAGCTTTTAGAGTAATTCATCCAAAGAGTCAGTTATGAAGCCCATTACGTGTCACGTTTGGAGAAACCAATAGCTATGACAAAAAAAGGTAATAAACAAATCCAACATTATTGTGAGACAGCTACAGTATCATAGTTCATCTCCAATTAACAGACTTTGGAAGTTCACCATCCACAAAACAGCATTAGCTTCTAAAAAAGACAGATGAGTCTTTTCGACCGGGCTCTGCTCCAGTTGTTCTTACCTGCATATGTCACGTTTATTGACAGTGTGTAATGGGTGACCTTTAGCTAGTCCTGAACCGACACATATCTCCGCTAATCCTAACCCTCCACTAGGCAAAGGTCAGATGAGCAGGCATGCTGGGTGACACCAAGCTCATTATATATCTTTGGTTTGCAAAGGAGCAGTTCATTACTGTCACCGGCTGAGCATGCGACGCCTCTCCTTCCCTTATGAAGATGAAATTATCTCAGTGAGGGTCTAGACTAGGACTGGGTGGATAATTAAAATTCACAGTATGAGCAGTGTACAAAACACAGAAATCAGGTTTTTTTCGGGGACATCGCAGGACAAGCAAGTCACCACCACCTTGTCATTAAAAATGACACTAGTTATATACATACAGCTGGTAATACAAATATGGCTAGTTACAGTGATACAGACACAGCTAGTTATACTGATACAGATACAACTAGTAATAGACAAACAGCTAGTTATACTGATAGACACAGCTAGTCATACAGATGCAGCTTGTTATACAGACACGGCTATAACTAGTAATACACATACAGATACAGCTAGTTAGACAGATACAGGTAAAACTAGAGATGCCGTCAAATGTAAAGCAGCTCGCTTTTGTTTTAGGATTTTCTTAACTTTAACTAGCTATGTTTGTTTCACATTTGTTCTTAATTGACAGCACGAGTTAGCCTATGGATGCGTACGGATGCTGTTTAATATTAACTAGCTTGAATCGTTTTCATCACATTTGCTACTTTAGCTCACTTTTCTGTGTTTCTTATCTACCGCTATGTGCTTTACTCAGTGTGAGGATATTCTCTGACATTAGCTAATTTGCTTTTTTTTATAGAATGGCCTCTGGAGTTAGATTTGTATTCCACTTCACAAGAACCAACATGCTAATAGTCTGTTGAAAGGAAAAAAACACCAGAAAAGTACAGTCAGATTTTTGTCTTTCACAGGATCATGACTTACAATTAGCATTGAAACTGAAACATTCTGTTAGGTCATATCTACCTACACACACACACACAGACACACACACACACACACACACACACACACACACACACACACACACAATCTGTATAAACACAGCAGTCTCTACATCCATCCTATTCCTTGTTAAATGTGCAGCATTTAATTAATTCAGAAATAAAGAAATTGATGCCAATTAGCAGAGACCTTCCACAGAGCCTTTAAAATCTGATGCCGCTCAAAATGTCAGATTTTCAAAAACAATTAAACAGGTTCTCATTATAGCTTGCCGACCCTTAATGTGATATATAATGTTCATCAGGACACTTCTATTTCAAGCACAGACTGCTGCAGCTTCTATATACAGTATAAACGTACATGACATGCTAATAGGCACTTGTGCATTTGCTGAGGCTTCAGTTTGCTGGGGGCTGCTGCACTCACTGTGCATTGTTGTGGAAATGACTCGGGTTGATTTATGGTAATTCAGAAATCCTTTGACTAGACCAGGTCCACAGTGAAGGAGATAATGTGGCTGATTCTATTGAGCGTTTAGAGGACCATTTGCTTGGCACAAGTGTTTACTGACTTGCCTTAGCAGATTAAAGCAACTAAATAGCAATGAGATGTAAGAGATTTCACCTTTACACTGATACAGTGCTGGGACTGAACAGTGTATGCTCTTACTGCGCCACAGATACATGACAGTTAAATACAAATAGCTATTGTATTCTATTGTATATTGTATAATCTGAAGTAGATGCTTTATTTACAATTCTTTCCCACTTCTCGTTGTCTGGCCAGCTTTAAACGTGCCACATTCTTTTAAATGTATAGTTTCAATCACTGTTTTTAGATCATTTAAAGCTTGCAGCGTATTGATTTTAGTCCAGAATAAAATCACGGCATCATCCCCGACACATGGTGCTTTCAGAGCCCAGACCACCAAATGGCAACTACAAGCCGGTGGCATTTTAAAATCCATGTCCACCTTTGTTTGAAAAATTTCAAAAGGTCATATCTAGCTGTCACAGTGTGAGGAAGAATTCTGGATGAGAGCAAGCGAGTGAGAAAGAGAGACAGATAGACCGATTGTTCCGAGGTTGGCGAATAGGAATGATCTGCCACTAACAGAGCTACAGACAAGATCCGGTTCGATTCTTCAGACATCACGACCGGGGATCTGATCTGCTTAGTGATTGAGACTGTTTGATAGACACAAGGAGCCAAGAAAAAGAGATGACGTGTGTGTGAGATAGAGGATTCACATCAAGCTGAGAGAGTGTTTGGATTTTAACAGGAACTTTTGCTCACAGGCTAAGATGCAGAGAGATTATAAATAATAACAAGGTGTTGTTTAATCAGTCAAAGTCATCCCTCTTACAGCCACGTTGCGATGCTCGTGTCTACAGCTCGCTATTTTAGAAAGTGTGTGTTTGAATTGTGGACCGCTGATCTGGTCAGCAGAGCAAAACAAAGTGGTCTAGCAGGCTGACATTACTTTTATTTACAGGATTTCACTGGCAACTGGAACCTACACTTGGCATATATATATTAATACATGCCCACTCTCTTCTGACATAACCCCCAATTTATAGTTTTTGTGCATATATTTTAAGCAATTTAAAGATCGAGACTTGCTGCTTAATTACAGTGTCTACACATAATTACTGCATTTCAGCATTAAATCATAATCCAGGTGCTTCAGGAGTTGGCTTTGCCCAGGAGGCAGCTGTCCTAGTGCTGCCAGGCAGAAAAAAAGAGATCCATGGGAGGAGGCTCTTACTGCATCATTGAGAATAGGGATGGCTGATGCACCCTATGCCAGGCCAGGCACAAAAAAACCCAGCTGGCAGCTTGCCTCCAGTCCAGTCAAACCAGTCAATCTCAGCCCGGTATTTGTCTTGTTCGTCCCCTGTGGACACCACCATTTTCTTCCACTTACCTCATTATTTGTTTTCCGCTTTCTTCTTTGCCAGGCACAAAAAAAAAGAAAGGAAAGAAAAGGAAGGTTGGGGGTCCCATGACAATGCAGATGGACAGAGAAAAGGACAAACTGCCCCGACACCCCCCCCCCTCCCACACCAATCCTGTTAACTGCACCTACAGCACATGACTGGCATTGTTGTATGAGGTAATTAGACTGTCAATCAAGTCTCGCAACAGTGGCCTCTAGGTCAGGAGGAGGACATGTATGGAGAGTGTTGTTTAAGATGAATGTGACCTGTGTCTTGTTCCTGTGTCCTTTAAAAAATGATGAGCTGAATGAAATTAGCCTACACTTGTTGCGTGATATTGCGGAAATAACAAAAATAAACATGCCAACACCACAAATCCAGTTTAGACGCTTGTGCTATTTTGTCTCAAATCGGACCTGTCACTACACACACACACACACACACACACACACACACACATATATATATATATATATATATATATATATATAAAGACAAAACCGCTACAGATTAATTTTAGCTGGCCCCTGGTACATCTACAAACGTCTTTGACAGGTGAGGTGAACACTAGCCTATGTGTTATACTTGTTCATGTCCTGCACTCATTCTGATGGGTTTGGGCTCTTCTACAGGACAATGCACCACCACACACGTCTAGAGACGCCAAATTATGGTTCGAGAAACACTCATCTTTTGGGATTTTGCCATTCCTACCTAAGTTACTGATTGAACACATCTGGGATGCCATATAACAGAATTATGAAACGTTCTGCAGGAAGTATTGTGTATACCAAGTATTAGATTTTCTGGCTCTTTAACATATACATACCACTCAAACTGCTTAAACCTTTAGGAATTCAAACAGAAATACATATTAAATATATCCATCAAAATAACTTAGACAAAACATGATTATTACTAGATTTTATTAAGAATAACTGGAATTCCAGATTAATTCATATTTAATGCAAATAAACATATGATGATATGTACATAACATTATTTCTTGTAAATATTTTTATATGTAACAGTAAATAATGTCCATGTTAGCTTGTTAAAGAACTGGACCAGATCTTTGCAAAATCTGATCCACATCCAGCTAAAACGGTCCAGATATCAAATCATGGCCATTTCTAACACAACTAGACAGACGTTGGTTTAATAAACCCTGCGCTCACCAAATCTGAGCTTTTATTAGAGATACTACTATTGGAATAACCTCTATGGCAGTCTTGGGAGGGGCAATTACAGTCCACCGTCTCTCTCTCTCTCTCTCTCTCTCTCTCTCACACACACACACACACACACACACACACACACACACATAGAGGCTCAAACGCACACTGAAGAGGGCACTGGGAGCAGATGCCTCAAAAGGCTTTATTAAATCTTTAATAAACCAACACCACTGACTCACTGACGGCTTTAAAAAAGTAAATACAATCCACACACTTACACAGTCCTCCTGCTATTGTATATGTGTCATTGATCCAGTAAGATTTGATTATCTGAGAATCTCCACAGTAATCCATCTTTACTCAATTCACAGTGCACTTCCTAATCTTCACCATAGCACAGAAAACACACTAACACTTCAGCTAGCCGTCAGTCAAACTGTACAAACACAGCAAAAAAAAAAAGGCACAATAAAGAAAAAGAAGAAGAAGAAGACGATGGCAGTCATGGCCCCTTGCTCCAGTGTTGATGCCCCTCCCTGCCCCCAACCATGCACATCTAAGGAAGGGGAGAGGGAGCAGGGCACTGCTTCAGAAGTCATGAGCTAATGAGCGATGTCCCTAAGGACTGAGTGAGGCCAGAGATTCAAACGCCTTGTCATCTTCTCAGCTCTCCTTTTCATGTTTCTTTCTTGAAGCAACAGAGAGATGCTCCTTCATCAGGTCGCGCTTACAGACCGTTAGGGCCTCGGCATCTTCACCGTTCCGGTTTCGTCCATTTCCTCTCATGACAAAATTTATTCACTTGGAGGAGTAAGTGAAAAATCTGGGTCTGTATAGTCCCGAGGGAGGACTGCCCTTTCCAAAACCTTGACCCTGTGCGCTAGTAAATATTTCTATTCATTTCTACATTCAGATCAATTTATTCCATTACTTGCTATTACAGTCACAGTTTCTGTACTATGTGTATAACGTCTTCCTTTCTCGTGTAATTAACTTTAGTTTTGTGCCACTCTTGGGGGGGAAAAAAAACAGGCACCAAGTGGAGTATGGCGTCTTGGTTAATTCACTGACAGCATGGTCTATTAGCATGCATCCGCTAATTAATGATTCTGGAGTATTTACTGAGACTGCATGACGTTCGATGCTGGTCTCGTTAACATCCATTTCCAGCAGTGTGAAAAGGCTCAAAGGTTTTTTTTTTTAATTCTTTGTTTTTTTTTTCTTTTTGGGATTGCGCATTAACAATCAAAAAGGAACAACGCGAGGAGCTCGATACTTCGCTCGATATCGTTGCGTGTTTCAAAGGAGAGCTGAAACATTTGCGGGTGTATCATCCAGTATAATAGCTGTGAAATGTGAGCGTCTGAGCGCCCGCTCTGCAATTTTCTACTGAGAGAAAGCGAGAGAGAGAGATAGTTAGAGAGAGTGCAGGACTGAGGACAATTTCACGTGAATCTTCTGTAATTTTTGTGTGCAGAAGCGATTTTTTTTCCACAGGTGTTGACTGCTGCCTATTGTACTGTAAATAATTCATGCATACCAAAAGCCCGGTCTCTCTCACTGTATAATCATTCCCTACTGATTAAAAAGGTCACGTTTGCTGGGTTTGCTGCTGGGTTTTTTCCGCAAATAACCGTTAAGTTGTTAAGTGAACTGACAACGCGTGCACTTTTCCAACAACTCAAATATCCACTGCTGTCCGTTTTTGGCAACTCCGCCTCCTTTCCTCAGCCTGTCTCACTGTTTGACCTGGCGTACGGCTAGGCAGAGAAGGAATGCTACATTCCAGCTGAGTTATTGTTTCTCTCCCATATGGTATTCTCCTTATTACAGTAACACACTTTCTTGCTCAAAAGCACGTGTTTAGAAACTCGTCCATTATCATGTCCTGAAGTGCAAAACAACGGATTTAGAAACAATCTGTCTCCTGCTGTGAGGTTTTAAGAATAGGAAGGTTTGGGATTCATGTAAAGCTTGTGTGTGTGTGTGTGTCACTGTGTGTGTGTGTGTGTGTGTGTGTGTGTATAGTATAGAAGTCTTACTATCTGTCTTAGTGTTTGAGTTTTTTAAACCCAAACGCTGTCAGCAACTAAACATTATGATGAACTTTTATTAAGAAATTCTTTAGGCTGTCATTATCTGTCACTGCTGCTGCTGCTGCGCTAGACAAAATGGGTGACGTGAGAAAGTAGGTCAAAGATGTGTTCCCATCCTTCACTTTCTTTCCCTTGGAAATCAAAAAGGTTCTCAAGGTTCTTTTTTCCCATGCGTAATTACGTTTAGGATATGTATTGATTTTCACAACAAGTAATCTGATTGGTCCACTTTCTGAAGAGCTCTGATTGGATCTCTCTGATTGGATGAGTCTAAATCCTGACAATGCCGCAGCCATCTGTAACTGAAAAGCGACCGAGCCAAACTGGCTGTGCAGTCTGGGTGGGAGAGATGGCGTACTCTCTCTCTGCTATCGTTCACAGTCGCACCATCAGAGTGCGAGCATCTGTGAGCTTGTGTATGTTGAAGACGGCAGACAGCATCGAACTTTAATAGTGCGTTACGTTGCCCTGTGCAGCAGTGGTTTGAAAAGGTGAAATAGTTTATATAGGAGGAAAAAATGGGAAGAATAAAATGAAGGTTTTGGAGATTTGACTTAATATACAGCGTGAAGAATCGATCCATGACAATCTGCTTGGCCCAGTGTGTAAAAACTACAGCAGGCAGTAAAAAGGCACAAAGCTTTAGCAAGTGTGTGTGTGTGTTTAATAGACACCTAGCATGTGATACAGGAGCATCTTCATGCTGCGATGATTCGGCCTAGAAAAAGACTGGCAAAAGCACTGTGGTGACATTATCATTGCTCACAGAAGCAGGCGGGCAGGGTGGGGACGCAAACCATTTCAGACGAATTGCTTTAGAGGATTATTTCAGCAACGGGAAGTCGCAAACACACCGGGAAGCGTGTGTGTGTGTGTGTGAAGGAGGATAAAACCGGCACATTTCAATCAGGGCCTCATTCAGAGATCTGGCCTTATTTAGCTCTGCGGTTGCATCGACACACGAATATGACACAAATCTCCTGAGCTACTGTTCCCCTTCCCATGCATATTCATCTCTGTCTCTTACCTCTGCTGCACTGCTGAGACCCTAAATAAGGCCCTGATGCACATACACACAGGCTGACTCTCTCTCTCTCTCTCTCTTTACCCAAGTCATAATGAACCACTCATTCTTGATTCTTTGCCAACAGTGGCGTCTTCTAAAGAAATCTTTCAGTTAGGGAGGACTAGGGAGAGGAGATTGCCGCTGAAGTCCCATTTTTACAGCATTTCTGATGCACTCATCATCGCTAACAAGACGACGGGTGCTGCAAGAATCCAGGATGAAACGCCTGAACGCATCGAGATGAGCCATGGAAAGGAAAATAAATCAGGACTGTGTGACAGTCAGGTAGGAGAGCAGACATGCACCATCTCCCTGCTCATATATTTTTTTTTATTTAAAAAAATCGGCTCCTTTTGCTCCTCTCCTGAGCGCCGGTGCACACTGAGGATTAAAGACCGTCTCGAGCCTTACCAGAACTCTAACCCCAGCTCCACAGAGATCCGCATTTATAGCTCCAGCGTTAGTGGTGTGAGATTGTGGGACGTCTCCTGGCCGGGAGGTGTCACAGCGTAACCGTTTTAACTGTGACATCAGCTATCGTACGAGACATGTGAGCATATTGGTGTCTTTTTGTGCAGGACCATCTGCTAAGGATGTTTAATTGACAATAGTGTTGTCTTACAGCTTGACAGCAGGAGACAGAAGGACGGGGAATATAGGCTCATGCAGTTGTATGTTTTTCAATTAGCTGTGTTCCTAATTGGATTGCAGGCAAAAGCAACAACCCGCCTACACTGCATGCCTCCATTTCTATACACAGGGGTGAACAAATGATATATTTATTAGCTAACACACTGGGTGAATGAAAGCTCCAATTTTGTTGCCCAGTACCGTGTTTGGTTGCCCCGAAACCTGAGTGGGATGAAAAATGGTAGCTGACAGGCTTCAAACAATCTATTCTTAATACTACCACAACAACTATTGTTTTTTTTCATGATTTATATGTGGAGTTTTTAGCTTTAAAATGGTATTGTATTGCGTAATTTGTGTTTCCTTTTTAGCCTGATTTGCTCTGATGCGCCTTAGTAATGTCAACCACTCATTGACCACTGAAGAATTTGACCTCTGCATCGTACTCATCCTTGTAGTGAAACACACACATACACTAAGGGGCAGTGGTCACACAAGCCCGAAGCAGTGAGCAAACCTATCAATGGTGCCTGGGAGCAATTGGGGGTTATGTGACTTCAGTCATGTTTTGTCGGTCAGTTACAGGGATTGAACCTTGAACCTTCCAGTCACAAGGCTGGTTCCATAACTGCTAATCCATGGCTGCCCCGTGTACGGGATGCTGTTACAAAACATAAACATCGCGATAGTCTTATAAACAATAAGCTATACTGCACACAGGCGTAATAGCTAGCAATACAATAGACTAACTACTTATCCAGTAAAGTGCATTAAAGCAAACATATGTGGCACATGACCAAAAACAGCAGCCAATGTTTCAGGTTGTCCCTTGCGCCCAGTCTAGAGATCTGCCCACTCCTGATACACACATCCTCATCCTCTGTGTGCTGAGAATGTTGGTGAGTGTGTGCTATTCTCTTTCATAACTAAGCTTTCAGGAATATACTCTTTTCACCCCAGCATCCCTGTAGCCATGCGCTGACACGTACACTAGGCCACTACAAATGATCCCTATCGTACAGATATATACATCTGAACCAACCCTCCTGAGCTTGGATACTCCAAACACATTTATCAGACATCAGACAACACTCACTTGACACCAAAGTATCTACCTCTACCATTCTCGTCTAATTCCTCTGATTGGGAATTATTTCAGCACTGCCATTTTTTTTCCATGGGTCGTTCCTGCTATGTAGCTACACTTATCTTAATTTGAAATAGCCCAGGTGGAAGTAGACTAAGTAGCTGATAATTATGATTTCACCTCTTCCTGCTTTTTCACTGGCCGCCCCTGGCCTTCATTAATTGAATCAGTTCCAGTCAGTGATCAGCACTGAGAGAGCGATCCCCTGTTCGCTGCCTCGGAGGTAAGCAACTTACTGAAGCCTGTAACATTGTGCGAGCTGATAAGCTCTGCTCCGTGCCCCTTGCAGAACTGAGAACGGGACGCGTCATTTTGGAGATTCGCTATCCAAAGATCCAAAGACAAGGCAGTGTTGGGGGAATCCAAGCGTTTGACGTGTGGAAGATTAACCGCTGTCTAGAGTCCAAGTTCTATATTTGGTAGTTCCCATGTGGCCGGTGGGTCTACAAAACCGTTGCAGATATTGCCACAAATGAGCACCCGAAAAAAAAAAAGCTCTTGGAACTTGAGAGGCCAGTAAGTCTGGACAAGATGCAGTCTGTGGTGAAAATTGGACGCATGTTACGGAAAGCAGTCAAGCAGATTAATGATTCCTGTAGAGGAATGGAACATAAAGGAGACTAAATCCTGACCTGCTCAGAATCTGTCCATCTGACAGATTACATTTGTGACCAACAGTCATGATGCTTCCATATAACAATCTAACCAGAACTTAAGAGTGAAGAGGCTCAGCGTCGACCCAAAGAGAAGGACATGTTCTCGACTTTATCCTTGCGCACTCCAAAGCCTCTCTGGTGCTCTTTATTTTGGTTACACGAGATTAATACCTCTAATCTGCTTTTGGTGCTTAGCTGGATAAATGAATGCAGGCTTTTGCGAGCTGAATGACTCTGTTTGTCATTTCCCTCTCTCGTTTTTCCCTCTCTCACCTCCTTGCTTTTTCTTTCTGTCATTGCCCAGGGCCACTAACTGCACTAGCCCATCAGTCTCCACAGCTGGAAAGACAGTGAAGGACAAATCAACTGGCACAGCGATCTTTATGCTAATGTGCAGATACAACAAGCAGGGCTTTTTCTACACCAGGAATCTTTTTTAAAGATTTGTATCAATCAGCAGCAAATCCTCTATATACCAAATATCTTTAGCATCTTTCTCGCCGTTATATTCCCAGAAGGACAAGCAAGATTAAAGATCAAACATGTCTGAATGATCTTGAATCGTGAGCTTTAATCAGCACCACCCTTCAACAAAGACCAAGGAGAATCAGCCGAGTTCACACACTCTGGCCCTAGCACACACACATTCGATAAGACAAGCAGAACTGACTTTATAAAGGGCGTATCATTTCTAGTCTGAGAAGCAAGCTTTCTTTCTTCTCTTATAAAGCTGAGTCCTGCAGCTTGGCTGCAGGCAATAATGACACTGACTGTGCATTCTCCACCCACTCATTTGATCCAGGACTTGATCTGATCTTGTAGCCGATCCAACGCACACAGCTTCCGCTTTTGTTATTTTAGGACCTCTAACACATCTGCATCCTCATATCCTTGTACTACAAACGTTAACAGAACCGACCGAGGCTCTGATCTGAAATCAGTCGTCGACCCGAAATGTCAATCTTCACTCCAGATCTTCAGCTGTGGCTCGAGCGAGAATACCACCCATGTTTAATAAGGTGCCCTGACCATACTGGAGTTGGTGTTTGTGATTGTTAGACCGCAGTTAGGCTTGGATCGTACGGGCCCTTTCATGCAAGAAGCTTTCATCCTGGACTTGAATAAACAGAAAACATGACTAATGCCTTGTCTGTGCTCTTCTGAAGGTAGCATGCACTTTCAGCATGAAAGGA
This sequence comes from Duopalatinus emarginatus, assembly GCA_028565595.1. Lineage (NCBI taxonomy): Eukaryota > Metazoa > Chordata > Actinopteri > Siluriformes > Pimelodidae > Duopalatinus > Duopalatinus emarginatus. Next base: position 11,016,105 of record JAOVVF010000008.1, on the reverse strand, counting down.
GCGATATTCACCCGTTTCCTTTTCCTTAACGCTGACGATTCTCTCGCGTAACGAGCCTCGTGTGAAAGATCACGCTGCTTAATGATGTACTCAAAGAGAAAGTTCCATTATTTCACTAGATTCGAGCTGCCATCTGAGATCAGACACTCAGAAAAGCCTGGAGCTTCTTTAATCCTACAGCACAAATGCTTTTTTTTTTTTTTTTTTAGAGACGAAAGAAAGTGACGATCCATCACTGTGAGGACAAGGCGGGTCCAAGAGATCTTGTTTTTTTTTTTTTTTTAAATCACTGCTGCATTGGTGATTTATGCTGCATTTTTTTTTACATTCCTTCAAGGAGCAGTTGAGACCATTGCATGCATGCAGCAGAATCAAGTTCCGCTTTGGTCCTAACACGGGCACGACTCTGAGCATCATTTGTAAAAACTCCATATACAAATTAGGTTTGATAAATCCATACAATTATAACCATGATTTAATTTTGTATTAACATCTTTAAAGAAAGGTACAACACTACTGAAGCTCCAGAAACTGGCACAGATTGGTGGTGGCTTCATGATGGGATGTGGTTTGTTTAGCTGGCATTCCATGCAACCCCTGATACATCTACAAAGAAATCCTAAACCTCAAAATACAACAGAATTGGGGATATTTCTACAGTAAGTATGGTGTTCATGACCTACTGAATATTCCCACAACCATTTATAGTTCATGACCCGTAGTATTAGACTGGTGTACCAGGTTTTCTGGCACTTTTCTGGCATTTTCTGGCATTTTTCCAGCGTTATAATATATCATAGTTCTCCTGAGTGTGCTTACAGGGTCACCTTAAAAGACAAAGCCAGGTGATGAACACAAATTGCAAATGAGTGCTCTAAAAAACACACATAACCCTCCAGGTTATGTCATCAATAAAGCAGTTCTTTGTTCGTTTATTTGAATCCCATTCCACATCCATCCATCTATCCATCCAGGTTATCTGAGCAAACATATCACTCCAATCTCCATGCTGTTTTATATTGCCATCGACCTGCCAGATGT
>JAOVVF010000008.1:10997842-11010476 GCA_028565595.1 Duopalatinus emarginatus | reverse complement strand
CTACGGGTGAATCGCAGGGCCAAATTAGAATTTGCGTTAACGGCACTATTTTTTTTATCGCGATAATTTGAGATCGCGTTAATAGGTTATTAATATAGCGTTAACTTCAACAGCCCTGAATTATTTATATACTTAAACATGTTCCGGCTCCTGATTTTTAACATTAGCACACTTCTCATCAATTAGGGTGTGTTCATACTTGAGGTTCTTTTTTTTGTCCAGACCAAAGCATAAAATGATACATTATCATATCTTATTCCTGGTTCACTATGCGTTCAAACTGGCTTTTGTCACATCGAACCAAAAGATGTTAACTAAAATCACATGCATTGGACAGATTTTATAATAATTCTAACTCCTGTACTGACTCCTGTATTGGGCAACGTAAGTAGGAGGAACCAGGCATGCTTGAGTATTCGGTCCCTCTTTGAGTTGTTTGATCTTTGGTCCGTGCTGCGTTCATACTTAACCACACGCAAGCAACACAGTTTAGTGCAACCAAGGTTCACATGGCAACATTCACATTTGTTCAACTGAACCGCACTAACAGAGCAATAGCACCAGACTCTGAACAAACCTTTAACCTTTACTATAGACCACTGCGCCAATAACGGCATTCACTATTCACTATTTGGCCAATAACTAGAGACAACCTACGGGTAATTAGAGGCACAAAGAAGCGGGGTGATGTCAATCAAAGCTTTATCATGCTCACTGCTCACTATTCCCTGCTGCGGAGACCATTTAGCTTTAGCAGGCCCAATCAAGTGCCCTCCCAGAGAGTCTCATCCTGTCCTCATCCTCAAACCAGGCTTGTTATAGGCAGCACGATCAAAACACAAGAAAGACGGCCTTCCAGACTCCTCTACTGCCATTCTCCCTCTCGCTCTCTCTCAGTGTCTTCTCCTTCTTTAAACCTTTTATGTTCGCTTATCTGTGGCCTGTCTAGAGAGAACAGTTCTCTGTGCTCGTCTCATCTGTCTTTCTTTGAACCATTTCTACCTCCTTTAAAATTTCCATCCATCCTTTCCAGTAATAGCATAAACCCTGCTCTAATATTCTCTCTTAATATCGGTTTCTCTTTTTCAGTCCTTCAAATTTCTCTTTCCCTTCTGAAGATTCAAACTCCCAATTAAATCAACCTTATTTCATCCTATCTCTCTCTCCCCTTCTCTCTCACAGAAAAATGAAAGATGATACCAGAGGTGCATATTCAAAAAGAATGGCATGACCTGGCTGCCATATTGCTTTTTTCCTTCATGCTGTATAATTACTTCCTCTCCCTCTGGACACGGGATAGAGGCCAAACAGAGGAACGGCACCACCAGCCAGCCTGTAAGTGCCCCGGGGCAGCACGTAGTTCAGTTCAAAAATCCAGAGCTGTGTTGAACGGACAGGCAAACACCTGCTTTTGAAGGCACCAGGGTGCATCCTCTAGGGATTTGGCACCGGTATGGCCACTGTTCTAAATATATCCTCTGTGCTCATCCATTTCTTTTTCACCTGTCTCTCTGTTATTAAAGTAGATGGCATTGGATACATCGGTACCTGCAACAACAGAACACTGGCAGCCGTCCAGTCTCTGCAGCATATGGCACATCTGGGAAACCAGTCAACACACTGGATGTGTTTTCAAGAAGCACATGACGGGAGTATTCTCAGTCCCAAGATCCATCTGAAGTCTGGTTATGAGTATCAGACATGACAACACATGGTGATCATGTTTGCGTTCTTCTGCCTGATGGCAGGGATTGATTTGGTACGGCTCATTCGTATTGCAGTGTATTCTCGTTTCTTGTATACAGAGTGACAGGAGAGTGGCACGGACTTAAAGTCATTTCCAAGGGATTGCTTTCGGAGCCATAAATATTTCATCCCGAGGAGTCACAGCCAATTTCTTATATTCACCGTAATTAAGCATTCAATCCTGAAGGGGAAACGGCACTGAAGGCCTGAATTAGAGGGCTTCAAAGCAATCAATCAGGGTCAAAGCTGGTACATAGCGCACACAGAGTGACACCGAGTAACTGAGTCCATGAACATCACTTCATCATTAATCAAAACCTGTTGCCTCTTGATCACTGAGGGATCTGGAATCTCTGCTACGAAATCTGATTTTGACATCTACACACATTACTATAATCTCCACTGTCTCTCGTTTCTGGTTTGACTAATGCTCAGGGTTTTCACTATCATGCTCTACCCCAAAGACCACTTTAAAAATGCCAGAGTGTTTGGCACTTAGAGAAATCTCTCTGATGGTGTAAACAGATCGTAACTCTACAGCGCCCGTGGGAATATGCTTGGCGCAGCGATGGTTGGTAGAACCGCAGTGCATTTCCTCTCCACCCACTGCCCAGCTGCCGTGACTCCCGAGCCACAAGGTCGGCTCCACCCAAGGTCGCAAACGGAGTGAGTAAATATCGCCGCTTCGCATCTCCTAAAACCATCCACCCACCCCTTAATTACACGTCCACCTCTTTCTCGACAGGCTCCACTTGAAAGATGGCGTTGCCGCTGTGGTCGGCAGCCTTTAATGCGGCCCTTTTTATGGTTTCGCTCAAAATTCCACCGTAGACTGCAAACGGATGGGAGACGTGTGGTCCGTTGCGGGTTTGGTTACTATGGAAACCCTTAGCACTGTTTACCTGGCCTTATGGTGGGAATATTGGGTTTCATAATGACCTAATGGGAAATCAGATGATATAGTGTGAGAAAGAAGAAAAAGAGACTGCTTCATAAAATAGCAAACAGGGTGTCATCTAGCCTAAGTTTAGCTTCAGAGGACATATAATTAAGTTGCCGGACTAGAGGAGGACAAACTGGATTATACGATAGAGGAGAATTCTGAGGAGAAAGACTCCTTTTCCCTTTCCTTCAGACTGTAGAGCCTGGATACTAATGCGGACTAAATGTGAAAGAGAGAAAACACCTTACTGTATGGATGAATACCTTCAGTAGGCCTCAGTTTTAGCATTTATGAGAGTGTCTGAAGTGCACTGGTGCTCAAGTTTCTGGACTGGCCCACCTGTTTCAAAGTCCAAAAGCATATATCCAGACGGTCCATACTGTCTGGGGACACTGGCCTTTTGTTGAGCTAAGCAGGCAATATGAGAAAGCTCACGTTTCACTGAGAGCTCCCACAGACAGATCAGGGTTTGAAAGGACTTGAATAATGGTCAGACTTGCAAGACCTTCGTGGATGGTCGTCTTCCGAACAAACTGAGATGTGCATGAAATTAATTAGCAGATGGTGAGAACAAATCCTGAAGCCAGCATGGCGTTCAAATAACTCCTTCCTCCCTCAGTCTGCAAGTGTAGCCAAATTTGAATGACAAGAGCCCGTCTGAACGGCGCCCGCTAGCAAGCGCAGACATACAGGATACACTTCAAATCCTGCTAAATGTGATTCCATCAGAACCACTACCACTCACCCAAATTTATAACACACTAGATAGCTCGAATCAAGAACTTCCTCTAGACTTGCCCACTTAATGGTTCGTTTTGCTGTCAAGTAACGACTCGAATAAAATTATGATGAGCATTTAAGTTTCCAAAGCCAGGCTGAAGTTAGACATGTGTACCTAAGCACCGTTCCCATGTTGAGTAGGTTCCAGCTGCCTCGCTGTAAAGTGAGCTATGCTCTAAATTTGAAAGTGGCAGAAACTGGGACACCTACCGTACCAGACCTTGGTTAGAGGGCACACAGGAAAAGACACAAAACTAGACAGAGACAAAGCACACATCAAAATGGTACACAATGGCTGAGGAGGAACGTTCCGATTTCAGCCGTCGTGTCACAGAGGTGCATCCCGTTGTCAATAATACGTTATGTGATTTCACCAGGCCATAGGGGACATTTTGTCGTTCTCTCCTGCCAACACTCGGAGAGATTTTTCTTGTGATATTCTTTATGGCTGAAGTGCCAGTTTTCTCCCTCTAACTAAAAACATTTAATCCAAGATGAAAAAATAAACTAATTTCAAACACACCACACAGATTAGAAAGCACTTCACCAAGCCCACAGCATCATCCCTGGGGAAGAGAAAGAGAGACACAGCAGCCAAGGATTGATCTGAGAAAATGATAACGGAGGCAGAATTACATTTCTCATCTGTCAGTTCACACTTTATTTCATTCTGGTCAAAATGAACGCTGTACTTAAAGCAAATTAAAGCTCTTTTCTATTGGAATTAATACAGTTTACCAAGTTACACACAGCAAGTAATATAAAGCAATATTCTGTCCTCAACCCCTCTTTCCAAAGACAGTTCCATGAAATGAGGTCAGTCTACACGGCCCCATTCTAACCTCAGCTCGCTGTCTCCACTGAGATAGCTGGGGAAATTAGGATGCTGTGACTGAGCCATGGAAATATCCCAACATTTGCAGCGCAGGAGGACATCTGAAACCTGTAACGGCCATAAACCTTTAAAAAGGTAATTACGGTTTCCTGCTCTATGTGCGCTACATATATTCATTTTATTACACTGTCACAGATGTACTGTAAATAGTGTATTGTGTGCTACATAAACAGTCAGTGAATGAGCGACACATTACTAAAACGCTGCTTTGTTCCAGACAAAGCTGAAGGGATGGTCAAAATTCAATTTCTTAGCACCGGAGAGAAAGGGAAAAAAAAAACGACGTGGCATAATTACATTACACAAAAGTGATTTTTAAAAGAAGAGGATAAAAATGGGGCTCAGACTTGATTAACTGGAGCAGCATTCTAATCGGGTTTCTGGGAGAAGCCAATCCCGTGTCTGGCTGTAACCCCCTGGAGGGACATGGAATCGTATTAATGAGAGAGGGCCTGAGCTTTCAAATGAGATCATTCTGACACTAATTTGCCAAACAGAAAACCAACTTAAGACATCCATGGATACACAGCAATGGATAGGGGCATATCAGTAAGCAATGAGCTACCACAAGAAGGCAATTAGTGCAAGGCACACTTTTGCAAAGCTTGAGTGGGTATCTGTTCGGGAAACAGTGTTGTCTGTAGCAGAGGGTGGAGATAAAAAGGCAAATTGGGAACTGTCTGGATGAGGGGGGGAATTTCTTTTTTTTTGATAAGGCTGTGACGGCAGACAGCGCACAAAAACAAGTGTCATATCCACCAGCCGTGATTGCTTATCGAGTCTGTAGGAGTCAGACGCTGTCTGAAACTGAGAGAAAGAGAGACGCACTCGCCCGGTTTGAAAGGAATTGACGAGAGAAAGACAGATCAGAGAAACGCTAAACATTTGTTACTGGCTATCCAAAAGAGTCTAGACCATGACAGAACTATCCGACAGCAATGCATCTACGGATACTAATGTAACATGAGTTAGTCTACCAGTTTAGACCTGTGTACAGAGTAAGATAAACATGCAGATATATTACAGTGGAAAACCAGATCATTAAAAGTGTACAAAATTGGCTACCTTAAGTTAAAAGTTGTGACTAATTCAGCTTTATGAGAACCACCTGGTCTTAAACAACTAAACGATCTGTTTCCAACAGTTAGACAAACACCACAGAAAAAGAAAGCTCTCCCCTACAGCTGCCCCAGAGACCCAGAAGCATACAGAGTGGCCAGACCAGGCATAATGGCTACAGCGGCAGCGCCCATTAATGTGAAGATCAGTAGAAGACCCACAGCAGTACAAACCTCGCTCAAGCTTTGCTGGACTTCATGCTGGCCAAAATGTCAAAAAAAAAAGTTTATTCAGACTGCGTGGGTCCTGAGAGGGAGGGGGTGGTCTAGGATGGACGGACTAGCCCAGAGATTTCAAGGCCAGCTCACTATGAAAATGAAAGCCATGGAAAGTGCTAGGCTGAGGAAATTCTATGCACAGCAGTCTATTATTGTAGGAGCTCTTATTTTCCACCTGGCCCCGTGACGTTAATCTGACATAGGACCCATCGAACTAATGGAGGAGACCTTGTTGAGCTTCACAGCGTGGCTATGCCAAAGAGACTATGTGCACTATGTGCAAGAGTTTTACTAAAAGTACAAGCTCACAGATTGGGACTGTACCTGGATGTATAGCCAACACATTTTTTCCCCCTAGCATACTACCCTCTTTGGCTCTCTCCTTCTCTTTCCAGTCCAGTCTTATTTTTCACGAGCCCTCAGAGAGCAGGATTTCTTTTGCCAGGACAGAAAAGAGAGAATAAGCCAAAAAGTGAATATGTATAAAAACAGAAGGGTTGATAGAACACGCCTGTGTGTACGTATATGTATTTGTGTACATATGTATGTATCAATGGATGCATACATATACATTTATGTATTTGTGTGTAGATGTATATATTCATTTAGACACTAAATAGACAAAGGTATTTAGACACCTACACATCATAGCTATTTTATGATGTCCCATTCTTAATCCATAGGCACTGATAAATGTTTCATTTAGACTCATTGCCACAAGCACCTAGCCATGCAGTCTGTCTTTACAATCATACTATATCTATCATATATATATATATATATATGCCTTGTAAAGCTGTATACTAAAACCTCCTACATTTCTCATTACACTGTTAAAGATAGATGATTCTTCCTTTGATATTTTGGCTTATTTACATCCATTCCAGACCTCAAAGGCCTTAAAAGTGCTGAGCAAATTATCCTCAGAGAATACGAACTTGCATGGACTAAACTGCAAAACTACAAAGACTTACAAAGATTATATGTAAAAATACAAAGAATTTTTTTAGCCAGGAGTCCTAGATGACTCTATATATATATATATATATATATACACACACATTAGGGCTGTCGAAGTTAACGTGATAACGCATTAACACGATCTTAAATTAGCGCGATTAAAAAAATAGTGCCGTTAACGTTAATTGCGTTATTCTAATTCGGCCCTGCGATTCACCTGTAGTTCATGTTGAAGCTTGTCGCGCGTGCCTGATGTGTGACTGAATAAACTCCCTTACCATTTTCTCTTGTCCCAGCAGTTTTTAACTTTTATCATAACATGTGATCGCCATTTTAATTGTAACATTTCACTTTCACAATTGTAACAAGCCTTATTCATTTACATAGATTTAAAAAATCTCATATAGAATTTCATATAGTTAATCGCGATAAAAAAAAATTTATCGTTTGACAGCCATAGTATATATAAATTAGAATTTGCATTAACAGCACTATTTTTTAAAATCACGATAATTTATATTATTATTATATATATATATATATATATATATCCACTGAAGAACACTAACAGTATATGAATGCAGTTAAAGCACTGTAAATGAACCCTAAACAACAGACAAAACTCACGTCCATACTAAGTTTTAAAATAAAGATGCACTCCCATTTTCCCAAAATGGGTCATTGGGACACAGCATATTTCTTTTTGTGTCCAGAAAGAACTGGAGCACTATTTAGTATGCTAGTAAGTGATTTGGGACGAAACACCATTTTGGAGGCAATGTAGTTCAGTTCAGTTCAGCTCTTTATTGCACACGTGGGAAATTTGATTTGCAGCTTGGTATGACAACAACACAAATTATAAAAGGCAAACAACAATAAATACTACACACATATAAAAACAGGAACATAATACTAAAAAAAAAAGGAAAGTGTGTATTTGTTGCTCCTGGCCCTGGAAACCCTATACGCTTGTGCTGAATATAAATTCTTCATTTAGGGGATGACTGATATCACTGGCAATATTCCCTGCCTTCTGGTAGACCCTGGTTTCTGAAGGTTTTCAATGCTGCACTGATGGGCTTTAATGTTTTTCAATGCTACAAGACGACCAAATCCGGGCAAAAGCTATTTGTTGTGCATGCGGCAATATTATTTTCACCATAATAAAATAACTCTGCTTACAAACCCAATTGTTCTGGCTTAGAGTCTCCATTTTTAAGACAGCATTTGCCCTTGTTGCTGTATTAATATAAAATGATAGCATGTGTCCTCACTGATTAGATCCGACCAGACAATTTTTTAAGATGTATATCTAGTTTAAACTGTAATGAAATACTTCGGAATAAGTAATAGAACATGCCGTGTTCTCTGACAATGACTGCCTGAATGATATTGCGCTGACAATCTCACATTGATTTTATGTTAATGTCTACATTGTGTTATGAGAAAGATTGTGGCGAATAAAACACACATGTACTGGCAAGTGGGGAGAAACCACTTCGAACCCCGGCAGAATCTCAGGTTTTGGTAAACGCAGACTTAGACTAAACCCATGCAACTCTATTTTTTCACTGAATGGTCAGAGGTGAATTACAGCAAGCTGCTACGAAGCTCGATGGGAAGCCTCTCCAAATCATGAATATATTTTTGTGCCAAGTCAACACATGAAGCACGCAGAGATTGAGCATTTCACACCTTTGTGGCATAGAAGAATCGGAGAGCCTCCATTCAGAGCTTATTCTCAAGTGCACGCACACACACACTCACACACGCACAGCTACAGCCACAAAATAGCACGAGACAGCATCAGTTGGTGCTTAGAATGGGTGTGAAGCAGTGCTGGAAACTGAAACAAATTGCATTAAAGTCCAGTGTAAGTGTGGATGAAGGAAGCCCCCATGGCCTTTTTTTTTTATTATTTCATTGTTTCACACCTGAAAAAGGAGGAACCTGGATGTAGCTCCGAGGCACACGGGCAGTTTGATGAAAAGCGAGAGTGCTGTGTGTGAAAGTGAAAGAGTGAGTAAGCGACACTAAAGGTAGAGGAGGACTACGCTGAGATGTGAGCGGTCGTGATTCTTGCCTTGCTCGGCTGCTCGCAGTATTTTAAAGGAGTTCAAAGGCGCCACTTACATGCACACATGAAAGACTTACTGTGTGGGTGGTGCCACCTCTACCGCAACGGTTCCCATTCCCACACACGTCTGAAGAGCTATATTTATTATTCTGATTTAACTATACACGTCAAACTGGGATGCAAAAAAAGCCTTGGATATAAAGTTGTTGTTGATGATGATGATTACAAGCCTTGTGGAAAGTTCTGCTGTACACTGCTCCAGAAACATGAAGGTTCAATTTGGTCAAAAAACAGCAACATCTACTATAGAATCTAGTCTAATCCAAGATTTTACAATAAACTGAGAAACTGGCACCATTAATGGCTTTGGGTTTGTTTCGCTGGCATCTGGGAGCCCTGGTTCATCTACAAACATCTCTGACAGGTGGACACTGTGTGTGTCTCCCTTCTGACAAGTTACATACATTCATGTCCTGCATGCATTCTGACAAACAAGACAAACGTCTAGAGACACCAAATTATGGTTAAATGAACACTCGTCCGAGTTTGGGGTTTTGCCATTCCCACCTAAATCACGTGTTATCGAACACGTCTGGGATGCCATGCAGTGTGCTGTGGAGCACAGAAATCCTACACCTCAGAATACAACAGAACTGTGGACCGTTCTGCACGACATGTTGTGTTCATTATATCTCTGCAACCCTACACTCTCATGGAGGACCTATCAAGTATTAAAGTGGTGTACCGATTTTTCTGGCACTCCAGTGTATAACAGCACTTTTGTTCTATGGTTATATGAGTGTATGGCTAACACTACACTCTGATCCCAAGTACCAAACATGCTGTGAAGTAAGAATTTTACTCTGCACTGTGTAATGTGATGAAATAAAGACATCCTCTTCTTCTTTTAATCAAGTCACATTTAAACAAAGCTTGTACTATTTTAGTCTTTCTCACGGTCCTGACACACCATATACCTTCGCTACTTCCTTAACAATCTCACTCTGACTCAAACAAGAAAATATGTCATTTATTTAACGTTTATTAAATATTTGCTTGTAGTTTTTTGGCCAGATTGCTGAGGAACCCCTCTTTGTACTGTCCAGCTGTGACTGATGCTATTAGTAGTAATTCTTCTAATATATATTTTTTATAATCAAAACATTTTTATTACTATGACTACTACTACTGGAGCAGCTGTTGTGCTGTGGTTAAGGAACGAGCCTTGTAACTGAAATGTCCCTGGATTCGATCCCAGTGATGAAGTGCCCTTGAGCATGGCATCTAATCCCCAACTCCTCTCTGGGCACTATAGATAGGGCTGCCCACGGCTCCAGGCAAGCGTGTTTACTGCCACCTAGTGTGTGTTTTAACTGGGTTAAATGTGGAAGTCAAATTCCTCTGTGTGCAAGAACAGTGGTCAAGGAGTGGTTTAACTTTATAAAGTCTCCTGATGCTGCTGTGACTCATCTCTGTGGTCCCACATGAAAACCCAAAACTTTCAGTTTATATCCATGTCTCACCCTGGCTTTAGTGACTCTCTCATTAATATCCCAGACCTCCACCTAGGAAGTGGCGTGTGCTCATACTGAACATGCTTTAACATATTTAGTACTATAAATACAGCTGCAGAAGAGTAATGATTTAAAGTCCTACTCTCAGGTGTCAGTAGAAAAGGATGAGATTCCTTTTAAATCTGCTTCCTTTCAAGGGTTTCTTCCCCATGTTGTCTTTTATTTTTACCTTGCTGCTGTTGCCTCTGGCTTGTTCATCAGGGAACCAAATCTATATCTGTTTTTTTATTGCTTTGTGACAATGCCTGCTGTGACCCCATAGAAACTACTCCCTCGCTCTCTAAGTGCATATAGGTCATGTTTATTTCTTTGGACACTGCTATTCACAAAATCTGGTCAGAAAATTAAAAACAGAGGGCCTGTTTCTATCACAGGTTTGATTTTTCTTACCATGTAAAACTAGCTATGCATTAAAATATAGCTGGGAAGGCGAGATCGCAATTTAGGAGGCTTGTAGTCCTAAATCATGCACAATGTAACCAGTTTAACATACGTAAGCCCAGTATTGTGTTCATTTCAGTAGTTCAGCTAACAGAGGGCTGAACTCATCACCGTCACCCCTGCGTACTCCCATGACGTGTGTTGAATATCACAACATTTTGTACATGTCAAAGTCTCTAAATGTCATTTTCACTCATCTACAAAGCCGTCTGCATATTTCATGACCTGATAGCACAGGCTGTCTGCATATTTCATGATTGCACAAGCCCACAATCCTCTACACGCACAAAAGGCCTGTCCGGGTCAAAGAGTCAGCGAGCACAAGCGCTATCAGATGTCCATATAGACTAAACAGCCGCTTAGAACTGTGCCACTGTGTCTCCATGCCTGATGTCCATTTATAGAGCAGGCTCGCTGGCCTGCCGGACAGGAAAAGCAACGACTGGTGCAGTCTGACAGATAACTGCTCCACACAAAAGCCTGACCTACACGGTTCAATCTGTCCAGAAAGACACGCCTGATCAATCACTGTGTGAAATCACTGTGGCTGGAGTGCTTACTGCTCAATATCGCAGGTCAAGAAATTTAGCGAGGCACCTGTCAAAACACACAGCCACACACACATGTGGGCATTACAGCTATAAACCTGTATAATCTGTACAGCGTGAGTCAAAAGTCACAGGACACATGACCCTCTTCCATTTGGAAGAACTTGCCCTTGTTTAAATATGGCCGCTTTCAAGATGGCAGCCATGTTCCAGACATAGGATGCGTCCGAAATGGCCTAGTCCCAAATACTAGTTAGTATGCAAATCTAGTATGCGACACAATGTAGCGCGTCCGAATACGTAGTACGTATCAGGTAGTATGCGAGGTTCCCGGATGTTCTACTAGGTCGGGGGAGATTTGCTAGTCTGCTCCCCCAGCACACTATCCGAGCCTGACATATCCCATAATTCACTGCGAGTGAACTGAGAGCCCATTTTACCTGTAAACAAGACAGAGAGAGTTTATGATTATCCGCGTAGGCTGACCTGAGGTAACATTTTTGAAATTTAAAGTTAATTAAAATTGAAACTTGGTTGGAAAATTGGTTTTGAGCATTACCTACTGACATTTTCAGAATACCAGATCTTTGATATATAGACAGACAGACTGACACGAGGGTTCCCAATTAAATCCTGAGCTCTGGTTACTGACTGAGTGGAGTTTAGTTACTGTACAGATACTGCTGCAGGTTCTCTGCTTTACCTTCACCTCCTTCCAACACAAATTCAGCCCTAGGTACAAATGTGTGTGTAATTCACCTCACACCCAGTGTTCCAGAATCCACCGTAATCCTGACCAGGACAACACAGTCAAGAAAGATGAATGAATGAATAAATTATTGAATGAGAGTAGATTTTGACTGGAAATGCCTGTGACTGTGATACAGATCAACTGGCCATCACATTACTCTCATAACACATCTGTCTGGTACTATATCACGTTAGCTTCAGCTAGCTGGCAATGGTTAGCTCCAGAATTATTGGCACATAAACATATAACATGAAGAACACAAATCCAGCGAATGACGGTTTGATCTAAAACATATGGTAACACTCAGACTTGAGATGGTTGACGAGAGCATTGGGAATCACCAATAGATTCCATCTACCGTGATGGCTATCAAGTTGGACGGTTTAAGTGTCTGAATGTTTAAAAACATGTCTGTAGCTTCAACGTCCACAAAAATAAATCTGCTGGATCTTGTAGTAGGTTTCCTTTTAGCCTAGACTTATACGAGTCTTATTAGCCTAGATGCCTAACAGATGAGCACCTGTACCTTCCTTTATTATAATATAATAATATTATCACCAAGCGGTGACGGACAGGACGCTG
>JAOVVF010000008.1:10981626-10997742 GCA_028565595.1 Duopalatinus emarginatus | reverse complement strand
ATAACTATAATTCGTCACGAGGCCGCAATATGACTAGGTAAGTCATAGGACCTGATTATGAAAGCATGCTTACAGTTACTTGTACTGACTCAGTTAGTCACCTGGGTCACAATACAGGTGAACATTGTAAGTCTTTTAGTCATCTTTGGTAATCTAAGGGTGACTGTATTTCCTGTTTGGTTCGCAATGCAGACGGATGAGTCGGTTCACCATCACCGTCTCAAACTGTGTATTAAATTCAAATTCACTGAAGGTAAGAGGTTGAGCTAACTGGACTTACCAAGTTGTTATTAATTCATTAACAATGGCTAGCTGGTGTATTGGTATCAATCATGATGGCAAAATCTTATCCAGAGTATTTTTCTCTTTATTAAAAAATATTCAAAATTCACATCACTATGGTTTTTATTTTACTTACTGAAAATAGGAAAGCGTACTTCATGCTTGTGATAATGTATTAAGTTTAATAAAGTATCCTGACATATACAGCATGACAACATGCACAGAAACAAAAATCCACTAAATCTTCCCAGCTTGATCATGGACCAAGTTTAAAATAATGATTCACTCCCTTGTTCAGTTCAGTGAGTGAATCATTATTTTCAAGTTGGTCCATGATCAAGCTGGGAAGATTTAGCAGATTTTTGATGGTGTACTAGAGCAGCCGTTCAGCCATCTAAGGAAAGGTGAAGCCCACAGATGCTAATGCATTTTTTTGGTAGACAGTGATGAAGCTCATTATTTATACAGAATATTCTGATGAAAGCCATTTGACGAAAAGACACATGCTGACAAAGACTCAGCATCAGGCATTATCTGGGAAGGGGGGGGGGGGATGCAATCGGGCCATTAAGCTGCAGAACAGTAGGTGAGAGTCCTCATCAAATGTTTCTGGGCCAGCCCCTGTTTTCAGACACAAGCTTTCCTTTTTTTCCCCACCTGCCTTCGTTTTCCTTCCTTTGGAGTGGAGAAAAAGGGGCTCCTGCTGGATTAGATCCAAGAGGCTGGAGTATCTGAGGCGTTTTTCCACCTCAGTGCACAAGGAAATATGCTGCGTATTGAGCCCTGCATGTTTGCTCAACTGACTGCTTTTTCTAATACCTCTGGGCCTGAGGAACAGCCGTGCTGGTCTGAGACTGAGACACACACACACACACACACACACACACACACACACACACACCAATCATATCAATCAGCACTGCACCGTTACATACTGAAACATCCAACCCTAAGCATTCATATCGCCTCCTGGTGATACCACAAAGGCGTTCAGTCTGACACACACACATGCACACACACACACACACCACATCTACCGCATCCAACTAATTAACTCATCCGCCCGCCTGGGGTAAAAAGCAAAATTGTGTAAATAGGTTTCAATCAAAAGCATTATTGGTCATATTAGATGCTTGGGTGCTTGGCTGAGATGAGCTCTTGCGGCAGTAAACCTCCAACACATCAAGGAGCTAATTTTCTGCACTGCACTGAAAATGTTAAAGGGAAACACCATCTCGAAATGATATTTTCCCATTTGCTGTAAAATGTGTGCCAAGACATTCAACGCAGCCTGCTTTAAAAATGAAAAAGCAAACAGGATTACAGCGACAAGCACGGGATAGATGAAAATATAATACTGGCAGGAATATGAAGTGCAATGTAGGAATTAGGGGTGTAACATGATACCACTATATGTATCTGTGTAGAGATTCAAGCACTCGCATCTGGCATGGACTAAAGTGGAACAAACAAAACAAGAAAAATTCAATCCTTAGAAACGGCAGCATGAAGGGTAAAATTCTGACTCTTCCTCATCACCTGAGTTTATACTACAGATGTGGATGAGACTGTTTTTAATCCTGTTTAGTGTGTTAGAAATGTTGCTTATACCTGAGTTTTCCCTGATTGCACTTTTCTGTTTCACAGTATTGCAATACAAGGGGAAAAAAAACGAGGATTTCTACTATTTCTGCTTTAAGGACAGTACAGGAGATGTACTAATATTACCAGCTGTGTATTCGAAAACTGTGACTATTATAAAACACCCAAACATTAACCAATACTAATATTGGCATAACCTGTTTTTGTAAAGCTCGTACCCAATACACACACACACACACACACACACACACACACACACACACACACACACACACACACACACACTACTGAGCAAAAGACTTTTAGTAATGTTTCCGAATACAAATTTTTTTAAAGATTATTTTGTGGATTCTACATTATTGAATCATATATCACCTTTTTAGACTTCAAACATTACCAAAAATATAATTTTACAGAAAAATGTTTGTCAGTAAGGAAACACCAGATCAAATATCACCTTCAAAAAAATCCAAACAAAGAAAAAAAAGTATACAGAATAGGTTTTGCATGTAAAAAGAAGCAAGTGTGACAGTCAAACCCTCCAGAAGGACCGTGGCAGCTTGTCCAAAACACTCACTAGCACTAACCATCTAATTAGTTTATAAAACTGTGTAAACTGTGCCTGGGACTACTATTATATCAATCTCAGCCATAACATTAAAACGCTACTGCCCTGAAGAGGTGTACTTGGTATGCACTAATGTTTAAGTAGGTATGATGTGCCACCCACATGAAGCAGAACAGATGTTTGTCTCTCAAACATCTTATCGATATGTCTTCCCCAGTTTTCACACACACACACACACACACACACACACACACACACACACACACACACACACACACACACACACGACCATCCACATAATTCATCGGAGTACCAGAAAAACAGGTCCACCATTCTAATACTAGCTAGGGCCACGGGCATGAACTTGATGTGCTTGCAGTAATGAACACAATGCTTCCTGCAGAACAGTCCACAGTTCTGTTGTATTCTGAGGTGCAGGATTTCTGTCTTCCAGAAATCAGCACCTTGCATGGCATCCCAGACGTGTTTGATAACATTATGATCTGGTGACTTAGGTGGGAATGACAAAACCCCAAACTCAAATGTGTGATCCTCTAACTATAATTTGGCATCTCTATACATGTGTGGTGGTGCATTGTCCTTTTGGAAGAGGCCAAACCCATCAGAATGAATGCAGGACATGAAGGGGTGCAACTTGTCAGAAAGAAGGCATATATATATATAGCGTGTAAGATGTTTGTAGATGTAGCAGGGTCGCAAGGAATGTCAGCTAAACAAAACCCATACCATTATGGCACCACCACCAATCTGTACCACTTCTTTACAGTATGTACCACTGGCACCTCAGTGTATATAACAAGAAAATAAAAGGAACCAAATTGTATCTTTGCTTTTTTTCCTGCAAATTAAAATAAGTGGACCGTGTAGTTTTTTATGCTCAATTCACTTAAAGTAGATCAAATAGGTAATGAACAAGCGTATAATTTTAGCCTATATTTGGAAACAGCCGTCTTTATTGTCTGCCAACACAGAGGAGTTCCACATTCCTCACTACTTTTCCATGTCTGTGTAAATATACAAGAACAAATAAAAAGTGCCTGATAAAAGAAATTGTGAAAGAATATTTGGATTATTTGGAATTGTACAAATTCTGTGTTAATCAGTGTCATTGGCATTAAACGTTCCAAGGTCACGTAGGGATGTCATGTAGGGACATTAACAAGCCTACAACCTGACCAGCAATCATTTTTGTGACTCAACCTCCTGAAATAATCAATCTAGCAGCCTAATTTAAAGCACCATGAACCTGACTAGGCAGCAGATCACCACATGGTCATGTACATTTGTCCAGCTCAATCACACCCACATGAAAGTAAATATCCTCCATTTTGCATGACTTGTTGTTGCACCTCAACCTGCCCCCATAGATGAGTTTCCTGTTTACAAACATTACAGATGATTGTAATGTTAGTCAGCTGCTGTAATCAACCTAGATTTTGCACAGTTTGTAAATTCTTGTTGACTTAATAATAACAAATTTTCAGGGTTGAATCTGTTCCGTCTTTTCACTGCATATTAATACAACACTACACAAAATGTTAGCTAACGGTAGTTGACTACTAGAATAGTCTAGTCTTTACTTCGCCCAATTACGTGTTTGCTATTGGCTAAATTTTTTCACAGAAACTTTACTAGCTTGCATACATCCAACCCATCAGTTTAATTGGTCTTGTTGAGTTTTTATGACAGTATCAGGAGCGGAGAATGATGGTACCGTTAGGGCAACTAAACAAAGTCGAAGGTAAAATGTTTATGACAAGGGTAATTTACAATCTGTACCCAAAAATTAAATTTGACCTCTACTGTAAACATGCTGTACATGACAGGAGGTACATGACAAGTTACTCAAGGACTAGGACACTAAAGCAATAGCTAGCATAAATTACACACGAAGCCCCACAATGCTAATTAATCATTAATAAACCAATTCTCATTAATGGTAAGAAATGACCAGGTTCCTCCACTAGTGCTTTACATAAATAGATTTCACACATGTCCAAGTGGCCAGTAATCACATGGCCCAATATATACAATTATCTCATACAGACGCCCAGTGTTTATACAAGAAAATCTGTGTATATAAAAAAATATCCTCAGACATGTATAATTATGTACTTTGAGGTCATGTGCAAGAGATAAAGTTTTATGATACAGGATCAGAGTTTAGCATGTAAAGCCTAAAGACTAAACCGTACGATTAATAGGGGCAGCATGGCATCTAAAATCGTGATTTCACACACTTTCTTCTTGTTGCAATATTAAACGTGTTTCATCCATCCTCTCTACGCTTGGTGCAGTTTATTGCACAATAACTCCTTGTCACTGTTGCATGAAAAGCGCTGCGTTTTGCCCACTGGGTTGAAAGCGCATCTCTGTGATGACGTTGCACAGAAACCAGTCTATACCAGCCCCTGATTCACTCCTGCAGTTTAAACCAAATGTAAACCTCCCTGACAAGCTTTCTAAAAAAAACAAAAAAAAACAACAGCAACAGTTCAACATCTTTACATTTCTCTATTTGTATCCATTCTGTTCAAAGTAAATAACGTATCCGTATTGGGTTACATCGATAGCAGATATTCATCCCCACAGTAAGCGAATGATACCAGTTCTTTTAGCCACAGGCTATCCATGAGGAAACAATGTGCAGAAATATCAGATTATGCTTGTGGCTCTGCAGCTGTAAGAGGAGGTGAACTGCGTTATTAAAACTCCCTGAGCAGGCACCTTGTCTTTGTGTTGCAAAAGTACGATCAAAAGGGATCACTGCCAGGCCTCCTAATAACTTCCATCCACTACTTCCTCAACTGTATTAGCTGTTCAGATACAAGTGAGTTCGAGAGGGAGAGAGGGAAAGAGAGAGAGAGAGAGCAAGAGAGAGAGAGAGAGCAAGAGAGAGAGAGGGACTCTGGCTGCCTGCCTTGTAAGCTTGAATCAGCTCAATTCCACACAAAGAGGTAGGCTGTAAATATACTGGCCTGTCAGAGAACACAGCAGGTGCACCTACTCCTTACCGTTAATCATCCAGCTGGCTCACAAAATGCTCCCTCTTCCGTTTCACTGGGCGTGACAGAACACCTTTACACCATACACTAGAGCACCAGCATCAGTTGCTTTAAGCGTTACGGAGCACTCCATCTTCCCTTCGCTTACTCGTGATGCTTTGTCCCTTTGCATCACAAATACATGACACAGGAGGTCAGAGATTGGAGTCGAAGTGATGGGACTCACTTTTACACAGCGTGTGCAAAGACAGCATGTGTTCGTCATCACGGATTCATCGAAATGTTCCCCGCAAAGCGGTCTGTTGTCAAGCCAACAGTCGGAGAGGTTCCGGTGATGGATAAAATGTCAGAACACGGATAGCCTCTGCTCATAGATCGAATAAATAAAGCAGAAATCGAATGGAGATAAGGGCCTGAAGCTGCTTAGAGGTTAAGAGCTTCCAAATTAGGTTAGCACAGAAGCAATATCACTGCAGATAAGGGTTAAGCCCACTCCTCTAAAGTCCCCACTACATCAGGTCTTATCCTTTTATCTTGACTACCGTAATCAGGGCTTGGACGAGATATTAATCAGGCTCATGACCAAACTAAATAAATAAATAAATAAATAAAAACACAGAAAATTATAGGGCTGTATATTAAAATCTGCAAAATTATTACAAATTATTACAAATCCAGATTCATCCAAAGGCAAGAATATGCTGCCCGAGAAACCCAACAAAAACTTTCAGGGACTTTTATTTTGGATATACAATTCTGATGTATCATCTTTATCATCTTTAAATCAACAAACACCAGGCTGTAAAGTAAAGACCATGCACTCAACGCTTTGACCTCACAGTCTTTTCTGGACTGCAACCCTGATTCAGCATCTCTGACATCATAAATAATTACATCTCTGTCCCCAGCCCAGCCTTCTGTAATAGCTATTCTCTGGGGTCCGGTGCGCTCAGAGTCACTGGTTGTGTATAATGGATAGAGAGGCTGATCTGCTAAGGTGGTGAGGCTCGAAGAGTCTGGTAATAATCCTCGTAATCCGCAGGAAACAAAATCGGCTACTCCCAGAACGCTATCAGCACACTCGAAAGCGGTGTGGAGAAATATGAAGTGCCTTTGAGCATATTAGTGTAATCCAATCAGGAGCAGAAGAGTCGCCCAGGGTTTCAGGCAAACACTCGGCGTGTTTATCGCCACCTGTATTGATCTGCTCGGAGAGCGCACTGAGGATGTGTGCATACAGCTGGAGGAAAAAACAAACCTGCTTGCATTCCGAATGACGCTACAATAAATAGGGGCTTGGTTTCAGAGCAGGAACTCCCTCAGCCAAGATGAATTTTTCACCTCTAATCTTTATCAGAGTGGAGAAGAGGAAAACCTGAGATTAACACTCAAAGTTTGGTGCATGCAAGTCCAAGCTCTAAATTACGTAGAGGTGACACAGGGGAGTGAAAACTATTAAAAATGAGGGAATAAACTGAAAACCACACAAAAAAGACTGCTGGATTAGAGTCGGGTTGTGGCTTTTATTGAGTGTTGAGCCTGAGGTGGTGGGATAATGGATCGCAACACACTCTGAGACCGGGGCCTTTCAACACATGGAAATCTTACACTGATCTACATCTAGCTGTGAGCGAGTTGTGTTTGAAGATGCAGCTCTTTGAGTTTGTGGTTGTTCGAAGCGATCATGAGGACACATTTGGGTCAAACTTTTGAGAACGCTTGGACAAAAAAAAAAAAAAAAGTCAGACCTGCATTTCACTGAGGGTTGAAAATAAGTGGCTTCAAAATAGTTTTTAAGGAATGTCTTCATACTTGGATCAAGAAAGCCCTGTCCTTAAAGCCTCAAACAGAACTCCTGGAACAGTGTCAGACCCACCACAGAAGAAGCACGGGTTTGATATCAGTCTGATGGCATGCTAGAAGAAACACTTCTGTAATTGTTAATGCGTATTGTTGTATAGTATTTTGATTGCCTTTGTTGTTGCAGGGTCAAAACCTGGTCTGGGTGGTGGAGCAAATCTACACTTGTCAACGAAATGACAACGCACCAATCAGCACCGTGTCCTGTCTGAATGACAACTGCTCCAAAGAGCTCCTGGACTGTGGAAACATTGAAGGAAATATGTGAGGCCAACTGTGCAAGGAATGCTCACGGCTGGCCAGGACCGCACAGAGTCTCGCCAAACCTTGGCCCAAAAGGCCCTGCTTTCTGTTTCTTCCTCTGCCACACACACACACACACACACACGGTGCAGACACAATAATACCAGTGCTCTCATGACAATATTACAGACAACACAAGTGTGTCCTTTTCAGGAACTGTAAATCCAGACATTCCAAACATTTTTAATAGCATCCTTCGCTTGTCCTGGGGACGAATCAACAATAAGTGCTTAACAATTGCTTCAGGACAAACACATTTGCAATGGAGCGACACCTGTGGTGCTTTGATCAACTACACAAGGCCATGAGCGGGGGGGAATTGGTGGAAATCGTAATCAAGAGGTTCTGACAAAGAATGCAATCTGACACCTGCCGGGTTTTAACAGCGGCCGTCTTTTGCCGAGAATTATCATCATTCGTTCGCTTTTGACGCGTCCCTTGAAACCGAGGTGGCATTCTGAATGACAATTTCCTTTAACGTGTGTGTTCTGGGGTTATCCAATTGTGCTTTTGGCCACTGTAATCTCTTTACAGCTTTTTTTTTAAAGACATGCACTACATCTGCATAGATGACTCACTCACAGTTTGTGCATCATTATGATGCTGATTATCTGCAAATCCAAACCCCAGATTTTTGTTTTCATCCTGATGAATTCAAAGATTAACTGCTTATACCTACTCCAGTTAAAGGCACAGAACAACCTCATCAAGATACATTCAAAAAAAAAAAAAGAAGAAAGAAATTAAACCAGAAACACTGTATATTTTCTCAGATAGAAGAAAAATGAATTGACTTCATTCTTGCCCCCATGTGGAACTAAGAAGAACTACAGGCTATAAGCAAATACATGGACATGGAGATATATATATATATATATATATATATGTGTGTGTGTGTGTGTGAGTAATCAGATTAAACAGAGGACATAGTGGCATCTTCTCCCAGTAATTCAGTAATGTGATGCATTGTACATGCTTGTGTTGTTCATCATTAGCATATGAAGGTTAACGATGTCTCTAGTTTAATGACATGGGTGATGTTGGCACCGGTACACAGGCTACACATCAGGTGGAGTGGATTCAGTGGATATTGAGATGTGTGGAGTATCAGGTGTGCACATCTCTGCCTGCACATCAAGTCAAAGTTTCAGGTCAGAAAAAAAAATAAAAAATGGGATGAGCAACAAAGATATCCAGACTGAAGACTTCACCACATCTTGTTAGATATGACTGGACAACACATAGGACTGACTGGTAGATACTCAGAATGATCAATAGTATGCGGAGTGTGAGCAGTGCCAATCCGCCCACATGCGTAAAAACGCATCCCACATGCGTAAAAAAAAACAAAAAAACTTTCAGAATCAGAATCAGGCCAGATCCAGTCATGTGGACATAATCAGAGCATTTCAGCTTTCAGATCACAAAGAAAAAAGCATGCAATGGAGATGATGGAGATGATCTCACCTTCTTCCGGGGCTGCCATTTCATCATATTTGTAACCAAAAATGTGCAGCATCAAAACATCACGCAAAGCAGAGGAGTGAAAGCGGAGCCAGTTTCAGTGCGCCGACAAGTCATATTAGTGGCTCGGCACTTTTCTCTCTCTCTCTCTCTCTTTTCAGTGTTGCAGCATTTTGTCAGAAGGACTAAAGAGAGACAGAGAGGGAGGAATGCGCCAGAGGCAGACCTTTAATCCAGCAAACACACCGAACTTTTCCCTCTCTGTTCCAGGAAGCGCACTAATCTGCAGCTGGATCTGAAGCAGGGATGCGACTTGTCCCTTTTTAACCACCCACAAGTCTGTGTGCAGAGACGAGCAGCACCCTCACACTCTCTCTCCCACACACACTCTCTCTCTCACACACACACACACACACACACTCGAACCAGTTTTTTCTTTTCCTGTTTTTTTTCCTCCGAAAGCCGAAAAACTTTCCGTGGCTGTTTTTTTTTAATGTCTTGTTGCTTATTTTCCTGCGCGTAAAACACAACACTTCACCGCCCAAAGATCTGTTCCAGCCTGGAGAATGTCTAGTAGGTCAATCTGCTGGAGGACAGACGAATACAGGACCTCGGATTTAGTCTGAGAGAAGAAAATGTCCCGACAAACCGACAGTCCGTGCACTCGGTTTAGATTCCAGAGATGATGCGTAATTCCATAAGATCCCGAAGAGGACGAGGGGAAGTGAGACAGAGAGACCGAGCCACAAGGACATGGACAGACTGAGACAGGCGGAGAGACAGAGAGAGAGAGACAGAGGCAAAAGTCAACCACATAAAATCCTCGAAATTTGAGCCTGAAGAGTTAGAAGGACATCCCGCAAAGTGGACTTGAGGACAGTAATGAGTTCCTCTCCGCTCGATAGCGCTACGCTCAGCTCGGCCACAGGGACCGAGAGAGAGAGAGAGAGCGAGAGAGAGAGAGGGGGGGGGGAGGAGTCCGCTGGGTCAAAGCGCCGCCTCTTTTCTTTCTTTCTTTCTTTCTCTCTCTCTCTCTCTCTCTCTCTCTCTCATTCTCTCTCTCTCTCTCTCTCACACACACACACACACACACACACACACAGAGATAGAGAGAGAAAGAGAGAGAAAGAGAGAGAAAAACAGTCCAGACTTTTCTGGGGCCCTAAGCAATATGTTGCTAAGGGGCCCTCCTACCTGAGCTCTGTGAGCCAAAATGTGACCATTTCTTGACAACTGCATCCGAATCTCCTTCTTTTCGACTTGAGAATAAACAGCCATATACAGAACAAAACGAGGTGCAAACTGACAACATTTATTAAAAAAAAAACAACAATATATAAATGACCGGTTTTAACATTATACACATTGTGATTCACTGTTTGGAGCCCATGTGTAGCCCTTTCTCTTCATGTACCCCAACAACGATATTATATTCCAGCAGGATAATGCACTGCACCATCAGCTGAATGGTGTGGCCTGTATGTTTGCCAGACATGAGAAATGAGCCCAAACAAGCATTTATGGAATGATGTGTTGGAGAGGTCCATTCACATCCGAGATCATGCACCTACAAAAGGGTGGACCATCCAGATGGCATGTCTTCATTTATCAAGCTGGATAAACTATCGTCATATTCGTAAAAATCATATCATTTGACAAATGTTTGCATCCTACTGTGTGTGAACCATACAGAAACCAGCTTCAAAAAATTTCACCTCAATCTGCAGTTACTGTTCTTCTGTATACAGATTACAACAGCAAGTTAAAATGGCCTGCGTATTTTATACACACACACAAATTTAATGAAAGCTTTGTAAAACCCAGTTTTCTCCTAAGGAACATTAACTATAAAAAAAAGAGCAAACATAAATTCATAAAGGAAAACAAATAAGACAATGAACGAGGACAGGCTGTAGTGACTCAGCATATAAACTGGTTCTTTTAAAGCTGTGCAACACTTTATTACAGCAGCATTAAGTAGCCTATAAGTGGCTGATCACTTGTGTGTCTAGCTGCAGTGTGCTGTAGATTTCTTACGACACCATCCTGCGTTCATGTGCAAGATATTTCTTACTGAGAGAAATGTAATGTAATGTAATTTGTGTCCATGATCACCTGAGTGATGTGTCTTCTCTGTTTTCATATCAAAACGTCACTTAATTCACATCGAATTCACCTGTTCTGTAATTCAGCTCCTGATTTAAGCCTTTTCAGAAGGTTACAGTCTTATATATCTTTATTGACGAACACATAAAGCAAAATAACTCGCACTTTTTCCTCCGAGAAAAATGTCATTTCAAATGTGTGAACTTTGCTTTTTATGAGTTTCACAGGCTTCACCAAATGTAATTCGGATCATTTACAGCTGATTTGTTATTCATTAACAAAAGCTGTAAGTAAGTATAAAAGAAAAATTTCCCAAAGGTTTGTAAATCCAGGGGAAATTTCTAGTTTGGTTTAGCTTAAGCAAACATTTACAGACAACATTTACCAAAAATAATATACTTTTACTGTGTATAAACGTAATCATAAACCAAACTGAACTAAACAACACCCTGGCAAAAGCTGACAGGCAGCAGAAAATGACAAAACGACCGCTGATGACTAAACATGGCGTGCACTTAATGTGCCAGTAACGCAGCTCAGCCACTGCAGCGTGTCAGCTACCACACAGACACACTAACGTGTTAAGGGACTCTGTTTCTTTATGTAACTGAGTGGCTAGTTTCATCGTTTATTTATTTGCAATTGCATGTGCAACTGATATAAATTAGCTAAACTTGACAACATAATGGGTAAAGAAAATCATCACTAACTCATGCCTATTAACACCTTAATGAGAATCTTGGACACATGGACAGATGGATGGACAGACAACCTGAAACAAAAAAATCTACATTCAGTGATGGAGGCATAAAAGAACATTTTTCATAAGTCAAATTAAAGTTCTTTATGGCTCCGTCTCACCTGTGGTCCTGCACCAAGTGTGCACTTTAGTACAAATGGTGAATAATTTAATAACATCGGGCCTCATTTATCAAACTTGATTTGAACTAAGGTACTGCTGCTGTAATTCCTGCCAATTCATTGATTATGAGTGAACCAGCAGTACAGGAGCTCTCGTGTGATACAAAAATGTTTCCAAACGAACCGGATTTTTGTGAATACTATATTCCTTGGTAAATTCTCTGCTTGCTTGATAAATGAGGCCCATTGTCCAGGTGTGAAGCTATGCTGCATGCAGGCATGAATAGAAGAATTTGGGACAATCCTCAAGCCTCATGACTTTCAAAGTATTGCCTATTGTGGTGTTCAGCTTGGAGCTTTGACAATGGCTTACATTCAGCGATTCCTGCGGCAGAGTCCAGAACTCACACTGTCATTACAGGGGAAGTGGTGGCTCGGTGGTTAAGGCTCTGGACTACTGATTGGGCGGTTGCGAGTTCAAATCTCAGCCTTTCCAGCCTGCCATAGTTTGGCCCCTGAGCACCTTTGTGGAGCCTTCATTCCACAGCTGCTTGGCTGTATCCTGTCTCAATAGTGAGTTGCTTTGGATAAAAGCATCAGGCAAATATGTAAATCTAAATGCTCAATTACTCTTAACTGCTATGAGTCAAACTTTTGTCATTTTCCTTTTGGATACAACTAAAGTTTTGCATCATTTAGTCAGTACTTTCAGCCAAAAATAAATTGCACAAGATTACGCTGACAAATAGCTTCCACGTAATGTAGCGTAACCAAATCAGCTACTTATCAAATGGTGTAGGCTATACGTGAAATTAGGCAATCAATACTCAGTTGAATCAGTTACCTTCTGTGTTTTATTTCACAGAAATTGTGATCCTTCATTCACAAGTTACACTGATGTTGAAAGATACTTTATTTCCATTATTAGCTTTTATAGTTATGCATTCATTTATGCATTGTTGCTCTCAACAATCTCGTCCACTACTAGGCTCAAAATCATGATGACTGTCAGACATTGGCGATTACATGATGGCATTGTCTATTGTCAGCACTATCTTCAATGGAAAAAGTTACCACAATGCTTTTACACTGTTTATCAGAACCCCACTGAATCATGAATCTTGAAAGCATTAGCCCAGTTGAAATGATCCCCTGATTAGTAAATCTGGCATACGTCATTTCATCTTTTCAACACTGGAAAAACAGAGTGCTGCTGTTGTATGCTGCAGAACACTGGACCGACTAGTCATCTGTTTCACCTCGTCATGCTGAACAAAAATTAAAGGTGAAAGTCTGCTTGATCCAGCGCTTCAAGGGTGTTTAAAAACACACACAAAAACACAATTTATGTATTAGATAAACACTGATGAAGGTTCAGAATGTATAACACCACAACACATCCAAATCAATTTAGGGACACCAAGCTCAGTTTGGAACTCCCCACAGTTATGATGCCACTACTATGAACATATATACACATAGGATCAGATGGTCACCTTTCATTAGGCTGACCTGCATGGCCACGTTGCGGTATATTGAGGAGTGACGTTACTGCAGTACGTAGCCACTGGAGCAGAAGGTGTAAGGGGAAACCGTTGAACATTGTGCCGTTCCTGGCTGTCAGGAAGCAAATGTATCTTTGCTGAAGTTTATTTTTTTTCCCACATCCCCCAGGATTTCAGTTCGAGCGTAACGGTTTGTTCAGCACATTTTAGCCCGGACTGCTTTTTGTATAAAGCACAATGCACGGAAGGCTTTGCCAAACTGCTGGGTCAATTCCAGCTCTATGTGCATTGCAGATCCATGGCTGATACTGTCCCAGCTGGCTAAATAAGCTCACGCCAACAACAGTAGTATTTACATTCACTTAATTAGGTCTATATGAACTAGCTAAATATGCCAGATATATAAGGGCAATATGGATATTGTGCTGTTGCTGTTATTACCATACATTAGGTGCTTTTTAAATGCTGTCTCGCACACTAAGTAAAGATATCCAGGAAGTAATAAACAAACCTCAGAACAGTCCAAATGTTTGCAGATAAACCTAAACAGGCTACATGTCCTTTACGTTTGTGGATTTAAAGTGGCAGTTCTTTTCGCCATGCCAAATGATATATGTGATGCTGCCTTCAAATCTCAGGAGACGAATGCATTATGCTGCATTTCAAGTAGGACGCCCTTTATTTTACCGCTAGGCAGCTGCTCTCTAAGTGAAATGGAAATGTGAATTTACAATATTGATATCCACAAAAAAAAAAAAAAAAACAGCCCATGCTTAAATAATCAAAGGTTAAATTAGTGCAAATATAGCACATAGCTAGAATTCAGAATTGTGGTCTAATTTTGTGAAAGGCTTCAATTCTACTATGTTTTGGCTTATTTTTTCATTCATCTATAAAAACGCAGCAATGAAACCCAAGTATAGTACATTTTCTTGAAAACGTGACTGTTTTCTATGGAAGTGTGAAGCATGAATGAAGTACTGAGAAAACTGAAGACTTCCTTCTGTTAAAAAAATCTTGCTTCTGTATAAACTTTGTACATAACTTCAGTGTTTTTCCAGCCACCATCACAATATTATATATTTGGATGGAAACCCACTTAAATTGTGTATTGGCATAGTAGTTCAGCCAAGGAACCTCCTCGATCGTTTTCAAGTACACAGGCCTTCATACCAAGAGCATAATTTTAGAAGGATTGGTTTATATGCATTCCAACAGAAAGTGTGTCCAGAATGGAGTGTGGTTTATGAGTACGCTGTTCTTCTGTTATAACTGACGTGTTTGTGGGCTTCTCCTGGAAGCAACCCACCACCCCATCACCCACAAATTGTATCCAACACCAGTGGGTCTTTACAAAGGCAAACACAAATACTGCCTTCTTCAGTCTGTGTCAATAATGAGACCAGGTAATGCGACACTGGTGTTTTGGGGCTCCATTACAAGCCGCCTTTAAAGACAGATCTCCTTGGTTGTTTACTTTGCTTTAGCATCCAAGCCAAATGTGTCTACTTGGAAAACTGGCTTAATCCCTCTGTAATAATATCGTCAGCTCCGATTTCAAAAGACACACATGCAATCCTTAGTGGTGATGGATAAATGAAAGGTGTTCTTTCCTCACCTTCAACATATTTGGATTGGTTCGCAGGGTACATTTGTCTCTTTGTGAGGACTCTGTGAATTTGAGGAATGCATTTAGTAATTTATACCACTGGTCAATTTTACCTACACACACGAGCTGCTCGTGCTCGCAGTGGAGGTGGAACAGGGGGCAGGACACCACTTGCCCTGGGAATAATAATGCTTAAAGAATCCACTGGCAAAACTAAGAGCTGCAATTGATACAAATGACCCTGAATTGGTGATCATGTGTACTGGATGCGCAGATGTTTGGCTTCACCTTTTTTTTCCTTAATTTGATTTGGCTATTAGGAGACAGAAAATGGATTAATTTACCATGGCAATAATCTATATATACGGCTTTAACTGTGCCTGTCTAGTCCAATATGTCAGCAGGGCAAATTACCTAATGTCCAAGTTCAAGGGAAGACCTGTGAAACCGTGCTTTGATACAGTATGGACAATGTCTGTCAAAGGGTTTGTTTGGACTGCAGACATGTTTTGAGAGGTTTGAAAGCTCTAAGGTCATCTCTCCATGTTACAGTAACAGAGTGGCTCTTGATTATATGCTTGCTGGATCAGTAGATCTATAAACAGTAATGGCGAAATTCTCTAATCTGATTGGTCAGAAGGGTTAGGGGTATCTGCAAGATTTATAAATATTAATGCAGCTGTTTTAAGACATTCTTCTATAGTAGCCACTTGAATAAAAATATGAATGGACCATAATGACAATGAGGACGCCATCATGGATTATTTTCCTATAACAGCATGCCGAGATGTTTGTTTGTTTTTGCCTTATATAATAACTTTAATGGACTAACAGCCTTATGAATTAGGATAAACTAAATCAGGCCTTTTGTGCAGATCACCACTCCTGATCTATCTGCAGCCAGAAGCTCCAACCCAGGCCTGCTTTCAT
>JAOVVF010000008.1:10951215-10966568 GCA_028565595.1 Duopalatinus emarginatus | reverse complement strand
ACACACACACACATGTATAGATATATATATATATATATATATACACAGTGGCGTCCAGAAGTGTAAGACCAAGTTTAAAATCTGGGATTTTTTTTGTTAAATAAACAGAAAGTTTACACAAAAGTTTAAATCTCAAACATTCGAGATTCCTTGAGTCTTATCCTTTCAATTAAACAACATGTTCAGATGAGACATCTATGGATTTAATCGAGCAAAAAACAATCTTCTCCTCACCTCATGGTATTTAGAGAAATTAGTTTGTGCTGGCTTCGCAAAGAAGATAAAAATCTGTTAAATGTTTAGAAAAGCAGTGTATGCAAGGAAGCCTCCATTTAGTCAAATAAAATAAACAGCTCACAGCAGACAGCCAGTCTCTACCACTGGGCTCTAATTGGACAGATAAGGCCACCCTTCTATGCTGGCAAAGTCCTTTATGGATCAAGCCCACTGGCTTGACATCTGGCCTCTCTTGCACGCTTGATCTTCGGCACTGCAGCTTGATTGGGCAGAACTGCTTGCCCATTGAGGAGCTAAGCCCCTGTCGAGCTAGGCTCATAGGGCAGCTTTTGCCATAGAGCCCATCATTCCTAGCATTGATTGTGTGCCCGCTTAGGCTTAAGGGGCAGACGGACAAGCCTGCGTCTTTAACTGAGGAAGCAGAGTTGTGCCCAAACCTCCCCCTTGACACAAACTTCAGTAGTGACATTGCTGTGAGAAACACATAATAGTAGCTTGTGAGCTTCAAAAAAATCTATCAAGCTAACATTTCTACAGGCAGCAAAAGAAACAAAAACATGGCTGAACCATCATATCTCAGGGCCAGCTACAGAGACATAAAGGGCAGCAGGGGCACCTGCATGACAGCTTGTGTTAAAAACTCTGACAAGTAAATCTGGACTGTCCATCATCGGTTGGTCCTGGGGAAGAAAAGTACAGTATCCATACTAATAATATTTGCTGAAACTGATATGTAACCTAAGGTTTTAGGTTCAATGACAAGATCTCGTACATGGTACTAAAATTCACCCATAGCAGCTCCATGGAAAGAGGCTGCTGCGTTTGTATTAGTTTTTTGTAAATAAATGCCAGATGAAACTGTTGAGATGAAACTAATGTGAAAGAAAGAGAAAACAACAAAAGGCTTTTTTTAAACCCATGCAGCTGTTCTTGCTCTATTTAATGCAAGTATGAGGTGTTTGTGGGAAACCCATATAAAAACCCTCTGTGCGCAAACGACGGGAAAGGGGGGTCAAAAGTGGTTAACGATGCACAAAACAAAATAGCAGAGACAACATTTTCTTCTAACTGAACCCGATAAGACGCATCACATTACAGAAAGGACACTGAAAAAAAAAAAAAGTCCTATCATGTTGCCATGGCAACGCTCAGGCCTATCACCCACGGCCTTGGGTTCAGGAGGACTGGCATAAGACTCTTGAATCTTTTTCAATTGTGATATGATTTCTGACATGACTTTATGTTCAGCATGAGATAAGAGCGAGCCATATAAGATAGGAGTTTTGGGAGTTTTGGAGCAGTCACTGGAAATAGAAAAGAAAAAAAGGGTGTCAATTATAATGTTGTGCAGCAAAGGTTAGCTTTGTCTTCTTTGAGTTTCATCTTGGCAGATATGCTGCGTGCAGTATTTATAAGTTTGTCAGTGATCTAAAGCGTGACAGACAGGCACACATACCCCTTTTCCAACAACACAGAATGGGTTGCGTTGTGGTTCACTCACTTCATTTTGAACCATTCAGGGCATTTCGACCCTTCTGGGGGAGGGGAAGGGGGCCGGCAGCCCCTATCTGCAGTGCCCGGGGAGCAGTTGGGTGTTAGATGACTTGCTCAAGGGCACTTCAGTTGGTTGTGGGGATTTAACCTTTTGGTCCCAAGGCTGGTTCTGTAACCTTTAGCCCATAGCTGCTGTGTGTCATATTCTATATGTTGGAAAGAGAAGATACTGAAGGCAACAATGGAGAAGTCCATTTAGTCCAGTATATCTGCAAATAAAACAATTTACATAGCAATTACACAGAATGTCTTTCATGTCTTATTATTAATAATTGGCCCATTTCTTGTTTTTAGTTTAAAAAATTATTTGTAATATGTAATAACAGAACAAAATCTCACAGGTAATCAATGTGATCCGCCATCACGCTATTGCTGTCTACAGTGCATTGTGCAACCTCTGCTGATGACACTTACTTGATTTCAACAGTTTGGATCAAACTGTTGCGACTTACAAGTAAGGAACAACACTCAGTACAGTAGTAGAACTAAGTAAGTTCAAGTAGATCAAGTAACGAAGAGCCCATTACCCGTGAGTTAGGCATGTTATGATGTTAGAGGTGTTAGGAGAGTAGGTGCTCTCGAAAAAGAGTCCTCAAGAGACTACTGAAGATAGCATAGCATCTCGTAGGTTCTTTCAAGGAACCACAAACAAGAACAGACTGGACTGAGATTGTCTAGTGTGTAGGAATGGCAATGCCAATAGTGGCTAAGAAAGAGTATAAGCCTGTATGATTCAAGTTCAAGCAGATGGGTGCAGATTCACTCAACCATTAATGACTTGAATTTGTGATTATTGGTAGCCAGTGGAGGTCAATGGGCAGCAAAGTGATATATGCCCTTATAGGTTAATCGAAAACCAGACATTTTATCTATAAGGGTTTTATTGGGCATGCTGGGAGAAAAAACATAAGTCAAAGCTAGTGATACCGAAGACCTGTACCAAAAGTTGGATAGCAGAGATGGTCAGAGTAGAACAACCGGTCATAAATCATAACACGTTTTCACAACTTTGGTTCGGGTGAGAGATGAAGATCCAGTTTTTATACTGATACTGTGATGTCTCACTGACTAAAAATGTATGTTCAGTTAAAGGTGGCATTCCTTCATCTCCAAGCCAAGACCTTAGTGATATCTGGCAGGAATGACAGACATAGTTAAGGATCATCCGCAAAGCCGTGACATGAGAAGCCATGTAAAAGGATAATCTGACCCAAGGAGGCATACATAGTAAAGAAAGTGGCAACACTAAGCCTTGGCGCACCCTGTGGAGAGGTGATGGGATATTGACGTTTGTCCTTGCTATGACACACTAAAATGTTGCCCAGTGAGGTAGGACTCAAACCAAGAATGTACCTTGCCTGAGATGCTTATAGCACAATGCAGTGGTTTGGCATGTCTAAGGCTGCCAATACGCCTAACATAATAAGAACTGAAGGCTGAGGTGTGGGTCTGGCTACCCTTAGGGCTTTTGACACAGACTACATAGCCAATTCAGTGGAGTGGCCACTCAAAAAGCCTGACTAATTTGGACCACAGAGGTTATTCTGTGCGAGGAATTCTAAGACATGTTTGGAAACCATCTTTTCAGTAGCTGGAGAAAGAAATAGTAGTTCTATAGCCTGACCAGGTTAAAGGGAAGGCTTTTTGACTGAGGTGATACTTAAGCCTGGTCAGGAGTTGACAGTTTAATATAGATTTTTTATAAAACTATCAGATTTAATACTAAGACACCTAACCTTGAATGCAGATTCAATGTTTTAGCAGTTATCTTGTTACATGATGTAGTTAATGCTAATGCACAGAGCAAACAGAGGTTTAGTGAGCTGTGTGTAAGAGGCACTCTGCTTAGTCATCATTTTGTCATTTTCATCTCTCTGTGAGCTTTGCCTTTTATGTGGCCATCACTAAATGTAACTCAGCTGTGCTGTGAACACATTTCCCTATTTATGAGTGATTGGCATTTATCAGCGTACGCACAAGAGTACAAATAAAATACGTGTTACTGAAACGTGTCAATCCGGAGGGAATTTTTAGCTATGTTTGGCCTATGAAAACATTTTCACTCAGATTTCCTAAAAGACTGATAAATGAAGCCCGATGTTGGAGGAAAACATGAAAACTCGTCCAGCCATGAAAATATTCACAAATGATTTAACGGCAAAAAAGTCCACAACCTTGCAATCCTTCAGGAACACCTAAAGAATTCTATAGCTTTTAGCTTGATTGCATTACTACTTCTCATTTTCCTCTTCTATTTGAGTACCGATTCTGTGGCCTTTAAGGCAGTTATGATGCCTATTAAGAGATTTAGTCATAAATGGATGCCCATACCCTTTCAACAAACTGACATCCTTCCCAGGGCTCCTCACGACAATTACAGCAAGCAGGATCAGAGTCGGCAAAGCTTCTGAAAGGAATCTTATTAGTATACAGTCCACAAATCTTAATAACACACATCCCCCAAAAAACTCTATGAAACCTGTAAAGAGTGAGAGAGGAAAATGCTCAATGAGAAATGATTTCATTCTAGGAAAATGGAAGCACTTTGAACAAAATGAAAGAAGTGCAGTCTGTGCAGTCCAGAATAAATAGCTATTAAACTGAATGGTTACAAACTTTGGTGACTGATAACGATGTAGCTGTTCACTCTACTAATCACACACAAACACATTCATCAATATCAGTACTGGTTACAACAATCTAAGACCCAACTAACATCCAGTATCTGAGCTGAGGTGACTCAGGTTACCAACAACTGTTCTACAAGGACAAGAGATCACACACTAGAATAGCCCCAATATCTGAAGCTATTAAATGTTCGTTAGACTGTTAGCTTTGTAGTAAATCTGGATGTCTGCCATCTGACCATCTGTTACATCAGTTTCCAATCATACCGGTGGCATGGTGTCGTATAGGAACGGTGGAGAAAAGCAATCTAGATTTTCATTACACTGATTTTATTGGGATCAGAAATGACAGAAAACGGTACAGCATATGCTAATAAAGGAGGTCAGTTATATCATATTCAAACACATTTTACAAATATATATATACACTTCCAATTTACAGTGTTTTCTTCTTGTAACTAATTTATATACCTGAAACAAATAGAAAATATAATTCAATCTGAAGAAAATGGATTATAGACATTTGACCTTCCAGTGACCTTTGTTTGGGAAACTTGGACGGGCAGCCTGAAACAAACTGTATATGAAATAAACATTAAATAAATGGGAAGGGGGAGAAGGTACACACTCTGTGTATAGGATTTAAGGGAGACCATTTATTGGGCATACGAGCACCCACACTCCATTTCATTTCAGTGTGCAAGCAATTAATCCAAAGTCTCTTAAAGTGACCATTACAAACACTTGAACAGAAAGTTCTGCAAAGAAATTAAAAAGACCTTAAACATTACAGTCAGTACAATTCAGTCTAAAATATCCAAGTGGAAACTAATTGTTGGACAATTTGCAGTATGAAAGGTTTCACAATGTGCTCTGAGACTATAGCAAAGGAATATAGCGAAGTGTCAATAATGAGGACAAACCAGATCTCTTTTCACAACAAAAGACAAAAAAGAAATAGAGCTGTTAAAATGTTGCCATGTTACATTCAAACGACTCGTAATAAAGACCTGCAACCAGTACAGGGGGCATTACACATCAGCGAAGAAAACATGAATGGGCACTGAAAGGGACATATTATAAAAGAATTTAGTCTCCAAGATGGGTGAGATAGAGGTTTTAACAAGATAACAAGCCCAAACACCGAGCAGAAATAAAAAAAAGAAGATGAAGGTGAAGGCTGGCCAGACATTCTCACTTGAATCCCACTGAAAGTGTTTGGAGGATTTTTAAATTGTGAGTCCATCAGTAGGACCTTCTTAACCTTGACCCATGGGCCAAAAACACTGGATGTTATGCTGTCAGACTGTACCACTGTACGTCTATTATACATGTTTTGATAAAAGGATTAAATAAGCAAGCAAAGTCTGAAAACTCTTGTCCAATATTGTAGTTGTTGATTAGGCTAGGGACAGGCCATCAGCAAACAGCATACAAAAAGGCAAGTCAGAAATCAAGAATAAACTAAGGTCCTGTAGGCTTCCCAAAGAAGGCTTCCTAACATTTCCCAAGCTAAAGCTTAAATAACTGAAGCAGGGCAGGGTAAACCGACCACAAGTGAAAACAACAAAAGTAATTAAGAACATAAAACAGGTGGAAGAAACACATCTAATATTCAGAGGATGGGTGGAATTTGGAGGTGAAGTGCTGGAAGCGTCGACTGAAGCATGGCTAGATTGATACTGGATGTACATTATATAACAAAAACAACCAGAATAGCCAATTTACATTTATGTAGATATGTAAGCGGCACATGATCCCCTGAACAACAGTGACCATGAAAATATTTGAAAATGATTGAAAAAGTGTCTCAATCGAAGACACAGGAGGATCATTAAGGGACTGTAAGATAGAGGAGAACAGGTTAGTAAGTAGGACAAGCGGCAAACTTGGTGTGTGCTACATTTATTGAAGTCTCTGTGCTATAAATTACTTTTTTACAATGACTTATGATATAGTTATTTTCTGTCAGTGGTGGACTTTCAGAGTACAGTGGACATTCAGTGAAGATCTTCCAACACTTATGACTATGCTTTTGCTTTTATCACTGTATATCCAATTATCTGTGACAGGAATCAAGATACTTAATGCTAGTCAACCTTAGATAGCTAGCTAGTAATTTAAATATACAACGGCTTGTGCTGGTAAAACAAGAGGAAAGATTAACTCTAGCACATTTAAAAGCTGCATAAAGTCTATTTACAGCAGCATAAATGTTGTTTCAGAAATGTAAGCACAGCTTATGTACATTTAGTATGAAAAGCCAGTTGGTCCATGTTAACATGTCCATTTTGTATGTCAAAGCAAGAAAAAAATACCACCTGACACGTCCAATGTGTATGTCTTAAGGCATTTAAGGACTATTTAAGCTTTCATGCTATTGGCTGGCATTAACATATCCACCCCTTACTGATGCAGAGGCTGTGCTGAGCTTAGACTGCTAAACATTTTGCCTTTCCATAATTTACCCTTCACAACGGCCCTGAGCACTGAGAACTTTTTAAATTAGAATGTTTTTTATAATACTGAAATATTTGAAGGAACTGCTCCTTTAGTTGTTATAAATGTGATATCTAATATTATCTCAATTCCACCCTTAAATTAACTAATTTAGTTCGACATTTTCTCAATTGTTTAATCGTTTACAATAATCTGTATTTTTTTTGCTTTTGTTTGTTTGTTTGTTTCATTACTTGTGGCTAACGCAATTGTTATTTAGGCATAAAAACTAAATTAAAGAAGGGTGTAATTTCCCATAACTGAAGATTCCTCTAGATCTGACTGCTGTTTTTGACACTGTTGTTACTGATGTTTGATCAGCTACAAACCAGAGTTAGTATCTTTGGTTCAGTCATCACTGGTTTTGAGCATAGTCAAGTGTGTGGAAATATCATGTTTCACTTGATATTTACCCAAGTGCCATAATTCATCTTGTGAAATACTTTGAGTTTCCTAATCACCAGGATAATCAACAAAAGCACATACCATCCTTCCTATGGGGAACACAGCGCAGAGAAACAATGTGTTGATTTATTTAGAATTTTAATCTGCATGAAATATACCCTGGAAGGTATGTTTTCAGTAGTGACCAGTTCAAAATACCAACTCAATCACTTGAGTAATATATCCAAAGTGTGACATTGTCTCAGTTGCTAATAGTGACTTGTACATGTTTTTGTGGGTCAGCTCATCTGGATTACAGTAATACTGTTTTATTTCATTTCACAAAAAGCTCTATTACAAAATGATCTGGTACACCATACTAAAGCTAATTTAACCCTGATGTCATGGAGCTGTCCAGGGAATATGTTGGCCAAAAACCTAGATTTGTCCCAAGTAAATAATTTAATCTCTGAGTGGTGAGAAATCCTTTTGTTATTAAGACCCCATACTCAGTTGACCTGAGAGCTCTTAACAATCTGGATACGTTTAAGTGGAAACTGCTTAGCTTCTCATACATTTTCATTCTTGCTAATTTTATTTTGTAACCTAATTTACTTACCATTAGCCTACTGTTTTCTTCTTCTTTTGGCTATGTACTATATGACTTAATTTGTTCCACTCTTCTTGTTTTAATTGTTTTTATTCTTTTACTCCACATAGCACTTTGTAAACATTGCTTTAATAAGGACTAGATCAACACAGGTTATTATTTAATAATGAATGGTAGTGCACCGTGTAGGTTCTGCATGCTATTATGAGGTACAATATGCTTTGAGCATGAATACTGAGTAGGGACACTAACAAATAAATAGGTGACCTAAGAAATGCTATAGCAAATATTAGAGGTGGTCTAATTGTCAACAAACATGATTTTTTTAAATAAAAAAAGGCATCAAAGGTCTCAAATTTTCAGGTTAATACAAATGTACAGTGTATAAAATATACCAAGTCAACTGAATGGTGACAAACTCAATAAAAATAAAGGCCTGCCTTCGTTTTAGAGTGAGAGACCAGTCCTTGTCAGTTCTTAGAGAGTTTGGACTGAAATGTTAAACAGCACACTCTATTATCATTAACAATAGACCAGCTGAGGGAATATATTTGGGATGAACGATGCTCATCCATCCAAAACCATTCCAGAGACTTGTAGTATCTATGACAAGGTCCGATGAAGCTCCTCTAGTGGCCTTGTGGTGGCTAAACATCATGATAATCCTCAACTAATCAACACACTGTAGTTCACATCACATAAGCAGCGGCCTGATCCATATTCATTCCTGTTCAGTCTTGGGACTTTTTTGTGGATGTTGTTTATCTGTTTGCTTTATCACTTTATGAACTGCCTAATATATAATGATATATACTGACCTACTGTGCTTGATAGAAGACATAGATAAGGTCAGAGAAGAACCTTTAGTCAACAATATCACAATATTTAGAGAAATTATGCACAAAGTTAGAGTTAAATGCTCATTCAAACTGCATATCAGCCCCAACGCCATACCGCCCTACCCCACCCCCGTCCATTAATAATGCAGCAGCGAGGTTATTTGTTTATGCTCGTGGCTGCTGCTACTTCATTGTTTTTTTCATAAAGGCTGTTAACTGCATATTTATTGCGAATAAGCGCACCACCAACACTGAGGCATGAAAATTCCAATGAAGAAAGTGTTGAAGTGTATGCAGACAGAAAGAGAGAGTGAAAGAGTATGTGTGTGTGTGTGTGTGTGTGTGTCTGAGAGAGAGAGAGAGACATAAAGACAGAGTGAGTGAGTTCTGACAAGTGATTGCACATAGAAGCGAGTGTGAGCTGAATTTCTGATTGACAATTCTGTCCGTTCCACTCCAAAAAGCAATAGACTGTTTCTTTTTGAGAAATATTGAGTGGTCCCTGCTCGCACCTCTGCGCTTTCATCTGATATAACAAACAAGGCAAAAAACTGTCTGCAGTGTTTCATTTGGGTCAAGGTGTAATGTCAAAAGTAAAAAGTGGAGACTGGGTAGGGTTAGTATTCATACGTGTTATTAGTCAGTTCATTTGTATCATAGAACAGGGACAAGGCAGTAGAGGTCATAACAGTCAGGAGTCGTCCACTAGTTGGAGTACATGGTAAAGGAGATGAACGCAGACAGTGAAAAGAATTTTATTTGACTGAACATTTCAGATTAGACAAATCCAGTTCTACAGACAACTGCACACTACAGTCGGAAAGGTCTTCACACATTTTTGTTTGTTTTAATGTAACGTGTACAAAGTGAACAGATGTGTTGTTTTTTTTTTGCACCTGCACTTGAGGGAAA
Organism: Duopalatinus emarginatus; assembly: GCA_028565595.1. Lineage (NCBI taxonomy): Eukaryota > Metazoa > Chordata > Actinopteri > Siluriformes > Pimelodidae > Duopalatinus > Duopalatinus emarginatus. The sequence goes on along the minus strand of JAOVVF010000008.1, from coordinate 10,956,906 downwards.
AACCTCCCAGACTCTGTCTGTAGACATACTGTCTGCCACACAAGCAAGCCGTATCATTCAGCTATAAGAATCTCTGTTGATCAGACTGTAAAAAGACCAAGCAACATTTCCCCAATGTTCAATTGTCCATTTTCAGTAAGCCCTATAGCCACAGGATCCTGTTCTTGCCTGACAGGAGTGGAACCTGATGAGGTGTGAAGCACCGCAGACTTCCTGTTGAGTAAACCAGTCCGTTTTTGACCTCTTTCCTGAAACAAGGCTCGCACAACTATCAATGTTTTTGGTTTTTTTCATCATTCTACAAACTCTGCAGAGTATTGTCTCGTACACATTCCAGATGATCAACAGTGACTGAAACACGCAAACAAGCCCAGTTGTTGGCACCAACAGCCACATCACATCAGGGCCACTGAGATTACACATTTTCCCCCACTCTTATGCCTGCCGTGTGAATGTTAATTGAAACCCTTGGTTTAAATCTGCATGATGTCATGCCTTGTTCAGCTGCCACATGATTGGCTGACTGTATAGCTGTCGACTTTGATAGCTCAGTGCTTAAAGTCTGCCCTGGTACGATGGTGGTGATTCAGGGTTTGAGACCAGGCTCATGTAAGTTAAAGATGTATAACGGCATAAATAATCAGGGGTACGTGTGTTCCTATTAAAGTGGCCAGCGCATGCAAGCAATTTACAACCATTTGAATAATCCGTCCTCATTTTTTCCATTTTGTATTCTGAGCTGGCCAATATATTTTTATTTTAGATATGGATTTAGTGGATCATGCAATGAGACAGTTCACAGATACCAAGGCAATCTGAAGCTTTAAGCACATGTGGTTCCACATATTCACCTGCCTATTTATCTTCGAAAGCTAAGGGTCACCCTGGTCACGTCTCCATTTACTCCCCATCAGCCTGCTCCATGCCGCCAGAGGCCTGACATCATTACTCTCCATTTCACCATATCAGGGATAACATGCATTGTGATTGAATGCTTATTGGCAGCAGGGTTGTTCAACACCAAGACAGTGATGGATTGGATGCTCAGTGGCAGGTCTGTGTTTGTGTGTGTGCCTATATGTAACTGTTCATAGATCCTATGCCTCTGTATACTCTTTGCGCAGTCCTATAAAGGGTGTTTTGCACCGTTTGTTTCTTTTGGCCACATTAATGCATTCAAAGGAGCTCAGCAATTTTTTTTCCATGCATAATAAACCATCGAGCATAATCTGCATCATAGGTAATAAACACAATGTCATATAATCCATAGCAAATGGAAATGAAACTAAACTCCATACAAATACAATGGAACCAAAAATAGTGTGTAAACATAAATCCAGAAATACAACTTCTTCAGAACGATCCTTTTTGAATTTTAACATATAATAATGGCATATTCTGTTGTGAGCAATTAAGCTTGATCAATATACCACCACCACATTGACAGGGATGAAGCCTTTGTAGAGGAAACCATCTGTCCCTCTGCTGTGCAGTTACATTTTCCTTATTGACAGCAAATAAAGCCATTAAACTGAAACACCACCCAGATGATGACCCCATACCACTGCCACAACTGGAAAGGAAGGAAGGCGAAGCAAAGCAGGCAGGAGATGTTTGATGCAGCCTCTCAGGGTTCATCCTGTGTTTTCTTCCTTTCACGTGTAAATCTACAAATTCCAAATTAAAGGCAAAGCAGTCAATTGGAATTATAGAAGAAACAAACTTTAGGGATTTGGACAACATTATAACACATATTTACCAGCTACAGAAATCACAGGCCATGAGCACACTGGTGAACTCAGCCCTGACCACATAAAGAGCTTACTTTATTTTGCTACATTAAATTAATCCAGCATATATCTTGTAAAGAACTGACCACATTCATTCATTCTTTTTCACTGCTTTATCCTTGTCAGGGCTTCACTGGTTTTGGAGCCTGGGGATGTAGGGATACAATGCTACACACACACACACACACACACACACACACACACACACACACACACTCGTACACTAAACACCTAGGGGCAATTTAGAGTAGCCAATCCACTTACTGGCATATTTTTGGACAGTGAGCGGAAACACAAGTATGTGGGGAGAATATGCTAATCTCCACATATACAGTAACCCAAGTCCAGGATCCAAATCCAGGACCCCGAAGCTACTCCCTGGGCCATCATACATTTTTTATGACTAATTTCATCTTCAATCCAAATCCATTAAAGCTTTACTTTGTTGTAACTATTCCTATTCAGATTTTAGCTAGCTTGTTAACTTTCTACACAACCAGGTACAAACTGGACATTTTATCATGTCTCCAGTCCAACCTAAGATCATTGATCTTTACTGTGACACTGGGAATACCTACAGATCTATACTATAGCCACAAATCAAATCATCCACAAGACACCGGGTCAGATAACAGAGGCACTTCAAGTACGTGGGGATTAACTGACCTCTGAACTCACCCACAAACACTGCTTCGGTGCCTGTCACAACCCTCCACTGCTTCTATGAGATCACTACAGAAAGTATTCTACCATCAGTATCAGTCTTGCAAAGCTACTGCACCGTATCAGACTCGAAAGCCTCCCAGAGGAAGGTAAAACCTGCCTAGGGCATCAGCCATTTTCCTCCTTATAGCCAACATGTACACGAAATTGCACAGCTGAGAACTCTTCAGTTTGTTGCCAGCTGGAAAAAATGTAGCAAAGCATCTGGACCAGTACCAGCATAGAAAGAGATGGTTCATAACACCAAGCTATCAGGCTTTTAAAGTAAAACTTGAGCATTTCACACATCTGCGAGTGAAAATTGCTGTGTGCATATGTGAAAAACTATTTAAGTGAATGGTGCGAGTGACAAGCTGACACCCAATTAAATCTCATGAGTTACAGCTATGACAACATAAGGATAACCAAATGCGATTGGCTGCTTATCATCTTGTTCTAAAGTCAGCTAAGACAGAAGTAAGTGAAAATTAGCAAAAGTAATGGCGTTTATTCCACCTAGATACAAAGAATGGTTCTGTAGATGATTTTGTAGATTATTTTAATCCCATGCCTTTGATCCAGTTCCAAAATGGAGACGAGTTAAATGGATTAAGTTCAATGTCACAGTATAGGGCTAGTAATTCAACAAACACATCCAGATCAGTTACAGGCTTAAACCCTGTTAAAATAAAAAATAGGAATGTCTCAAGTCAAAACTGTGAAAACTACCGGGGTACTTTGTCTGTAAGGATATGCACCCTATGGTGTAGTTTTTTAGTAAACATGCACCACCGTGCTTCATTAAAACACAAGATTTGGGAACAGGATTCTTGTAGTGCAGCTAATTAATATTATAGCAATTCTCAGACAAAGTAAATACAGTGAAGAAAGTTTTGCAATCTGAACTGAATCCTACTGGATCAGACCTGAACCTCACTTTATACTTCTTAAGGTGCATCTCAGTAAACTAGAATATCATCAAAAAGTAGGGCTGTCAAAGTTAACGCGATGATAACGCATTAGCATGATCTCAAATTATCGCGATTTTAAAAAATAGTGCCGTTAACGCAAATTCTAATGTGGCCCTGCGATTTACCCGTAGTTCATGTTGAGGCTTGTCATGCACTGCTTCAGTAAGAGTAAGGCTGCGTCTGAAATTGCATACTTCCATACTGAACAGTACGCGAGCGTGACTAGTGTGTCCGAATGTGCAATATGCATCAAGCAGTACGCGAAAAGTCCCCCGATGACGTACTGTTTCAGGTTTGAGTGATGGCGAAAGATCTGTTAAACGGGAAGTTTCATTTTAAATAGTTTGATTTCTATTAAGAAGAGTATGATTGAGTTGGTTTTGTTCTGCATTTCGCAGTTCTAAAATACTTTTGTAAAGTGAGATTTCAGTATGCTGTAGCACTTACCATTTTCTCTTGTCCCAGCAGTTTTTAACAAATACTTTTAGCATAACACGTGTTCACCATTTTAATTGTAACATTTTACTGTAAAGCCTTATTCATTACATAGATTACATACATTTTTAATTGTTTGACAGCCCTATCAAAAAGTTAATTTATTTCAGTAATTCAATTCAAAAAGGAAAACACATATATTATATAGATTTCAAGTGTATACATTTCAAGTGAATAAATTTATTTTAACGTTGATGATTATGGCTTACAGCTAATAAAAACCCAAAAGTCAATATCTCAGAAAATTAGGATATTAGATACTAGATAGACCAATTTAAAAAAGGATTTGTAATACAGAAATGTTGGCCTACTGTAAAGTATGTACAGTATTTACAGTATATGCACTCTATGCAAATGGTCAGGGCTCTGTTTGCATGAATTACTGCACCAATGCACCAGAGCATGGAGGCAATCAGCCTGTGGCACTGCTGAGGTGTTATGGGGTTTATTTCAGGCGAGTTTGCTGGCCAATCAAGCATAGTGACACAGTGGTTATTAAACCAGGTATAGGTACTTCTGGCAGTGTGGGAAGGTCCTGCTGGAAAATGAAATCAGCATCTCTATAAAGCTTGAAGAAAGAGAAGCATGAAGTGCTCTAAAATTTTCTGGTAAAATGAAAAATTTACTTTCATCTGAAAACAGGACTTAGGACAACTGAGTAACAGTCCAGTCCTTTTTCTTTTTAGCCCAGACAAGATGCTTCTGACGTTGTCTCTGGGTCATGAGCGGCTTGACACAAGGAATGCAACAGTTGTAGCCCATGTCCTGTTTACAACTGTGTGTGGTGGCTCTTGAAAGCACTGACTCCAGCTGCCAGTCTACTCCTTGTGAATCCCCACCAAAATTTTGGATAGCCTTTTTCTTGACAATACTTTCAAGAGTGTGGTTATCCCTGTTGCTTATGGACCTTTGTCTACCACACTTTTTCCTTTCACTCAACTTTCCATTAATATGCTCTGATACAGCACTCTGTAAACAGCCAACTTCTTTAGCAATGAATTTTTGTGGCTTTCCCTGCTTGTAGAGGCTGTCAGTGACTTCTGGACAACTGTCAAGTCAGCAGTCTTCCCCATGATTGTGTAGCCTACTTATTGAGACTATTTAAAGTCTTACAAAACCTTTGCAGGTGTTTTGTGTTGATCAGCTGATTCAAGTGTGACACCATGAGTCTCACAATATTCTAATTTTACTGAGAACATTTCGGTTTTCATTAGCTGCAAGCCATAATCATTAACATTAAAAGAAATAACCGCTGGAAATGTATCACTCTGTGTGTAATGAATTTATCTAATATGATCTAATATGAAAATTAGTTTTTCTTTTTAAATTGATTTACTGAAATATATTCACTTTTTTGATGACATTCTAATTTATTGAGATGCACCTGCATTACAATGCATCCCGATGGCGTTCACATTGAAACTATGTGTTTTTGGAAGGTCGCAACCTACTCATCCCTGAGCGTCAAAGGCTGCCATCTGCCAAATAAAACTTAATACAGAAGAAACTCATCAGCAATTACAAATCAAATCACTGAAGGTTTGATAATGGTGCCAACTGTCAGGTTGGAGCAAAACATTAATCTGGAGAATGGTTGATCAAGGTGGAATGAGGCAGAAACCTGGGCTGGGCTGATGGGATTATAAATCATTAAAGTATCTACAAACCGGATTCCAAAAAAGTTGGGACACTAAACAAATTGTGAATAAAAACTGAATGCAATGATGTGGAGA
>JAOVVF010000008.1:10893009-10930164 GCA_028565595.1 Duopalatinus emarginatus | reverse complement strand
ACACATGCATGTATTTGTGCTTGTGTATGTTCATTAAATAATAAATTTCCTGATTTTTTTTCTCTCTGTCTGTCATGCTCTCTCCCTCTATGCTTCTTTGCACCCGTCAGACTCATTAAAGGATCTGCCAGTCCCACAAAGCCTACACTCTTAAAACTAACACTTTTTTTATTACAATCAAGCTGTGTGCACAACACTGAATCCCATTTCCATCAAATTAACTAACAACAGCAATTAAATAGAATCATTCAGAAGACAAAGAAGTTGAAAGACACATTATATTAGGGCTTATCTGAACATTTCAACACACTTATCATACCTTATCAAACCCTGACACACACTCTAATTACAAACACTGGCCTGGGCTCATCCCATACCTTGTATACGACAATCCATGCATCCATTTACCCTGTTTAAAAGAGGTTCTCTGTGCATGAGTGTGGTGTAATACTAAACACGATACCTGTATGACCCACTGGTCATAGCTTATTCACTGCACAGATCTGAGCTCACAGAATGACATGAAATACAAAACTTGCAAAACAAGCAGTGATTTGAGCTGAAATGACAAATGTATCTCACTTTAACTTTATTTTAATGTCATACATACAGCACATACTAATTTACCCTCATATACATTTCATTTACATAAAACACACTCATTTATGCAGGTTATGTGATAATGAGCCAATAAAAGGAAAGTATTTAGCAGGCTGTCAAGCTTCAAGAAGGATTCAAAGTCATGAAGTAAATGAAGAAGTGGAAAATGCATTCAGGTGGAGATGAATTAAAGGTGCTTTAGCCAGATGTTGCTGATAGTAAAAAGGATTATGATGTACTGGGTTGGAAACCGCAAATAGGTCACACTTAACCACTGAAAAATGAAATTTAAGCTTTATTTATTAATACAAGTGTTTCCATATGTATGTTGCCACCATATTGCATATACACTGAAAATTAGACTACGAAAATGAATGAAATCACATCTGGGATGTTTTATTTTCTTTACATATATACTTTATGCAAATATACTTTACAAAAGATATGCTGGAGTGTCTTCAAACCTAGGTTTGATTTTTAAATCCCTCTCCTGCCCACTTCTAAAGGAGTAATATATATATATATATAAACTTTTAAGTTATGCAGCCTCAGAGCATGATGGCACAGCGGCATTTCGGTATACCGTGGTATTAAAAATTTTGAGGGTATTGAAAAATAGTGACAGTACCATGTGACGCACCAAATCTCTGCTTTATATCTACAGTGAACACTTTAAGACAATCCTCTAATCCATAATAAAACCAGTTTTATACTTGACTCGTTGCAACTAGCCTCCCATCATTTCAGACAATAGGAGGCATCATGTATAAATACCTAGACCTTTCTGTTTCATTCACATGCCGTGTGTGGAGTTGTGTGAGACAGAAAAACAAACAGGTCCCACTTGGTGTTTGTAGTACTCCCGGTAATATTGTTTGTAACTTACTTACGTCTGACAAAATAAACCAGTTTATTTTTCTCGTAAAAGCGCTGTGTAAACGTAGAATCGTCTCTTCTTCATTAAACGACAGCGCAGGTTTATTCCCACAGTTTTGAGTCGATGTCATGATCACACTACACTCTTCCTTGTTAAGACCTGTTATTTATTCTTCTGTTTTGTGCGGATCAGAGAGACATTATCATGGTTATAATAACAGATAAATGAAAATGTAAAAGTGCTAGACACTTTATTACACTTCAGTTTAAAAATATGTATTATAATTTAGACAGAGTAATAAGCTATGTTTCACAACCATTGCTTTTTTTCTGTAATGAAACATGAACCACCCCCTCCCCCGAAAGACGTTACCGTATACCGCCGCATTGTCTAAAGGTGGTATGACTAACGCCAATACCGCCTACCAACTCTAGCCACCACTATGCTGCACTATGGGTATGATGTCCTTTAGGTGATGAGTTATCTCAGTTTTGAGCCAAACAAAGTCCACCTTAGTCTGATTATTCTGTGGCACAAGTCAGGTGGTAGTGAATGTTTTTCGCAGTGAGAAAGGGCTTCTGTCTAGCCACCCTACCCCACAGCCCAGACTTGTCAACAATATGAGAGATCACTGTCACATGCAGAGAGTGATCAGTACTTGCCAGATATTCCTGCAGCTATGTTAATGTTGGTGCACTTCTCTCTGCAGTCTGCCTGATCACTTTCATCAAATTTGAAAGGATGTCATGTTCTTGTTAATGTCATGTGATGATCCGTTATCTGCACTTGTTGATGACGCTCTGTACAGAGTTTCATAGTACATCCAATGTTCTGGAAATTATTTTGTACCCATCACCTGATCAATATCTTCTGACAATAAGATCCTGTACATGCTTTTGCAACATGGCTTTAGCAGTTGAATGAAACTTAAAGACAACAGTAGAACAGAAACGGCTGATATTTATTTGAGGTGAACCGCATTCACTTCACTGACAACAGCAGTAAATACAGTCTTTAGTCCAAAGCTTCAAGGGAGGTTTCTCCCCTGAGCTGATAGGGTGAGGGGGTGGTGCCAGTAAGTAGACTGCCAAGAGATTGATGCAGCATGCATACTGCCAGGACTGGAGAGCTTTGATTCTGTGGTGTGACCAATGTCAATAACTACAGAAAAACTTTTTTCATTTCTTTTTTCATACTGTTCCAGTGACCCAGTGTCGGAAAAACCTCAACAGGACTGAAGTGAGCCAAAGGCGGGGTTGGGAGGGGGGGGTCCCACTGACTTTAATAACTATAAAGTTATGATCAGTCCAACATAGTGACATGTTAATATGTCTAAAATCTGCTTCATCTGTGCCATTTACAATAACAACCTACATCTAAAACTGCCAGAAAAAGAGATTATGTATGTGCTGTGACTGATTTTGTACACAATCATTTTTCTTTCATCTGAATCAGGATATTATATTCATGCTTTAAGGTTTATCAGCCTAGTAAAAAAAAAAAAGCCTAGTACAAGTATCTGATTAAATGAATATTTCATTCAGATGTTTGTGTTTACAAAAATATACATGTGAACATTTATTTCCCAGTTACGATCTGCTTCAAAAAAAGAGTTCCTGGAGTTCGTATGTGATGAAATCATAAAACAGCTATTCATGTTGAACCTCTTCACATCATATGTCCCTGTGCAAGTGCATGTTGCAGCTGTATTATTGCTTTATAAGAGCAGGGTGTCGTAGATGATCAGGAGCAGCAAGTAGCCATGATCCCTGAGCCCCATGGGAAAAGAGCCTTGTGGGATACTGATTGGCCATATAGAGAGGAGGCAGACTAAGAATCTTTCCAGACGTCTGTAACACCAGAGATTACCGTGAGTCAACTTCTAATAAGATGTTCCTATTACTCAAAGAACAACAAACGTTCACTGCTTACTGTCTTTTCCTTAGTACAGAAGGTTTTTTAATGACCAATAGAGTCATTAAAAAAAATATCTTTATATTTTGGTAGGATGGACTTGCTTGTGGAATAGACTGTTATAACAACTATATCAACATGTGTATGTTATGCAATAGCTACACCCATCAGAAGGACTGTGGATCTGTAATTTTATTTGTTATATTGCACTATATTGTTTTAATCCTGTTAGGACTATGTTTCCCAGCCCCCCTGTTTAAACAATGTGGACTTCTGCCATGAGTTATGTGATGGTTGATTACCCTTATGTTTGTCACCTGTGTTGTGTTAGCCCTATGTTTTGGTTTACTATTGTGGTTACTATTGGTTTACTAAGTGTTTAGTTTCATGTCTTACCCCCCACCCCACCCCACCTTCCAAACTTTACCAAATTTTGTAGTGTTACAATTTAGACCTGACATGGATTTAGTTTTTTCAGAGCTTTTGACTACATAAGTACATACCACAGTTGTTGAGGAAAATAGTCACTGGTTGCCAACAGAAGTTGTTCCATTTAACAATTAGTTGAATGGAGTCAACATGTATGCAATTAAAGTGTCATGTGATCTCAGTATGAACACACCTGCTCCTGGACGGCCTCAAAGAAACATCAAATCATTAAAAGCCATAATCGCAATTAAGTCAATTTCAATTGCAGGTTGTAACGCTACAAAAGTTAAAGAGTGACATTGTTTCACTTATTAGCCAAGTCAAATTCCTGCAAAACTTTTGACTGCAATATATGTAATTGTTATATGACCAATTCCCAGAGAACAGTTAATAGATGCTTAAAAATTTCTCCATCCTCTTCATGTTGCAATCTGGACTTATATCTGCTAATATAACTACTAATATTACTATTACTTAATATGTTGTATGTTGAGTGTATTCTAGTCTTAACCCTATACAATAACACCTGGAATCAAATGAGACTACAGTTCACTGAAGTGAAATCTAATATGTAATACAAGCAATCCTGTTTCTATTTGTTCTATGCAAAATGAGCATGTCCATTTTAAGTCCTTAAACTCCAAACACTATAGTCCTATTTAGACTGGAGTAGTTTTGGGAATGTGAGGTTATTATGGGGGTATCTCAGGGATTTTAGTTCTGTCTGGATCAATAATGTCAGACTTTACACACATACCCCTGGACTGAATCTGCCATATTTTACCTTCCATAAAATGATCAACAGAAATAAACCCAGGTAATATAATTCCAATACAAACTGACAACTTACTAAAGAATTCCTTCATATCTTGCAAGAAAAGAGACTTTTGGGTTTTCCTTCAGTATGGAGTCATTCCAGGAAGCTCTCACTCCTTCTATCATTTCCTGACAAACCCAAAGCAAAACCAAGTACTGGCCAAGTTTACAGTGCAGAACAATAAAATACACAGCGTTTAAAAAGATGTGCTGGTAAAGCAGGGGTTTAAGCAAGTTACTGATACAGGTCAAGCCTAAATGAACATGTTATGTTCATGTGACCTTCTAATGCTTGTGTGCATCAACATGCACTACAACAAGCACTTATAATAAAGGGAAAAAAATCACTTACTACTTAACTGAGGTGTATGCAGTATTTTTTGTGGGAGGAGAAATGTGATCTATAAATAAATCTCTTATCCCCAGTGAATAGTACATTATTATTAGAATTGATGCCCTCTAGCACTTTGTTTAATAGACATACACTAAAGTGACAACAATACATAGGATGGTGGTGGCTCTAAAACTGAGGCATGTTGTTCAGCTGGCATTATATGGGACCCCTGGTACATCTACAAATACCTCTGACAGGTGAACACTATATATGCCTCATTTCTGACAAGTGTCAGAATGTCCTGCATTCATTCTGATGGGTTTGTCCTCTTCCAGCAGGACAATGCACCACCACACAGGTCTAGAGATGCAAAATTATGGTTAGAGGAGCACTCATCTGAGTCAGGGGTTTTGCCATTCCCACATAAGTCACCAGATCCTACACCTCGGAATACAACAGAATTTTGGACTGTTCTACAGTAAGTATAGTGTTCACTGCCTTGTGGAATCCATGCCACGTCGGGTCCTACCTGGTATTAGACTGGTGTATTAGTTCAGTATTTTTCTGAACAGGCAACATGACAGTTATTATGTTAAAGGGTTGACTGTCAAATGTTCTTTGGATGGATGGTTATATTCACACTCATAATATCTAGCTAGAATGTGTCTCAGGCTACCTAAGGTGGTTTGTATCAGCTCTAAACACTTATATAACATGCCACTAATCTATTTTTAGATCATTATGATCCCCAAGACACTGAAAACTAGAGACTGAGAGACTGATGAAAACTTCTTTCCCTTCTCTCACTGTGTATATTTATTCGTAATGCAGGTCTGCATTTAGTTCAAGCGTAATTACTTATAATACAATATCCAGTTCACACAAAAAGAGGCCTACAGATGGAAAATTACAGATAAAGGTTTGATCATGGACACAGAAAAGCCTGTGCAGAATCTCTTTGACGTGCAATGTCTCTTTAAAACACGTACGGTCTCCGTGTACCCCAACAGCAATCCTGTGGGCTTGACAACTATAACCTAGCAACCATGTGGACTACGTAAGAACCAGAGAGTGGCAATAATTGTGACTCCCTTTCAGAAACGCAATGTAAAGAGAGCAAGGACGGGGAAAAAAATCCCAGACCATGGAAAGCAGGCGATGGACACATGCACTCAATGTCTTTCACCCATTAAATTCTTAATCTGAATGAGAAAGAACACTTGTGTCTTAGCAGACTGGCATTGAAAGGATAAGGAAGGCAAACTCCTCACTAAAAATGCTTAAAAACACACCACACACACAAACACACACACACACACACACACACAAAGAAACCTCTCTTGTGAACGTCCAGGTCCTTTAAGGGCCTTTTGTGCTTCCTGTGCTGTTCATTCGCCTCATTCCTTCTGAAGAAGCTGTTGTGCCAACACCGGAGTCTGACGAGGGAGAGCAATAAATTGGTGGGAGAATGAGGTTCCCCAGCTGATTTGGGAACCCAAGCAGAAATAACTGGCCTGCTCACAGTTCACTCTATCGTTTGGGACTTAATTAGAGTTGAACTTGGCCAGTGACCCCACAGTAATGGAGCAGCAGGTCACTACTATGACACCAGGCTGCCAGTCCTGTCAGTCCGCTACACATGACTAACCTTTTATAGGTCGCCTACTGACACGTAAGGTTTAATAAAAGCATTATGAGTGGAGAAATCCGAGTGGTGATGCATTCACACTTAGCTGGGAGTACCCATTTACACTTGTCCGTTTAATGTGTCAAGTATCACATTCACAAAAATATCATCTATATAAAATTAAAATGAATATTGATAAAACCCACTAGTCCATTTTAACACAAGCACTTTTTAGGGTCTGAGCACTAGTTGCATAAGGCCCTACTGTACGCATTATTATTATAAGCATTATTATTATAAGCATTATTATTATTATTATGTACATTTTAGAGGTGGTTCCCATGAGCAAAAACCCATGAATTGTCATATACACATCAATGCTTGTAATTATTCCTTGGCCCTGGGTGTGGCCCAAGGACTCCACAGCAGCCCCATATGACCCATTGTGCTAGTCATATCATACACACCCCAAATTTGGTAGGTATGTGGGTCTCTAAGTAAGTCTCTAAGCAAGTACATAATATCAGCCAGATATTTTGGATTCTATGCATTTTGATATTTCTTGAAACTGATGTGAATTTAGCAAACAGTCTTGGAGTATGTCATGTAAAGATGTTGCTGATTTTATATAGCATTTTAATATCTTGCTGGAGTGGCAAAACAATGAATGCACAGGTGGTCCCGACACCAGTATAAATGTATCATCAATTCAACATGTATTGCTTAATAGAATACATGGGTTGTTGCTTATGATGATTATGACGATATAGACATGCCCTGTGTGACACTCTGGTATCATCCAGCAACAAAAAGATTGGCTTTTTTAATACTCTTAGCTATACCTAGATGGTTTACCTATGAAGAAAAGGTTAAATTTAGATACCTCAGTACAGATTTTTAGATTGTTTCACCAGTCTGATGAGTGACAGGATGTTAACTTGTTCAACACGTTTTGTTGAACAAGTTGTAGAGTAAGGTTAGTCTAAACCTGCTTACATCATGACATACCCCTTGAGACACATTCAGACTTGTTGCTATTTTTATTTATGGTGTTAATTGGGTGATTGTGATAGAGGAGCGAGTGCTTGCCATCACGGCTTGTGGCTGTATTGTATTTTGTTATTGCTAGCTCATTGTACTTTATTTCTATCTATGTTTTCCTTATCTTATCCCTCCAGATACATTTAAGATTCATGTGTTTTATAGCATACTGTAAACAAGTAAAAACACAGGAACTTTAACAAAATATTATCAGCATACAGTCTGTCCAATCTGAAGAAAGATCACTGCTAGCAAGTAATTCATCATATTTGTTAGGGATCTTACACTATGCCATACAGTATCATTTCATTTGTTACACAAAAACTCTCAAATAGATATGATGCATTTCGGAAAGCCCAAGTAAAAGTAGGACATTCATAAAATACTGCTAAGATTACACAAGATATGTAATAAGCATTAAGCAAATTTAATCAAGCTCATACTCCCTGAAAAAGTAGCATCCGCTGTATCTCAAATCAGAGAGAGGCTTCTCCTAAGCAGTTTTTCATGAGCCATAATCGCTTACATTTCAACTTATTGTGAAACAATCACAGTAAATAAAAAAAACTGCAAACATAGTATTGCTGAAGGGATTTCAAGTATTGCAGAACAAGTTACAGCACTTGGTGCAAGTTCCCACATATTCAAATTCACACAAAACACAGTTAAAGCTCTAGGTGATATCCTTAGAACACATTGATAAACTGCCTGGTGAAAGAACCAATCCTCCCCAACATGTGTGAACAACAATTGATTTATGTCATTTGATAACCTAGCTTTTCATCTGGAACTAGGGGAAAAACAATTCTAAAACAAAAAACAAAAGAAGACGGTACTCTGTTCTTCATATCAGGAGTATTACAATTTCAAACTATGATACTGTTTACTTAAAATTTTCACATGGAGAGGCCCAACAATGCTAGAAAACATCTGTTAAATGTTCCATTTTATTTCCTATTTTCAAACTGAGTTCCAGTTATTCTATTCTAGTACTGACACACAAACAATATCTCCTTAACATCCCTATATCTGTATCTGTTTTACAGTAAGGCATATTCATTTGCTTAATTAAAATTTGTGAAAAAGCACGAAGCAGAAGAAAAACTAGAAATATAGCCATCTGAATGGGAAAATACATACTACCAGAACCCAACTGAGACCAATTTAAAAAGCTACTCAAGAGTTACACTTAATTTATTGCCCACATAAAAGGCAGAGCAGAATATAAGATTTGCGAGACAAAAGACAAAAAGTATATGAACTTTTAACAAACCAAATAAGTATTTGGCTAAGAGAAGGACTTACCATCCCACAGTTCCCAATGTATATAAGGTACTCTCTAAAAATCGCATATTAGACTGGACTCTGTTGACAGACTAGACCCAACTGTACCATACATGACTCTCTGTATGTGTGAATGAACTCAAGTCAATGCCGAAGACTCCAGTCCCTTGACTCGTCTATGCAAGATTCCCAACATGGTCCTCCAACATATTATTATTAATGACCAAACAGGGTTTATTTCCAGAAGTTATTTTTGTAAGAATGTTAAAAGGTTACGTTCATAACCCTCAATTGTCTCAGCAACTAATCTTTTGGTTTATTTTGGTTTATTAAGTTTTATTGACTGGGTCAAGCTATTACCATAATCTACTAGTGGCTGTTGTTACAAGGTTTTGTTTGTATATTTGTTACTCTTGTGCTTCAGATGATGTACAAAACAAACTTCCAAACTCTGTTTAAATGCATCCATGATGACAATGAAAGTGGTAGAGATACCCATTGTTCTACGTTTGGAAGAATCTCTTTGTTCAAGATAAATAGTTTGTCTATGTTAGTTTACCAGTTCCAAATGATTCTAATCCTACAAAATAATAATGTTAATAGTTGGCTCAGGACTTTTATATGGAACCAAGGAAAGAGACTACAGTATAAGAGATCACTTACATTACCATTAGATAGGGAGAGATGTTTTATTTAAAGTCAAACCTTTTGTAATTTTAATCTGGGAATATTACCACCTGAGAATATTGTGAGCACATGTACTTGCTCTCTATAACTAATAAACAATGCAATCTTGCAAGCATGGGCTTAATACCCTGGAATGGAGATATATGTATAGGTATATGGGAGTATGCAACATATCCATATGTAATAGAGCAAAAGCACTACAATGTAGATCACTGCACATCTTCAGTTATCACCTCAACTCAGAAATAAGAATAAAGGTCGCTCTGTATATTAAGTGCAATAAAAGGGGTGGTATTTTTGGACAGGTATATTTATGGACAGGTGTACAAACTTAGGACATCTAGGGGAAAAGAGTGAAAAGTAATGTTTGGTTTTCAATAAAGTATTGGATTTAGATTCAGTATGTCTTCTGTTAACCTATACATATTGCTAAAATGTTTCAAATAAGCCACTGACAGTCTCAGACTGGCATAAGGTAATAATCACACTCTTACCCAAAGGATATCGGACATACTGGTCTATCATATATGGAGTCCAGTTGTGGATTATGTGGGATTTCTCCAGTCTCCATTATAATTTGGAAAGCATTTCATAGACTGTGCTGTGCTACATGTACAATTTTGTAAGAATTCTATAAGGGGATGGCGGTTTTATGGCAGATTCGAATGCATTTGTGATAACAAAGACATGTTTAAAAAATAAGTATTGTGACAGTAACATATATTGAATTGTATTTAAATTGGGCGCATCATTTCACCCCTAATATCTATGAATGATTGCTAGCTTTTTTCATAAGCTAAAAAGTAAGGTTAATTTCAAACAATGTGACAATACAGATCATGTGATCATGTGTACAGTTTGAAAATAGGCTGTAAAGATCTAAGAGTAAAAGCCTAACAAAGTAGTCTGCTTAGAATTGGATTCAGTCCTGCTTTATAAGTAGCCATCTATGATTATTTAATTAGTTGGAGAGCAGTGGTGCCTCATTAGAGCTTTCAGTGTTGAAAAATGTCTCCAGTCTGTATTGTATTGTCTAGGATTTGTGCAGCCATGCCAAACAAACTGCATTATTCATACTGACTGCTCCCACAATAGTTCTGTCAGCTTGACATCACTTAGGGACCTACAACTGTTATTGACATTGACATTGCACAAAAATCTCAGAAATAATAGTTTTTTGTGGGATTTAAAAAAAAAAAAGAGTCATACTGGTTTGCAAGTGTGCTGTGTCACTATATGTTTTGATACCCAAATTCCACACATACAAAGCCTCAAGCTATTGCGTGCATGCTGATGAACTCAAACTTGTCTGAATGCATACTGATTTGCACACTTTCTACATCCACTGAAAAAGCAAGGACACAGCGTTTCTATGCTGTTTTCTATGCTGTCTACTCTCACACTCTTAAAAAGAAAAAAAAGGAAAGTGTTTCATTTTACATTAAAATTACTTTTTAAATAAACGTATGATAAATGCATGACTAGTTGTGGTAGTATTCATACTATGCAGACTTATTAAATAATCATTGATGATATTTCAAGATTCCTGTACACTGAAGTGTGAGACACTACATTTTTAACATTTAATTCAAGAGCAAAAATCACACATAAGGACACTATGTAAAATGTGTTGTGTTAAGCGAGAACACAAACCCCATCTGTCTCTTTAAAGGCAGTAAAAAGCATAGGAATGTTCTCCTGTTATTGTCCTTGTGCTAGTTTTACTGGAAAGCTTGTCCAGATTTTGGACAACAACATTGCACTTGCTGGCCCACACCCACCACTTCCTCCTATTCTACTCTGAGCGGAAGTCTGATACTGGAAGCTGACTTCTTTCTGGCTACTACATAGCTTACTACATGTCCTGTTACTGCTGCTCTGTTCACTATAAAGTTCAATTCGATTTCATTCAAGTCAAACCAATTTGTTTTTTATTGGTCGTTACACTATTGCCACAGCACTGAATTGACAAATGACCCCAGCTTTACAGATGTGAAATGTAATTTATAATATCTTCCTTGCAGAGGGGTGAGTGCAAATAAAAATGGGAGTCATGTTACCTGTTTCAGATTGACAAAGACCAGTCATTTTAACTATTCAACTGGACTTTTATCTCACTTTGCTATTCTGAGCACAATATAACCTGGAAATACGAGAACTACATTAAACATACATGTGAATTAAGAACTTTGGTATTTATGAACCAAGATGTTTACACACTTGGTAACATGTTAAATCAACATTAAGGGGAACAAAGCTGAACCACAGCCACACAAAACAGATGTTGTGTATAATTAAGCTGCCACAAACCACAAACTCATTTCATTCGATAATCCACGACTACCATGTGATTAGTGCCCTTTTCTTTTACGATTGTGAGTTTTATAAGGCCCTGTCAAGTTTGTTTGCTGGCAGAGGCTGAGAAATATGGCCGTTCTTAAGAATGCAATAATATGAATGTCTTGACTGTATTGATGTGCATTTGGTTTAATGTCTATTTATACCTGACCATTCTGGACAAATCTGATGTACTATAGGAGTAATACAATTAACAATAGGCCAAAATAATGCAAAATAATCAATCTAGATAGACAAGATCTTGAGACTGATGCTAAAGTGAAATGCATATGTAACGCATTGTTCCAAAGATGTACCAGAATAAGAGGAAAGAGCACATGAAATTGGTGTGTTAATCAGTTTTAGGATGGTCGTATAAGGCCACTACACACTGGTAGTGTGTCATCCTTTTCCCTGTCAAAATGTTGTGATTGTATGCAGGCATACACCAGATCAGGGTTCACCTAATAAGGGAACACAAGCAATTACCAGGAAGTGCCAAGGCTTAGCAGTCTTTCCAAAAGTCATTTGTAAGAAACAATAACTGCTATGGGTAGTGATAATCACCTGGATACCTTGCTTGTGCTCTTACACATGTATAGACATGGCCAAAAAAAATACAGAGCGACATAGCGACAAATGATGCAGTATTTTTATAAGAAACACCACTGTCATACAAGCCTCCTTTTTCTATGACCTTCTCGCCGCGTTCCCGGAGGCTTAGAGCTGGGTTGGAATGACAAGAATCCCTTGTGTTTATCTGGGTTGTTAATTTTATTTCACTCCTCCTAATGGCAGTGTAAATCACCTTGATAATGACAAAGGCTACCTGGAAAGATTTTCAAAGTGGCTTGTAGGAGAGGCCTAAAGGGACTCCAAAACAAGACAGGTCTCACACAAGGCTTATAAAGCATCGTCGCAAATGGAGCTGCCTTGCCCCTTTTGGAAATAAGTAATAATTTTATTAGTCCCCAGATATATATTACAAATAGTGCTCAGGTGAACTGCAATGCCTGCCATACCCCTTTACCATGCCACCTTAGGGCATACATGACCTATGTACTAGGTGCTCTTGTCTTGACATTTGTGATTAGTTGAGGATTTATTCTAAGAAACCAGACCTACAGACACAGGTCACCTAGCTGAGGGCATGAAATGGCTCCATGCATTTTGGACAGCAGATGTGCATGGAAATTAAGCCACCAGGGTATTCTGACCACCATCAAGAGCAATTATGGAAACGAGGATCTTGTTAGCTATCTACCTGAACCTTACCAAATGTTTCCAATATCTGGATTACCACCTCCAGGTGTAAACCCCACACCCACTGTCATATGTGTGGTCTTAACAGTCCTAAACAGCCTGTAAGGGAAGTGTGCATGGTGAAACTTTCTATCTGTTACGTCCGTGTGTCCAGAAATAGACTGATAATCTACCAGTGAAAGTCTCTCTGCTCCAGCAAGCCTGAGGAAATTGCCAGCAAATACCAGCATCAGACCTAGCATCCTCTATTGAATGTGTTACTGCACATGTCAGTCTGGTTGAATCTGGCAAGCATAATAATGTGTTCAGCATAATAATGAATACCATAATGTGCCAGAGGAGGGTGAACATAGTCTTAAAAAAAGGCCTGCTCTTTGATAGAGGCAGAAAGCATCTACTTGTCCAAGTCTGGCAGTACTGTTATACTTTTGGCCACCAGGAAAGACAAGAATGTTTGCATACGTTTCCCACCTGTGGTGCCAAAGAGAATCTAAAATGAAAACCTTAAATTGGAATGTCTGTCCTTGGAAGGCAAACCCTAAAAGTCCTCATTTTCCTGGTCAGTGGGGACATGAAGACATGAAAATAAGTATTATAAAGCGGTTGCAATTTCCAGACTTTTACTTCTGATATCTTCCGGTTCAGTATTGTGTAAGCGCAACTGGTTTAACATCAATTTGCACAGTTTTGCCATTTCAGCATTTGAGGACTGAGCCTGGTTTATCAATGACTGTCTAAGCTGTGTTTGGCCCTTTGCCTGCTCTTTTGGGAAAGCTTAGCATTACACTTTGGCTGAGTTATATCGGCTTGTGTTTTAACAATTGCTTGCTAAACCACTTTGAGATGCGAATTCCAAAGTTAATCCTGTTTGCTTCTGCCTCATTGCAGATATATTGGCTGTAAAGCAGTTTGTCACCAGCCCCTGCCCTTCGGGGTATGCTCCAGGGGATAGCTTAGTGAAGCAACCGAAGCACTCTGCAGATTTGATCTGCACATGACTGACAGAATGGATTGTACTAATGACAGTTCATTCCATACATAAATCATAGTGGCAAAAAGGTCCCCATATTCTGGCATAGGTGTCATTCACCAGGTGTCCATGTGTCTCAATAAAATGCCTGCAGGGTGGCATAGTACTATGACTGATGTACAAAAAAGGACACTCAGTGCTGTGAAATGCTTAGTGCCGTTAGTCCATTGTGAAAACCGGGTTTGAGTTTGGATGTGGACATGCACAAGAAGGTATCCGGGTAATTCTTAACATTTAAAAATCTTTATTCTTAATCCTGGTGAAATAGAAATATCATTTATGTCTTAACAAGGGCATATACTCATATACACTATATGGCCAAAGGTATATGGACACCTGACCATAATATCCATATGAGGTTCTTGGAACCGTTGGAATTACGCAATTGTCTAGAACACGGGTGTTTAATTTTATCCAGGAAGGGCCGGTGTGGTGCAGGTCTTCAGTCCAATGAAGCAGAAGACTCCACTTGTTTAATTAGCTGATCTTGACATAGATCGTTGATCATGTACCCACACTGGCCCTTTCTGAAAAAGATTGGACACGCCTGATCTAGAACGTCTTTTTTCTCTTTAACATTATAATTTCCCTTAACTAAAACTAAGAGGCACAGACATGTTTAATTATGAGAATGTCTCTTTGCAGAAAGTGAGGTGAAAAGACCACCTCCTGGGTGAACTGAAGTGCCCAACCTCTGTCTGCTCTTGTGGCAGAATGGCACAAACCCCTACAGCCACAGTCCAAAAGTGACTGTGGAGCCTTTCAAGAAGCGTGGTATCTGTTGTAGCAGGAAAAGAGTAAATAACTCAGTATTAACTCTTATGGATTGGAATAGGATGTTCAAAACTTCACATACTTTTGGCCATATGGTGTAAATGTAGTCATACATGGAGCTAATATCTTGCTGAAGTTTTATTTGTACAAATAACTAAAACAAAGTAGTTATTAGTTAACAGCCAATCCCACATAAATATCCAAACTAACAAATCCCACGTACCTTAGGCCACTTTGGGTTGAGCAGTCGGGCCTTGACGGCATCATCCAGCGCTGTGTGGTACTGGCCAAGTTTGAGGCAGGCAGCCGAGCGGTTACTGTAGAGGATGCAGTTCTGTGGGTCTGCACACAAAGCCTCACTGTACAGCTGTACAGCCGTACTGAAGTCACCCAGCTGGCAGGCTTCGTTACTGCGCCGAACCTTCTCCATAAACTCAGCCTTGCTCATGACCGGTGCCTCAGCCCCAGTGGGTGCTGCCCTGCCCAGCACTCGAGATCCAGCTCCTGTAATCTGGAACCAAATCAGAACAAATGAGTCTTAACTGGTGCTAATTCTATAACTTTGAATATGATTTAAGCTTGAACAAATGTTTTCGAAGGAACTAATGTGGTTAGAGTTGTTGCAATACCAGTTGTGTTGCTGACATGAAATCACAAACGAAAGCAATTTGTGCAGTTGGTACAAAATGTGAATCTTGGATACACTGCAAACATGTACAAAATTGTGAACATGTAGCACTAGGGGGCAGAGTCGCATTTACCAAACCAGAATATGAGAAAACAACAAAAAAAAGGAAAGATATTTGCTACAAAATTGACAATGGATCAAAGAAGCAAAGTATATAAAGAATTTAGTTATACACAGTGCACTCGAGGCTGACGGGTGGGAATATTTAAGCTTGCGGCAGAAAGTACAAAAGGGGATGGTATGTGGGGCTGTAAATACTCAGACAAAAAGGCTTTTAGGTATTTTAGTATGGCCTGAGTACAGAGCTTACATCAACAGTCCATCCCCAATGCCAGTGCCCAGATTTGCACAATTCATAAATCATTTCTTGGCGCAAATACATTTATGTGCC
This sequence comes from Duopalatinus emarginatus, assembly GCA_028565595.1. Lineage (NCBI taxonomy): Eukaryota > Metazoa > Chordata > Actinopteri > Siluriformes > Pimelodidae > Duopalatinus > Duopalatinus emarginatus. The sequence goes on along the minus strand of JAOVVF010000008.1, from coordinate 10,914,072 downwards.
TCTTTGCAGAAATGTAAATCTGCCCTAAGACCAAATCCTATAAATCTATTAAATTATGCTTTATGCAGTTTCCTTAACCAAACAACTGATTTTTGCAGTTTTGTTTAATGTCATCTTTTAAACAAAACTGCAAGCAGATACTGCAATGTATAAAACATGGTATTGGGGCCGCCTGTTATAGTTCATGCAGCAGACTATTGAAGCTGTTAGGACTTGGGCATGTGGCAGACCATTGTGAGAAATTTCGCTACACATAAGATAAGAGAGCAGCTGCAGGAAAGAGGAAAAAACACGGACAATGGAGCTGGAAGTCTTTGCTCTATCCTTCTGGCTGCAAGGAACACAGTGGTGGCTGCTGCTGACTTAAGAGTATGCAAGAAATTTATGGCTAGCCACCTCTGAGCTTTACATCTGGAGTATCCCCAAGAGCAAGAAGGGGAGGACAAAGAGGGAGACCGAGGATGCCTGGAGAGAGAGAAGGAGGGCAAAGCAGGGATCTCTGGCACAGGCCACACCTCTCCTCTAACGGAACTCTGGGATAGCACAGTAATTACTTCCAGAGAGAGAAGAAAAAGAGGAAGGTCATAGGAGGCAAAAGCTACGGCTACAGGACGAGTAACAGAAAGTAAAAACACACTGGAGGGAATTCATGAGTCAAAAAAAGTGAAGGAAGCAGAGCGTTTGTGAACCTTGTTTTTTTTTCTAAGTGAAAAAGCAGTCGATTGTAGGACAGGATAAGGGCATTCTGAGGACAGAGTCTGGGTTACTGTGTGAAAAATAGAAGAATAAAAGAAAAAATAGTGTGAGAAATAAAACACAAAGGACTGTCAGGGCAATGAGGGGACAGAAAGTGAAGGGGAGGAGAGAGAGAGACTGTGACTGACTTAAAAAGCACAATGTGTTTTAAACAATAACACCTTTCAGATCAGAAAAAGAAAGAACAAACTGGAAGGCAAATTATTGGCACATTAGTAGACTGTATTACTCCTGAGCTTTTAGTTTGCAAATACACAAACCACGAATAAATTCATGCCTACCTGCAAGTGATTATGTCAAATAGTTTACCTCCTCAGGCAAGTCAGCTCCAGTGAGGTCTAAACCGTTCTGTGTGTACAGACAGTCTGCCTGAGTTAAAGACTGTGGTGAGTATTATCCAGGCCAGACACAGATAACAGTGTTGGGTGTGTTGACGTTGGCTGTTGCCCACATGGGCACGCAACAAGACTTAATAAGAGCCTTGGTGGTGGTAATTCTGCACAGACAAATTTGGGTACCACCAAGCCAGGAGTTCAGAGAGGGAGACTCACCCTTCAGCTGAAGCAACAAAGTGCAGAACTTGTGCTACTAAGACGACACACACAGACATCTGTCTGACCGTCCTTGAATATAAATACAGCTAATTAAGGCTATGGTTACACCTAAATCTAACCCCATCTAACTCAGATTTAACTTAGCCAAAAGGAGATGTTGAATAAGAGCTGCAGTTTTTGCAGTTTTGTCCCCACAAGGTCAAAAACTCTCAGATAACAGGGACATTTTGTCCCCACAAAGATATAAAAACACCCCCCAAACTCCAACCGTTCACACACCAGGAACACATAAATGCACATCACAGTAGGCGTGTGCAGACCCACCACATGCACAAACATGCCACACGTGTAGAACCTAAACAGTCTAAACATAACAACTGTAAACTTTGCACAGACAAACAACAAATAACAGATGAAATATAGGGCAATTAAAACGTCTTGCATGGGTGATTTAACAAAGACATCACTGATGTTGTTATGTGTGACATAAATCATGTCATAAATATTTTTGCTACCCCAAACAATGTCTGATTGGATGATCAGACGAGAGAGATAGCAGAACAGCACTTTGTTTTCTTAATAGCGATGCTGAAACAGATCTCATATTTAAGCATTATAATGAGCAATCTGAGCTGTACATAAAATGCTCAAAATCTACAGGACAAAATTTATAATTGTGATTGAATAATTCTGATCCATGGCGGTTATAATTAAATAAATACAATGCAAGCAAATATATAGGTTCTAAATTTGTTAGCGCTTTTCCCTTTTCTATAGCCAATCCAGTATTTCTGCTGAGATCATAGTGATACTAATACTGGATAGTAGAGTCGTGACGTCTCTATGTTACAGCATTGTAGGGAGATGCTGTTTCCTTTTCCCTCTTCTGCAGTTCCTCCTCACATCAAATAGCTAAGTGAGGCACTAAGTCAAACTGCAGACTCTTTCCAATAATACTCTGGGCCTCAGCTCATAAAGAAGGAATTCTCAACCTGCTTCTTGGGCCCCGGCTCAGCAGAACAAACAAAGTGCCGGCGCACTTGCTGTTTCGGTCAAGACCCACTCGACACGAAACAGTCAAAACACTGTAGGCAGGACCTTCACCTGCAAGGCCCAGCCTCTGGCAGTGGAAGCTGTAAAGACTGAGCTTCAATATGGCATAAGGTTCATGTAGAACAGCTGCACTTCTTACTGCTCATCAGCCGAAATCCCAAAACACGTTGTAGCGGTGAGAATAGATCCTTTTAAGAGTGGCCAAACAGCACAAATGAAGAGTAAATCTTAGATGTTCACCAGTTGTCATAACTCCACATCAGTGGAATAGTTGTATTAATGGTGTTTGCAGCTTTTGCCCTGCTCTTTTATTTCTGTGACACATTTTGAGGGAAGGGATGCTTGAGGATCAGACCAGAAGAATCAGATTATAGTGATACATTATCATAAATATTTAATAAAAAAAATACCCATACTTTGTGATATAAGTCTAGTGTCCATTGATGCCCAACGTAAAAGAGTAGGCAACACAAAATTGACGTTTTTCATAACTAGGCCTAATTATGATTATTTCAGCACCTTCTGCAACACGAGTAACCTTTTAAAATATCCTAAACATAAAATTGTTTTTAATGATTAACCACTATCAGTCAATGACATCATGGATTTTACTTAAAAGATATGCAATTAAACCTGCAAACCAAAAACAATGTAGGTAGACAACTGAATGAATAATGGAAAAGGCGATGTCTATTTTCCAGCAAAATAAGTACTGTGTTTCAGTCAGCAAAACTCCACTACACTCGCATAACTGACCTTTACCATTAAGAATTCTGTATCTGATTTGAAATCACTTTAAAAGTCTTCCTTCAGTCCATCCAAGCTAATTTCCTCCATGTCTTTCTGTCATAGGGTGTGATGAGGTCAGCTTGGACTAAAAGTTGTAACTAAATTATTCAGTCAACCTTCAGATCTAAGTGGATTATCACAAACACACCTTCCACACATGCTAAATAAACATCTTCTGGCCAGAAGAATCATGTTTTCCATCTATACAAGCCTCTGTTTAAGCTGGAAAACCTAATGTATACCGATGCAGACATGACTAAAAACCAGTGAACATATCAGAATGGTCATAATCGGCATGTGATTTTGCATTTGTTTTTAGATTCTCAGCCTGAGTGAAAATGAAAACACAGGTGAATCTGTTGCTCTCAGAGAAATCATAAAACTGCTGTGAAACATGTTCCGGTTGGTAGTCTACAGCAGACAGCACCGAGAAGCTGTTCAGTCAGTATCTTGCTCTAGTTTCAACACCTGCTATGAGAACACTCAACTACTGAAGTGTATACTGTTGCATACTGAGCACTGAGGCGATTCTTCTACAGAAAAGGTGTCCATCACCAAGCCAGGGGGCAGGAACTGCTTATTTCAGGGGACTTTCCTGGTGACATGACATGGTTACTATGGTACACTTTATGGAACAATAGTAAAACCATGGCATTCATAGTATATACATGGTCACAATAAGACACCCTATTATATACTACCATAAACTACCATATTATTATAAACTACCATAATAAAACCACAGTTGAACTTAGTAGTACTTATTTTGACCCAGTCTTTGTGGATTTTTTTTACTGTGTGACTTTAAAACTATAAATGTATGTTAATAATATAGCAGGAATAATAAGAATAAAATACTATGTCCAATTAATATTTTTTTAATACGCATATCAGGGTTATTCTTTAAATGTGTATAATAAAATTTTGTCTATTTACTAAAGCCTTACAACTTTTCATTGCTCATTATGTCATATTAAAATAAAGCAGAATTCTGCTAATGACAGGCTGGTATTTTACACTGTAATCAATGTTATCTAGTTTAAAAAAACAAAGCTCATGAGTGGAGCGACAGGAAAGTGTTCCTCATATCATCCAGCCATCATTAGAATCCAAATGGTGCCACAGCCCTTGGCCAGGAGTCCAAGAAAGCAGGCTGGCTTCATGTGTCTAACGAGGCGTGTTAGTCCTTCCCTTGTTGGTAGGTGACGTTTGATAGGCAGTGTTTCCCATACATTGATTCATTTATTTTCATTTAATGATTCTGTTTCATTGTAAAGCTACATGTACATGCATCGATTCAGTCAGGCGTTCCAATCAAAATCACATGCTGAACGTTTGACACATCTGTCTGAAGACATGCCTCTCTTACAGCACTGATAAAACATAAGATTTCCCATGTGAATATGAAGGTGGTAGATAATTTTAAAAGTACTTTAGACGTGTTTGTGTGTTAAGAGTGCAGTCTTTAACCACAGGTACAATTCACATCCCGATATAGGTCCATTCATATCCCGATAAAGATACATATCATACATACATTTTGTAAATTCAGTGATTTCATGAAATAAAATGACCACATGGAAAAAAAATATTCTATACGTTGAATTATTTCACAGTTAGTTCAGACCATGCAATGTGATTGGCCGGGAGATGTTCCATGAGATATTACACGACAACGGCACTGGAGCCAAAGCTCTCCAAATCACTCCACCACATACACACGTAACCCTAGCAACGATACCAGTGTTTACAAGCCAAACAGCGCAACCATAAACAAACTAAATCAACATAAACAAATCTGCCAAAATGAATTATAGCGAGTTCATCTATTAATATTATCAATCATTTTATTGTACTTTATTTTTAATAAATCCTATTTTCTAAATCGATATATTTGTGCAGTTTAGATATACAGATGTTTTAAGAAAGACTGTTTAGATATATAGATGTTTCAGCAGCAGGCCATTTAGATATAGCCTGTTGATAAACAAACAGATCGTATTTTTCCGTCCTCTTCATCCTAAAATAAACATTGATAACGGAGCTGTGGTATAATCGCCTTAATACGGCCGCTATATTGTGAGATACTGGCACTGGTGTACTGATCTATGGTACTTGGCCTGCGGCCTCGCGCCTACGACCGCAGCACACCAGTGACAATATCTCACAACATAACATGAACCTTGACTGTATTATTACTTAAATGCACAAAGTCAAACAACTGAAGATATTTACTGTTGTACGATGTGCTGCGAGATTCTTTCTCTCTGGGTCTGGGGTTTGTTTTGTACATTTGACTGTCATTTTGTGGCTCTTCTCTGTAGGCTCTCTTCGTACTGTCCAACGTGATCTTTGACAACTGCAGTAAAATGTGTATTTTGCGACACAACAAAACAGACGATAGAACGCATTATTAAACAACAGTTGTTTTTCTATTGTCACACAATATATATCGTCATATCGCACAGTCTCTTCGTTTGTATATGTGTGTTCAGTTCCTGTTTGTCTAATCACACATACAGAACCTTCCCTCACTATGACAGTAATACTGTCAAAATATATGTACAAAAAACAGTGTACTTATTCACTGTCAGCATAACATTACACATTAATTAAGTATTAAAATATATTCTTAATCTCAGCAGAGGAGCGTCCATTTCTTCCACCTTGTAGAACAGGAGCTCAGGAACTTAGATCATGTCCATGACCTTGACGTTGTTCACTGCCTGCACAAGCATCCAGGTGATCTGCAGATGGCTTGCAATGGTTGGAGTTTTTTGACCAGCGGCAACAGGTGACCGTGTGCCATCCTGATTTGATCGTGGTCCTGCTGCAGTTCACTCACAGATGTTGCTGTTGTAGAAGCTGCTTCATCTGGAGATGAAACTACAACTGTATCACTGTCTATAGCTGGAGCGGTCTCGACCTCTGGGGAGCCTTCCACAATTGGGTCTGTGTTAACAGCTGGGTCGCTCTCCTCCGAGGGCATCAAGCTGAGCACTGGGACGCTCTCTATTTAACTCGCACATTTTTCCACCAATGGCACAGAGTCTGCCACTGGAGCAGTATCTAAAGCTGCCTGCGCCAGTCTGATGATCCACCACATCAGGTTTGTACTGAGGCTGGAGGGTCTGAACACTGGTCTGGTAGAAATCCAAGTCTCAGCAGTCTGACAGGGTGTGTAGGCAGGCCAGTTTTCTGGGATGGTGTTCGAAACAGAGCCATGAGGTGGCACAGGCTGGCAGATGCCTGGCTGTATGTTTATGAATGCCGAAACAAGCCCTGAGGTTTGCCACACTGGCATACACAGGCTTCCCGCCTCACATCTGTCTCTTAGTTTTGGTGACCGTTCGGCCGACACACACCTGTTTACCAAACAGCACCTTCCAGTTAATCTCTGACACAGCCCTCTGCGTGTGCTTGTGTCTCATAAACTCAGTTCCAGCTAAAGTCTTTGGATTTCCCCTCCTCATCGGCCATGATGCAGACATTGAGTGTGTGACCAAACCTGCTGAAGTCCCTCAGCTTCTCATCATCCACGTCTTTGTCCAGGTTTTTCACATCTACATTTGTGAATGGTTGAGAACGGGAGCCCACCCTTTTCAGGTGACTCAAACTGAACATATCCGTAGTCTTTCGACTCAATAACCTTGTAGGACAGGGCCATTCCGAAGGCTGAGAGAGTATCAAAAAAGGCCATACAGCTGAAAAATTTATCCAGACCTTTGAAGAAAAGGCTGCCTTTTCCACTGGTCCTTAGAGTGGAGTCCTTCTGATCCCACATTACTGTCATGGGCCTCCCCAAAAGGAAGTCATTGTTGAGCAGGTCCAGGGCTCGCTCGGTGTTGGCTTGGCGCTGGAAATTGACGAAATACCTGTTGAAATGGTGTCTTTTCCAGTTCTGCTCCCAATTCCAAATCACTGAGCCCAGGACAGCCATGGAGCATGGTAACCAGTGGCATATTATACCCGTCATATTATATTAACTTACTTTGTTAACTACATTATAATGAAGAGTCTGGACTTCTACAACACAGACATGACTTGTCAGAAGAAGACTGCTCTTATTTATTGTAGCTGAGATACAGAGCTAAAGGACTGCAACAGCAAAGAAAGGGGCAAGAGGGCTGAAATTGTGGGAGGGTGTTTGGGGTCATTTTTCTCTGGCATATTAATGTCCTTTCTTACTTTCCTCACTATTTTGGAAGCAGTGACTTTTTTTCTGAGAACTATAAAAATTGCACCTTAGGCTTCATCTCTTCAGATGCAGTGCTCTCCACTGACATGCTTCATTCTTCATACTCAGGATTCACTGCATCAGTTGTTTACTCATAATCACACACTACCTTACTATGATTTAAGTTCTTGGATCATAGATTTAGATGACAGGTAGCTAATAATAATATAAAAAATACTGAAGTGCAAGCAATACTCATAGGTGGTGGCTTCATGTTAATATGAGGTTTGTTTAGCTGCCATTTTACAGAACACCTGGTACATCTACAAACGTGTCTCGTTTTCTGACGAGTTATATCCATTCATGTTTTGCAGTCATTCTGAAGGGTTTGGCCTCGTCCAACAAGACAATGCGCCACCACACACGTCTAGAGACACCGAATTAGGGTTAGAGGATCACTCATCTGAGTTTGGGGGTTAGTCATTCCCACCTAAGTCACCATAAACACAAAAATCCTACACCTTAAAATACAACAGAATTGTGGACTGTTCTGCAGGAAGTATTGTGTTCATTACCTACAGTATATTTCTATATGCTAGTGGAGTCAGTGCCCTGTAGGGGACCTACCAAGTATTAGACTAGTGTACCAGTTTGTCTGGTACTTCAGTGTATCAATGTTGCTGTTTATTAATATTCCATAACACCAGCTCATATAATAGTGCCAGCCGCTTGGCAAGCCACAGTTACGACTAAACGGATCAAAAACTGGACATCACTTAAAGACTAACATGTCATTCATCATTCATTTTATGAGGTTTTCTATAAGGAAATGTTTAGCGAAGGAGTCTCCAGTGTCTCTGCTTTTAACAGTCACAGGTAAAGCTGTTCCTTTAAGATTTCTGCCATGATAGAGGATGTTGCTGTTTGCCAGTAACAAGCTGCATTCTTCTCTAATTAGCTTTAAGAGAAAATGAGCTCTTATAAAGTGACAACAGAAACAAACTTCAATTTGTGGACATTCCACAACTGTAAATGTAACTATATACACATGCAATACACAAATATAGGAAAATAGTTAAAAACAAAAATACTTTGGGAAATGCTATTATAGGTGTTGAAGTGGTAACAAAAACACTACTTCATGCTGGGCTGCGTCACCACATCCCCTCATTGACCACTTTCAGTCATGTGTTATTGCTTAAATATTGATTAATATTAACAGTGCACACACCAGGAAAATCACCAAATGAGGCATGGTTTGTCATTACAGGCTTCTAAAGTCAATGTTGGACAACTAGAGGCAAACAATAATGTATGCTACTTAGGGCATTGTTTGTGACAGACTCAAATACAGAAACATTTTATTTTTTTAAAATAAAAAAATAGTAACAGATTAATCCAAAACTTGTGACATTAGTGTAGCCATGCCTGTGCCATGAGGACGATAAGGATATCTTAAAAAGCCTATTGAAACAGGACAGACTTTAGCACAAACATGCTTGTGCCATTTGTTTACCCATAATCACACACCAGCTTACTATGATTTGGGTTCTTGGATCATAGATTTAGATGACCAAAACAGCTTAGAATAATATCAAAGTTTATAATTAAGTGCCAGAAAAACTGTAACAGACTGCTACAAAACTGCTACAGTTTTATGTTGGCTCTATAATGGCGATGATGGTGTCTTAAGAAAACTATCGAAACAATACGACTGTATTATTGTATACATGGTACATAGCGGAGACTCCTCAGTGATTGGTTTGTGGCAGTTCAGCTGTCACAGTCGAGTGAAAACTGTGAAATGCCAGAAACCAAACAGGAGATGAACTGTGGTTATACCTGAAATTATTTAACTACAGAAAACAAGTTAAAAGGTTAAACTGGGGGTTTCAGCTGGATAACGAAACTGGTGTTGATTTTACAGGTACTGGTAAGTCAGTGATAACGTAAGTGTCAATCAAACAAGGAGGCAGGGGTAAAGATATACAAGTTATTCTACATACTGTAAACAAAGTAAAGTAAAGCAGGATAGTATGACTTTTCAGTCAAATTAGTAACAAGAAAGGAAACTATCAGAACACACACATGTTCGTCTTACTATCGTTGTGAGGACCTTCCACTGGTTTATTAATGCAGTTCATTAATGATACACTTACACCTAACTGTAATTAAAAAAGTCAACATAATCTTACACTTAATGAATAAAAAGAGATTTAACAGAGTGTTTTAGTTTTGTAAAGACATGTTATATGTTACGGGGAGGAAAACAGCAGTTATTATCATGGGGGCCAACTTTATGTCCCCTATTTATATTTTATACCCTTGGGACATTTAGTGTCTACCAATCTCTCTCTCTCTCTCTCTCTCTCTCTCTCTGTGTGTGTGTGTCAGTACAGGTTGTTTGTTTGTTTGTTTGTTTATTTCAATGCAGTAGGTTATATAAATTCAGAGGCTCTTATTATTAATCCTTCAGTCAAAACACAGAGATATGAGATTAAATATATACTAGTAGATGTGTGTCCTTCATGTTTTAACATTAATAAAGCAGTCTAAAACTTTCAGTATACTAGAGTGTATAAAGTTATAAGTGTACCTGAAGTGTGTATAAGACAGAAACAGTGCAGCTATTGTACAGTTCAGCTTCATAGCTAAGTAACAACTAAACCTGAATCCTCTACAGAGCCTGAGAGGAAAAACCAAGTGAAACCCAGTCACTTATCTAGCTAACTAAAACACTATCTAACACTTAGTTTACACAGTGAACTCCTTTCACATATCTGACAGAGGTAAAGTGGATATGAGAGAAGAGAGAGAAGAAGTTTCTGTGTGTGTGAGCAGATGACAAAGTCTACAGCGTCTTAAAGTCACAAGACACGACTAAAACAGGCTCAGATTTCACACCCTGACCGCTTTACCTTCTCTCGTCTCGTCCCTTGTTTCTCCATCCTGTCCTGCTTAGATTCCCATCAACAAAACAGCAATGTGAAACTTTCAGCCCATGATAGGTTCGTGTCGGAGCCGAGAGGAAAAGGGCCGCTCAGAGCCAGGCCACTTCACACGGACAGGCTGAAAAAAAACGGCTGAAGTAGAGAGCCGAGCGAGTCAATACAGGGGAAATAAAAGCACACAGGACACGCTCGGAGTTTCAGGATAAACAGTCAGAAAGTCCGGGTGAAAAAGTTACTCCTGGGAAAGTGCGCCATGTTGTCAAATCCGCTTTTTCTTGCGGATTTTTTCCCCTCCTGGTAGAGGCGGTTCAGAATGGCATGGTTGCAGCGGTGAGGGCTCAATTAACTATTCGTGACATCAGGCGGGAGTTGAGTTACCTACTGTAGAGCATGCATGCTCCTCCATCACACACACACACACACACTTCACAGCATTATTACCTGATGCATGTCATGCAGCACGGACATGAACCGTCCTGTTTTATTTACAACAATAAACATTTACATAACATTTACATTCATTCACATTATTACTGCTTATTGTCCAGTTACAGCAGTGCTTATATACTGTCCAGTTGCCGTCCTTCTTTCCTACTGAGTCTTTCTGGTTGTTTCTGGAGTCTGTTCTGTAATCTCACACACTTTCTGTGCAGTTTTATAGGCGAGTCTTTCCTCTTGGACCGTTTGGTGTTGAATCGCTTGGATTTGCGCCTCGGAGCCGCTAGATGTCGCCAAACGGCCGCGCCGTTGATCCAGCGCTCGATGAGAGGCGCGTCATTAGAGGAAGAGGTGGAGCAACTGTTAAAGACAGAGGGGCGAGTTTAAAATGGCACTCTGGTCACTCCTCAGCATTATTAACACTGTGATCTAAGCACACTGATTTACTCTAGAGTGTCTTGCTCTACATGCTTAGCTTATTTATAGATTCTTTAGCCTCTCTGAATGTTAAAAACTACTCTTGAAGGAATCACTCCAGAGACAAGGAATTGTACCATAACAATCCAGATTAGCATCTCTTCTTTTCTTTATGACTGTCTTAAAATATAAATTATATTGACAGATAAAACATCACAGAGTGTGTGGTTTTACTCTACACACACACCACAAGTTGATTTTTTTCCTTTAATAGAATGCCCCAGTATTCTTTATCTCTTTTTATACACCTGCAATCACTCAGTCAGTCATTCTCTCACCCAGAGCACCAGGAGTCATTGGGCACCAGGCAGGAATACCCCCCGGACATGGTGCCAATCTATTGCAGAGTACCACACACACATTCAGTTACACACTCACAATTTAGCAGATCCAATTCACCTACTGTGTAAGAAACCAGAGCATTTGGCGGAAACCAACACAGATACACAGAGAACATACCAAACTCCTAACAGACAGAGACCACAGCAAGGATCGAACCCACAACCCCAGATCCCTGGACCTGCATAGTACACACACTACCTGCTGCACCACCATGCCACCCACAAGTTTTCAGGGATAACACATTTAAGCAATAATACACGAGAGGGAGCGCTATATCGTGAGATATTGGCACTGGTGTGTGCAGACCGAGTGCCGAAGGTCAGTACACCGGTGCTAATATATCACAATATAGTATGACCCTCGAGTGTATTATTGCAATTATACCACAGTTCCGTTATGAGTGTTTCTTGATAGATTTTAGGATAAAGATGAAGGAAAAATAAGATCGGTTTGTTTACGAACATTCTGCGAGGTAAAGTAGTTCCATTTTTTTAGACGGCCCACTGCTAAATCATCTAGCGTTATATACATTATAGCATTACAGCTATTCAATCTGAAGTGGACATGTCCCCTTCACATTTCATAATTATTCATTTGGACCCCCCATATTTACCATAAAATATTTGTTCACCCAGTGCTTTGTGAAAGAATTCCACTTGATCAATAGGAGACACAGACCACTGGGTTGCCTACAACAACTCACCTCATACAAGTGAAGTGAATCTTCAGTACATAGACAGTAAAGGTGCAGGCTGCTCTACACTGAAGGAGGAAATATTAGGAGTAAGCTTTGCCTTATTTAACTTTATTAACTTAATGGCTGCGGTGTTTGGTTTATAAATGCTGGCGTTGTTGATAGGGTTACGTGTGCATGTGGCACAGTGATATTTTGGAGAGCTTTGGTTATTGTGTAAGAACGGCACTCGTGGAACATCTCTCAGCCAATCAGATTTCAGGGTCGGAACTATCTGTGGTATAATAATACCTTTTTTAACGGTTTGTAATTACATTAAATGTTAGGGAATGAGACAAGATGTTTTCAGTTATCACGTATGTTATAGCAGCTATAAACATTCATTCCCTCATCAGCCTACTCAGAAAAACAAGTAGATGAAGACTTTCCCATGGTGGAAAACATTAAAGAAATAAGACACGCAAGATTCCTTCCACAATGATAAATAAACGTCTACTAGCAGAAGTACCAACAAAATCAATTTATTAGGTTGTAAGGCTTCTGAGTCTTTGTTACTATAGAAACAAAAACATATTACTGGCAGAAGTACTGACAGAGCTGCTGTTCAAGAAATTAATCAACACCTTCAGGCCATTTAGAATAAAAATTCCTCAGTACACGGATATAAAACACATTCTCCTTTCACAAGATGTGTGCCTTAAACAGAGCGCTGAATTATAATTATCCTGTGAGCACCGATGTACATTGTTTGGACTATTTATGGTGGTGCATAGTCAGATTTCATGAGCGAACTGGGTATTCAAGTATACTTTCAGACTTGACTGCAAAAAAACTGCAGCCTCCCGAAATAGTGCACTATATAAATACACAGCATGATTTCTTCCATGGCTGTCAGAGTGCATTTAATAGCCTCTTGACCCTATCCGAAAATCAAGCAAATGTCATTTTACAAACACTTAAAAACAAACGATTCATCTCGCCACAGTCTATTTAATTAGGAAAACTAACCTTTCACTTCCAGTGCAGTTCTGAGGCAGATAGAAACAGGACTGGGACACCAAGTCCAGCAGCCAGAAATGAACCTTGTCAACTTCATCCTCTTCAGCAAGCTCTCTGGCAAGTCTGTTTCACAAAAAGCAAGTTTCAGCTTTTCTGTATGTCAGCTGACTTTCAGAGTGTTTTCCAGAATGCAGTGTATGTGTGTACCTGGCTGTACAGTCGCAGTGGTACAATGTGGTGTGTTCAGCATTGCGGAGGCCAAATTTCTCCTGCAGTGCAGGTATCTGATAACGACAGGAGTCCAAGTCTTTATAACTCTCACAGGTGTCCAGTTTACCTGTAAACCAAAAAGTTGGGAGTTAGAAGGTTAGAAAGCCTTCATTCATATTATGGCAGTAAACACAGCAGAAAACTCATTTTTAGTAAGACATTGTGTGTACCTTTTTGTTTAGTCTGCATCTCAGGATGGATGTGTATCTTTGGTGAACCTGTAGTTTGTTTTTTTGGTGACCCTGTTTGTGGTTTTGACGTGTCTGTTTGTTGCATCTTTGGTGAGTCTGTTGTTTCTGTCTTTGGTGCATTTGTTTGTGGTTTTGATGATTTTGTTAACTTTATCTGTGGTGGGTGTGTTGTTTCTGCATTTGTTGATTGTGTTATTTTGGGTTTTGGTAAGTCTCTTGCTTCTGTTTTTGGTTTGTCTGTTGTGTCTGTCTGTGGTGAGTATGTTGGTCTTGTCTGTGGTGAGTCTGTTGTTTCTGTCTGTGTTGAGTATGTTGTTTTTGTCTGTGGTAAGTCTGTTGTTATTGTCACTGGTGAGTTTGTTGTTTCTGTCTGTGGTGAGTCTGTTGTTTCTGTCTGTGTTGAGTATGTTGTTTTTGTCTGTGGTGAGTCTGTTGTTTCTGTCTGTGGTACGTATGTTGTTTCTGTCTGTGGTGAGTCTGTTGTTTCTGTATGTGTTGAGTCTGTTGTTTTTGTCTGTGGTGAGTCTGTTGTTTCTGTCTGTGGTGAGTCTGTTGTTTCTGTCTGTGGTGAGTATGTTGTTTTTGTTTGTGGTGAGTCTGTTGTTTCTGTCTGTGGTACGTATGTTGTTTTTGTCTGTGGTGAGTCTGTTGTTTTTAATTGGGGTGAGACTGTTATTTGTGGCTTCGAGTCAGTTGCTTCCATGTTTGATGAGTCTGTTGTTTCTGTTTTGGGGGATTCTATTGTTTGTGTCATTTGTGAGTCTGTTGTCACTGCTTTGAATGTGTCTATTTCTATTTTTGAGTCTGTTGTTTCTGTTTTTGACTCTGTTGTTTCTATTATGAATATGACTGTTGTTTCTGTTTTTAACTCTGTTGTTTGTGTTATGAATGAGTCTGTTGTTTTTGTTTTGGGTGAGTCTGTTTCTGTTATGGATAAGTCTGTTGTTTCTGTGTGTGGTGAGTATGTTGTTTCCATTGTTGTGTCGGCTGTATATGTCCTCAGTGACTCTGTTGTTTGTCCATGAAGTTCAGGATGCTGAGATGTATTAACTGTAACAGCTGGCCTTGGTTGTACAGACACTGATGAATGCTTTTCCCTGGCGTCTTCAGTGGCAATGTCAGATGACATTACTAAGTCATTAGCAACTTTTAGATCTCCGAAAGAGATGGTGTGATGCATGCTTAGATCCAGTTTATCATCTTCCAATACTGGGGCTGTAGAATTGTAATCTGTGGCATCCTTCAAAATAGCATATGTAGTCATCTGACTGTATTTACACCTGTTACAAATGATAAGAGATTGTAGGTTATAATTTGTGTGTAAGCCATGTTGCTGTATTTAGTCACTGTTTACTATACATCTTAAGACAATGAGAATTTCACACTACTAAATCTTTACTGAAAAGTAAATGTATTTTTAAACATAGTAATTATTGATCACATACACTATAAGTTACATTTCCTATGCATTTCCATTATATACCAACAAAGAGCAATTGAACGTAAACGGATGATAGACTTGCTTTGCTTTTGTAATTGACATGATATCAAGGAAATAGCTTACATGCCCCACCAGGTCCTTTCTGCACACTCCATTCTCTGTGAAAATTCAAAGCACCGCATCTTAAGGACGTTGAAGAAGCCATAGCCTACCATGTCAGACATATTATCATTGGCATTACGAAGGCACTTGCGAAATCTGCAACAAAACCCCAGTGAGAAATTGCATTAAGATAACATAATAGTCTTATCTCAGTGGGTTACAGTAAATTAAACACCTTGGCAGTGGCTCACAAATCATGTCCTGTTGCCAAAGGCTATGTAATAAATAGCTGCTGGTGGCATGTTACACAAAGAAATGTGGTTATAAATATAAGTTGTAGAGGTGTTTGTGGTAAGACTTACTTGCTATCACAGTCACAGTGTGATAAGGTGAAGAAGTTAGTGTTAAAAACACCATAGCCAAACTCAAAAGAAGCAATGGTTTGGTCACAGTGGTCATGCTCCCTACAGCACTTATCAGTCTCCTCAAATAAACCTAGGATACAAAAGGACAGGTGTAACGTGAAAGCTGTTGACCATTAAGCAAAGTACATCCAATGTAATAATCGATACATTTGACTAACCTAAGTCTGAAAAAGTAGATGCCTTGTTCCCAGAGCCACACCACAGAGTGCCTGGAATCATCCATGCTCTCTTTGAACGCTTCAGCTTTTGGGAATCTTCTCCACTGTTCTGGGAAATAATTCTGTGGTCCACGCTTTGAAGGTCTCTGGTTCTGCGTACAGGCACTTTCAGTTCTGGCAAATGTCCCACAGCTACACAGGGGCCATCAGGTTTAACCAACACACTGACGCTAAAACGTCCATCTGGAATGTCAGAGAAAGGTCTGTCCCTGTCTGTAGCTTTCCAGCACTTTGATAAAAAGCTTTTAATAACAGCATGGCTATTGCTTGTAACACAGTCCACCAGGCTATTTTCCTGGTCCCAGATACTGTCAAATAAGACAAAAGATCTCTCTTTGCCCACTGTAGTCTGGTGAAGAAACATATAATGTGTCTGTCCATTCGAGATAGAGCTAGTCCAGAAGCAAAAATAGCTGTTTCTTGAAGATGTCCAAATATGACCGGCAACAGAGCCTGAAGCTAGATACATTACAGCAAGAAAAAGGCAGTAGCCATTCATTTTATATTAAAATCCAGGAAATAAAACTTTCTTTGTGAGAATTTATTTAAAAATTCTCTGTAAGTAAATGCAGTTATTTAATACTACTTACTACATGAAATGCAGAAATCTGCAGAAGAAAGCTGCTGAATGTCTCTAACACATCTACCCAAGCTGTGAGACAGGGCATTACACCCTGGGTTTTATATCTTGGTCAGAAAGCATAACTTTCCCTATGTAGTGATCTTACGTCAACGTCAGAGGGAGTGTCAGTAAACGTTGTTTCTGGTTAATAGATTTTTTTTAATGTTATGGTAAAACTCATCCTGTCCTTATGGAACATGACATGGTCTGTTACACATGGCATGAGGCATCAGGCATGTAAGCATACACTTTATTATGGTTTATCAGCAACAACTTTCATCTTTTATCATTAACAACAATAATGTTATCTTCCTGGATGTTATTCTTTTTAATGACATGACAGACTTCAAATTCCAGGGGAAATAAAAGCACATCTGCTGCAGCTGTTAGGAATGCAGTCACTAAATCTGAATTTATATCAACGTCTAGCTGTTCAAAAGTAAAACAGGTCATTAATATTCTCATCATGTTATCAACAATATTGAAAACAGTTCTGTCAGTATTTAGTAGTTTATATTTTAAATCGGTGATGTAATGCTATTCTGGAGATGGGCCATAAAGATAAGTTGAAAGAAGTCTGGCACATTTAGAGAAGACTGCAGAGTTTACAAAGCAATGCAAAGTTCACGTTGGTTCTTCTTGCGTGTCCAGCTGCAGTGACTGGTCAAACCCTCACCTGATTTTAGGCAGACATTTCTGTCCTATCACCACTGGAGACAAGTTAATGATTAGCCTTCCTTGAAGCGATGCATCCTTGTAAACACTCGTTCAGCAAGTCCGATTCTAATCCCTTTTGGAAAATGCTCTTATGTACACACTAATGTAGAACATTTAAAGGAATTATCTTCAGGAATCTAACAACCCTGTAATATCCAAGGGGTATATCTAGGCGTGTATGCATTTATCATGACAACAGGTTAGTTTGTATCATATGCACTTCATTTCTTTATTCAGAGTGTTTTAAACTACATTGGGTTGTTTAATGTGTTTTGTGTATAGTGTTGGTTTCCCTACTTTCTAAACCACTTTGAGTTTGAAGCACATTTTTATTGATTCTTGAAAACCATGACTTTTCCACATACATGCCCTATTCTTTGTAAAATGGTTTATCCTGTGCAGAACATGGACAACGCATATACCGGCAAATGTTCTCTGGAATTGATTTTTCCATTGTTTTTGCTTTTAACACCTATTATGTTAAAACGCCACCTGCCCTATCCACACAACCCCACCCCCACACCCCCCACCACTCCTTTCAGTGTTTCAAAAAAGTGCAGTGTCTGGACAAACTCATGTCTGAAACCCCCTGCCAAGCCAAATAATGTGGCAATTGCTTTGTCATCAATGCTTTATGCCACTCCAGCTGATCCTAAAGACATGGCATGTCAAGGTCCTGGAGTGCTTCAGAACAAATCAAACATCCTGAGTGGGCTTATAAACAATAACCCCGGGCTTCAGATCAAAATGAGAAAAATTAAAGATCACAATATTGCATGCTTCCTGTTGTATTACATAATATGAAAGTGCTGTGTGGATGTACATGCGGTGGTGTTAGTAAAGTTCATTGTTTTTCCTAAGGTCCAATTTTCTGAATACATCCCTGATAAAAATGGACTTGCAGGCATCACATTCCATCTATCAATAACACTGTATATACAATACACATGATAGATAGATAGATAGATAGATAGATAGATAGATAGATAGATAGATAGATAGATAGATAGATAGATAGATAGATAGATTACACTGTATATAAACATATGTTTTCTTTATAAACACATGGGAATACTGCTATATATGATTGCATGACTGAATTGTCCACACAGTTTCAATAATAATACTAATAATACATCACCGAGAAATACGCCTCCACAATGGAAAATGAGATTATGTCACATGCTGTCAGACTCGTCACTTGACCTTTGTGCCAGATCTTCTGAGGCGGCTGAAGGTGAAGACAGAATCACCACATAACACTACCACCGGCTATTGCAGGAGGTGTGTCCCTGCCAGGTTACAACATAACGTCACTCTTTATGAGGCCATTTATTATTAATGACTTTATTGGCTACTTTAGGATAATACAAGTGTATACGCTGAAAATACACTGAATATGTAACAAATATATTCAATCTTTCAGGGCAAACATATTTAAGAAAGTGTCCATGCACAAAGAACGAGTTCTCAATACTGAACAAGCAAGCATTCAGTCTATATATATATATATTTGTATATCATCCTCAGGTACATTAACAATTATTACTCATTTTTTCTACAGTGTAAAATACAATTTTGGATCACTTTTGAAAAATATATAGGGGAATATCAATATACAACCACCTGTATACAAGATGTAGCTTGATATGTTATACCAGTGTACTGTGCAGAATTTGTATCTGGTGTATTAGAGCAGTCATATTCAAGTCCAAATGATTCAGGAGAAGATGCTCATAATTCAAATACCGAAATTACATTAAATTATTAGTCACATTTACTTTCTCAGTACCTAATGCAACACTTTTTATTCTCATCATTCCTTTGCAATAGTGGATTAGATTCAATACAGTTAGACAGTTAAAGATTATCCAAACCACTAATTACATAATAGCTTGTTGTAAGAGCAGGAAGCAAGAAGTGCACTATCGTACATGAAGTCAGGCTAATTAGCACAGTGGGGGCAGGTTGAAGAAAGGGATGAAAATAAATGGTGGAAGACAGGATCATACAGAGTCACAAAGTGAGATCTATTAGGAGATGGGAGATTTTTTTTTGTTTGTTCAGTCATCAGCCTCAATGTTGTTTTGATTGAACAGCACATGCCAGCGTTCGATCTTCTTATCTTTGTTCTTCAGGCACTCATACCAATGCTTCAGGCATTCTCCTTTGGCTGTGATTCCAAGCTGGCAGCCTCCTGCGTTTCATACAACATACGTTTTATATGATTCAACTGCTTTCCATTGTGGTCATATACTTCAATAAATTGAAAAGTATTCAAATCATTCAAATGAAAAAAAAAGCAAGCAAACAGTTTTCAGTAGCGATGCTGTGAAATATGTGACGAATTGAAAACAAGTCTTTATTATACTGTTTTCATCAGGCCAGTTCTCTTACTGAAAAACAGTGTTGTGGATTTGCAGTCAAAGAATGAGAGAATTAAATGCATTTATCTCTTATGCAACTCATTGCACTTCACTATGCTTTAAACACACCAGCATGAAGCCTTAAGCTTGACGTGAATGCATTTGAAACAATAATTAAACAACATGTCACTCAATGTTTTAAAGAGCTGAAGACACATTTTTAAATATTTTGCATTAGAAAATGAACTAGGAAATTGGTGGATAGGTTTAATTAGTCATTAGGGATCCTGCCTGCAAACCTGCATAACCAACATAACAACAACATTCAGGAGAAGGAGTGTGATTGGACAGTTTTCACATCATCACGTTGGTTTGGTTCAAACACAGCACTAGTGTTCATTTAGTCAAAGCCTGCATCTTATTTCAGTTATTTCACAATAGATTGTATCCTTTCTATCTAGTACATGATAAAAATTCCACCACCTTAGGCATCAACCTACCTCACTTTCTGTATGTTTTTGTAGTGTATAATATAACATATAATATATAATATTTTTAAAACAAATAGAGATTTTTCTTAATTTCTTTCAACTACATTTTAGCCTTGCCTTTTCTGATCAATGATACTGAATTTTGATATACAATGAAGTGCCAAAGAAACTGGTACAGACTAGCCTATGCAAAATGCTTATGCTGTTGGTGTCTCCATAATGATATGGGGTTTGTTTAGCTGCCATTCCACAGGACCCCTGGTAGGTCTACAAACCTCTCTGACAGGTAAACACTATGTGTGACAAGTTATACCCATTCATGTCCTGCATTTATTCTGACGGGTTCGGCCTCTTCTAACAGGACAATACGTCACCACACGTCTGGAGACACCGAGTTTGTGGGTTTGCCATTCAAGTGACCAGATCTCAACATTAACAAGTACGTCTGGGATGCCATACAACACATTGTGAAACACAGAAATCTTACACCTCAGAATATAACAGAATAGTGGACTGTTCTGCTAGAGGTATGGTGTTTATTGTCTACAGAATATTTAAACAAGGTTATGGTGTCCATGCCCTTTAATATCTTGAACTACAAGCTATTAAACTACCAGTTTTTCAGGCACTTCAGTGCAGTCACAGTTAGTGTTTAATGATGTCTTACCATCATCTTAGTTATGGTGGCAGATGAATATATTTTGTTTTGGATTTTGTTTATAAAATAAAAACTACACTGCAGAGTGGGATGAAAACTTGCCAAAATGTGTCCTGAAATAGATTATACTACCAAAACATTCTTATAAAAACAAATCCACACATTCAGTCAAAAAAGTGATATAAAAACAGTGTAATGGAGATTTTAGTACAGTAAAACAGGAGTCATGTGGAGGGAACATGTTGCCTCCAAATTACATAATAATAATAATAATAATAATAATAATAATAATAATTATTATTATTATTATTATTATTATTATTATTATTATT
>JAOVVF010000008.1:10847165-10892909 GCA_028565595.1 Duopalatinus emarginatus | reverse complement strand
ATAATAATAATAATAATAATTATTATTATTATTATTATTATTATTATTATTATTATTATTATTATTATTATTATTGTAAATGGTAGTAGTAGTATTATTGTTAAGATTATTAATAATAAATGTGTTCAATTATTTAATGTAATTATGTAAATGATTAAAGAGTATCTTACAAACATTTTTCAAATAAGGCACAACATAAGTACACAGTAAGTACTTAAGTAAATAAGGTGTAAGAAAAAATGATACTAGAGACATGTGGTTATTACTGGATATCCTACAAACATTTTAAATAAGGCACGTAACTACGTTCCAAATCCATTGTACTTCTAAGCATAATTATAGATTATAAAATAGAATTAAAAGTATGACAGTGTGCAAAAGTATGCAAGCGTGTATTACTGTCATTTTTTATAAATAAGCAATGCAGCTACTATTTTGAATTTATAGTAGTTCTGAATATAATTATAGATCCTAAAGTTACTCACAAAGCACAAACAGGGAAGAACATGGTCAGCTACTTCCATTACAGGCACTAGCAAAGCTTCAGGGTGCATTGTATTCGTTACTAGCTAAGATATGTTCAGGACATGTGACCACAATAATCATCATAATATACTTTGTAGATATTTTACACTCTTTAGCCTGTATTCAAAATAGTAGCTGCATTCCTTATTTATAAAAAAAAATGCCAGTAATAATCACTTGCATAAGCTGTCATACTTTTAATACAATTTTGTAATCTATAATTATGCTTAGAAGTACAACGGATTTGGAATGTAGTTACGTGCCTTATTTGTGAAATGTTTGTAAGATACCCAGTAATAACCACATGTCTCTAGTATCATACCCTTTACTTACTCTGTACTTATTTTATCTTACACCTTATTGAACAGATACTTACTCTGTACTTTCCCAGTAATTACAGATTTAATAGACTTATTTTATTACTTAAATCTCACTCTACCTATGAAATCGTTGGATTTTCCCATGTCATAATCCCAGACGGAGATATCCAGAGTCTTCTTTGCTAGTTCACTGTGTTTGATCTCATAGCAGAATTCCTGCAATAATGACAAAAAATAACTCTGTCAGCCCTGTGTGAAACATGTCAGTGGCAGAACCCATTTCGTGTGACATGAACAGAATAAAGCACCCTCTTTGTTTTAATCTGACAGAACTCATAAATGTTCTCTCAAGGTGTCATGTCAATGGTGCTTATTAATAAAACAGAAGGGCATTAGCGAGACAGATGGAAAGAGCAAACCTCATTAAATTCAGGGTTGAGGGTCTTCTTCTTGATCTGCGTTTTATTCTTCGCTTTTTTCCCCATGTCAGGTTTCAGGAAACTACAAAGCAGCATGAAGACAGTAAACATGACAATGTGCAGTTCAATTATGAGCTACAACAGAGCCTAATTAGCTTTAAAAAAAATCTATCCAATAATGCTACCGTCCTCAAGAATGAATGTCATTTAATATGACCTCATTTGCATAATGACAGATTATGGCTAGGTTTTGTCCCTTTGGAAAGGTGGTTTTGGTTGAACAAGTGTTTAATTTATATAAGAACGTACTTCCATGAGAAAAAGATGGGAGTTTAATATTATATTGGTGCTTTAAAGACTGAATGTGTTTTCAATGCTGCAGTGTTTTAATACCCACATCTTGACATAGGGATCAGAGTAGCCATTGGCATCCATGGGAGCCAGATGAGCACAGCGGACAACACCCACAATGAGTTGACTCTGCTGGCTGTTGTAGGTGAGAGACATCAGAATACGTCCTCTCTCCTCTGCCTCGTCACCTTCCTTTACCTACAGATGCAATCAAGTCACCATATTGTTATCAGTATTAAAGGTGCAGTCAGTGATTGTGGATAGTAAAATGTGGCCTTACATTGTGGTTCCTGCATACATTTAAAAGATGAACCTGGAATTCACTGTTAAATGAGACTCCTATGAAAGAAGTCCTATGTTCCCAGAGTCCTAACTCAAACCCTAGGATGCTGGGAGACCACATATGAAGCAACTGAGGAAGATATCATCCTTTGTCATGTTCCTAAGGGGAACATAGGAATGCCATTGTCAAAGTCTATGAATTGTATCAACCACCATAAAGATGGGACATTCAATTTCCGAAGTTCTGCAGACATTTAGCACTCCACCATCCACAGTGTCATGTGTGTACTAGGAATACATCATTGAAGGCATTACCACTCACAGTGGACAGAGCATTGGCAAGCCTAAATCGCATACCCATTTAATAAAGGTCAGTGCAGTGTTCCTTAGCTTTCATGGGATATTGGAGCAGAAGACCCAGCAGACTGCCTCTGTTAACACCACAAAACCAGACAGAGTGCCTCACCTGGGCTAGTCATATAGTTACCTGGACCCTAGAGGATAGATTATATGTAGTTTGGTCTGATAAGTCATAGAACCAACGGTTTGTGCTGATGGTAGGGTTCATGTGTGTAGCAGACTGTCATGAAGTCATGGACACCATTTGTCAACAAGGCAATGTGCAGGCTGGTATTGGTTCCATACTGATGTGGGGTGTGTTCACCAGTCCACTAGTCCGCCTAAACACATTACAAAAATCTGCTGCTAACATTTATCCAACTGGATAACATTAGCATGTTTGCTGCTAAATAGGAGAACAATGTTTACATTTATACCAAATGTGGACTGCACCTTACTGCTCCCAGTGGGCTTACTGCACTGTCCCCTCCCTGTATTTATTGTTATTGTTAATAGTTATTGTAAATTGTCTTGCATGTTTATTGTATATTAACTTGCATATTTATTGTAAATTGTCTCATTGTTTTTATTATAATGTCACTTTACCTATGAAATCGTTGGATTTTTCCCAGACGGAGATGTGTTTGATCTCATGGCAGAATTACTGCAATATGTATCAGCTTGGTCCTGGAGGAACATTGTTTCATTTCACTGTGTACTGTACACCACTTAAAAGTCATTTAACCACTTCCCCACTATTCCCCATACTGGCACAGCTAAAGGCAAATGACAGCTGTGCTAATGTGCGTTCTAACTGCACTTGTGCTCAAATGCCTGTGCTTTGCCATTATAACTACCTTTTATGTTGTTAATGTCTGTATTTAGTTACCTCCTCCTCATATAATGCCATACCACGTACTGCACCTCCAGCAGCTGTTCGCTTCACCTACATGTGGGAGAATCAAAGGCAGACTATGAAACCCAAGAACACACATCGCAAGAATATCCGTAATCTAATAATATCAGTCAGCGATGCAACTTACCGGAATAACTCTCTCCAAACACACGTTGAAGTTCTTCTTCTGGTTCACTTTCAGCTTCTTTAGGACCACACGGGTTTCTCCGATGAACTCGTTATGTCCAAACTTGTCTTCATCGCTCACCGAGAGTCTGACAGGGACCAACACAGACACCTTAGCAGCCTTACAAATGTCATGCCTTGAATTAAGATATGAACTCTCAGAACAATACAAATGGATAAGTCTCTTTATTGCTTGGATTTGCAAATTAAACGGAAGCAGTGAACTGAAATGAATACATGATCCGACTGCATGCTCCTGTAACTGAAACAGATTAGCTAATGAGTATTCGAATATCAGTCAATACAGTATTTGCAGCACTCAGTAAAGAATTTGATATCTCTATACATCAGCTCTATTGCCATTTCCGAACTGAGAATGATGGTACCTATTGCTTTACAGTTACACAATAAATTCTGATAAATAAAAACTGGGCACTGGAATAGGATTTTGGGGAAGTTAAATGGACCACCGATCGGTGGCTATTCACCATCTCTAAGAAATGGCATAAGCAGGATGAATTAAATGCTATAGAAAGGCTCTTGCTAAGAAATTAATTACATATCTAATAGCCGTATATTCACTATATTACATTCCTATACTTATGTCTTCTCATTTACATTTTTATAGACACTATTACTTTCACGCTAGCCATGTGCTAATTAACTGTATTTTGCTAAACGAATAAAACACAAGCCACCCATTTTAACCCATTGCCATAAAGCTGTACATAATGTAGCACTTCTTTAAAGATTGACCTATTTGGAGGATAATGAGAACAAACCATTTCAAGTCCTTGACATATTTCCGGATTAAACAAGTGGATTCAACTTTGCTATTCGATTAAACAGCATTAATGATCATATTCTGCTGCTCTCCTTCTTTAACAATTAACCTTGACTTGTACATTCGGTGTAGAACAAAGCCATAAATATAACACAATTATCACATTACCTGAGGGTTTTTCTCTGCATGTCCTCATTGGTGATGCCATGATAGACCAGCGGCTCGTTCCAGGATGGGTTCAACGTGTTGCGCAGGGTCTTTGTGCGAAGCTTGTTAGACTTGCAAAAAGAGAAAAATGACATTAAAACATTGTGTTGCTAGATGCAGACTGCAATGTCACCTATAAAGAGACTTTTGTATTTGTGGAGATTCTGAATGTAGCCTGTTTTCTGTATGTTGTCTATAGTGCTGTACGAATATAATCATTACTTAAAACTGATGAGAGCCACAATTTTGTTCAATAATACCAAATAACATGGGAAACTATAACCTACACACACGGGATCTGAGTCAAAATAAACATTTAGTTCTCATTAGTAGCTTTTTTTAGAACCATCACATATACAGAGTACATAGACAAGCCAACTAGATTCAACCTACAGATTTAGGAATACATGATAAAAACAGGGAAAAAATATTTACTTCTATGTACGACTTTATGTTTTTCCTGATGCCACCTACTGCTGAAACACCATTAGATCAGTCCTGCACGTTTAAATGTTTACCTTGCTAGCACCTGGAAGTAAATGTAGTTTGACATATGGATCAGCAAGGCCATTGGAGTCCATTGGCTTGAGGCCCTTAACCAAAGAGTAAAGAGACAAACAATTTTAGAACGCACACACACACACACACACACACACACACACACACACATACACACACACACACACACATACACACACATACAGAGTCCAAAAGTCTGAGGGCACCAGTGAAAATGCTATTTTACAAATTTTCTAATTTAAAAGATATACAGTACTGTGCAAAATTCCAAGGCACATAAAAAACTGTTCAAAAATAGTTCAAAAATAATGAAATAAAGCCTTTTCTCCTTGAAAGAAAAAGAACACAATGTGCAGTAAACAGTAATAAACTAAAGTCAGTATTGGATGTGACTACTGATTTTTTCTTAAATAGTTTCCGAGGTACAGTTTATACAGTTTTATATGTTTTTTTAAGGTTCGGAAATCTTAAATGTTTTTTTCCCACTTAATAATGTAGAATTTACAGTATAAACAATCAGGTGCCTAAGACTTTTGCACAGTAGTGTGCATATACACTGATATTCCATAATTCATAGGACAGGAACTAGTGTTGTATAGGACACCCTCTAGTTCCACCAAGTGCAGCAACCCCACATGGCATCTTTCACAAGTGAACAGAAAGCCATGCCACTTAGTTATCCATCTACAGTTCTGTAATATGTGTAGGTTCAGGATCTCAGGCACAGCTGGACCTCTCCAACACATCCTATAAAACCTCCATTAGGCTCAAGTCTGGCAAACATGCAGACCACAGTATTTGTTGGAATGGCATAGTGCATTATCATTCTGGAAAATCCCATCACTGTGGGAGTACCTAAAGTCCATGATAGCCTGAAAATCCATGCCTTGAGTACACACTCCACAGCAGTATAGAACCACAACCAGCATGCACACTGTGCTATCTACTGTAGGTGGAAATGCCTTCTATGACATATCCCCAGTACACTGTGGATTAAGGAATTTTAAAATGCTCACACATCCATCTGGCACCCACTATCATGCCCCATTAAAACTCAGATAATTCACATCACCTTGCCATGAACATGCTGGCCAGTGTTCAGCCTCACTCACAAGATAGCACCTCACAATGTATACAAGTGTGGGTGTTTCCAAGCAAGTGTTCCTATCCCATGACTTCTGGCATGTCAGTGTATATACTGTATATGTACTTTATTTTGTATTTGTATTGTCTCGTGTGGAAATTGACTTTATAAGAGCTTCTCACTTAATGTGGTTTTGGCTTGCTCACAGATGGACATACGATACCTTGGCTCTGATGATGTTGCAGTGAAGAGTGTTGGTTTGCTCCTCGTAGAGCAGACTAAATTCCAACATCCCCAGTGTGGCTGAGAGAGGGCAAAAAATAGCAGCAAGAGGAAATTGAACCTGAAAACAAATTCCAAACTACAAACTAAAGCTACTGGCCTGCAACCAAGATGAAGGAGCTGCATGGCAAGGGCTTAATCGTGAGCGAGGTGTATTAGAGTCTTACTGGCATCATCAGAGTCGTAGTCATCTACCTCCTCGGTGGTGGCAGGAGCGTGGGTGCTGTTTGCATGCACTGGAGGCTGTATTGTAGGTATTGTCCTACTCTCCATCTGAAGGATTCCTTTCACAAGCACAGTTATAGAAACACATTGTGTGATTTGTTATCTTGTGTAATGCATATGTTTGGTATATGGTATGACCAGTTTTACAAACAGAACTCAAACCCACTGCTCTGACTAGATAAAGTATGGAAATTTATCAAAGTTTCTCTCAGAAAAGTAATTACTGCTACATTTGAGCTCTTTTTTTACCTTTCTGCATTAGAGAGCTTGGATAAGATGGCTGCAAAGGACCGGCACTCTTGACAGGTTCTTCTTTTTTCCATGCTGTCAGATGAGACTGTCTCTCTGCACCCGATTGAGTTTGACTGATCTGAGCACTGACAGGCACCACTTCCTGCTCAGGAGGCTTCATTTCTGCTGTGTTGGTGCAATCATGTATGCAATATTACAATTTTTAGGTTTTCAGTTCTTTGACTCAATATTAAATCTTACTGCAATTTACATACACTGCCTCAAAATGGTGCTATTTCTGATGATACGCTGTTTACATTTGGGGGAACAACATAATAATAGGATAAAATGTACTTATTTTGTTGGTTAGTATGCAGAAGACACATTCAGACGTCTATGTAATGCATTAGTAGTAAACTGCTTAACAGTATCCACTATGGATAGGATAGAAGTGAACTTTAGCGTCACATATAGACATACACTTGAAGAACTTAAAGAGGCTAACCTTCATTCTGTGCGTTTACATATGAGCGAGCAGTTGCACTCTGTTGGGACGGCGGTTCTGATAGAGTAGATGTGTCAGCAGTGCTGAGCTCTTTCGGCTTTGAAATGGGTAAAGGTGCAGGTAAAATCTGCTGTGGCAACCCCTTGAAGAACCAGGCACCAGACTGCTTCAACATCTTGAACAAAAGTTATTTGAGATAATTAATAACAATTTAAAAATGTGAATTTTAAAAGAATTCCTGGTGGCCATCTAACACTGCTGCTCCCAGCACTTCACTTTTAAATCCCACCCGTTTTCAGTCCCCTGAATATTTTATCTGTTTTATGTTCTTGATTATATTTATTGTTTTTACCTGTGTTTAGTTTACCCTGCCATACTTCAGTTATTTGAGCCCTGTGTTTTGTCCTATTGGTTGCAAAGTATAAGGAAGCCCTAATTTCTGACTTGCCTTTTGCATGTTGTTTGCTGATTTCCAGCCTGTTTTACTACCACAATTTGGAATAACTGTTTTAGATTTTGCCTGCCTGCTTATTTATATATTTTATTAAAGCATCTGCGATTGTGTCCAAATTTGCCCCAATGAGTCAGGAATTAAGTTTCAAAATTCAGACAAAAAGTCAGATGAGACTCAAAAATCTCACAAAACTCACTCAGAATTTGGAAATCAATCAATGTTGAGATAATTAGCAGAATTTTGAGATCAAGTTCTTGATAAATTTTGGAATCAAGATCATGAGATGATAAGGTAATTTATCTAAAGTTCATTTAAATGTTGATATTTGAGAATATTTAAAAAAAGTAGTTAAATAGGTAAGTAGGTAAAATTCAAACCTAGCATAATTTGTTTAATCAAGCCATTACACATGGATGAATATAGACAACAGTTGTCTGGTTTAGTGTTATCAGTGAAACAGAGTAATGTAATATACGATCATCTGTTTTATCACTAACTTTAAAAAATGCATTATGCTTTGAAGAGGATATAAAGTTAATGGTATTACTGGTATCATTTTTATTGTTAACTAAATAATAGTGCCATGTCTGTATTAAATATTAGGCTCATATGTAATAATATTTGAAGAGGATTTAAAATAACATAAATATGGTCAGAATTACATAAATGTGGTTAAGCTGTCAGACACTGACAATTTAATACTGCTCCTCACTTGAATAGCTATTGCATGAGAATGTCTGAGTAATAGAATAATATTCTGCACAATAAGACTCTCAGTGACTAATCATGCAGCAAGGATTTCTAAAGAAAACATACATGCAAATGCTACTAAGATCAGTAGGAAGAACTGTGAATCTTCTATGGGATCAGACTGGGCAGGCTAGACTTTACCCCCATGTACTTCAGTGAGCCCTGGGTGATCATGACCCTGTCACTGGTTCACCAGTTGTCCTTGCTTGGATCTTTTTTGGTAGGTACTAAGCACTATACCACCCCTTGACAGGTGACACAATCATGGTTACACCAACTCAACTTTAATGTTGTGGCTGATCTGTCTATATCTTTTACATATAATTATGACTACTGAAGGTATTTTTGTTGTGATTACATGTTAAATGTTCCGCATGCTTTCTGTACAAGGTTACTTTAAACCTATATTCAGAACATGCTGTTCAGCTGTCTTTGTTTGTCCTAATAAGGGCATTTCTGTTTCTGTATGTGCCTGGTTGACCATAGGGCTGTGGTTAAATTTGGCTACAGTCCAGCCTATATAACTGTGTAAAACCCAGTGCAATACGGGTTAGCAAGATGTCAAGATCCAGACTCGCGAGAAATAAACATTGATCTGAGAAAAGGCTTTCAGGTTTGAGTTGCTTCACTACTGATACTAGTATACCTTTCTATGATACAATTAAGTGACATAAAGCATTACCATTCATACTGCTGTCTACTTAGTAGCTATGGCATATATTCACTGCCCATAGCTTTATTATTTACTTACTGTGTATACATTTACATTTGCATTGCACAATCCTATTGTTTACAGATCTAGTAGATTTTAAAATGCATTTTGTTTCTGTACAAAAAAAGTCTATCTATCTATCTATCTGTTTATTTAACAGGTTTATCCTAAACGTGTGCCTTTAGACCTATTTAGAGTCCCCTTAAGACCTGAGAGTGAGCAGTTCAATAAGTTCCACAAAAACTCAGGGTTCCTCATTTAATTCTGTATTGTTGCTATCCTGTATCATCACTATGTCTAGCGTTAAGCATGTTGACCTGATGAAATGTGAATACCTTCTTAAACTGGTTATTTACAAAAAATATGTTGTAGTGTTGCCTATTTTTAACTAGGCAATAGTGAATAAGTATCCATTTCGAGCATGACATGAATTTGCACAAATCGCTTAAGAGTGAAGATTTGCAATAGATAAAAAAAAAACCCAGAGAGAAAACCAGGTTTTCTATCACAAATTTGAATTACTTCAGATTCCAGGCAATTGTCAGCTCTTTGTATTATTTGCAAATGAGGGTACATTAGATTAGGGACAAATGAAATACTGGTGTGTCTGCATGCTGCTCTGTGACAGCAGTGACTCATCAAAGGCATGAATCATCTCATTATGGTAAAAGAGGCTCCTAAAGTCAGAGGTGCTGAACCTGTCAGGGGAAAAAGACAACCATGTGCACCGCTGTGTTTCGGTGTGTTAAACAAATAAACCTGCATATCCCCTTGAAAAATTTACTGACACCTTATTTGAAGGGTATTTATGTAGGGATGGTACTGAATATTAATAAGAATTAAATTGTAATGATGCTTCATAGTTTTGAAGGCAAAGTTGAAGGGCATTTCAATTTCCTGTCCCTATAATAAATCAATATGGTTAATACATCTCTCCAAAAAAGTAATGACAGGTGGACATTAAAATACATAAGACACATCCATAAAACGAACAACCTGAAAGATATGTCAATAAATAATCATAATTTATACTTTTTTTTTGTCTTTCAAGACAAATTTTTATCATAAGCCTTACAGAAATCTTCCATGATTACTTCTTCATGCTTACTTCTGCTTTCAGATGCTACACTTGTTTTGCTGTTGTGGATGATCCCAAATGAATATCATTTAAATATACAGCTCCCTAAACACTTTATACCCAAATCTCCCCCTGCGAATAATCTCCCATGTAGAGATACAGCAGACTTGCTGCTGTAATCATGAAGACTGTCTTGTGCGCACACACTTAGCACTGATTGCCTGTTTCTCACAGTTAGAAGAGTAATGATTTAAAATCCCACTATCTGGTGTCACCCAGAAGAGGATGTGGTTCCCTTTTGTTTCTGGTTTATCTCAAGGTTTCTTATTCATCTTGTCTCTGGGTGTTTTTCTTCACTACTTTCGCCTCTTGCTTGCTCATTACAAAAATGCATTCAGATTGCTGTATAGCTGTTTTGTGAAAGCTCTACACAAATTCTGCATACATACACTGATCAGCCATAACATTAAAATTACACCCCAAAACAGCTCTGATTCATCGGTGCATGGACTCAGCTAGATCTCTAAAGGTATGCTGTGGCATCTGAGACTCCAAAACATATCCTGCAACAAATCCTGTGGAATCGGACCTATCCTTCACCATCCATGTACATCAGTGAGCACCTATGACTGGTAGCTGGTTCACAGGTTGTACTTCCTAGAACCACATTTTGTAGGTACTAGGTACACTGTATACTGGGAACACCTAGAAGATGATGTTTTGGATATGCTTTGACCCCATTGTCTTACATTTATACCAAAGTGGACATAACTGCACCTTACTGCTCCCATTACCAGTGGGCTAACCGCTGTCCCCTCTCTGTATTTATTATTTATCGTTCATTGTTGTTGTAAATCTTCTAGCGAATTTGTTGTAAATCGTTTTGCGTAATGGCACATGCTTCTACACACATGCACTTTATGTGGCACTGTGTAGTTGTTCTATGTAGAACCTTGTTTTGTTTCACTGTGTACTGTACACCACTGTATATGGTGGAAATGTATATATATGTATATATATAATCACTGAAATAATCAGTGTTATTTCACCTCACCTGTCAGTGGTGTAATGTTATGGCTGATTGGTGTGTATATCCATGCCGACTTGTGAATGTGTCAGCAGGGCCCAATACATATAATAAGCAGTTGCGACCAAAAAGGCCTATAAACACATTGTATGAAGTGTCTTTCTTGTAACTGAGGACATGTATTTAAAAAGGACATATGGACATTATGAAATGACAATAGTGAATGATTTCTGACCTCTTTCTGTTCACTGCATATCTTGCACAGCCATATGGGACAGGAGCGACTGTTCCTCTGAATGCCACAGTTGGTGCATATGTGCTGTGGTGGGTAAAACACACACACACACACACACACACACACACACACATATAGGCCTCAGGAGATTGTGCAGGTGCAAATACACTCACATAGCATCAGCTTTCAGTGCCTTTCCACTACATGTAACATCACTCGAGATGGACTTCAGTGCTGATTAAGGAGATTACACAAACTTAAGACTGCACCTGAGTCGTATAACTGAATATTTTCAGTAGCTAGGTATTTTACAGCACAGTAAGTAGTGAGTTTTTAATAGATGGATAGTAAACACTCTGCATTATTGGACGCTACAGTGCATAATAAAGTACCCAGCTTGTATAACAGATCCTGGCAGGGCGAAGCAATCATTTTAGAGCTTAGCTAGTAATAATGTAGCATTAGTAATGTAAGATGTATATGCGAGTACATAATATGGATGGTGGGAATTGCCTCATGTGTATGAGTATTTTATGCTTGGAAATAACAACAAAATGTCTCAGTTCCTACATGAATACTGGAATACATTAAAGTACCAAAAGAAATTGGTATAGACTGTAAAAAAAAAAAACTGTAACAGCTGGTGGTGGCTCCATAATGTTATGGAGCTTTATAGCTGGCATTCCATGGGACCCCTGGTACATCTACTAATGTTTCTGACAGGTGAATGCTGTGTGCCTCCTTTCTGACGAGTTATAACCATTTATGTCCTGCATTCATTCTGATAGCTTTGGCCTCTTCCCAAAAGTACAATGTGGCACCACACCAAATTATGGTTAGAGAAAGTTTGGGCTGAGTTTGGGGTTTTGTCATTCAAGTCACCAGATCTCAACGTTACTGAACACATCTGGGATGCCATGCAACGTGCTATGAAACACAGAAATTCTACGCCTCAGAATACAACAGAATTGTGGACTGTTCTTGCAGGAAGCATGGTGTTTATTACCTACAGAATTTTTCTGCAAGCTCATGGAGTCCATGCCCCTTGGGGGACCTACCAAGTATTAGATTATTGTACCGTTTTTCTGGTATTTCAGTGTAGATTATGTAGGTAGGTATATGTAATAAACATGTGCACTTAGAGAAACGTCTATGCTTGTTTCTTTGCATTGCATAAATTTTAAGACAGCACCTTGATCTGTTTTCATTGTTTGTAGGGTTACAACCTGGAAGTGAAATCCTGAATCAACAAAAAAACCACCCATGTGGATGAAAAAAATTCAATGCATGACAGTTTGCAAAATCTATTTTAACAATTAACTATTGACCTGCATTAATGTGAAACCACCAGAGAAAATCACTAAATAACTACTATATATTTACAGTATATACTGTATTGTACTATAACATCATGCACTGCTTTTTTCTTGTATCTTACTATAATATTATACTAGGCAGCACTTCCAATTGCTGCATATTAGCTTATAAATAGTAGATATAAATGTTGTGTATTATTATAACAAGCCATAGAGATTTTACTGTAGCTGCAGATGTTCTCCACTCTTTACCTTTTTGCACTCCTCACACATGACCATGCTGACTCCCATGGAGCCGAACTGCTGGCCGCAGAGCAGGCATTGCTTGTAGCCATCACCGCACGCCGTCATCTTTATCCTGTCCAGCCGGTTGACCAAACGCCTGCAGGACGCAACAAGCTCATTAGACTACTTGTTAGAGTCATTTAACACTCCTCCCTAAATTTTGCTCGCAGTAGACATCAAGATGTCGCATGGCAAATTAAGTGTTGAGGTCAGGAGGTCTGATGGTATGCATCAGCAGATTAACTAGAGACAGAGGACTAAGCAGAAAGATTGAGACAAAGCTGAAGTTTTCCATTCACTATTAATGACTTTGAGCAGTGCAGTCCAGCTCTTCCTGACTCATGCAGTGATTTTAATGGAGCCAACATGCAGAAGCATCCTAAAACGCTGAGACACATGTGCTTCTGCCAAATAATTTGAAATCACTTTAGAATAATAAGGTTTTAATGAGTCCATTTTCCCCTGTATATCGCTCTCTTTCCATTTAGATTTTTTACTTTTTGCATCTGTTATCCCCAGTGGAATAAGCTTTTTTTTTTTTCTTTTGCATTATCCAACCAGGAAGTGTGCTGAGATCTGAGCACAGGGTCAGTGATGATCCAGCACTTTTGGATTAGCAGAGAATCATATTTGATCATAGAGATTTGAACTAGATGTGCACACAGTCCACAGCTGTTTTTTAAATCTCGTTCCCACAGTCTCCTGAATAATTCTAGCCAATTACAGTCAATCCAGACCAGTACCTGCTGCAGATGTATGGATGATGGCACCACATACATTCTCATGTTAATGACCATTGCCTTTGTGGTTGTCCCAACACCATCACATATGTCCAAATCTGAACAGTCAACTTCTAATCAGCCACTCAACCTACTCAGCTTACACTAGCACAGTGAAGGAGCTAATAATTGGTGTCATACTCTACTCAGTCAACTCACCCAATCCGTTCCTGCTCCATGGCCTCAATTAACTCAGCCCGGGCCAGGACGCTGTTGATGATTTCCTTCTCCTCATCTGTCAGCTCTGCAGTTGCAGTGAACTCCATCTGGCCAGTGTGTATCTGTCAGCCTGTCCTACAGCCACAAGGAGAGAGCAGAAAGATCACACATGCATGCCCGCATTTAATCACGCTCGAAACAGCAACAAAAGCATCCACTAGGAGCCAAACATCTTGAGAAAACAATGTTTTTGGCTACATCTGAAATGATACAATTAATAATTTTTTTTAACAAGTGGAAGCAGTCAGATAATAAAACATGACAGAAATTGTTAAAAAGGCAAATGAACACTCATCACAGCCTATTATATTAGGAGATTAACCACATTATTTATGCTTTCATCGCTTTCATTTGCTGTTTCCAGCTGATCTCTTACTACCACTGACATCTTTTTCATGTTTAATCCACACTGCTATAGCATATTTCTGCTGTAGTGTAGAAGGCAGATTGAACATCAGAAGAAGCACTAAAACAGATAATTGGCTTGTAAACCAGCTGAAGGTTCTGGACATGGTTGTTTTTATAGCTATAACAGATTGTTGCAGCATGTGCAAGTTATCCTTATATTAACGTATCCCCTATGTGCTTGAATTAGAAATCTAATAATGTTACGTCAAGTATATTTATATTGTCATCCCAACAAGCATAAACACATATGATGGAAAATAAATGTTGCTTTTTTTTCTAGGATTGAGGACAGGCGCACAATATAAAGGATTATATATAATCAGCTAAACCACTGACAGGTGAATGACACTGATTTTTCAGTACTATAGTACCTGTCAAGGGATGAGACATGTTATTGACATGAACTGACAGTTCTTAAGTTGATGTGTTAGAAGTAGGAAAAATGGGCAAATGTAAGGATAGCTTTAACAAGAGCAAAATTGTGATTATGGAATAACTGGGTCCGAACATCTCCAAAATCACAGGTCTTGTGAGGACTTCTAGTATGCAGTGGTCAATACCTACCAAAACTGGTGTTTATTGCGGACAGAAAAAAGTTTATGGAGTCCATGTCTTATTGGCCTCATGGACTACCAAGTAATAGGCTGGTGTACCAGTTTCTCTGGTACTTTAGTGTAGATTATGTGCGTAGGTATATGTAACAGATAACACACCATCTTGATCTGTTTTCATGGTATGTAGGGGCACAACCTGGAAGTTAAATAGGTTTAATGAGGAGTGAATCCTGAATCCACACAAAATCACTCTCATGTATGGAAAATCAATGTAAGGGCAACCAGTGAACAATGACAGGATGGTCATGGGCCCCCAAGGCTCACTGAAGTGCTCTGGGGTGAAGGCTACCTTGCCTGATCTGAGCCCACAGAACAGTTACTGTAGCGCATTGCTGAAAAGGTTTATGCTGGCTATGATGGAAAGGTGTCAGAACACACCATGTATCACAGCCTGCTGCATATAGGGCTGCATAGCTGCAGAATGGGCAAAGTGCTCATGCTGACAATTGCCTAATGCAGAAAGTGCCTACAGTGGAAGAAGGTGGCCTGGTCTGATGAATCATGTTTTTATTTTACTTACTTGGGGAAGAGATGGCACCAGGATGCACTGTGGAAACAAGACAAGCTTTTGACATTTCAGTGCAATGCTCTAGGCAATTTTCTGCAGGGAAACTTTGGGTTCTTGGCATTCGGGTGGGTGTTACCTTGACACATACCACCAAACATTGTTCAAGACCAGGTAGACCACTTCATGGTAATGGTATTCCCTAATGGCAGTGTCCTTATTCAGCAGGATAAGGCTCCATGCTACGCTGCAAACAATTGTTTGAGGTTTGAGGAACATGACAAGCAGAACAAGGTGTTGACTTGGCCTTCGTCTGTGGGATGTGCTGAATTCAAAAAGGTAAACAGAAAAAAAGAAAAAAAAATCTAGACTGCTGCTCAGTGGTCCAAAGTCCTCTTTTCCGATGATATTATATTTTACGTCATTTGGAAATCATAATCCTATAGAGTTATAGTGTGTAGAGTGTAGATGCACAAGATCCAAGGTATCTAAAGTCCAGTGTGAAGTTTCCGCAGTCTGTGATGGTTTGGGGTGCCATGTCACCTGCTGACGTTGGTCCACTGTATTTACCAGGAGATTTTAAAGCACTTTATGCTGCCATAAGCTTAATGGAGATGCTGATTTCTTTTTCCAGCAGGACTCAGCACTACCAAATGGTTTGCTGGCCATGATATTTCCAGTCAACTCTCCAGACTTGAACCCAATATAACCCAAAAGAAAGATAAAAACACCTAACTCCGAAATACAGACAAGCCAAGTGACCTGGGCTTCATCTCAGCAGTGCCATACGATATATGATTTCCTTTATGCCATGCTGCATTAATGCAGTAACTTATGGGAAAGGTTTAATAATTAGAGATACTAGATTTCTGATGTACATTAATGCCATATTAAATGAAAGGATTAAAATATATCACATGTATATTACATGTAATGAATATAAAATATAGTAATCAAATTATTAATAAAGAACATAAACTCTTTCACAATTATTATTACTATTATTATTATTATAATTATTACTATTACTACTACTACTAATAATAATAATAATAATAAAAATAATAATAATAAATAATACATGGATCATCATGGCTAGAAGGCAATCCTGCTGTGTCGACTGTCACAAGAAGTATTGATTGGAGTCACTGAACGTTACCATAGTAACAAACCCCCTTCCTCTGATCAGATATTGCTCGGTTCAGCACCTACTTTCCTGAAAACATCATAAAGTTAATCTCATCTTCACTGAGTGAGTGAGTGAGTGAGTGCTCCATTTGATGCTTGCCCTACCATTTAACAAAAGCTGTGTGCTGCGATGCTTATAGAGAACTCAGTTTTCTGTTGTCGGGTGTTTGGGGGTCAGCAGGGTGACTGCCTCGGGTCATTTAGCCAGATGGCATGTTGATCAAGAGCCCTGCAGAACCCTGGTGTGTATATTAGGGGAAGGACTTGGGAGACAGGCTTGGAAACTGGAAAGGGTATTTTATTGTCCTCAAAAGTTATTTTTATTTCATTAAGCACAGGAATACACACACACACACACACACACACACACACACGCTTCTATGCTGCTCAGCTCTCTTTCAGAGTGTGAGAAGAGAGAGAGAGAAGAGAGAGAGAGCGAAAGAGAGACCCTCATAAATGAACTGATTTTAAAACCATGTCCCTTGAGCCTTATATTGACTGTAAATATGATCCACTGTGATTAACCCAAGGGTTGCAAAGTCTTCATGTTGATAGAATTTAGTGGACGTTCTGTCCTGAAGCACATTAAACATGTTTATATTGAAATATATGTGATGTCCTCAGTGATTCTCCTGCTAATTTGTTGGTTGCTGCTGTATTTTTGTTATTCTCATGAGAAGTTAATAGACAAGGGCCCACTGGCAGTGCAGTCGCATTGGAGAAACTAAATAAAACAACCTAAATTATAAAGAATTGATATGCATATTTGACTTTCAGCTCATAATATCCTCTTCACGATTTCCATTTCCCACTTTTCCCACCCTCTTGGTGATGAATATCAACATTTTGACACAAGCACACGATGCATATAACGATGTATCAATCACATTCTGCACCAACATAATGCTACCATAACAACTTCTCTACTAACATATGTTCGATCTGTCCATTCAAACCGAGAGGGTAATGCAACCTATATTTCAGCCACTAGGTCTCGGAAAACAGTCATTTCTTTTTCACAAGCACATCAGTGGGAAATGACTGGAAGCTCAAGAACAGATGTTTATTTGAATTATTTGTGCATTGAGGGAAACTACAGTGATTGTAATTGGCAACAAGATGTTTTGAAACGCTACATATTGAGCATTGCCCACTTCACGTGCTTGTACACGTTTTTATGTCACACTGTGGAATTAGAAAGAATTATGAAAGAACAAGAACTAAAGGGCCACTGAGATGGTGAAATGAACCAAAGAAACCACAGACTTCAGGGACACAGGGATGGCCTACGCAGCTCTGAGTTCAGCAAATGACGTCAAATCAACATGCACACTAAACACCAGCACTAAACAAAGAATTTGCTTTAGATCGGTTAACATACAGTCATTAAATCTATAAAATTGACTACACATTTTGCTGTTTTGAGGTGGTTTACTGTTTACTCATCACAGTTAACAAGCTTGCTTCTTGCTAACAAAAGACAAGCATGGAGGCATCTGGATTTTTTTTTTCCACTGCATGGACTGCATGCAGATGTTGAAAATGGCCTTAGGTACGGCAGCATTAAGCCACAGATAGACAAATAGCATTGTGGGTAATGTTGGAAAACGGATAACCAAAGTGATAAATAGACAATAATAACAATGAAAGGAAAAAACCTTTGACACCACTTAGAGTCAAAACTGTCCAGTTT
Source organism: Duopalatinus emarginatus (assembly GCA_028565595.1). Taxonomy (NCBI): domain Eukaryota; kingdom Metazoa; phylum Chordata; class Actinopteri; order Siluriformes; family Pimelodidae; genus Duopalatinus; species Duopalatinus emarginatus. Next base: position 10,874,492 of record JAOVVF010000008.1, on the reverse strand, counting down.
GTAGTCTGCTGATAGTTTACTCTACTCCTTCAACATTGCTGATGGGAGGATTGTGTACCTGGCAACAATATACACAACAGTCTCTGGGGAGATACAGGAGTACAGGAAATGACATTCTACTGTTATAAAACCCACCAATAAAGAGCAGCTAAGGGTCATGCAGAGGTCAAAATTGATGTGACAGAGCCTAGTGTTTACATCCTGCCCATGTCCCCAACCTTATATAACCAGATCATTGCTCTAATACCCTAAACCACCTAAGTGTGTAACGTAATACTTCCCAACTGCATGACCTTCTAACCCATTTGGTAATTAAGGAATATTGACCAATAGGTATGGCTAAGACCATATGTGCGTCATTATGCTAGCAGTATATTGAACTTGTAAGCTCTTAAGTAAATAGTTTGCTGTGTATTTCCCCACCTTCCTTTTTAGCCCTGCCCCTTTACAACCTCTGCTTTTACAATAACAGTTGTTTGGCATCATTACTTCATCTATTATCTTCCTCCTTGTTAAGTGCTTCATCCTGGTCAGGGTTGAGGTCGATCCTGAGCCTGTTTCTTATGCATAGTGAACTAAAAGGAAAACACAATTCTTGCACATGCACAAGAATTTAAGTGTGTAAGAACTGGCCTCTGGTGGTCAGGTGTAAAGAAATCAAATTCCTGGCTTGTGTTGGATGACCACCAGAGAAGTTACTCCCAATCTGAATGGTGTTTCAGAGGTCCTTGTGTAACCTGATTATATTACACTTACTCTGTAATATCAGGATGCTGGCCTGTGTGTAAATCAGTGAATTAGTGTAATGGTATCCATCTGTAAGGGTGAAATACAAATTCATAGACCTTTCATGATGTTAACTTGAGAATGTCCTTTGATAGTTTTTTTTTTTCATTCATTTTCAGTCATAGTGGATCCAGATCCACTGAGAATGATGGGATTACACATTTAATTGGATGGCAGTCTGTCATACCAGCAATATATTCACACACTCATTCATCCACTTACTAGGTTGTATCTGGGCAGAACCTGGAGAACCTGGAGGAAACCCTCTCAGACAAGAGGGGAATATGCACAGAGACTACGAAACGTTTTTAACTGTTTAGCAGTAAACAAATTCTTGTATGACTGTTTAAATCTCTCTAAAAAGTCTGTGCCTGGAGCAATAAAAATCTGTTTTATTGTTTGAAAATCATGACATGTATCACCACCTCTGCAGTATATTCTCCTACACAGCTGCGGGCAGATAAAATTAAAATGTCTGTGCTGTGCCTTTTGACATTACAGTATGCCATATCATCAATGAGTCAGTGTGCTGATCTTTCCAGCTCAGGCGCTTTAGTCGGATTCAGCTTTTGCCCCATACAGGCATACTAACCACTGATTGAAATGTTGAGGAGAGAGTGCTGACAGTGAGGGCGACCTAGCAGAAGACATGACTGATTGCTGTCTGGGGGTGGAGGGCAGGGAGAGGCAGGCGGGGAGTAAGAGAAGGAAGGAAGGAAAGAAGGAAGGAGGGAGAAAGACAAATGAACGGAAACTGCACTGCATTCAGCATCATTGTCACTGTTCATCTCATCAGCGCTTTTCAAACCCTGAAAATCAAAAGGATCTGGGATTCATGCCCTTACTAATAGCTGAACATGCAACTGATGCAAAAAGAGGCACTTTTTCTAGCACTTGGCTTTTTATTAAGAATTACAGCTCAGTGTGTAATCAGAAAGTGGCAGAAAAATTTCTTTGCTGTATAATATATGGTTTGAACACACTTTAAATACTGCATAAAAAAAGTGTGCTATACTAACTCTAACTTACAGTAATGCATAAGATCTATATATGGTGTGTCTGGATGTTACATAATAACACAAAACTGCAGAGAGTGCGGTGCAAAACGCTGGCAAATTTGAGCTCATTACCTAGAGAAATGCCAGCTTTTATTTTTTATTTATTTATTTATTTATTTTCTAAATCATGCACATGAGTTAGGGTTGCACTCCAATTAAAAAGCCCTGTCACACATGAAATTGAATCTGGATCTATGGATCATGTGCACCAGTCAAAGGGACAATAATTTATAGTCAAACCTCTAAATGTCAATTAAAACTGAAGGACATGCCGGACGCTGACTAGATCATCCGGCCCATATATTCAATGCCATCACTTTCTTAGGTGCAAAGAATGGAGATGCACTAATTATTCATACTTAATGAGCTTTAGGACAGGCTAAAAATTGCAGGAATGTCACACACATCGATCTGAGTTAGTATAACAGTGTACGGACTATAGCCAGATAGATATGGAATTTCAAGCAATTATCTGTCTAGCAGGAGTTAAAAATGACAGATTTCCAATGAACTACTGCAGTGGGAACACACAACACAAGACCAGAAATAAATCATAAGTGGGGGAAGCTTGTAAGGCCAGGTATATTTTCAGCCAGGATATGTAATGATAAATATTACATTTCATTAAAAGACCTCGAACATGAGTATGCAGGCATAGTAAAGTAATGAAAAATCACTTTGGGGCTCATTTCAGTGTTTTGGTCTTTCTGGTGTACCACCAACTAGACCTACACTAGAGGTCTTTTGTTTACATGCACTCAGCTCGTGCCCAATTGGAGAAGACTGTGGCCATTTCAAGATGATTTCACACAGTGGGACCCGACTGCCAACACAATGCTCTGTGAGTGCTGGCAAAACAATACGCTCTGAAAACTGATTACTCTACTACTGAATACTCTAATACTAAACTGCAGCTATAGAGTCAAATCCATTTTCTGTCTCTAAACATACATTCAACAAGTCCATGTGTTACTTCACACTTGAGTGACCCCAGTGCCAATCTATCCACCCATCCTCAGCTGTTCCAGCAGGCCCTGTTTTATTTGATATTACTGAGGACTCTGATGGTGCTATGTGTTGAAAACCCTCCAGGGCACCCAGACTGAGTCTGGTCCCCTTTGACTCAAACACCTGCTCATATCATCCTTCCAAACTCAGGCCTCCTGTTGGTATTCCTCAGTATTCCAGTGCAGCAAGGCAAAAAGTTTAACAGAGAACCTGATGTGTGTGGAGTGTATGGGAAATAGGTTAATACAATTTATAGATCAAACAGTCAGACATGGAGATTAAATTTGGATTGTTATTTAGTAGATGGGAGGGGAAAGACTGTTTAAAATACAATAATGTGTTACACAAATACATCTAAGTAAAACAAAGCCTCTGAGAAAAGAGTATATATATATATATATATATATATATATATGTCACTGGTTTGTTTCCCATATGTGTGCACCTGCTATTTGTCATAATTAGCTGCTTCTTGTTTAGTTAAGTCTGATCTTGCTGTAGTCCTGTTAAATCAAATCAGAGCCTTTTTTCTGTTTTTACTTCTAATCTTGGACCACCATAACATCACCACCTGCATCACTTTTCTTCTGCATGTTACTGAAATCCCAATTATTGACCACAGTTATTCAGGCCAGTTAAAAAAGAACAGACTTGTTGTCAGCCTTTTCTTTCATTCTGTATATACAAAGCTCATTCCTTCAAACATATAAATCTTACTCTTACTAATTACCTGTTAATCTTTTGAATGCAAAATATAACACATTTAGGCTGAGAATAAATAATTAAACAAATATTCTATCATATTCATTGCCAATTTCTCATCCACTAGCTAATTTGCACCTATTGCGTGGAGGCTGTCATCAGCCGAGGTCATGGGGTTTTTTCAAACTGCCATTTATGCAGTGGCTGCGGTGATAAGTGGCTGTGGCATTAACTTTCTGGTTGCTTAAATTCTCATCTACAGTATAATACAACATATGTGCTATTTGGAAAAGTTTTGGAATAGAATGCCCAGAAAGACGGATCAATCAGTCCTTATGGATGTCTGAGTACATAGTTTTGGAGCTGGTGAGAAGAAATCTGTTCATTTGTGTCAACAAAGAATAGTGGACCAGTCTGCTGCAATCTTCTTGGAAAGCTTCCACTAGAGGGATTTGTTTCCATTCAGCCACAAGAGCATTAGTGAAGTCAGGCACTAACATTAGGCTTTTTGATTTGGCTGGTAAATGACCCATCAGACTCACCCTAAAGTTGTTGAGGGGGTTGAGGTCAGGGCTTGGTGCAGGAAAAGCACATCCCTTCAATCTGCTTTCTACACGTGTTTTTTAATAGGACCTTGATCTGCCACAATAAATAATAATAAATACCACACTAAGCCACAAAGTTGGGTGCTTAGTGTTGTCTAGACCTGTATGCTGTAACCCTTGGAGGGCTGGTGGAGAGCTTTGTTGGTTACAATAACTTCACATCACTCATGCAATGCAAGTCTAGCACGGCATTTTGTGCTTCGAGATGTATATGTGGTTACTGAGCCATGCAACTAAACGTTATTTAGCTCATTCCTCTGATAAAGATTTTTATGGCTGTGCTGTCCTCACTAGACATTTTCACTTCGCATTAACTTCACTTAAGCAGGGAAGGTGTACGGCAGGAATTTGGTAAAGCGCCAGTCATTGATGGTTTTCCACTAAAGGTCTGTGAGCTCTGCAGTGTTTCTATTAAGAGATCACCTCTGTGGATGCAGTATAGCAAATAAACAGTCAGCAGGGCAGGAGAGTGAATTCAGCAGGACAGGAAGAGATGAACTCTCTATAACCAATAAACGAGACAGCAACGGTGAAGGGCTGCATGGCCCTGGGGCAAAGATACCATGATGAAAAAAGTGCAACGCAAATCTGTTGCTGATGACAGAAGAGCCAAATTGTTTCATGGCGAGCTGCAGGGGCCAAGGGTCATCCAAAGAGAGGTGGCCTCAGACACTGATGTCCTAACTAGGAGATGGTGGGGGAAAGAAAAGAGAGCCTAAATGTCATAATCCAGGAAGTTTGGCATACTTTAGCATTACATAAGCACCATTTTGGAGCTCGGTCAAGAGAGTCCATGCCATGTTTTGCCCAGAGATTCCAGAGACTCTCTCATTATATAAATACACTGATCTGATTATCACAAGAAATCAGCTTTTGGCAGTAACTCATCCACCTCATTTAATAACTGAATTCCTCTCAGCAATAAATGTATTAATAACTCTTTTTAAAGCTTCATCTTTCTGCCAAATAATTATTTTGAGAGTTTACTTTGAAAAAAATGTCACCATTGTGACTGTTGTGTTAAGTGAAGCTTAACCATATACAAGAAATTCAGGTGGCTTTACTGGATTTTTAAACTGCATTCGTTTATTCATGGCTGTTTAAATGACATGAATTATCAGGTAACAGCTCATATTATCTGTGTGTATGTGAGCACAGTAAGTATGACTGGGAATTCTAAGGCAAAGGCGAAGTAAATGATTAAATAGCGTCCAGAAATCAGGACAAAGCGAAGAGTAGTGAAAAGTCATGCACACACCCTGCCAGTATGATGCAGAGAGATGGCATGATCAGTGTTGACATAGCAACCAATAACGAATAAAGACAGTGGATGATGGCTACAGCAGAGCAAGAAGAAAAGAAATATAAAGGAATAATAATAATAATAATAATAATAATAATAAAAATAATAATAATAATAATTTTAAACTGTAACTGTAGCATCTATTCTGTTATCTGTCATGAACATTTCATTTGGTAAATGTGTGTTTGTTCACACTCCAGTCACCGCAGTATCAGTGTCTCACCTCTAGTCCTCAGCTGTTTCAGGTAGATTTGTATTATTGTCTGGCTGTGAACAAAAACCCTGGGGGCCATCCAGACAATGTCTAGTCTCCTCTGAAGCATCACAAATCTATTTCACTAAGTAGGAAAGTTGGTAATTAAGTGCTATTTGTTTAAATATTTGTGTGTCTACACAAACAAAATCCAGATGATGGGTAAAAAAAGAAGAAGCATCAAAAAGCAGTTTAAAGAAAGGAACAAAAAACAGTTTGCCTCCCTGTAGAGGAAAGATGTCAGGATTGCAGTATAAGCTAGATGATGAAAACCAGGATGGTGGCTGTGGCATCATCACTATGTATATGAGACACAGCAAGTAGAAAGCCCAGATATAGGAAAGACGTTGGGATGAATAGGGGAGGATATACAGAGTAACGAATATATGATGAAAATGTAAAGAGTGTGAATGAAAGGAGGTTTGGGAAGGAGAATGATGATTTGCTGGGATGATTGTGGTCAATTAGACGAGGCAGCTGCTCCCTTGTAGGTGTGCAAAAACTGATTTATTTCCAACCTTCCCAAATTATTAAGCACATCCTTATAGTCAGAAATGGTAAATTGTGATTATTTATTAGGATGGCATGCATAGAAGAACACGCATAAACAATCTTAATGAGCATATAAGCTGCTCAGAATGCACAAGACCTCAAACTTCAAGGTTGATGGATTACAACAGGACCATAGTTAATATAGACTTCTAGAAAATCAGGTCTATGGAATCTCAAATAAACACTATTTACACATGTGGTTAGCAGAAAAGCATTAAACATTTGGGCCCATAGGCTACAACAGCAGAAGACCACATTGGTTTCAATTCCCATGAGTCAAGAACTAAGGCTTCCAAACTGGGAAAAAAACATCCCTTTCCAGTTTCAGTGTATATGGATATATATATATATATATATACTGATCCTGATCTGCTGACATGAATGGAAATCAATTGGTCTTCTGCTGTTCCAGCCCATGGACACAAATATTCAATGGCTATTTTACTTACCACGTTTATAAGAAGTGGTCTTTTGAGTTACCATAGACTACTACTTCTATTCAGCACAGACCAGTATGGCCTATCTATTCTGACTTTAGTGCTGCTTACTGGATTTTTGTGGTCTGTAAAAACTCTTGAATGTTGTGCCTGTAAAATCCCAGGAGATAAACTGTCTCAGAAATACTCTAAACAAGACGATCTGGCACCAATAACCATGTCACTGTCAGAGTCACTGAGATCACATTTTCCCCCATTCCAACATGAAGCTCTTAACTTGTGCTTGTATTTTTTTTTTTGACACTTGATTGGCTGATTGGATAATTGCATGAATAGGCAGGAGTACAGGCGTCCTTATTAGGGTGGATTTTTAATGTATACATGGGTGTACGTCGGACATTTTAAAGAACGAGGATTCCTAAGCATGACATTAACGAACAATTAATAAAATAAAATAATACAAATTCACACAACCAACCAGTTATAATTACATCCTATATCAAAGCATGGCTAATACCTGGTAGTGATCTAATGTTACAATCATCATAATCTGTATTAACTGCTTTATACTGGTGGATCTAAAGATCCATCACTCACTCATTGCCATCTCTAAAGACATTTTTCAGAAGTAAATCCTCCTACTGGTAGAGCACAGTAGACTAATTTCTTTGTGCATACCTTATTCTTGGCGTAATGCTTGGTCTACAACATGAAGCATGCGAAACCATTACAGCGCTGAACATTATCTCAAGGGAATTTGTTTTTAGACAGAATTGTGTGTGAGGCTCCCGACTACAGTGACGTGTGGTCTGCTACAGTGTGGTGCTGGAAGAAAATCCACTGCTCGTTCTATTACTAACTGTCACTAGCCCAGGGAAGGGAATGGTAAATTGACATGAGGGGGGAGTAAACACAAAAATGAACTGTGGAATGACTCTGGGCTGAATGGTCTTCATTCCTGATTTCTTTAACATTGCATGTCTACTACAAAACAGGGCTCTGGTGTATTTCCAAATTCCAAGTGTATTTAAATGTCTACTGGTCAGATAAGTGATTTGTGCCTAAAATGAACTCTTAATGAATAAAAAAAAAAATCCATAAAATGATTCGCATAAATGTCAGCAGATACAAAATGCCACCACACACACCTACATCAGTATTAACACACGGCAGATCCACAACACACCCAGTTTCACTCGGAGGAAGAAGCTTACCATCTTATTAAGAAGCTCAGCTAGTTCATCCCTCCACCACAGACTTCTTTCTCATGAGATTTAAGTGAGCTTTGAACCTTATGCTGCTTTACCACTCGGCTATACTGCAGGATATAAAATTAAACACTGCCAGCCATGTGCTTGACCATCTGTCTGAGCTGAAGCAACACACACCTCTGACTATAGAGTGTTTATTAACGTCATAGCTGCCATGCTTCTGTGCCAAACATTCCCTCTGGGATTTGGCTGAAGGCGTTGCTCCAGCACCAACAGGCAACAACAAATCTGAGTGTGTCCTGAGCACACATAAAGAAATTACCCACTGCCCTCCATTGTCTGTTAATTCCATTCTGATTCATTACTGCTTCGTGGGTGTGAGGGAAGCCCTCCTACAACACACACGTCAACACAATGTGCCAGTCCTCGTGATGTGACACAGGGTACAGAGGGAGCGTTTAAGCAGCTGTTCAGTCTCAGCTCCCTATCAGCAGACAGAAGGTTTTTCAGCACCTTGTTTTTCCTCTGCCACATTTACTACCAGACCACATTTCATCTCTTATGGCTCTGACTGTAATGCTTTATCAAGACAGCATGCTGACTATAGGCTGTAATGCCTGCACCGTTAGTGATGTCCACCTGAGTCACATGACTGACTTTAGACATACATGAGATATTAGATAGTGTACAGTGTTGAAGTTGGGTTTAAAAGAGGAAACACGGATTACGATGCAGACACTCCTCTTAAAATTATTTATTTTTACACTACACTTTCTGTCAGCTCCCTGCGCATTAGCTCTCTCTCTCTGTCTCTCTCTCTCTCTCTCTTCAGCGTTTCATATCTGGATCATCATTAATATGCATGAAGCCTAATGCGCCTCTTCGGTCTTCGAGGCAATGTATAGGTTCAATGGATATACCTGCAACCTGCAATGCTCTGGCACTCAAACAAAGCTAAGAGTTTAACTAAGTGTTTAACTTTATGCTTACAAATGAGTGTGTCACTCTCATCATCACACCCGGGAGTGTTGAGTGTGTATAACCCAGAAGAAAAAAAAAAAGATTCTCCGAAATATCTTTCAGCCTAATGAATAATCTAGTGGATTTTAAGTCTTGTCTGTAAAAGCGCAATCACTTTTTATTGCTTTTTAATACTATCAGACTCACAGTCTAAAGCTCACAGCCTCTGAAGAGTCACATCTCCTTATTTAATACACTGATCATGAGTCTCCTGAAGGTGTGTGCAAATCCCCATAGTGCTGCTCTGAATTACTATTGTTGAGATGCTCTGCAAGGCACAAAAAGTCCTCTATGGTCACAGTCTGAGAATGAACAATGAGCCCCAAAGGTACCATTCAACAATTAATTTTTAAAAAATTCAATGTATATTTTTTTCTTTTGAAACCACACACACACACACACACACACACACACAAACACACACACACACACACAGTCAGTTCTCAAAGCCTCTGTGTTGGAAGGAGGAAAAAATGGGCAAGTGTAAGAATCGGAGTGACTTTTTTGTGACAGATAACCCAGCACACTCTTAGTGTGCCTTTTGGGATCCATGTCTCGACAGGTCAGAGCTGTCTTGACAGGTGGTTTTAATGTTATGGCTGATTGTGTATATAAAATTGCATGCAGCAAATATACATATATCATTTGAAATGGTTTCTAAATAGATAATTATGTGAAATAGCTGGACAATTAGAACAAATGTAATTGCCACCAATGAATTAATCCTTGCAGATAATTGGCACAGATTAATTAATACTTGCAAGTCATTATTGCAGAGGAAGAACTACTTGCAGAACAGTGATTATGAATGCTTGTTCAGATACTTTGTAATTAATTCCTAATCTTTGGTGTGCCTCAGCGGGAAAGTAGAGCTGTTTACTGCTACATCGTCTCAGACCTTCCATTCATACAACATCCGTACATTTCCATACAGTACTGAATCTCAACAGTTTTACACAACTAGAATCAGCAACATGCATCCTAAAAATTCAGCCATCAGGAATTTCAGCCATGCTGCATTTTTTTTTTGCATGTGTAAGTAGATCAAACACTTCAACTGGATAAAGGATGAAGATGTCACTGGAACTTGGTGCACATTGTGAGGAAAACTTACCTTACGTCTGATGATCTGCGCTGCGTTCCGACACAGCAGAGAAGATAAGAGGAGATGAGAGGAGAGGAGCGAGATCACTCCGCCTGTTCAAGCTGGAGCTAAACGCCTGTCTGTATCTCCTGAACACAGTCTCCTCAATGTACTGCTGCTCCCTCTCTCTCTCACACACACATACAGAGAGAGAGAAAGAGAGAGAGAGAGAGAGAAACCTCCACCCCCTCCTCAGGCGCCTGCATTAAATCACAGAGTTGCTGAGCACAAAAGCTCCTACCTACTGCGCACAAAGGATTTTTCTCCCTGATAGATGATTTACAATGAATAATCATGCTCTTAATTGCTATTGTTAGACGATTTCCTGGCATAACTGCTTTTTTTCCTCCTCCCACTGCTATAACTCTTCTCCTTCTCCAAAATCTCTGATCAATCCAGTAGGTATTTATATGGGCTTATTTATAATATCAGAAACATATAGATGCATAGCATTCATACAGTGCCCCTGCCGCTACATCTTACATCTCACTCCTCTGATTTGAGACAGGATACAAGCAAGCACATGAGGGGGTTACAGGTCTTGCTCAAGAACCCAAGTGTGGTGGCTTGACAATGCTGGGATTTAACCTTACAACCTTTTAATCAGCAGCCCTGAGCTTCAAACGCCTCTGAGTTTTGGGGTGAAAATGAATCATTATAGGCTACATTTATATGGAAATGGCCTCTCAGTTGACAGCCACTTTGGATAACGTTATTGCTTAAGGACCCAGTGGTAGCAGTAATGGGTTTGACAGCCTTGCTCTCTTCTTCTCTAGCCACTGAACCCCCCACCCCCTCTGAACACATACTATATGGCCAAAGGTATGTAGACGCCTGACCATAACACCTAGACATAGGCCTTTACCCAAGCTTTGGAGGCAGAGAATCGTCTAGAATGTCTTTGCATCCTGTAAAATTATACAATCCCTTCACTGACTCTAAGACGCCCAAACATGCTCCAGCATGACAATGTCCCTGTGCTCAGTGAGCTCCAGAGAGACTACATTTACGTCTGGAGGAACTTGCCTGCACAGAGCTCTGACCTCAACACTGCTGAATTCCTGATTCTTATTAATGAATTCTCATTAATTTGCCCTAAATGAGCACAAATCCCATCAGCCACACTCCAGAATCCAGAGGAAATCCTTTCAGAAAAATGGGGTTATTATACATGCAAAAGGAGACTGAATCTGGAATAGGATGTTACTGTCTTTTCTGCTATAGACATGTCTACTGTAAATACGTCACCCATGTCTCTTTACACATTGCATCTGATATGCATACTGTATCATTTTTATGTGTATACTATTATACATTATATATGTTATGTTATGTTATGTTATCTCATCTTATCTCGTCTCATCTCATCTTATCTTGTCTTATCTTATTTTATATTATCTTAGTAGCACAGCCACTCTAAAATGTGTTCACAAACTCAGGTTTAGGCATGAAAAGTTCAGTCAGGATCAAACTCTGAAGTAGTATTCAAGTCGATACTCAACAAGATCAGGAAGACAGAGAGCAGACAAAGGTGGAGAAAGATAGAAAATGAATAAGATCAAGTGTTTATGGATGGATGCAACAGCTATCATTCAGCAGTGAAAGAAACAGGAACACAAAGACATGAGAAAGGAGTGAAAAGGGGAAAAAAAAGTCACAAGAACAGTCACGTAAACAATCTTTACAGGCATGTGGGGGAAAACTATTCAGAAATGTCGTTATTCTCTTCACATACATGTTTGGAGTGTTTTGTAACTTGCATTAAATGTCTTAAATAAAAATCTATCAGAAAGACTAAGTCATAAGTAAATAAGTAAAGTAATAAGTAACGAGCTTGATAGAAACCCAAAGTGTGTTCTACAGGCCAAAGTGTGACCCTGACATCACTCTTCATATCTCTACTGTATATATCTATGTATCAATTTGACATTTTCTCAGCTCCAGTCCTGTGCATTAGCTATCCTGAACATTTCCCTACATCTTCAGCAGTCAGATGTCAGCACAATTCCAATAATTATCCTAGCAGATTCAATCCAGGGCTTGTTAATTAGCTAATGTGCTGGGTCAGGTGTATTTGCAGGGAATTACCAGACATGGCTATAAATGCTTTGGATTTTTTCCCCCTACACACTATCCAGTAGCCTCATTTAAATTTGGAGTCAGGGACTTTGCTAATGCATCACCACTTTATTGCCACCTTGTGGCAATTGTTCATTAGTAAAGCCTGGCACGATTAAGTCTGGAGGTGTCCAGAAAAGCTGTATATTCAGTAAATCTCTGTTTCTCACATTAGTTTGAGTAATATTTTAGAATATATATAAATTCAATGAGGCAAAGTATGAAAAAGATCAGTTTCTCAAAAACTTTCATTTGTAAGCACTGGAGGATGTAACCCTCTAAGTTCATGTGCACTGCAGTGTTTTGGCTCACATAAACTAAAATGCTGGAGGACATTGTGGCCAGAATGATTCTGAAGTGTACCATATAACTTGAGGCATCACCCAGATGCAGGTTTCCACCAGTGCCTTGCAGTTAATTTTCATTTATTTTAGAGCACAGGTCTTCAATCTCTCTGTTGGGGCCTCTGCAATGCAGAGTTGTTTTTTTTATTTTTTTTATTTGAATCTGCTGAGTGACCATGCACAAGGCACAAGACGTGATCTGCTTGAACCTGGATAAAACAAACGTGTTAATAAAATTTAAATCCTTGTCATATTTCCATGACATTGGTTATGTTGTGAGAAAACAAATCTAGGTTTACCTGCTCAGAATCACTGTACTGCCTCTGAAGCATTTCTCTTTCTCTGCATTCTTTGTGTGATATCTGCATTCGGGTTCTGTCCCCTAACAAAAGCCAGGCTAAACACAAAGCCACATGGGCAATAAACAGAAACGTCAGGCCAGCTCATTAATTAGATCAGACTGTCATACACCTCAGGGATGTCATAGCCCATTAGCTTGGTGGTCCTGGTGGTGGAATGGAGGATGCCCAGCAGGGTAATATTAGCCAGACACTGAAGCTCGGGAATGGCAGTCTGGGTAAAGGGCAAGTGAGATTTGAAAAATCATAACAGTAAAAAAAATATAGTGTTCATTTTGGTATTCAGTTCAATTAGATGAAATTTTATTTGTAGAACAGAAGCCATTGTCACAAAGCAGCTTTAAAGAAATTTGGATGTATATTTAGATGCTTAATCTTCAATCATTAGGATCCATGTGACAAGTGCCGAATTGTGATGTCTAGATGGGTCACCAGGTCACATGGGGTGTTCCTGGTATGCAGTAGTTAGTTGAAAAAGTGGTCAAACTAGTGAACAGGATCATGGGTGGCCAAACTGATCCCACAGCTTGCTGTGTATAGGGATGCATAGCTCCAGAGCAGTCATAATGACATGGATCCCAGGCGCCATGGGTAGGGTTGTCCACTGCTCTAAGCAAGTGTGCTCGCTGCCCTCTAGTGTGTGTTTCACTGAGGTCAAATTCCTCTGTGTGCAATGGTGTGTAATGGTTCACTTTCACTGACCACAATTTACAGCTGAAAGCTCCTACGTCGAGAACACATCAAATACCTGGACCAGGTATTTATTAGTGGTAAGGGAATTGGTCTCGTGATTGGAAGGTCCCAGGTTTGATCCCTACACAGGGCAGGACATGACTGAGGTGCCCTTGAGCAAGGCATCTAACTCGTCCAACTGCTCACCAGGTGCCATGGTTTGGAGCTGCCCCCTGCTCAGGGCAAGTGTGTTCACGATGTGTTCACTAGTGTGTGTGCTTCCCTGCACGGATGGGTTAAATGTAGAGGTCACGTTCCTCTGTGTCCATGCACAGTAGTCAAAATGTTCACTTTCACTTAAATTTTACTAATAAATTTTGCTCATTTCCAATAGGGCTTGAATAATTCTGATTGCAACAATAGATAGACAGAAATTGCAGAACTATACTATAACTAACCTAACTTGGCAACATTGACTGAAAGCCATTTTTTTTTGCCCCAGTGGGTCATTTTCGTAACCCTTTAAGGGTGAGCCTGCTTCATTTAAAAACATGTTACTATTCTTCAAACCTGATGATGACTTCTAAAGATATAGATTTATTCAGTGGTGTATATACTGTATAGTCCACCTCCTTCTCTAGACGAGTCAGCACTGACACCGACACTGACACTGACACTGACACTGACAGGCCATGTGAGTCTTCTCATCCTGCACCTTCACAAGTGATAAACAGAATATTGTGAATGGTGTCTAATACAGTACCAACCCCGTCACATCCTACAAAAGAGCTTATTATCTGCGCTGTGGTGAAAGAAGTATCGAGCTGAGCTTTTTAAAAGAGGCGTAGATAACAGACATTCATGTTAGCAGGAACAGTCAAACAAAGTTATCAGCACTCTGACTTTCATTCCAAACTCGAAAGTTTGTCAGAGCAATTGGCACTCAGAATGGACTGGTGCAGAGATCATAATCAGATTGTTCATGGTGCAGGAGATTGAAGTGCCACTTCTTATTATTAGGAGCTTGTGTTTATAGGAGGATTAGTCTTTTTTGTTTTGGCAGAACAGCAGTCAGTAATGTCCACTGGTTCTCTTGGGAGTTTTATATTCTTCAGCCATAATAATATAATTTGTGAGAGCCTAATATATCTCCAAGACATCCCGAAAGAGACAGTATCATGCATCTCTAGAAACAGACACTGGAGCACAAGCACTATTATTAGCACTTCCAGCTTATGTAGCATTTCCTTCACGGGAGTTGGCGGTGAATGAGAGAACATCAATTCATACTCATATATTTCAGAACTAATGTGGTAGTAGAAGTGGATCAATTACAGGAAAAAGAGCTGAATGTGTTTCAGTACTGATGCTCAGTGCTTTTAGACGTGTGTGTTACAGTTACATGTCTTAATCAATGCCATACCTCTGCTCCTCAGAAGTGGCGTCCTACAGAGATGCCAGTCCAGTTCTTATCTATACTCCAGAAATGGTAGTCAGCATGTCCTCGACATAATTAAATATAAAATTAAATGCAACTGGATAATGTCAGTTTCTATCTCTCTAAAAAAAAACCATTGCAGTTACCTCATCCTTGTCAGTTATATTGGGTTTAGAAAGGTCCTTACTCCACAAGGTATTGTATCATGTTATACCAGTGTTTCCATAGTAACAGTAGTAAGCGTTAATGTTTAGTAGTATGTTTAGTTTCACTACATGAAGCCTATTCTTAAGATGACTTTTTTTAAGCATCAGGTTGCATGTGAGGAAATTTGCATATTCAACTTATAAAATATTCAGAACCATCCAAGTAATGTCCACTACAGACTGGCTTTGTGTCCAGCAACCCCAGGTTTATTCTCATTTCACATTTCAGCAGCTCAACAAGTCCAATTCAATAAAACGTTAAATCAAGTGTGTTGCGGAATAAAAATCAAAACAAAAAGAGACAGATGTGCGACATGCTACGAACAGATGTCTTGAATTAGGTCTCCTGTGTGCTATTATTGCATTACAGCCCATAGGCAGTGCAGGAGCACAGCTGGCTTTCTTTCCAACATACACAATGAATACATTCCCACAGTGCTTAGCCAACTGTAAAGCACAAAATGATCAGCCTGAACACACACACACACACAAACATACCCACCCCCAAATATTATTTGACATATTCAAAGTGACAAACGTCAGAGGTGACTGCAATTTAGGTCGTCAATCCAAGCCTGGGGTTTGATCACACAACCTTTCAAAATAAACCTTATATCTCCATAACAAGCAGCATCTACTCCTGATCTCACATCATGATTCTGGTACTGTTTCAGGGAAGTTTTCGGGTCTCCGAAAAAGAAAAAAAACAACAACCCAGCAGTAGCACACATCCCACCACTCTGATAAGCAGTTTGCTCTTAATGCTTTCCTCCTCCGCTACTTCCAGCAGTAAACCCCTCATTTAATTCTGGAGCATGTGCTTGCAGCCCAGTAAGAACCGTTGGATACATTCCCTGGTGTTCCTCACACAGGGACTTCCCTTGCTAGAGAGAAAAATACACCATATTCTTACAAAAAGTCACTTCTCTAGAATACACACTTAAGCAACGTTTTCCCCTCAGAGTGACTGACAAATAATACGCTTAGGAAATAAAAGTGTTTTTGGGAAGCCAGCTTGTGATTCATCGAGTTCACGGCTAAGAATGGTCAATCGTTTTTATCTTTAACTTACAGTAACACTGTTTTTTTTTTTTGGATGAAATGTCTATAGGCAGTATGATCTCTAGTCAAAATATCCAGGTCAGGGGTAAGTTGGGTCCTGAAGCAGGAACACATTCAGCTTATGGCACCATACATAGACACTGATACTCATTAGACAATCCACCAACTTGGAGGAAACTGGACAATCATGAAAAAACCAACAGATACCGACATTAACTCAGGCTTAACAGACCTGGACCATCATTGATATTTAAAAATAAATAAATAAATAAAAATAAGACCAAAACCAAGATGTGAGCTTGGTGTTTATTGTTATAGACAAATCAGTTAATTGCATTGATAGCCTGACTACACAATAACCTCCATTAGCTTCGGCTAGGCTCACACACTGCCGTGAGAAAAACTGCTGGGTTAAACATACAGTATATTTTATTGGCATTTAGATATGTTTAGTAAGTACATTCTCCTCTACAAGATTCATGTACAATATACAAGTTCAAAAATATAGTTTGCATTGAATTCATTTCCCATTTATTCTCTTCAGGATGACAGAAATTCACATTAACACGTTCTGGGGCTATGAGTCATGGCGATGAATCTAGGAAGGACTGGAACTAGACACTGAGCTTTTAAAAGTGTCGAGATGTGTATGTACCTAAAGACGGTAGTTAAGTGCACGGATGAAACGAAACGAAACACTCAAAAGTGTGCATGGGGCCAAAGAAACATTTTTTTTTTCAATTATTTTGAAAAATAAAAAAATAAAAAATTAGGCATCAAAGAGCTGAAAGCTTATCAGCACTTTCTCAGGAAACACATGACCCTATCACACGTACATACAACACCGTAAGCAACACACGCGCACGCTACAGTACAATAAATGGACGCAGTACAGTTTACTGATTATGAGCCCTGAACATTTGGGGCGATCCTCACCTGCAACAGAACAGAATTGAACACTTAGCTTCCTATAAGGCCATGTAAAGGTATATTCATAGAAAAGATTAGTATTGTAATTTTGAATATAATCCAAATGGCAGAATTACATTCATAAGTGTCTGAAGAGAACTCGTCACGATTATAAATGCTTCGAGCGGTTAAGGGGATGTTGACTGATGCATGTGTTACAATTTTGAAATGATGAGGCAGAAAGCTGAAAGAAACACTTTTGTGTGGAATAAAGTTAAATAACAAGAACAACTGGAATTTCATTTCAAAATGACAAATACTGTTGAGGACATAATAATCGGGACAGAAAGGAGAGTTTGGTTGCAGAAGTAAAAGATGGTAACAGAACGGTAACAGCTGGGAAGAAAATAAAAATAGAACAAGTGGACAGACACACCTGCAAGAATACATACTGGAAGGAGATGACTGCATATGTATGTGTGTAGTTATATAAACACCCCTATTAAAATAAAAAAAAAGTCAATGATTTTATCAGAGTTTTCAACACCTTCAAATTTTCTTATGGTGCTCATACAAACATACAGAACAGGCGATTTTTAAAAAAGGCAAACAAAAAGGCACTGTGTTAAAAAAATGACAAATGATTAAAAAAAAGTTTGACAATGCTTCAGTAACTGACACAACCAGGATGTTTAAAAATATCCAATCCTAGAAATCCGTGGGTCAAGCGATAAATGAGAAGCGCTGGATTTTGGATTGAGTTTCCCAAAAGAGTAGGCTTCACCTCTTTTCTACTTAAAAGTAAGCGGTACACTGTAAGTAGGGCGAATTGAAGTGGGACACAGCTATATGTCTGATGGAAAAAAAAAAAAAAAAAAGCATGCTGATCATGTTGGGTTCCGAGAAAGAATTCCCCTTTCAATCTTTTACCTCGTGCCCAAATCCTGATGATGATAAACAGACTTTTGATGACTAGTTAAGGCTGCGAGCCTTTTCATGTCATTACACCATACCATAATTCTCTGTATAATTCTAATATAATCTTGCTTTGGTAAAAAGAAAGAAAGAAAGAAAGAAAAGAAACAAAAAAAAGACAGAAAAACAAGGACATGACAGCGAAAGCTCTTTTATACATTTTGCTAATTGCAGCCTTGTTAATGGATTGCGGAGAACTCCACAGCGAATCAGTTCGTTTACGCAGGGGCGCTCTCTCTCTCTCGTCTCCATCTTCACGAGTAAGGCTTCATGATGTTCACAGTGGTTAGCATGGGGGAGGGGTGGAAAAAAAAAAGGAGGAGAAAGGAATTTACTCCATCCACAGCTCTCCCTCACAGACTGGTCTCCGTTTTTGTTAAAATTCATTTTTCATACATTTTATTTCCGTTTTTCCGTGTAGCGATGATCACATTTCAGGCGTTCAGGTGTGGCTGGCGATAAGGAAAAATGGTTGCTGTGGAAATAGGAGCGGGGTTTAGATTAGAAGCCAGGCTACACTGACATTACAGATAGAAACAATATGGGAGAAAAGGCAGGAGAAAAAAAAAAAAAAGAACGGAAGGGGAAAAAAAAACATTTCACATAATAATAATAATAATTATTGTTATTATTATTATTATTATTATTATTATTATTATTATTATTATTATATCATACATGCATTATATCAAACCCCAATTATTAAAATTTAATTAACTTAAATTAAAAAACATTTTTCCAAAGGTGTATTGGTTTGTGGTTTAACTATATAATGGGGATGTCATTTGCTTTAGCTTTTAAAACATAAAGTCAGTCTGCCTGGTTCACTTTAGATTCCACAAATCTTAAGGTGCTGCCCAGTGCTAGGCTTTGGTTGCCTGGATACCTAATTGACTTGGCTAAAACTGGTAGCTAACATAATGTGATCGTGTACAGGGAGCTTGTCAGCTAGTTAAGTGCAGTAATACACACAGACAAGTGCAGAAATTCCTGCATAACTGATGACTCGGCCATAGTGATGGTGTCTGTTGTGGCATATTTACCCTTCATAAAGTCAGCAGCCATACAAGATGCAGTTAAAAAACACTTTAAGGGTTTTGTTGTTAGTGACAGATGTGACTGAATGTTTATTTTGCAAGTTTCCACATAACTGCGTGTTCCTTATTATGGAAAAAAACGTCTAATTAAATCATTTAAATAACTCAGTAATTAAATAATCGGATGTGTCTACAGCATGTGGTGGGATTCAGATTCATGCTACAGTGACAGAAGCATGGATTCCTGCTGTGAACATTACCTAATTGTATCTACTTGTCCACCAGCAACTATAAATACAAAACTAATAGTAAAAACATGTAATCTTCTTGTCCCATGCACACAGACTACTGATTTGTCTACCTCTGCTTTGACCACAATAAACAACTCTGATTAAGGATTTATAAGAATTTATAGTTAGGATTGCAGTACAAAAAGACATTTTTTCTATATACCATAATACAGTTCAGTCGTAGTTGATTTGTTTCATTTTGGCATAATCCGACAGTGTGGTGCACAGTGAAGTGAACAGTGAAGTCCAACCTGCGAGTTGGACAGTGCTGTAGTCAGAGCCTCATCTGTGACTCTTCTGCTGCTGCATCAGACCCACATTCTCATACACTCTGGAGCTGTCGTCCCGCATACTACACACACACAGGAAAACAAAGCATCTTAATTTTAAGGCAATTACTACTTATTATGCCTACTACCTCACACACATACATACTTGAGGGCAGCCTTGGCCTAGTGGTTAGGGAACCAGTCTTGTGACCGGAAGGTCCCAGGTTCAATCCCCACCCAGGGTTCGTGACTTCACCGCTGTGTTATTAGCTAAATTATAATGTGCTCTTGTACTCTTGTAAAACCTGAAATTGTAGAAATACTTGTTTCTCTGCTTTTTTTTTTTTTATAAGGGTGGCGTTTCTGGACAACTAAACTTTTAGAAACTAGGATTCAGAAAAAATAAAACGGATCTCCTGTCTGTTTTGCTTTTACACAAGTTTACTAACAAGATCTGTTTTTTATTTATCAATTACGGCCAACTGCTAATTGTCTGTCTTGTTTGATCTCACCAAAATGAAGGAGAAACGGTGTGAACTGTTAAAAACCTACATGTGAATGTTTGTATGAACTTGAATTTAAACATCCAGCAAAGTCTGAATGGCAGGAATAAAGCTAAAAGACAGAAATGTGATCGTGTTGCTCAAACGCCTGCTGAAGGTGCTGACTAGACAGATATAAGAGCTGTCTGGGTGCGGTCTAACATTCTACAGAACACACTCTTGATCGATAACACACTGCCAGTCAGACTCCCAGCCTGCTACGGCAAGTGCAAGAACTGTGTGTAATGTATTACCGAATGATCAACAGCTGCTTTAGAGCACCTCCTCAAGCAATGCCACAGTTTTAATAAAACCAACGTAGGAGGCACAAGCAACAGTCACTCGAGTGGTGAGAGTGAAACATTTGCAAGCTTTACAAAAGATTAATATAGACATGACTACACAGCAGAAGAAAACAGATTCACACCCTTGCAAAAAAATGCAATACAATCTTGCTTTTCATTAGTGACATGCACACACACACTCAATCTCTTCAGTGGAAAACAATCAGCAGTGGTTTGCTTGTTTAATGAATTAAAATACTGACTTCAGGTCAGAAGACATCACGCAAGTTACACTTGTGCCAAACTGGCCCTAAACCTTACTCAGGGTGGGGGGTGTAAAAGTAATCAGAGGAGAGGAAAAACGCTTGCAGTAGGATGTAGATGTTTTTAAAGTGTGAAGTAATTCAGCAGTGTAATTCCTGCTTTTCAGTGTGGTACATTTTTTTTTACTAATAAACACAGTACTGTGAATATTGTATTTCATTTCCTCTCCAACTTCCCCAGTTAAAAATGGCTGGAAGACGACTCACTCGGCACATGTTGGTGTCGGGGTACAGGGTGGAAGCGGGCTCTGGTCCCCTCCGCTCAGATCAGTCAGTGAGTACTTGATATTGGTGTACTCTCTTCCTTTGATTTTGCTTTTCTGAAATGAAGAAGCCAAAATATTTTGAAATAAAGCACGATCATCAAGGCAACCAGAATTTGAAGCTGATTTCACATGGCAACCTGAAAATGAAACATTTCGCACAGAGTGTGTAACAGGTAGCTTATACAGATGAGTATACACACCTGCTCCTCCTCTATGCGACGCTGCAGCGTCTCTATGTAATGCTGAACTGCCATGTAGATGAAGCGGTACTGGGCTTCTGTCTGCACCATTCCTGAGCGCTGTGACCGCACCATCTGGATGGTCTTAGGCACATCAATATCACAGTCCACTCCTGCACAGAGACAAACAGCAATTAAACCACAGCCCATACTTTTAAATTCGAGCCTTTAGAAATGCTCAGTTCTAGAGCCCGTTCCCTGTTTTAGACTTTCTGTCACAGGATTATGTCTTTACCTTTTTCTCTGATGATATCTATTAAGATGTCAATCACAATGAAGGTCCCAGTTCGTCCAATACCAGCACTGACGAGAACAGAAAAATGAACAAACATCTCATTTGGTATCAGTGAATCCTCTAATCACCTACATGTCACCTAAGAAAGATGTTCAGGAAAGAACTTCTTTTTTTTGGGGGGGCTTTATCTCATTGCTTATATTAGCATATTTGTTATACTCTTGGGAGTTACAGAAAGATTATTAAGACAACAAACATGTAGGCGACATATTACAGCAGACAGAAGAAACAAATGTGGTGCATATGTAAAGGGTGCCAGGTTTTTCATTTCGCTTTACCTGCAGTGCACAACAATGGGGCCAGCTTCCAGAATGCCCTCCTGCTTGAGTTTGACCTCCTCTAGGAAGTCCAGCACACCGCCAGGATCAGTGGGCACGCCGTGATCGGGCCAGGCACGGAAATGGTACTGCCATACAGTGCGCTCTGTGTTTCCCTGTATAACAAGAGCACAGCAGTGTCACAGACACAAACACTGCTTAATCCGAGAAACCTGACTGAAACAGCATGCTTTTAGGTGATCCTGTGGTGCTCACACACACAAGACACATTTGCATACACACACAGAAACACAGTAATGTATATGATGCAATACAAAGCAATAACAGAAAATGAATAATTAATCCAACAACCATCTGCATCATGCTTCATGGCAGCATTTGTTTTTAAATTGTGTGCAAATCACCCAAGACCTTCTTGCTGGAAGATTACTTTTTCGATATGGCTCTGAAAAGCAGCCATGCTTCAAGGTTTATGGATTTTCTTGTGATTACCTGGCCAACTTTTGAAAGCTTCAGCTCTCGCAGAATGTAATCATGGGCTGACGTCTCCTTGACATTACGCACGCGCATGGCACCGTATTCCTTTAGCGCCGACACGTCCGGCCAGTACTTCACGCACTTGCTCTGTAATGATATATTATATACATTAGGTCCTTCTGCCTCGGGTTACACATTATTCAGACATATTCATAACAGCCAGCATACAGGTATAGGCATAACAGAGTGTCTTATCATCTGGGTGAATATATATTTTTTCAGGACATGACAAATGAAAATGAGAATGAAAATGAGAATCTAAAACATTTTATATTCTAGAAATACCAACATACAGAATGCTAAGCGTTACTTATTAAACTGAAAACATCACATTTTATGATTTTTTTAAAACCCCACACAGACTCTTCACAGGACGAGAACATACCTTGCTCCTTTCAACCTCTTTAGTAGTCATAACAATGACGCGAGAGTTTTCCTGAAACACCATCCTCCAAAAGTCGCTTATTGTGTTCTGCAGGCAGCCCTGTGTGGCAATGTAGCTTTTCTTTAACCTGGTGTTGTTGCACTTCGACTCTAACTCCGGCTGTATGAGGAGAACAGTGACAAAGCAAACTGAAATGCAGAGTTCTCCAAACACACTGTATTCACTCTGTATCAGCTTTATTAGCTCTGCCTTGTTCTAATCCTGTTATTAAATGTTAATTGAGGCAAACATGATCGAGTCTCTTTTTTATTAAAACCAGGGCTTTAAATAATCATTATCAGTTAATATCATATTTATCAGCGCATCGTGTCATTATTACCATGATGATATTAGCGTTGATGTAATCAGAGCCTGGCTCATTCGTGTCGCCGTCGTTGAGGACTACTCGCGTGTGGTCGACTATGAACAGAGGAAGAAAAGTCAGCTGTTTTTACTTCACTGCTGAATGCACAGCTCTCTGTCCCTGTCCACTTCACTTCACTTCACTGGCACTTTTATGTGTCTTCTTTAAGATAACAGACCCAAAGTAGAAGAAAAGGAAACCAAATACCCACAGGGAAGGATGTTTTTGTATCTGTTCTTGTTCTTGTTCTCAGCGCGTTGGCCCTCTTTGCGACTGTACAGCAGCTTGCACTCCTGCTGTTGAAGTGTCTATGCACAGTGGGAGAAAGCGCAGAAATGGAAATCGTAAATCTGGGCATTGCTAAGAGAGTGCAGAATAATGTAATGACGGAGTTAACCACGTTAACTGAAGCGCGGATGATGGCTCTCACCTCGAACTCTTCCCAGAAGCCCTGTTTGACCTTATCAGTGGCCTCAGCCGGCTTGCTGAGCTCCCGCACTCTGCTCTCGATCTCGGCTGCGTTAATGCGTGTCGTGTTGAGAGGCTTTAAATACAACAAGCAGAAGTAGTAGTCTACAGTTAGACAACTTCTGACAGAGGATAAACCGGTTCCAAGTACAGGATACAGAATTTTCCATGTAATCTTTTAGCTGGAGCTTTAACTTTTTATCTATTTGCTCTTAGGCTAATCATGAAGGAATACGTCATTTGTATGATACCACAAGGTAAAGGTGAGGATCAACTTTCTACCGCCACTAAAACTACAACTGGGCCCACCATTTCCACTTAAGGTGTAATATTTGTATATTAGTTGTAATAATTGAATAAGAATAATTCCTAATACATGTAAACATATTTACATACACATCAGAATAAAATGATTCTGATCGACTGCAATTTCAATACGTGGGCATATTTATGTTTGCGAAGCCTAAAGTTGATTATTTTGATTGCTGAATTATCATTCTTTTTTTTGCCACTCCTACTCCCAAGCGTACTGCATATCACATTACGTGTCAACTCAGCCACTGTAGAAGAAGGCCATCTAGGCCATCGTACAGCAAGCTACTGTTAACCAGCTCCCTTGCTAGCAGACTTCATTCCGACAAAGTAATGCACTATGACTTTAATGTCTGTATTTTATTTTCAGTTAATGGTTAATGCACTCAGGTAGACTGAAGTCTGCTTTTACTTTTGTATTAATATATTACGAGTTATTTGTTCATTGATAGATTTTTTTTTAGAAAAAGCCAGGCAGCTAAGCTAACCTAATACTGGTCATTTAAGTTACAGAATTTTATGTGCAACACACCTTACGAGTGACCTTAGTGACCACCAGCCATTAGTTCATGCGGTCTTTGGGTGAATAATTTGTTATTTCATGATCCACTAAGTGCACAACATAGGGAAGATATTGTGCTTTGAGACAGGACCTTGTGTGAGTAAACGCTATGTGCTGCTGTTAGAGTTTCAGAGATTAAACTTGTTTCTGCCACAGCTCAGATACATGTTCATTTAATTTAAATTATGTTTTTAGTTTTAAAATGCTTTTTAAAATGATGATAATAATAATAACAATAATAATCATAATAATAATAATAATCCCAATAATAATAATAAAATTACTTATAATAAAAATAAAATTATATTATTATCTATATTTATGTATTTATTAATTTTTCTTTTCAAACAATAACATAGAATCATAATAATTTGTCATGATAATCATGATATTAAATTTTAATATTGTTTCATCTCTAATTGGTATAAATATAAAATGATGCAAAAAGATCGGCTACAGTAAAGAACCTAAAAGTATTGTTTTAAATAAATGTTCTACTTTTTTACATTGTCGTTTTATCTTGTCAACAACATAATTTAAACAAAATTTATAAACCATGTGAACAGAAAGATAGTTTCTAAATTGAAAATCGATTCTGAATCAAATCAAAACGAATCACCAGACACTGAGAGACTCGCACCCCTATAACAGACCTTTAACATGCAATCAGTCATGGCAGGACAAAATTATTAATTGTATATAACAGTCACTTTTTTCAGACTAATCTAAGGCCACGATATTTGGCACATTGGCACACATCAGTGTGATAACTAAACTATTTGTCTGTGGGAGAGCATCTATCTCCATCAGATAAGAGTTACAATGATTAGTTGTGTTTGCTGAGTTTGTGCGAGGTGATTCATTTGTGATGTGTGGAATGCCTGCAAGCAGCGAATCCACACATCTTTGGATCAACTCTGATGTAAACCAGTGTACTTCAGAACACAGATGAAATAACAATCAAATTACTTGCCAACTATTCATACTTAGGCCACCATCAGACTCCTAAACGTAAAGTATAAACATGTAGGATCTTTTGTTTTTGATGGTAAGAAAAAAAAGACCAAGTGTTTGCAGTCTTTCTGTCTAATATCCCACCTGTTTGAGCTGAAGCACAGTGCCCAGTGTTTCCACCATCGGGTTTTTCTTGTAGTGTTCCACCAAGTCTGTCAGGGAGTCGAACTTCTCCCCACCACCAACATCATACTTCATATCATGCTGAGAAACAAACACAGAACTTTAGCCATACGTTTTATATAACAAGCAAGACACCATAAAGTTATCCTCTGTCTCACTTCTGTGAAAGTACCTGGCAACGAATCATGACATGGGTGACTTTGGGTTTGCTGTCGGAGCTGTCTGTTTTGTCATCGCCGGTTCTTACGGAGAGCACAAAATCCCCAGGATGGCTCTGGCTCTCTCTGACCAGGAAGCTGCCGTTCTTGCCTTTCTCCGTCAGCAGCTTCTCAGCTTCGCGCCCCGAAAGGTGACCATGAAACCACCTTGGAGGATGAAATGTTTATTCAACAAAAGCGTTTATTCATTTAAGCAAAGTGACTTACTGCTACAAAAACAAAAAAAAACCCGTGGACACATAATGGTTGAAGATTCACCTCTCCGACGTCGGGTCAGCACAGTTGAGTGGATACTTGAGCTCAATCACATCACCATTCTTCTCCTTTAGCTGACCGTGATGCTCCATGTAAAACTGCACCAGCTCAGCCAACGTGGCAAACTTCTCTCCTCCGTACAGGTCGTAGTAGTCCCCCGTGTTCTGGATCTTAATGTGGGTGACTGCTCCATTTCGCCTAAATATATATATAAAAAAAAGCTTCTAAACTCTTGCCTGCTACATTCATTCCACTGAGACTTTGTAAGCCCACGAAATTGTGTGGGCCTATATTCAGTTTTTCACCAATGTGAATTTTTAGGGTTAGAAACCAGGCATATGACTAAGGCAGAAGCTAACTTTAGAGACAGTTTAAGGACTTTTTCAACATACTAACCACCAGAAAATGTTGTTCTTAATAAACCTGGGCCAAATATAAACCAATCACCTAAAACGTGACTGAGCTTCGATTACTTCAGGATGTAGTGTTAGCAAAATAATCTAATACTCTTACACTGGAGAACAGTCCACACCTGTGCTGGGTGTTTATAACTTGCTACGTTTCATTATATATGCAACCACGCACATTCCTAACATTTTACACACAACCTGTATGTTGGAGGAAGATTCTGTAGATCATCTTGATTTTTTAGAGTTAGCAGTAGGATTTACGTTAGCAATACTGTGCGGTCCTTTTTGTAATCTGTTGTGTAGGTCATCATGTGCTGCTGGGTATTGATATCAAAGCAGGAGTAAGTGACCACAGGTTGACGCTGTTTGAAATGGTGCTTGTGCAGCAGTTAACAGAAATATTCTGACACTGTGTCCACAATCAACTAAACAAACTAAAGTTGGGTCTAATGTACTATTCGACATAGATTTAAAGTGTAAACACTAACTGGTCCTACTGTTACAGGTAGTGCTCAACTTAAGATAAAGCTCATGACAACAATCACTATGACAGAGAAAAGAAAATACAGAGTCTGTCTGTGTGTTTGAACATCGCTCTAGATGAAACCGAACTTGGAAATCAAACAAGCAGGTATAGTCCGGCTCTGAGGTGCCA
>JAOVVF010000008.1:10824687-10836240 GCA_028565595.1 Duopalatinus emarginatus | reverse complement strand
AAGGTGGAACAAAAAGAACAAAGGTTGTTCTTCCAGCATGACAGTGACCCGAAACACACAGCTAGGGCAACTAAGGAGTGGCTCTGTAAGAAGCATTTTAAGGTCCAGGAGTGGCCGAGCCAGTTTCAGACCTGAACCCTATAGAAAATCTTTGGAGGGAGCTGAAAATCAATGTTGCCCAGCGACAGCCCCGAAACCTGAAAGATCTGGAAAAGATCTGTATGGAGGAGTGGGCCAGAATGTGTTACAGATATATACATTAATTATACAATACAGTAGAACAGACCGTTTATAAGTGTATATACACATAAGTTAAAACACAGGAAGCCTGCTGTTAGGAATGAAGTATTTACTGATGCCATCACAAGCCATTGTAGTTTTACTGTGCACCACATGTAGGAGCCTCATTTCACCACCAGACACACAAGGACAGGCTTTTATATGTACCAAAATATTTTTAAATCAACTAATAACATTTGTGAATTATATTAGCACAAATTCCTGAATCCCTGTGGCTTTGATTCTCTCATTAAAACAGATTCACAGCTTTGAGCTGAGAGCTAAAGGAGCCGTCTGTCCTGAAACGGCTTTGGAGTCACGATTTGAATCCGTACGCTGACGTCTTTCTGACCAATGAATGAAAGAGCTTTTTATGACAATGCCTTTAGCAATACGCAGCCTTTAGGCGGGGCTGCTTTGTTTTTTAGTGTAATTATGTACAATATGAAAGTAAAACAAACAGCAAGTAGACTAAATGTATACATTTTGTTGATTTGGTGAATAAATCTTTATATACCCTTATTCAACCTACTGACTCTGAAGCTAATAGTCCTTAAGTACGATGGTTTTTAACTGTGCAGGATTTCTCACATCCGACTTGTCCAGCGTGTCTTTCCTGCGTTTGGGATTCTAGAGGAGATGTTTCCGACCACCGTGCCCTCTCCCCCATGTGGTAAGATTGTGGTGAGTCTATAAGCCTCCCCACAGGAAAAAGTGGGGAGATGCAAATCAGTCAAGGACAGGATGTGTTAACAATTTTAGTTTTAATATTTGCAGCTCTGTGCTACAAATGTATTCAATTATATATTGTTATATATATTGTATAGCGTTTGTAACAAATATAACAATATATATTGCCTGGAGCGGGGGGCAGCCCGAAACCATGGTACTGTGGGAACAGTTGGGAGAATTAGGTGCTTGCTCAAGGGCACCTCAGTTGTGTCTTTCCCTGTGTGGGGATCGAACCCAAGACCTTCTGGTCAGGAGACCGGTTCCCTAACCACTGCTGTCCCAAGTGAAGTAGACAACTCTTTTGACTGCTGTACAGTAAAATTGACCTCCACATTTAACCCACACACACATACACACTACTAGAAACAGTAAGCACACATGCCCAGCATAGCGTGGTGGGCAGCCCCTATCTGGAGCACCTGGGTTCTGCTCAAGGGAACTTCAGTCAAGTTTTGTACCAGTGGCCCCCAAATATAAAATCTGGATTAAACGATGATATCAATTTTAGCCCTGATGAGTAAGCTGACAGTGACAGGGGCAAGATGAAAGTCCCTGAGATGACAATAAGCTCTCCAGGAGCATCATAACCACTTTGTTCTCTGGGAATAAACCGATACTTAGAAGTCTGTCTTTCAGCCCAACATCTGAGCGTATTGACATTTCCCGCATCTCAGAGATGCCCTCATTCTAACTCCTGTACCCTCCACATACTTCACCTTACATACTGTTCTCATTCATAGTGTGTACAGTGGACTCTCACCTGACAGAGAGAGTGAAATCACCCGGGTTGCTTTTGCTCGGCCGAGCCAGGAAGCTTCCGTCCACGCCGCGGGTCAACAGGAGGTTTTCAGCCTCCACACCGGTGATGTTGGGGTGAAACCACCTGTTAACACAGTCACACTATAAACATCAACACCACCAAGAAGTGAACATCAGCAATGTAAAAACAGGTAATGTGATACATCTCTGGATACACCTGAGTAACAGTGCAGACCTGGACAATAAATCTGACCACCAGTCCTCAGCATGTTTACACAAACAGGACATAAGCTAGATGTGTGAAATCCTGAATGCTGTCTGCTAAAAAATGAACAAACAGGATCAGGGCTGTTAAAAAGGGACAGTAGTTTCTCTGAATGTCTGTACACTTTTTTAGAGAAGTCAGACACGAGTTGTGTTTATAATCTGATGTTTCCTCTGGTCAGGAGCAGCTGGAGGAGCACTGCTAGCACTCAGCTGCTAATCTTACAGCTGTGACGTGTCCACTATCCTAGACTATATAAACCTGTAGTTAAACACCCTCAGCTCCTCACTCAGCACGGTTACACTCAGCTAACTCAGAGATCTGACATGTAGCTAAAACATGTTGTTCTCTTGGACAGCTAGTCAGCTCACTGGGCTGACTAGAGCTGTTAGCGTTAGCTGATTAGCCTACAGACAGGGGCACAGAGGTGCTAGCAAGCTAACAGCAGCAAGTTTGAACGGCTGCGCGACTTCAGTTGAAACTTTCTGGGTTCGCTGGCGTTAGCTGAACCCGGCAGCGGTGTCCGGACACATTAGTGTCACAACAATAACCCTGCCGTGTTTCACTCGACTTCTTCACACTGGTGCATGTGGTGGTGTTTTTCATTCGCACAGCTCTCACCTCCGAGATGTCATGTTTCCAAGCCGTGTTTCCTCACTCCGGATAACTCGCTTTACAGATTCACTTCACTTTCAAGGCAAGCGCCGAAAAGCCCGCTGCTTTCCTCTGGCAAACAACCGTCATAAGGAAACGGCCCGTTCAAAACGGGGTTGAGGAAACGAAGAGGTAAAAAGATCTCCGAGGAACAAAACTCGGTAACTAGGCCTCAGCATCGGAGACCTTTCGAGTCGGTTGTAAAACGTCACCAAACATGCGACAAAGCAGAAGTGCGTAAAACACCTGCGCCCTCTAGTGCTGGATCTAACAGTCATGATATTCCTCTGTATTAGCCACTGCGCTGGATTTATACCCGTCTAGTGCAAATTCACACCACACTGAAACACACAGACATTATTCTGGAATCATTATCAGATTATATTTTAACTAAATGGGATATTGTATATGTTTTCTGAGCTCAACAGCGCCACCAGTGGTGATCAGTAGAAACACCAAGCATGATATATAGAGCTGATTTCCTCCTAATGTAGACTTAGACAGGCCACCAGTGACTGATTACTGACATGCAATAGATTTCATCTGCATGTGAGATGTTCAAGATTAATTATTTAGTCAATCATATTTTTTCAAGATAAGATCAAATAGGATGAGGGAGATAAGATTAGAACAGGGATAAAAAGTGAAGTGAAAGTGATTTGCCTACTGTGCTTGCACACAGAGGAATGTGACCTCCGCATTTAACCCATCTGTGCAGTGAAACACACGCACACACCAGTGAACACTAGGGGGCAGTGAACACACTTGCCCAGAGCGGGGGGCAACCCCAAACCACGGCACCCAGGGAGCAGTTGGGGGAATTAGGTCCCTGGGCAGGTATCGAACCCACAACCTTCCGGTCAAGAGACCGGTTTCCTAACCACTAGGCCACGGCTAAAGGCCCTACAGTAATAGAAAATAATATTAACACTTATACATAATTACATAATAAGGATATTAAACATTTCTAAAGATATTACAATTCTGATTGTATATGAAACCTGTATCGCCCATGGAAATATT
Source organism: Duopalatinus emarginatus (assembly GCA_028565595.1). NCBI lineage: Eukaryota > Metazoa > Chordata > Actinopteri > Siluriformes > Pimelodidae > Duopalatinus > Duopalatinus emarginatus. The sequence goes on along the minus strand of JAOVVF010000008.1, from coordinate 10,832,528 downwards.
ACACATTGGTACAGCATGACAAAAATATCCCATTCTGTATTCTGCATGGGTATGTGAGTGTATGTGGGTCTGTGTGGTCTACTGGGAGCAGTGTTGTTGTACAGTCTAACAGCAGCAGGAAGGAAGGACCACAAGATGTCAACACTTTTCTAGTTAGACATGGGCAATGCAACAAAACCATCATATCACAAGACATTTATTATACGATGCACAATATATATTATAATATTCAGGTTTACAAACTGCCAGGAAAAAAAGTATTTTTTGCTTAAAAATAGTAAAAGTAAAGATACCACTTTTTAAAATTATACTTAAATATATTGATTCTTTTTAAATATTGCTTAGCTTAAAAATGTTTTTAGTGAAGTCAAAAAACAGCAGGTGCAGCTTTAATACAAATAAAGTATAATGTATAAAATATGATTAAACTGCTATATAAAATAAACATTCTTAATTTCAATATTTCCTATTTGTTATATTATTTTATTATTATTATTATTATTGTTGTTGTTGTTGTTGTTATTAAGTAATTCTTCTTTTTATCTGAATTTTTATTTTAATTTGTTCCTATTTGATCTTATTTTATTTTTTTGGTACATGATTAAAATAACCCTGGTTATTCTCAGCCCTTGTGATAGTCCCCCCTCGTCTTGGACATATTAAATGTCTTCTGTCTCTTAGTCACAGACACAAAATTACGTCGACTTTTTTTTCCGCGTTTCGTCTCGACTAGTTTGGACCTCTGCGCGCCCCGTCATAAGCTTTACGTGGCAGTACCTGTGAAGCTTCGTGTTCAACTTAAAAATAGCCTGACCAGTCTGTCCGCTCTTTCTCTCTGTCTCTCTGCTCATGGACAGGGAGTGTGTTTAAGCATTTATTACACAGACTCTTCATGGTGCTGGCGGATTTATTAGCGCTTAATAACGTAAGTTCGAAGCGAGAATGTTAACGTTTTCGGAGCTCGTCGTCCTGCTCGCTGTTCTGTGCGCTGCAGCGAGCGGCTACTTCGTTAGCATCGATGCTCACGCGGAAGAGTGCTTCTTCGAGCGGGTCAACTCGGGCACTAAGATGAGCCTGATGTTCGAGGTGGCTGAAGGAGGATTTCTGGACATCGACGTTGAGGTGAGAAGTTATAATTAAATGTCGGGATGGTTATTTTCTCTCTCAGTGAGAAGTTGCTTGCTAACCAGCTACCTGTGTGCTGTGGAAGCGGAAGCTAACATATGTTAGCTAAACGGGTATAAAGACGAGAGAGAGTCCTGAACCGCTGACTGTCTTAGCTGTAGTCCGCTAGGTTTGGGTGTATTAGGCTTTGTTTACACCAGTATGTAGTGTACCTATAAAGGGAGCACACCTCGAATTAGGACGCAGTAACCGTTTCTCCAGCTAGCGTAAGCGCTTGGTGTTGAAGTGTGGATTTTCTCCTGAACTGTGGCACTTCTTCATGTCTTATTTGTAGATAACCGGACCAGATGGAAAGCAGATTTATAAAGGAGACCGGGAGTCAAGTGGGAAGTACTCCGTGGCCGCACATATGGATGGCACTTATAAATTTTGCTTCAGTAACAAGATGTCCACCATGACTCCCAAGATTGTGATGTTCACCATAGACATCGGTGAAGCTCCCAAGGGTCAAGACATGGAGACGGAGGGTAATATTATCATCTTTTTACTCCAGTCCTGTCCAACATTTCCCTTACAGGTGTCAGAGATGAACTGATCAGACACTCATGATACTGGACAGGGCTGATTTCACAAGCCAAGCCTACATGCTACATGCTAGAGCAGTCTGAGATTGGTGGTTGAGTCAAAATGTCAATGTTGTTCCCCATTGAGGTTTCTTTAGGCTGTGGGAAATCCCTGGTGTTTTACAATGGTCCCACTGTAGGACATGGTAATACCCAATATAATTTTATTCTGCATGGCAGATTATAAAATGGATTGGTTTTGTACAGTGGCCACCACTACAGTATTTGTACTTATTTTTTTTTGCCTTCCTGTTGGTGAATTTTAGATGAGCATCTTGGCAGTGGCGATGATTTTTAATCAGAATTTTCAGACACTGCTGCATCTTTGTTGTCTGACCTTGCTGTGGCATCAGAGCGTCCACATCACATTTTGTTGAAGGTCTCAACCAATAACTCTCTCCCCCCCCTTCCCCCCATCAGTTTTAGTCTCAATGAGGAGACTTTAAATCTCAGAGTGATGACATGATGCTCATCTAAAGGCGAAGAAAAAGGAGAGTGGCACAGGATTGGGCAAAAATCATGGCACAGCTACAGATAGCTTAGTGGTCACACTGAAGATCGTCCTGAGATTTCAGCCAAGATTTTAGATTATTATACTGTTATCATTATAATGTGGATCATTATACTGTCTTAAAGGACAGCTAAAATCGTGTTGTGTAAAACCAGACTTGGCGCTGACTCTCTGTGTCACGGTGTGTGAGACGTCACAGGTGTGATGGCTGCGTCGCCATCACTTGGTTTTCTTTACTGTCATTTTACCCAAACCTTTCTGTAACACTTTCTCTCAGGTGTATATGTGTAACAACCTGGGAATACATTCAAGACATATTGATGCCTTTGTATAGCATTATTTACAGGTAAAAGCATTATGGCTTGTAAACATGTAAATATAAAGGCCCTGTGTTTAGAAATGAGCAGAATTAGTGTTTATAGCACCTGAAATCACAAACATTAAATAAATTTAGCATATACAGTTTTGTTAATGATACAGTTAATGACTTCTCATTAAGTGCTCTAGTATAAATTATTTACATGCGGGACTTAAAATCTGTATCATGTTGACATGGTTGCTTTACACTGATCAGCCATAACATTAAAAATACACAAAATCACTGATAAGCGAATAACATTTTAATTATCTAATTACAATGGCACCTGTTAAAAGCGGGGGTGGGGGGGGGTCACACTAGTGGTGTGTCTCCGTATACAGTAGTTAGTACCTGAAAACGGTCCAAGGTACAGTCCATGAACCAGGTTCCTGAGCATCCAAGGCCTGTTTATCTATGTAAGGAATGAAGGCTAGCCTGTCTAGTATGATCTCACAGCTACGTATTGCTGACATCTTGGTCCCAAATGCAACAGCTCATCTTAGGAGGTCTTGTGGAGTCCATACCTCGACATGTCAGCTGTTTTGGCAGGCTAATGTTAATGTTAATGTTATGGCTGATTGGTCTATAATTAAATTATGACATATGAATACACTCGGTTTGTTATGATTATCCCCTTCACATATCTTTCCAGTGTATAAAATGTGTGTTTGACTTTGGCCCTGACTGTTGACTTGCTCCTCTTCTCAGGCGGTGGTGACAGCTGGGATGGTAGGCACAGGCAGCGTAAACATGATGACTGTAACATGTGTTATACATGCTGCTTTAACGCTAACGTTTGCTCTGGTTTGGTTTTATCTGTTAATGAAAGCCCTTGTTGCCTGTTTTGCATTGTGCTTACAGTAAGAAGTAACAGGGTGTAACCATAGCACTAGGTAAACAGGTATATTGATGTGTTCAAAACCAAGTTGGTCAACATTTTATGCATGTTGTGTATTATACGGACATAAACTTACATTTTGACAACCGAATAAACAACAGTTGCATGTGCATGTGCTGTCACTTGTGTTCAGAGTATAAAACTACACTTAAGAAATCTAAACTTCAGGAAGCAGTTAAGCAACTCCAGTTAGCAAAAAAAAAAAATGCTACTATGCAGTGATTTACATATTTTTTTTGTTTTTTTCTTTCAGCTCACCAGAACAAGCTGGAAGAGATGATAAATGAATTGGCCGTGGCCATGACGGCTGTTAAGCATGAGCAGGAGTACATGGAGGTCCGGGAAAGAATACACAGAGCTAGTAAGTGGAACACGCGTGTATGTTCTCACAGTGTCATTTAACCAGCGTTCTGCAAATTCTGTAGTATATGTCTCTTATACATGATAAATCCTGAAAGTGGAATGTTTTATACAGACCGCCATTAGGAAACCACAAAGAGAATGATAAAAAAAAGAGAGAATTCATAAACCTGTTGTTCACAACCTTTTGTTAAAAAAAGAATAGTGGTTCTTTGGTTCAGTGGTTCTTTACTCTTTTTGTGCCTATGTGTATTTTATATCTCTGAACCTCTGTATGCTTGAGGCTTTGGTCAAAGAACGTTTAGTACGTTCCTATAATTTCAGCACAGATTACGTTGAAAAACATGCAGAAATTCAGAAGGATATTAGTGATATATTTTATAATGATGTACAAATAAAAGTAATAGTGGTCAAATAGAATAGTGCCTGGAAATTAAATCCCAGGTGATGCCACATTAATCTGTTGCCAGGAGCAAAACACGCCACATTGCCTTCTCTCTCTTGCTCTGTGTATCTGTCAATCACAGCATCAGTAGCCTATCAGCAGTTTAAAATGATGCAGTTGGTTGCCTCCATGCATCTCGGAACCAAACTGGGGAGGAAAAACTACAGTGCATCCTAACTGACCATTTGTTAGTTGTACATAGGACTGGGCAATTAATCGAAATATAACCAGAACTGACATTCAGACCCTCTAATCCAATGTTCTTGCCCATGTTGGTTATTTAGGTTTTTAAATTTCTCTTAATCCTTTCCCCTTGGTGTGTGTTCATATACTGTCTCTCTTGGAGCTTTCCTTTTAAGTGATTGTTATTCAATAAATAAACAGTAAATAGTTCATGTGTGAACTATTTTAAATTTCCTTAGACAAATATCTCAGCATTAATACTTTAGCACAATTTGTGTTAGTAATCTAGGAACTGCTTTAGGAACTGATCTAGATACTGATTTGAGATCGTATCGCCGAGCCCTAATTGTACATGTTATTGTGGCCACTGGCTTGCTCATCAGGGATACAAATTTGTTTAAATATACAGTCCTATATTTCTGTAAAACTGCTTTGGGATATTGTCCGTAGTTCAAAATTGAATTAACATCATAGACCTTTTGTGTTTGCTCCCACAGTTAATGACAACACCAACAGCAGAGTGGTGCTGTGGTCCTTCTTCGAAGCCCTGGTGCTCGTTGCCATGACCCTCGGACAGATTTACTACCTGAAGAGATTTTTCGAAGTACGGCGTGTCGTGTAAAAACAACAGCAAAAAAATAAATCCACTTCCTCTCTACTATCAGGACAGCCGATCATTACTCCAAGGATTGGCTATCCTGCCTCAGCAACTTTCAGAAGAGTACTACTTGTCTGTCATTCAGTTTCATTATTGTCTTTTGCTTCTCTGTTTGTTTAGATTCTGTTTAGTTTATTTGGGGAACTGTGATCTTTAAGGCAAAATCTTGGGTGTTCACTTTTTAATTTCTTTTAAATCCCAGTTATTACTAAGCTGTTTTATTTTGTGGAATTGTTTCTTTTTGCTTCTTGTCTGGTTTAATATAATTAATAGAGGAACTTTGAGATAAAGAGGGTGTATTGGCTGTTGCTTAGAGAATGCTACATGCATTGCATGGTGTCAATTTCACGATATTGTTTTCACAAATGATTCGGTTGTTGACCTGAAATGAATGCTAGTGGACTTGATGTACACCCTTTGTAGGCTTTCTCGGCTTCTTTAACTTACGTGGCACATAATTCAAATGTATTAGCCAACCTATGGAATATGACTGTTTACGTATTCAGATGGCTTTATTGTATTTTCAGATGTTTAAGTATGATTTCCATTTTGCAGGGTTTGTTTTCTGTTAGCTGGGGAGGGGAGTAATTTATGTACTTTTTTACTGTTACATGTCTGTATGGACATTTAATTCTTTAACATTTGCTATACAGAAAGAAATTTGGCCATGACTACTGCAGAATTGATGGTAAAACTGTACAATATTGTAAAGTAGAATGTTCAAGTGAATCAAATATGAACTTGATTTAATAAAACATGATGTTCTTTGAAAATCTTGTCAGTTCCTCTGACTATTGGTACTTGATTAGTTGGCTTTCGTGTTTATGCGTTGATCATGGAGATCACATCACAATGTCTAATATTGCATGCTATGGTGTTAATTAGTACTGTGACATCTACGAACATCTGAACTGAAGTTATTCTGAAATCAGTTTCCACTGTGAAATAGGTAATCATGCAACAGCAGCTTAGATTAAAAGGGAGATCCCACATCTCAACAGTTTCCATATTTATCCTTATTAAAATAATCCTTTTTGTAATTAAATTCTGACTTTACTTTTTAGGTTAAACGTCTTTCATTGAAATGTTGATTTGTTATCACTTTTTCTACCTATTAGCAATCCTTGACAACCTGCCGATAGTGGCAGTAGTGACAATTAGGCCTGAAGGGGAATTTTACACTGACATGCTAAAAGTCAGTGGAAAGCTGTATGAAAATTGATCATGAAGTGGTGTTACCCCAGGGGATGGCTTGGGAATACTCACAGCTATATAAACAGGGAGTTGTTATCTTGTGAGTGAGGCTGAACACTGGACAGCCGACATAATAAGGGGTGCCAGATGGATGGGACATTCCTCAATCCTCAGTGTTAAATGTGTACCAAGAATCTGTCACAGACGATATTGCCACCCACATTGGAAAGTGCAGTAACTGCCAGTGGGTGTCATGAAAAGCGTCATCTGGCTAAAACTATTAGCATAAACAGACAAGTGACTCAATGCAAGAGGCCCCAAATGCATATCCCACAGGTCAGGACAGTGTTCCTTGGGCGGCTTTCATGTGCAAGCTGGTGGTGGTTGCAGACCAGCCTCCATCACACTAGTCACAGAGTCTCTGCTGTCACACCGCTACAGCACTGGAATTTTGAGTCAGAACAATGAACATTGCTGGAAAATGTTTTCAGGATGGACTTAGGTTTTCAGGCGTTTCAGGATGGACAAGCCAGAAAACTAAGAGACTAAACAGGATAAACATCATTTTTATGCATATATATATATTAGGTTAGTCCATTCTTAGTTATATTTATTATCTGTAATTAAACCCAAACATCTCATTTTGATAACATGCATTCATGAAAATGTATATGTTCATAACATGTTTGTAATAATACAGATATTCTGTTGGAATTTCCCAAAATGTTGCTTTACTGTTGGATTTACATGTGATTTTTATTCTGATAAAAAATGGCCTGATACATCATATTTCCTTGGTTAAATAAATGACAGTATTCTATAGACATTACTATTACTATTACTATTACTGCTGTTACTATTTTATTTCTATTACTATGATAATTTTGCAAATATTTTTATCTTTAGAGTATTTCAATTTTGTTTATTTTAGTTTTAATATTTACACAGTTATATAACAGTACAAAACAATATAATATATATAATATAATATATACAATATAATATATAGTTAATAATGACTAATTTGCATACATACTTGTACATTTCTATAAAGAAAAACAGTAATATTATCATCTTTCCATTGCAAAACAATTATATGTGATATGTGTTAATTCAGGCAGTCACCATCTTATTCTCTTAGTCTGTCAGGGTCTCACTGGGCACCGGGAATCACTGGGCAAAGGCAGGAATACCCCTGGACAAGGTACCAATACATTGTAAGGTACCACATATACACACAAGCACACACACCTAGGGGCAATTTAATGTGTCCAATTAGCTTTTCAGGTGTGCTTTTTGGGAGGTTGGAGGAAACCGGCACAAACCCATGTGGACATAGGGAGAACACACCGAACTCCTCACAGACAGACAGAGACCAGACTGAGGCTCAAACCCACAACCCCAGATCCCTGAAGCTGTGTGACACACACACACACACACACACACACACACACACACACACACACACACACACACACACACACAC
>JAOVVF010000008.1:10805128-10816350 GCA_028565595.1 Duopalatinus emarginatus | reverse complement strand
ATATATATGTATGTATGTATGTATGTGTATATATATGTATGAACTTACTGAGGAACCATGTAATAAAGGAGTGCATTGTGTCCATCTAAGGAGCATATTCAGCCAGTGCTGTAATCAGTAATGTTTGTATTGAATTTGCTTTGTGTGCGTTTGCTGTCCAGTCAGCATTGCTTGTGCTGTCGGTAACAAGTACGTTGTGCCGAGTTTTGAACCACATGCATGAAACTAAATGCCAAATGTGCCAAAAGTATGACTAAAAGACTAATATATTATTAAGTGATGTGAAAATACCTTTTCCCTGGCCAGGTTAATACATATAAATGTCAGACTGTAGTGTATTATAACGTACACCTACACAGCAACCTTTCTTAACTACACCATAAATATCATTTTTATATCATTTTTGAAATGAAATGCATTTTCATTTATTGAAGCAATCTTTACAAAAATCTGAAAAGCAATCTGAAAAGTAGTGCACTATGTAGGGGACACTGAGTGATAGTGCTATTCTTCTCTTTTCTGAAGTGTAAAATGTTGTGTAATGTGGTACTAATGAATCAAGTAGCAGGTTCCTGAAAGTGCACTAAACCATTTAACTCCAGTTTTATATTAGAGTATATACAGTGATGAGGCACAGTACAGTAGTGGAGAAGTATTTTGTATTTCTAGAACACGTTCTGGAAAAAGATATCAGATTTTCGTGTCTAATTAAACTACAGCACTGTGTGATAATGAGTCCAAACAGAGAATGTCTCCATGTTGAGTGCTGATAAAAATATCTCTAATTAATTTAATGTGAGCTATTATGAATGAATCTACAGCTGTTACGGAGCTTGAAAGTTATGATTTAAGCTGAACACATTTCTCTCTGTCTCTCTCTCTAGATTATCTTGATAATGGCAATAACAAGATGGCGATACAGCAGGCTGACAAGCTCCTCAAAAAGCACAGGGATCTTCATTGTGCCAAAGTGAGTAACATCCAAAGTATCCCAGACCTCCACAAATCAGCCCTAAAAAAAGTTTACACAGAATTGTGTGTGTGTGTGTGTGTGTGTGTGTGTGTGTGTGTGTGTGTGGAAGGTCTGCAGACTGAGACATCTTGTTGTTTAACTCAGATAAGCGCTCTTCACAGCCAGGGTGAGCAAATAAGCATCTCGGAGCATTTGGCATAACTGAAACTGAACAAGTGAGGACTGGGGGAAAAAAAACATATCCAGGCCAGTCCAGTCCAATCCAGTCTGTGCCCACTGTAGTGTCAGATTCCTGTTCTTTGCTGACAGGACGAGAAACCGGTGTGGTGTTTTGCTCTTGTACCCCATCCACCTCAAGGTTTGATGTTTAATACAAGCCGTGATGCTTTATTTCCTCACCATGATTGTAAAGAGAGAATATTTGAGTTACTGTGTCTTTCCTGGTGGCTTGAACCAGTCTGGCCATTTTCCTCCAACCTCAAGCTCACGTTATCTTTTGCACCATTACATCAAAATTGGTCGTGCCCTCTCCCTTGTCAATCACAACGCCACTAACAAATCACGGGTGTCTGTGATGCAGCATGAGCAGCAGTTATAAAATGTCCAGTTTGCTGGCTTCATGTGCTTGAGCGTTAGCTTTTACCCTCCCAGGTTGCTCAGTGTTTGTTGATTGCGTGTGATTGCCATGTAAGTGACATGTGACTGATATGGATATTAAATATGATGTGTATTTAGTAATGTTAGTAATGTTGTTTTTTTTCTGACGCTGTAGGTTCTAAAAGCTATCGGTCTACAGCGAACAGGGAAGCAGGATGAAGCATTCACTCTGGCTCAAGAGGTGGCCAATCTGGAGCCCACTGATGATAACTCACTCCAGGCTCTCACTATTCTCTACAGAGAGATGCACCGGCGTAAGTGACCTACAGGACTAGTGCACACTGGAGCTGTATGATTTGGACAAAATGCATGTATGCAGATATGTTTAGAAAGCACATTGTTTACTTATGTGCATTGAATGTGCATGTGCATGGCATGAAGTCTTGCCATTTTACACAAAAGTGCTTTGCTGTAGTTTTATTATAAAACAGCTACTTTCTCTGTCTGTAGCGGAGTTAGTGACCAAGTTGTATGAAGCAGCTGTCAGGAAGGTTCCTACCAGCGAAGAGTACCACTCGCATCTCTTCATGGCTTATGCACGTGTTGGGGAGTACAAGAAAATGCAACAGGTGCTGTTTTTCAAACATCTCTGTTTATGTAGAGCATCTGTGTATTTATTAATAAAGAATAAAACAAAATTCGGTGCAGACGGGATTGAAAACCAAAACAGGAGGCAATCTGTATCCGCGTAATAGATTTTGTTTATTAATGTATGCCTATTGAGTTAAATTAAAGTACATGCAAATTTAATACAGGAAAGGTTTGTCTGTCAGGGCTGTTAGAAATGCAGTGTAAAAGCCACTTCAATACCAGCCCTGAGATCTAACTGGAATAAATAACACCTACCAACCCATGGGAATGATTTTTTTTTTTTGGCTGGAGGAAATTAAAAACAGCACTGTGTCTCCTTCTGCCAACATTAAACATGAAGAAGCTAAATGCTTTGGGATTCTTGTTCTTTGTCTTTGGCTAATTTCAGTGTGTCTCTAATTAGTGTTCTCACCATTTTCAGTCCATGTATTTAGCTGTTTAAATCTGATCTTCATTATTTTTCTCTTATCAGTGCTTCTCTTGTTGTCTTGTTTTTAACAGGCTGGAATGGCTCTTTATAAGATTGTTCCCAAAAACCCATACTACTTCTGGTCGGTTATGAGTTTAGTAATGCAGGTACGTACACTTCCAGCACTGATGTCTCATTGTGTGTGTGCAATATGAAAATTCTCATATGTTTTAACTTTTCATGCTGATATGTTTCAGGCTGTTTCAGCCCAGGACGAGAAGCTTTCTCACACAATGTTCCTGCCTCTTGCTGAGCGCATGGTAGAGAAGATGGTCAAAGAGGAAAAAATCGAAGCTGAGGCAGAGGTAGGAATGTTCTTCCTGCTTAAGCTGGACTCGTGCTTGTCTTTTTGACGTTGATGTACAATTGGGTGTTTATCTGTTCCAGGTGCAGTTGTACTTCATGATCTTGGAGCGTCTGGGGAAATACAATGAAGCGCTAGAGGTGGTGCGAGGGCAGCTCGGAGGTGAGGATGGCAGCCATAAAAAGTGAACTGCTTTTGCAACCTGAAAATCGGTTAAAGACTGAATCGATTGGGTTATGTGTTTGTTTGGTTTTTTTTCACTCAGAGAAGCTTACCAGTGAGCTGCAGAGCCGGGAAAACAAGTGCATGCTGCTGTACCGCCAGCTGAAGCGCTGGCCAGAGTGCAATGCCCTGTCATGTAAACTGCTCCTCAAAAAGTAAGCCATTTTCTCTTTTACAAGGTTGCTGAGTACCTTAGGGGGTTTGTACAAGATCAGCTACCATTCTAATAGCTGGCAGCCTCAATAAGGAGCTACTGTCTCAAAATAGTTTTGAAAATGATCTATTCGGAAGGCGTACAGTTAAACCAATAGAAGTGGAATTAGATCTGCAGTTGCCATGAAGTCCAGAGCTAGCAATGTGACCTGAATGCATAAAGGCACCGCTCTTTCTACTGAGCCAAATCGTGGTTTTGCAGCTTGAAAATTTCATTTGGCTAAATCTGTTGCTCTGCCACAATTCCTTAAGGAGAGCGCAAGTTTCTGCCCTTCTTATCTATTACCAGCATTGTGGAGCAGTAACGATGCTGTTGACATAACTTCATTTAGTAATTACATGGCAGTAGCTGAAATGAGCTCAGTCATGTAGCTTTTAACTTCTTAATCTCCAAAAGCGTTTTTAGTGCAATAAATGAATAATTAGCTGCACAAATGACATTGCGGTTGCTTTTCCCCAATCTGACAAAGTATCTTCAGTAAGGAGCAAAACGTAGCTTTTATATAGTTTGCAAGTGTAGCTTTTTTTTAAAAAAAAAAAGTAGTTTAGCAGTAGCTTTACTACTTTAAAGCATGATCAGCTTGTAGCTTGAAAATTTACAATTGCACAGTAGTTTCCACCCCACTGTGTATTACATAATAGTGGTTGGCTCTGTCTAGCCCAGACATAGGCTCCAAGTAGCTTCATGTATTGGATATGGATAGTATAAATATTGCCTGTAAGTGTGTTCATAGTGTTCTAATTGCAGACTTTTTAGCCAATTCAGTCTTTGGACTAGATATTCATCTGTTTAAAACAATCACACCAGTGGTCAGTTTACATGGTCTGCTGAGTAATTTGACTAAAATATGGCTGCAATTGCATGTGTTTGACTTCTCAATGAAATGTGAAAAAAAATGCAGACAACAAAACTTCTTTTTACACCTTAAATCACCAAGCTGATGTTCATGCTGTAGACTTCTCAGGACCTTTTTAGATTATAAGCCTTCACACATTAGCCTTCTGTTTTCCCACCATATTTCTGTTTTCAGTGCAGTACCCAAGGGTTTAAAACTCATCATATTATACCCTAGGTAGAGCACATAAGTAGAGCATGTGTGAAACCTTTTGGGATTTCGGTTGTGTGTGTCACCAGGGTTTAATAATAAAATATTTCACTACGCTGTGTCACCCTGATTTGTACTTTCACCACAATATTGCTTTGATTTACAATTGCAGTTTTGTAATTTGTTTTAAAAATAAAAATAGTAGCAGAGTCTATTGCAAAAAACCATTTAATATTCATGTTTAATGTCTGGTCAGACATAAATTTTATAGTTATGCGTGATTGCATCTTTTTTTATAATTGTTGTCATCAAACAGTTATCAGCGATTGTGTTCTTTGGCCATATCATGCAGCCCTAGTCTGCTTTTTCTCTCTCTTCATTAATCACACACACACACAGCACCTTCAGTTTCTCATGAGCCACCCCTTAAAATGCATTTGTAGCTCATTAGAAAGGGTGTGGACTAACAGAAACCATGGGTGGACTATATGTACAATTACTATACGCCTTACCAGAATAAACTGGTTCTTGTAGATGAATGAATTTTTTTTTATTTATTTATTTTTTTAATTTTTTTTAAATCCTTTTTACAGTTTTAATTACAACAGGCAGGTTTATTATGCCCTGTAAATGCTTTTGCAGCTTGTTAACAGTGCCTTACCAGTTCTGTCTGGACCATATGGACTTTGTTAAATGAATTAAACAGATGTCCAAGTGGAACCATGTCAGACTAGGGTGAATAATTGTCTGATTACCGTTTCTTTCTTTCCTTCCAACTGTGCAGCCCTGATGACTGGCAGTTCTACTTGTCCTACTTTGACTCTTTATTCCACCTCATTGACCAGAGCTGGACGCCTCCAGAGGAAGGAGACCAGTAAGTACCAAATATACTGCAAGAATTGAGTAGAGTTGTTAACTTTTGTTAAAAAAATCTCTTTTATTAATGTGTGTTGTGTGAACAGGATATGAAGAGTGATTAAATTCATCCAGACTCATTGGGCCAGAATGTTGGCACAATAAAGGCTCAATGCTCAGGTGTCCTTTTTCATGGTTTTTTTTTTTTCACTCTCTGTAGTTGTATGGAGGGAGAAGTGCACTCTACAGTGGCCCAGGCCATCAGTTTTGTGGAGGATTGTCTAGTGGCTGAGGATGTGAAGGAGTCCCGGCCACTCAGGGGCCCTTACCTTGCTCGACTAGAGCTCATACAACGTCTCCGCCAGAGAAGCTGCTCGGAGGAACAGCAGCTTGGTAATTCAAATTGTGGCACATGCTATAATCATACAATAATGGCACTATCTGCAGTTGTTAAATAACCTCTCCAGCATTAATTTCTTGTTTTTACACTTCCTTAATCGCTTATTTTGCAGCACATGTTGACGTAAAGATTTGCGCACTCGAAACTTGGCTATTATTTGCATGAACTGTGTTATAGATGTACAGGAAGCGGCTTTGTGCACATCAATCTTATACTGGGAAACACAAATAATATAAAACTAGTTTAGAGGAAGTTAATGTGATTAAAGAAAGAATAATTGTTTGGTGCTGGTAGATGTTGTGTGTAGATAGTAGTTTTACTCAGCGCCAAAAAATTTAAAAATGAGCTTCAGTGTGCAGCATTCAGGGAAAACAAAGGAAACCTATTTAAGTATAATGGCCAACAAAAGTGTTGTTTATTTCTCTGCAGTGTCAGAGTAAACAAGTCTGTCTGTATCAGATGACCACAACAATTTTGTCAGCGTGTGAATAAAAATTTATTTCTTATATAGACGGACTAATACACTAGTACCAAAGAAGAACTTGTAAATGTTGAAATGATCTGAATAGTGTGTACTGCAGTTTTGGATCATGATTTAAATGACAGCAGTTGCTTATGACTTCATATATAACATGATGATAATATTCATAGGAATGTGCGTCTCACTTTATTTATATCGATGCTTTTTGCAGGTGAACCTCTAGAGCTGATGTTTCAGTACTTTGTAAAGTTCGGAGACAAGCCATGTTGCATCACGGATCTAAAGATTTTTCTGGACCTTATCAAACGGGACCAACATGTCCAGGTAATCACCGTTTCTCAGAAAATCTCCCAGGGCTGTCTCCTTATTAGAAGGTCTAGTTCACTCCTAAGTTGCCATTGTTTGCCATACATTATGTGCTTCTGCTTTGCTATCAGGTTGACAAACAGGTATAAATCGTTGTTTGTTTGCAGCTGCTGAAGGTCTCACAGAGCTTCCTCAGAGCAGTTAATGGGTCCCAGTGGGCTGTGTCGTAATCATTCTATGTATGGTTCAGTTCATTAACAGGCTGACGGAGGTGGTGCCACTCGGGGCTGTGGGTGAGGCTGGCATAGGCCTTCCGGGAGACACGCGATCTCTGCAGAGGCACCTGTGTGTAACACAACTTGGCCGCTGCCTAGGTCTGCAGCATGCGCTCGATCCTGATGGCAAATTGGCCCTCATCAGTGAGCTCAAGCATCACTACCGTCATGGCTTACAGTTCGGTGAGTCCCTGCATGAAGTAAATTGCCAAGCATGAGTTAGCTTCAGATAAAGTGTCGTGACAAGCCTTATTAGAGTTTTAACTACTGCCTTAGTCTTAATCTGATAAGGGAAACTATGGACGAGTTAGCAAGCTTATGTACAAGTGCCACTATTAGCATACAGCACAGGAATTATTGGCACGCTGGCAATAAGCTGATGTTCACATGCCAAACATATAGACTGTGGGAAATTACAAGGGCTGTTTTGAGAACATCAGACTCAAGAGTATTGAAGGAAGTGTCCTGTATTGTGTTTCTTACTGCATGTAAATTCCATCTAAATTGAGCACAATATAAAATTTGTTAATAACCTGAGGGTGATCACTGGCACACTGGTGATAAGCCAGTAAGGACTTTTATTTGTTTTTATTCACCACCATGTTCAAGTGGCCTGTTTTCTCTCTCCATTCAAAGGAAAGTCGTGTTTAAAAACGGAGCTGCAGTTCTCAGACATGTACTGCCTCATGGCTGCTCACGTATACGTAGATCTGTGGATAGAGACTGGTAAGCTTTATTCTTCAACTCCTGTGATGAGTTTTCTGTGAGTTGTGATAAAAACTAAAAGCAGTGAGATCACAGTGAGATGGCAATATAAATCTCTCATCTAACCCTATAATCCTAATAGTAATGCATTTCAGGTTAACATATTCTGACTCATATGTACGTAGTCTTTTGTGTATTCCTATCTTTTCTAATTTGCGTGTGTGTGTGCGTGCGGTTCACCGTCCACAGTAGGGTTACTGTAAGTTAACATGCACTGAATTTGGTTAGACCTACAACACATTAACACTTAAAAGTCCTCTGTAAGCCACACATTCACACTTAAGCACCAAAAAGCATCTTTTTAAAGTTTCCAAAGTGGATATGTTTTAGCTCGGCTTGTGTAGACTAGGCATTAGAAGAGGGGAAACCACAAATTTGTGGAGCTACATCTCTACTGCACCTGCTCCTGGAGTCTGGTACTAGGTGAAGGTGAGGTGGACTACTCTTTTGACCACTGTACAGTGAACCTGACCTCAGCATTTGACCCGTCCATGCAGTGAAATACACACTAGGAGGCCATAAGCACACATGCCAGTGGGGGTTAGATGTCTTGCTCAAGGGCACTTCAGTCAAGTCTTGTTGGTTGCAGGGATCAAAGCGTGGACCTTTGTCCCAAAGTTCCTTACCCACGGGCCTACGGCTGCCCCCGGTTGTTGTATTTTTGCTGCGTTTTTTTTTTTTGTTTGTTTGGTTTTTTTTTTTGGTTAATTGTATTATGAAATAAATAAAAACATAATTCTATCATGAATTTTTTGTGTGTGTTGCTGTCTTATCTTATACAACTTTACACCTTGCTGAATGTGTGTTACAGGCGATGAGCACATGCTGTGGCAGTGTCTAGGGCTGCTGGAGGAAGGTCTGTCACACAGCCCCTCTAATGCGCAGTTTAAGCTGCTGCTCTTGCTCCTCTACTGCCGTCTGGGAGCCTTTGAGCCTGTAGTGGACCTTTACTCTAGCTTGGACGCCAAACACATTCAGCATGACACCATAGGGTAAGATACTATACATAGTTATACACATTTCTGCTAAAATCATGTCAGCATCTCATTTTGTTTTATTCCTTTGTTTTTCACAGATACTTATTGACTCGCTATGCAGAGTCCTTGGGCCAATTTGCTGCTGCTTCTCAGTCCTGTAACTTCTCCCTCAGGTTTTTCCATTCAAACCAGAAAGATGTAAGTTGTGCTTGTTTTGTTACAAAGAAGTATCTGTACCTTTCAACGCCACCGTCACTGTGTTGGTTTCTATCTAACACTCTCTCCTGTCCGATTGCAGACCTCAGAATATATTATTCAGGCATATAAGTATGGTGCATTTGAGAAGATCCCGGAGTTCATTGCTTTTAGGAATCGACTGAACAACTCGTTGCACTTTGCCCAGGTGCGCACAGAGAGGATGCTGCTGGACCTCTTCTTAGAAGCAGACATGTGAGTCTAGTTTGACTATAAAAACAGACCCTTTAGTGTTCCCAAGGCTGATTCAGTTATCCTTTTAGTAAAATCAGATTAAGTGGCCTATAGTGACTTAAATGGGTTGAGAGGTCATGTGGCGTTAATAATTTCTTATAAAATGCTCATTGACCTCAAATCTGTACCAGACTGATGTAAGGACACAAGTAAGATTTAACTGTTGTCTGGCATTGAAAACCTTAACACTTGTTTCACTGAAGTTGCACATTTTCTCTTGTGTCTTAAAGAAATTGAGCCACTCCTTTAAAATTAAACGAATTAATTAAAAAGAGCCTCATCTCTGCAAGAAGTGTCTCATTTTCTTTTTGTGTTTGATCTGTACATTTTGTACATCTGTACATTTACTACTTCAGATCATCCACTTTAGAAGAAAGCTTGAAGTCTATGTCTCTGTGTCCTGAAGAAGATGACATTCCATGGGACAACATAAGGGACAACCGGGATCTTGCCGTCTTTGTCAGCTGGAACCCAAAAGACCGGTACAGTGTCGTGATCTGTTGGTACACAAATTTGATATGTCCAGTCCTCCATAGTATAACCGTGTTGTTAATAAATGACTAAATCTGTTAGTGTGATTTGGTTAAATACAAAACTTATCAGACCGGATGTCAGGATGCTTACAACGTCTGTTTTTTTTTATTTGTTAACCCTGGCTGATCTACCTAAGCTTATCTTTGAATAAAAAAGAATAGGATTAGTAACCATATGTGTGTGTCTCACCTGCAGACAGCTGAATGAGGAGGACCGGCAGCGCTCTCTAGAAGAGGAGCTGTTGTGGCTGAAGATCCGCTCTCTGACTCTGAGGCTTGTAGGCTGCCTGTCCTCAATGTGCCATCCTCCGTCACTGCACAACTCGGAAAAAACGGCCGAGAACGGCGTGTGTGCCAAACCCTCAACCCTGCAGCCTTTACTTTCGCTGCTGGAGAGCACACTCAGCCAGGCGGCTCAGTTCATAGAAAAACATGCACAGGTGAGCCACACCACATACACACAGTTTTATTTATTTTCACAAGGTGTTAATATTTGTAACAGATGTGTTCTATTGTAATTGCATAATACTGTAGCAGGCATAATTGAGTTTACATAGGCACTGTTAATCTGATCTATAATCTGAGTTTACTGAGTTTTCTTTTTGTAAAGATGCGGTCGTGTAACCAGCAGACAAATGATATCACAGGGAAGACAATTTTTCTGCCTAATGCTAACCATACACTAGAAGACTTCGACTCTGAAAAGAGTAATAATAGACTAAAGTCTGACACACTCTGACATCTAAAGACAAGTCTCAGACTTTTTAGTCACAGACTAGATGCAGGCTATGGTTTTGCACAGACTGGGGATCTTGCAGGGTCACTATTTACAAGACTGCAACTAGAGTCCTTTTGCGATTATTTCCCATTATACTACAGTTAGTTCCAACCCTGCAATCTGCAAAAAAAAATGGCAGAGAGACGTTCCATGAGTGCAGTTATTACATGATAATGGCGCTCTCCACATATCACTCTGCTACATACAAATGTAACCCTAGCAACAAAAGCAGCCGGCTGTTTAGATATATAGATGATTTAGAAGCGGGCCGTCTGAGAGAATGGAACTATTTTACTTCACAGAATGTTAATAAACATTTCGTATGTTTCCCTCCTCTTTATCCTAAACTCTATCAATAAACGCTGATAACGGAACTGTCGTACAATCACAATAACCCACTCGAGGATTGTGCTATATTGTCAGATATTGACACTGGTGTACTGATCTACGGTACTCAGCACTCTGTGCCAGTCTATTACGATATAGCATGAACCTCAAGTGTATTAGTGCTTAACCATGCTACTAGTGGGATTTTACAGGAAGAGAATCTGTTGAACAATGGAGCAGAAACAGAGGCACCTATTGGCCACAGCTGCCTTTGTTAGTGCAGTGACATGTCAAAAAGACGCTCCTGATCACTCCACAGTTCTACCAGTTACTCTTCTTTTTGGCTAGTAAAAGCGCGGTTTCCGAGGCCTCGCTGGACTCTTCTCCATGTTTCATTTCTTTCCCAGTCAGACGTTCTCGTACTTGCCTTGCAGCTTCCTCTTTGGTGCTGAAAAGAGCTCTCTTATTGGTTGTTGGCATTGTTTACGACTCCTGACCACCTTACACTTAACAAGTGAGATGAACAAAATGGGGAATTCATGATTTTACCAGTTAGTATAT
>JAOVVF010000008.1:10769754-10798562 GCA_028565595.1 Duopalatinus emarginatus | reverse complement strand
TTATCCCAAACAAAAAACACATAGAACCGTAAAGCCAAATGCTAATTAGAAGTTGTTGAAAAAAAAATCATAATTAATTTAAATAAATAAACTTTAAAAATTCCAAACGCTTTGTCCAAAAATATAACTTTACAGGTATATTGAAGACTAAATTCTGATGTACCCTGTCAAGTTTCATGCACATACATTGTTAGGGCCTGAATTTCTGAATAACTGTTTCTCAGCAACCACATGTCCTATCAAGCTGAAAATGAGCTAGTGAGCTAGTTTCTGGCCATGGTCTGTACTTGGATCTACAAGGGAAAACTGATAGGTCAATGACTCTTGTTGCCATTATCCAATCACATTCAAGCATGAATTTGAAAGACTAAACATTTACCAATCAGTACCATACTTGAATGTTATAGTCAGGTCATTTGCTACTAACCCAAAAAGTTAGGGGCATTAGGGGGCGCTATACAAGAAAATCAGTTATATCTTCTAGCACATTTCATATGGCCATTTGAAACATGCTCCACTTTATGAAGTGCACTAGCCCGTGCAACTTTCAAATTGCATGTCTTTTATAAAAATGCATCGTTTTTCCTTAGGTGAATAAAAATTGCACTTTTTGAACTAGTCCTAGGAATTTAACCCGATCGAGTCAAAACTGCCTTAAAATGTCTAAAAATGTCTAAAATTTAAAACTTTAAATTTTAGGACTCAAAAATAAATAAAAAGAAATGGCAAGATTGTCATCTAAGGTCTTGAATTGAATTTTGTCAAGTTTTTTTGTTTTTTTTTTTAACTTTTTTTTTAAATTCCTGAGAAGTGTAGTCTAATCGGAAGTTAGTATGCGGTGATTGAACTACAAATATCTGCATCCAGGATACAGCCATGTTTGCCCAGTACGTGCCCGCAAAACACGTCCGTGGAGATCAACTGCCTCAGTCACTAAAGTAACAGTAATCTCTGGAGTTAACTTGGCTGATTTGGACAATATGGGAAAGTGTGTTTTCAGCGAGATTTGGCTTGATGATAGCGATTTTCGCAGTTGGTAGCAAACGGTCTCCAATAATCAGAATTAGATCCTTTAATCCTAGAAGGAAATTGCAGTTATTACAGTTGCAACCATTTATATAAAAGAATAAAAACTCTAATAATTTATAATAAAAATAGAGAAACTTAGGGACCTTGGGTGTGAAGGCGCTCAAGTCTCACACCAAGGTGGAGAAACACCAGCTTGCCACGAAAAAAGCCTTCAGCAGACTTAGGCCATGACATTTGTCCCCCCGATTTTGTGGCCCGTTTCCGACCACGCCATCTGCACTTTGAAAGCGCTTGGTCGCGCTATCTACACTAGGAGTTCTAGTGCCCATCTATACCATGTTTTATGGTCCACTGCTGCAAAGAGGCACAGAAGGAACAGCGGCTCGTGCTTTTAGTACAGATAATAATAATAATAATAAATAACCTACCAAAGTCTAATGCACAAAAATGTACCAGAAATAAAATATGTATAATAACCTAAAAGTGCCTAAAAGGGTGGAAATTCACACCTCCTCTGTTATTAAACATAAAATAATTTTGTTTCAATTAAATCCACTATCTTTTAAACATTTACCTACTCATAATAAGACTTTCTGATGCTTTTACCTAAAAATTAAATAGCAAAATTACATAACTTGACAATTTTGGCTAAATTTACAATTCAATAAAATGAACAAATTAAATTGTTATCAAATCACACCACAAAATCATTAAAGAACAGTGTCTGATGTACTCATGGTATAAGTTTCTGACATTTTTACTGGAGTAATTAGATGACAAACTTATGCAAAGTGTTCATTCGGTATTGCGTAAACAGATTTTAAAGCCTTATAAAACAAGAAAATCCAATTGTTATTAAATCACACTCATGAATTCTTGAAAAAACACTTTATCTTGTATACATGGTATGAGTTTCAGACATTTTTACTGTACTTCTATATATATAAACTTATATAAAGTGTCAATTCGGTTTGGGGCAGACCAGATTTTGACCAGCATTGTGTTTTAAAATTTAAATGCACTGACACAGACTGGACAATAGGGGTAAGTATAGGCTGCAAAATGCTGCTTCCCAGAATAAAGGTGCTGTTTGAAGTTATACTATATACTAAAAAACAAAACTATTTATGTTAAGTAGTAAAGTTCAATTGCACCACTAGCTTTTCAAAACGAGACTAGTCTTATACTAGATGTGCAACTCAAATATTTAATTTTTTGTTGTGTGGACATACACTGTTGGTAACTTAGAGACATGAGATCATGAAGGAAATATTTGTTTATTGTTTAACAGGCAAAGTGTAATTACCAGATCCAGGTTCTTACATAAATATGACTAAATATGACTGGGAGCTGTTGGGTAACTAATTCTGAAAATCGTAAGGACATGGTCATGACGCAGCAACACTGGTCATCATGTGCCTGGGCTGAAGTGTGTAGATTTACCTGAATATTGGATGTTTAAGTTGGCGTAAGTGCACTACTACGATCCTGCTCGTATCCACTCTATAGACAAACATTGTATATCCTTTACAAAACACAAAGGTTTCTTGAGTGTACATGTTCCCTGTGGAGTGTGTCTACAACATTAAGATCACATCCTAAGTTCCATGCGATAAGTGAAGTAGTTTAGTGTGTGTTCATGCACAACATCCTCTGATGGGGGAATTTAGATAAGTCTTGCCAGTGTCATGAAACTTACACTGATTTTAAAAATATTAAGAAAAAAATATGCAGTGGACATTATAATGGACATCAGAGAAAGAGCTTTTTCTAGGGGATTTTTTGACTCATGCTTAGTAAATTATTTGCAGTACCACATTTTCAGGCTTTTTTTTTAATCTATTTAGGTGACTAATAAAAGTGGCTTGACTAATTGAAGCCAGTAATATGTTTAACTCCTCTAGCCAAAGTCAATTCATGTGCTTATAAATAATGCATGTTTAACATAAGTATAGTACGATTAGATGATAATAGCACACTATAGTCCAGTATCGTCTCTGTAATGGATGCAGTTACATGCCCAGGGTGTGTAATTACAGTGCAGTGTAGGTTACCAGATAAAGCCATACTACAGTTCTGTAGTAAGAGGACTGGTTATTTTTGGTGTCAGATATGTTCACATAAAGAAGTGTCACTTTGCATTAAATCTTTAACAGTCATAATGTGCGTAATATTTTTCCAGCATGTCAGTTCGCACTAGATTACATTTAATAATACTTTCACCCACCCTAAATTTAAAGAAATACAAAATAGGTCTTTTCTAGGCACAAACAAATATTTAGAAGTGCACACTCAAACAAGGACAAGTAATACTCCTGAAATTATGCAAGTCACTGAGCAAAGTTCTTGTACTTGGAAATTAGCCATCTCAGAGTGTTAAGAAACCTCAGTGGAAACACCAGCTCACCAAAGAAAGTTGTTTTAAAGTCACTTTATAGTGCGATATATACATTAGCTTTAATATAGTGCATTTTCTCCCTCTTATTCTGTATTAAGAGGTGATGAGTACAGGACGAGTGAGTGGACTGGTTAAATGTATTACAGGCTGCTGCTTTAGTCTATAGGTGCACGGTGGCACCACTTATAAATGCAGCATTACAAACTCTGTCATTTACCCCAGCCTACACCGCTTGGCTGGCTACTTCCCTCTCTTGGCCCGCCCTTTCCTTGAACCAGTTTTGCCTGAGGGTCCCGGCGTGGACGCTGCAGGCGCGGAGGCGATATTGATCTGGCCCTCCTGGATCTCCTGCCGTGTCTCGGCAGGCATGCGGCTGATCTGCTGCTGCGTCTCCAGGTAGAACATGACGTCACGCAGTTGCTCTTGGAGCTCAGCGATCTGGGTGTCCTTGTTAGCGGCCGCCTCGTTTCCCCGCTTCTCCTCTTCCTGCAACTTCCCCTGGAGCTGCTGCTGATTGGCTCGCAGACATCTGTTCATCTCCTGTTCCTCCCGTAGTTCCTGGCCTAGCTTGGCCACCTTGTTGTTCAACTGAGAGCATCTATTAATAGGAGAGAAAATCAAACATAGAAACGTTTAGTCGACTTCTAGTCCTTAAAACAGAAACCCTGACCTGAACGTGTCTTATTATTACACTCCAAACACATAATGTCACCGTACTAGACTGAAATAATAAGAAATCATTCATTTAAACTGAAACAGTTTTGGGGTTCTTGTCTCCAAGTATTTAAACACTGACCCTGAAATATTCTGAGCACTCTTCCCTCTGTGTGCATGTGTATCTGCTTGTCTGTCTAGGTATGCTCCATTTACCATACTGTTACCTGTTGCAGCTTGCAAGGTTTTTAGCACCCTTTTTTAAGCGAGTCTTCCTCTTGAAAAACCCACTGTGTAGGTGTACTGCTGCATTTTTAGCAGGTCTGATTACTTATACCTGCTCTGGAAAACACAATAAGTCTTGGCGTCTCTCTCTCTCTGTTAAAATGTTCATTTCTAGAATTTATTTCTGGAAACAGAAACTGCCCTTTACAAACAGCAGATGGCTCTAAATTTATACACATATACTACAGCTCTGTGCTTAGCTGGTCTACATCACTACAGATAAAATGCAAAAAAGACAATATAATAACAAATGTGTGAATACAGCATAGATATTTACTTTTTCTCCATTGTCTGTTTCTCTTTGGTTAATTCGTTCAATTTGAGCTCCAAGTTGTCACACTTCTCAATTGTCTCCTTGAATTTGGCTTTCATATTGTTGATCTGAAACAAAAGAACTCATTTTTATTTTCTTGATGTGGCTGTGAAATAGACCTTAACATTCATGTAAGCTTTTACCTCTTCTGCCGTTTCTTTTTCTAGATGAACAATTTTATTTTCCCAGTAGATGCGTTGTGATTCGAGCTGGCTGGTTAGCAAATAAGAATACTGGAAAGGGATTATTATAAATAATTTTATTAAATGTGTAAATGAACACCATGAATTAATGATGTATTTAAAAAAATACCTCAAGTTGTAGTGCGTCAATCTTCTCATCCTGACAGGAGTCACCCTCACACTCATACTGCACCATTTTGCCATCTGTCTTGCTGGCCACCAGACGATGCACATAGTTGTCTTAGTTTTACAAGAACAAAATATTTATTTGACCGACTTCATACAAAAAAATCTGGCTAATCTGGCACAGGAAGGTCAGAGAACATGCAATATGATGTGTAATGTTGGCTGTAGGCTGGTGTACCTCCTGCGTAATCCCACACTCTTTGGTTGGTCAGCTGCATGGCATAGGTGTGCTGCGTTTCCTCAAAGTGCTTGTAAGCATGGCGACTAACATAACGGCCACACCCAATGTGGCCACAAATCAGGCAGATCCACAAGTTCTGCGAAAAAGTTACAATTTTAGTGAAGTATCCAAATATTGTAGCTCCGTTTTTTAGACACCTACAGACTAATGATTTGTCCCACCAGATGTTCACTTTTGAATCTGGTTCCCCTTACTTCATGTTGTCTCACGAAGTTTTTCCTTGCCACTGTTTACGTCAGGATTTGTATAAAGCTGCTTTGTAACATGGATAAACACACTAAATAAATAAAATACAATAGAGTAAAACTAAAACATCTGGCTACCTCTTGCACGCCACACTCAAAGCACTTATTCTCCTCCACAGGTTCTGGGGTCTGACAGTACCTGCACACGGGGCACCTAGAAAGAGAGAAATGTTTGCATAAATTCTAGCATTTGCCAACTTTATTGTCCTCCTCTGAACGTCACTGGCGCTTTGCTCACTGGTTAGTCAAAGGTCATCTGCTACAACGTTACAATAGCCTAAAACCAACACGTCATGGTATTGTTTGGAAAGAGCAATGGAGAAAATTCCCAGCAGGACTTTTTTTAAAACAAATAACAGATGTCTGATTTGTAAACAATGCATTGTACGTCAGTGCATTTTTTATGAATGGTGAATGCAAAGAGAAAAAAGTGAGTATATCAAACACATAACCTCAGTGATGTGAGGTACAGCTGGACTGAATTGAATAAGAATCCACTCACAATAGGCTCCAGTTATATGACATCACTCTGTAGAGTTTTGAGAAAATACTGTTTGCTTAGGCAAATCTGCAAATCAGATCTGGAATATCAGAATAATCTTTTATTCTTTATATAAATAACTGGAATAATCTTGATCCAGAAATCTTTGCAAATTATAGACCCATTTCTAATCTTCCTTTTCTCTCAAAGGTACTGAAAAAAAAACAGTTGCTGCCCACCTTCAGGATCACCTTAAACACAACAACCTTTTTGAAAAAATTCAGTCCGGTTTCCGCTCTGCTCACAGTACAGAAACAGCATTGGTGAAAGTCACTAACAACTATCTGATGACAGCAGACACTGGCTCTCCTTCTGTGCTTATTCTCCTTGATCTGTCGGCAGCATCTGACACTATTAATCATGAAATACTCCTAAACCAGCTATACCACACCACTGGACTCACGGGTGCTGCGTTTCTCACTAGCTGAACAGAGTATGTTTCTATTGGTAACGCAAGATCCCAGTCACATACTCTGACCTGCAGAGTCCCTCAAGGGTCTGTCCTTGGCCCCATTCCATACACCTTATACATGCTCCCCCTTGGACATCTGATAAAACACTACAGAGTTTCATTTCACTGCTATGCTGATGACATACAAATATACATTAAAAAAAATTGACATTGACACTACCTCATCATCATCATCATCTTTTTCAATACTCACAGCTTCCCTGGAGGAGATAAATATTTGGATAAAACATAACTTTCTTTAGCTGAATGGTGTAAAAACTGAATTGATGTTGACTGGCACCCCCATAATATTACTCTCTCGGGTCACATTACTCCTCTCTCCTCAAAAGTTACTAATCTTGGCGTAAGATTGGATCCCCAACAATGCACTACTTGTTGGGATTCCAAACAAGATACTTCAGAGACTACAATATGTTCAGAACAGTGCTGCACGGATCTTGTTGAGAGTTCTGGAAACATGAACACATAACACTCATCCTCCGTGGACTTCACTGGCTTCCTGTTTCTGCTAGGATTGAATATAAGGTTTCTCTCCTAAACTATCAGTGCATTTATGGAAATGCCCCTCCCTAGCTGAAAGAACTCATTACACCACAAACATTGTCAAGATCCCTCCATTCTGTACAGTCAAATCGCCTATCCCATCCCCAAACAAAACTCAGCACCATGGGTGATCGGGCCTTCTGCTCTGCTGCTCCTCACTTATGTAATGGCGTTCCTGACCATCTCAGGGCACCTCAGACAACTGAAAGTTTTAAAAAGGGACTTAAAACTTTTCTTTTTACCAGAGCTTATGATTCTTAATTTAATTTCTTGATTTTTAATGCTAGTGATGTTTTTACTTTGTAGCACAGATTTATTCAAATGTAAAATGCGTTATAAATAAAATGTATTATTTTAATTATTATTATTATTATTATTAACAGAAAGGTGAGTGTTACTCACGAAGCATCCTCCCAGCGCTGCAGGCATTGGCTATGGAAGCTGTGATTACAAAGGGTGGTGAGTACACCGTTCACCGACTCGTCCATGCGCTCCAGACACACTGTGCATTTGGGCAGCTCAGTCAGGTCCATCACTGGTAAACTGGCTCCCTGATGGGTTGCAAACCAGTAACAGTCACTGTCATACATGCACAAACATGCCACTATTTGGCAAAAAATAATTCAAAAGTAATGTCCATATTGCAAGAAAATTAAATGCATAACAGATACAGAAAATTGTGTATTTAAATAATTGTGAATAATTATGAATTGACAATGATAATATGTAATGCCAAAAGGGTCCAGACAAGCCTATTAAAGAATTAGACAGGTGTACTGGTTTTTTTTCAGGCACTTCAGTGTACACATAATCCTGTGTAATTATTATACCTAGTAAATTTTAATAAATTTTAAATATTAAACCCTTTTAATGACCCCTGTAAAAATGCAAGTTTATTTGCTAGATAAATCATATCAGACTTCCACCTTTAATGTGATAATAGCTACCAACAAAACCTTATACTTGGAAGGTGCCGATCCGAGTGGGGTACAAAAGAATTTGAAACATCAGATGTACCGTGAAACTTTGCACAGAGCTTCATAAACAGGTGCAGATAATGGAGAAAAACAACAAAACGAAAGTGATCAGGAAGCATGCAGAGGGAACTACAACAACATTAAAATAACTACAGGAATATTTGCCAGGTACTGATCACTCTGCTGTGCATGTGACGGTAATCTCTCATATTCTTGACGAGCCTGTTCTCTCCAAAAAGAAGAAAAACACACTCATCACATATTGTTTAGTTAAATGTGTTATGCTCTGACCAGACCAAGAGATCAATGGAAATACCAGTTTATTTCACTTCAATAACAGCAGGTCTCTGTTAGACAGCTGATGATGGGGAGAAAGGTCACCTTTCAGCATGATAACAGCACAAAGCATAAAGCCAGATCAGGAAAGTAATGGCTTCAGAGGATCTGGAGCATTTTTGCCCAGAAGAGTGGAAAAAGCATGAGTGCACACTTAAACAACCAGTTTTTCATTTCTTTCTAAACATTTCCTTTTGTTTTTCACCTGAATTCTGATGGTTACACCATATTACACTCGGAGATGTTATATAGAAACACAACATGATTTATCTTTTCTTTTTCTTATATCACTATAGCCTGCTATTTTATTTATTGGGCATGTGGGCTTTTTATGACCACTGTACTCTATATGTGTGTGTGTGTATATAAACAGTTGGCATAAATGCACTTCTCTAATTACTGTATTCTTCTCACACCCATAGGCATCTGAGATAAGTTCTGCGGGAGAAAACGACAGCCTCTGTGTGGCCTCCAAGGCGAGTAGTAGGAAATGGTCCAAGACCAGCTCATGAAACTAATATCGCCGAAGAATCATCAAGCCGGCAGACCAAGGCAGAGAATGTCATCTTCAGGACAGGTGGACATCTCCACTGTCAAAAACTTGTGTTTCTACCGTGTTTACCTTTGGTTACAGTAAGATGACGTCACTGTAGGCCTGTCAGTGGAGCCAGCAAGAAGGGAACTGGATGTGTATTTTGGCAACAACCGCCTGGAGTTCCAGTAAGCCCCCAAGTACTTTGAGGTATGCTCGGACCGGACATTGTCCTTAAAGCAACACCTGGATAAAATGAAGGCCAAGGTAATAGCAACGGTCTTGCTCATCTGCCGCTTGGCAGGTTTGACTTGGGGAGCTTTCCCCCCAGACCCTTTGCATATCCACGTAAGCCCTTGTCCTACCCGTAGCTGAATACTGTGCCCCTGCCTGGAGCAGAAGTCCGCATGTGAACAAGGTAGATCCTGCCATCAACAACGCCCTCTGGATAGTAACTGGTTGTCTGAATCGACAGGATGCAACTACACTTACCATGGCAAGAAAAGCCCAGAAGTATGACTGGCACATCCTGCACGAAACCACAATAACACCGGCTCCACCGGGCAGGCTCAAGTCTCACTATCACTACAACAAGGCAGCACAAGAGATGCTAAAGTCTGTCTCTCAGGACTTGTCCAGGGACGCCTGGCTGGTAGCATCCTGGAAACAGGTGTGGGAGTTGAAACTTGCCACACCATCTGTGCACCTTGCTGTACCACCTACAAACTATAATCACTCTATTCAGCTCACCCTCAGAAGCTGGCCTTTTTGACACCCCATGTCCACTGCTTTATTACAGAGCAAACACACAGTGGAGACAGAAGTCGTACCTCCTCAGATCTGATCACTTCAGCCCTCTCCACATAGACCAGCTGGCACACAGCATCCTCAATGGAGTTGAACTGCCGGCCATTGCAAGTGGTATAAAAGCTGTCAGCATCTGCCTATAAAAAGAAAAAAAAAAGAAAATTAATAAAAACTTCCAAAAATATATATCTTATATGTTTCTGGTTAACTGTAGTCACTGTAGTTACCTGGGCGGCAAACTTAATCAGCACCATGTACTGGTTGGGAGTAGAGTCCCGGATAATTTTCATGTGCTCCATGACGTCATTAAAGGGTGCCACAAACTTCATGAGGTCATGGCTGGTCATTGTTGTTGGCACACTGAGTACGCAAAGCATGGCGCTGCGCCTGACGTCCTCCGTCAGCGACGTCATCTTACTGTAACCAAAAGTAAACACGGGGTAAAAACACAGTTGCACAAGAGCATTCTTATTAGCATCCAGTGGAACAAAGAACGCATTGTTCACACAATCTGTTTTGACGAAATGCCTTCAAACACTAACAGGGTAATACATAGGACATCAGTACAGGTAGTTTTAGTTTTTGCTGAACACTACAGTACAGTGGCTAGGAAATGAAACATAAGGTCATGTATAAAATGTCAGCTCTCAGATATTAATATCCATGATGGGTGTTGTATATTAGAATGAATCATTCTGCCCTTTACGTTAACCATATTTTTAATATTCAGAGACGTACTTTGTTTGTAAAGCATTTTTAACATCATCACAGATCAACTTCCTCACAGAGAAACACATCCACTTCTGGGTGTCACCTGATAGTTGCATTATAAAAAACACCCCTGTTGCAGCTCAGAATAGGTCAGAAAAACAAATGATGTGGGCCAGGAACATCCAGTGTGTCTGTTCACCTGTCAGTCACAGTACAATAGTATTTCCTGGCTGACCACTGAGAGGATTGTTTGTATAACTTTTAAGCTTTAATAAGCCTCATTGAGCTAGCTTGTGCTAACGTCTAAAATAACTAAATATACAGTATGCCCTAGTCACTGTATTTATTGTAAATATGTTAACACTTACTGACTTTAGGAAAGCAATCATAAGAGACTGCTGGAAACACTGGCTCATTGCTTCACTAAACATTATACCACCAAAAAATATATTTATATTTCCATTGATACCTTGGTCGGATCAGAGCATAAGACATTTTACTACGTAATTTGTGGTGGTGTACTTTTTTTTCTTCTTTTTTGTGAGATCAGACTCATCTATTATATGAGAGATTACTGTCACATGCAGAGAGTGATCAGTTCATTTTGTCCTTCTGTGAAAATTAAAGGGATGTCATGTACTGTATAATTATTTACATCTACTGTGTGTACGTATTCAGTAACAATCATAATTCAATTAGTATTAATGTCTTCATCTTCAGCAAGCGTTTTATCCTGGTCAGAGTCATGCAGGAGCTGAAGCCTATCACCCTCGATGGGACACCAGTGCATCAGACATCCACTGAAGTGCTGGAAAAGCGGGTACAGATGAGCCTACGCAAAATACACAGCAAAGCCTCCTATGCATGTCATTGGTTGCTTTCACCAGTGTGTACATTAAGCAATAGACTTCTATGGACACTTCTAGAGCTGTTTCTATGGTGAGAATGGCAAGTTATTACACTTTAGCGATTTTCAAGGTAGTTTAATATTTGGAGCTTGTGAAATTGGTCATAGCCTTTAAGAGGTAGAACAAAGTATGGATTTTCATGTACAAACATTTCAAGGGTGAATACAACTGTGAATACAAGATTTCCCATCAAACCTAGGACAACAGTGACCAGCGTTGACAAGTTGGCAAGAATTGTTTCACAAGATAGACGTGCCACACTGTTATCGGAATGTTGGAGCCTCAACAAACATCATTCCCGCAGTCCTATGCTCCCATGGGGGACCTACCAAGTATCAGACTGCTGTACCAGTTTTCTGGCGCTTTTTTTTTTTTGTCCACACCTAAGACCAATCCAGTGTGTACATAGGAACAAGAAGCTGATATCATAATTTCATTTCAGTAGGTGTATATTTACATAGCTGTGATCTTACTTTGTCTTGTAGAGGTGCATGATGCCGTGGATGATCTCCACGGATGGGTTTCCACTGAAGAAAGAGATTTGATCTGGAAGCTGTTTGGAGGGCGATTCAGGGACTTTGGTGGCATCCATCTCCTCTGTTTTACTGCTGCCACCTTCCTCTGTTGACTGCGCAGCCGCTTTCTCCTCATGTGCATCTACAAAGAATTGCATCTAAAATTCTACTATGTTCTTGTACACTACTATGAACACTTTGCAGCAGAAATGGTCAGCACCACACCTCAAACTTAATTCCTGGCAATATGTTACAATTTTAAAGCCTCAAACCTGTAGCCTGCTTAACCCCTTAAACCTCCAGGTTATTCATTTATTCTGTATGAACTATGTATTATTTAAACTAAATGGACTGAAAGGTTTGGAGTGAGGTAGAAGTCTTGATCAGTCATTAAGTAAGCTGACTTCACTACCTCGATCAGTGCATTCAGGTGACGCTGAGATGTGGAAAAAGAGTTTACTGTCTCATTCAGGAAAAAGTCGACGAATGTACGGAGCTAATTCTAACCTGAGGCCACCGCGAGAGTCTCGATCACCATGTCTGACATGGCCCGGCTGCCGATGTGCTGATGGAGGATGGCAGCTTTCTCTAGCTCCGTCTTGCCCCCTAGTGCCATCCTGGCAGAGGACAGGGCCTTGTCTCGCATCTCGTCTTCAGACATCTCCTCATCTGTGGACAGACACAAAGCATGTCACTTCACTTTCATCTCTTTTTGTTCCAGATCCAGTTTAGTTGTGATAGGTTAAGTCTGGACTTTTAACAAACACAGGACAGTGAGCACTATGTCAGATCACATGATGTCACAGTGACTCAGGAGACATGAACAGAGGCTACACCTGTCCTCACCTCTCTTATGAGTCTCTTTAACATGTTCTGTAGTGCATTACTCATTACTATACACCTTTACCAGGCTGTCTTAAGCTCCTGACTGTATTTAAGAGTGAATAAGTGCTTTATTACGGCAAACAGAGAGACACCGGGTACACTGTGTCACTTACCAGCGCAGTAGTGGAAACCTTGTGGCCTGACAGACTGGTCCGCGAGCTCCAGACGGATGACTACCAGTGATACACTCATGTGTTTACACTGTTAGCTCACAAGCTAATCTCTATACACTCTATCGACTTATCTACAGCTCAAAACACACCACACAGAAACACCACGGACAAAAAGAACACCGCGACAAGACTCTGCATACAACTACACACAAAATAGCTTCCTCATTTATACCTGCAATATAAATAAATAGACTCTTCCGACATTTTGTTCAGCTTTTCAATCAGAAAATACCAGATAATTACTCAACTTCAGGAACAAATTAGCGGTCAACATTCACTTCCGGGTCAGCCGAAAGGCTATTTCAAAATAACAGTTCTGTCCGTTTGATGACGTCCCTACTTTTCAACGTCCTTTCTCTATACTCAGTCTCTATTATAGTGTAATTACTGTACTGTATTTATTGGTATGGGGAATTTTGTGGTTTGAAAGGAAGTGTGTGTGTGTGTGTGTGTGTGTGTGTGTGTGTGTGTGTGTGTGTTATAATCATACCGCACACAATCACACCAAAACTCTCTCTCTCTCTCTCTCTCTCTTTCTCTCTCCATTGTAAATAACATGAGTATTTCAGTTACATAAGTTTAATGAAACGTTTTTAAAATAAAGAAATAAAAACGAAGCCAAAATCAATCTATAAATTCAGAAAAATAAGACGAGTCATTCAATAAATATGAATAACACAGTGTACAAGATAAAGGTGCTGAAGTGCCTCAGCATAGAAATTCATGCATTTTACAATAGCATTAATGTTGTGCATATTATTAAAGCACAGCTTTTCCACAGGTTAACACACATTCTGGGACTCTTAAGTAAATGTCTGCACAGCATCATCTCACTATGTCTAAAACAGCTCTTTTAAAATACTTAGTTTAAGAGCCTGTTTCCTTAAATAATAATAAGCCCCTGCCCACCCCATGCACTGCTTCTGTAGGGTTTGCTTATAGACATATATACGTAGACATTGCATTGGCCACCCGATCATGTTGGACATGTTGGACCAGGCAAGGTTGGCCTGTGACAACTAAACAGGGGCTTTTTGGTTTTTCTGGATAAAAAGCACTATACATTTTTGTTTTGATATTCATGGGTTTAAGTTATGTCTTACAGCAAGTAACATCAATAACTCAATTAAATTAGCAGGGGTCGACTTTAACTTTTAACATTTGCCTTTAACTGTAGAGAATTTGACGTCAAGAGAACAGTGTTTAATAATATCTGAAACATCAGTTCTCCAGTTGTCTTAATAAGTGAGTTTTTATTAATATGTCTACTGACTGAACTAGTATGTCTGAAGCTGCAGTGTGCCAGATATTCCCTATTGGCCGTGTGTCTATTACACACAGGATACACAGAGGATGAACGACATCTTATGACATTCTCCTACTTTTCCAGCATTCGGGAGGACACACTAAGGGAGTTGCTAAGACATTGTAATGTGTATAAAAATAGAAATTTATCTGCTTATGGCGAAGTGCTGGGTGTCCATAATCTTCTGAGTACAGTAAATGTTTTTCATACCAAACCATTTTCACATCAAGTTCACATTTTCTGTAATCCGCTTCGAGACTTTCTAGGCTTTTAAAATGATGTGTACATGGTTATATAATACATATTTTTATTGGCTTGGACATAAGTCAAAATAACTTTTACTCCTGCCTCTGAAAGTCTCTTTAGCCATTTACTTGTCAATTTAGTGCTGTAATGATTACCTTTGATGGCGTTTCTATGGGTGTTACCATAGGCAATTTAGCTGTGCAGTGCACGCTCTTGGTAACTAGTGAGTGACTAGTGAACTACTTTTTTGACCACTTTTAGTGAAATTGACCTCCACATTTAAACCATGCATACAGTGAAACACACACATACACACGATGCATGCTCACACTATGAGCCTATGTGCCCAGAGCGGTGTGCAGTCCCTATCGGCAGCAGCATCAGATGAGCAATTGGGGGTTAAGTGTCTTGCTCAAAGGCACTTCTGTTAAGTTTTTACAGTTGTGGGGATCAAGTATTTCTGGCCCCAAGGCTGGTTCCTTAACCAAAAGCCTTTGGCTGCCCCTAATTCACAAGTGACTGGCATTCATCATACTGAATCTTTTGTAAATGCGGAAGAAATTTCTAGTTCTGTTTGCCTTACACAAACATTTACACACAAGTTACTAAAAGACTGAAAAATGTCCAGTATCAGTATTTATCATGTAGTCCTTATAAGCTGAAAGAAAAAGTTAGGTGCTGAGCCAAAACCAAGTTTTTCTGTGTGTGATAGCAACATAATCTAAACACAGACACACAGTGGTCAGTGCGGTCCGGTTCCCTGGAGAAACAAAGTTCAATGTAGTGTTATGGAAAGAGTTCATTTGGCGGAGTTTCAGGGAGACACATTAGAGGTAATGGGGGCAGCCATGGCCTAGTGATTAGAGAACCGGTCTCATGAGTGGAAGGTCCTGGGTTCAATCCCCGCACAGGGCAAAACACAGCTGAAGTGCCCTTGATAAAGGCTCCACAGGTGCTGTGGTTTGGGGCTGCCCCCTGCTCCGGGCAAGTGTGTTCACTGCCCCCTAGTGTTCACTGGGGGGGGGTTGGGGTTCACTGCACAGAAAGGTTAAATGCAGAGGTCAATGCAAGCACAGAAGACTAATGGTTCACTTTCAGATAAGAAGCACTAGAGTATAAACTTGATAAGAAAACGAAATGGATGGAAAGACATTTTAATCAGTATTTTAAAATAGTACCTTGTTACTGGTACCTATGACAGATTAATGATGATACACCATGATTAGATAATGAAATATTATACGCAAAGGATACATAAACCTGTTTGTAAATTTTTGTATTTTAACCTAATTCTCCACCTGAACATGTTTTACTGTTTGGTGAGCATTTGCAGATCTTCACAGACTTCATGCACTCCCACATCGATGGGATAATACATGATGCCATCACGCCCAAGTTGTCCAGAATTGGTTCAAGAAGCATTCTGGAGAGTTCCTATGAAAGGTGTGGTCGGCATGAGCCCAATCAAGTAATAATAGGATATAGTAAAGAGGTTCATTCGCACCAGACATAAATACAGCCGTCCCTTTGTTGTCATCAGAAACGCCTAAAACAGACTGTTAAAGGTGGAGATTTCTGAACTCTGCTCAAAAATTGATTGGCAGGTTGCAGGCACCTGATTGGCTGAATGTAACTGGACTGCATTATTGTAGATAATTATAGCCATACTGTACTAGGACAAACCCATCTTCTTGCATTATACAGTGATCATACTGTAAAAACTTGATGTTCAGCTCACTTGTTTGCAACAGCAGCATTTGGATTTGGTATTTAAATGAATATTACACAGTATAACCCAGTTATAGAGGCTGAATTGTATAAAAATACATTTTCACTCAAAAACACACTGGCTTTACTGAAACTCATGCCACAAACACACCAGTGTGACACTTCTTTTTTTAAAACCCAGGGACTTTATTTGCATACTTGCCTTACAACAGCTTTCCTGGAACACTAAGCTTTAACTAACAGATCAACCACAGTGATCTATTACTGTATCTCCCTTATGTGTTCTCCCTCTCTCTCTCTCTCTCTCTCTCTCTCTCTCTCTCTCTTTCACACATACACACACACACACACACAGAAATTGTATCTGTATATCTGTTTTAATGACCTCTTCCTTTTATAGCTGCACACGTACAGTGTTTTACTGTTATTGCTGCACTGTTGCTCTCCATATGCAAAGAAACACTATTTGCGTATTTCTGACATGTAAATCATAATGTCACTAGTACATATGAATTATAGGTTTTACATATATCTGTAAAAAACAAGACATATACAAACATTTGCTATTTCATTGCCATGACATGACTTACTAAATATTGCTTATATAGCCTATTTTAATATTTTTTTTTCCCACCCTTGTTCCCTTCCATACTTCGTCCATGCTGAGAAGATATTATGGGTGGGACTACTGTGTGCACAGCACAGACATTGACACAGTGGTGGCATTTGTGTTACACTGGTTCAAGTGTAACAGGTACAGCAGCCTTGTTTGGACTCTATTCTTTCATTGCTTACATTATCAGACACACCAGTGTGTGTTCATGGAACTGTGTCGTTCTCAATGTGACATCTGTGCAGCATAGAGGGTGAGTGTTGTGAGTCTGTATATATTGGCTGGTTTGATCAGTCATTTGAAATTGGATTCAAATTTGAGTAACTCAAAAGCCATAGAAATTAATCAACTTAGATAAACGTGATACGGCTCCAATAAACAGCTACAATATTGTTATGCAGATATATGTGTACAACAATATTCATGACCCTAATATTATATCATTTGGATTATGTTCATGAAATAACCCTGCTCTGGGCAGGTCGATGGTATTTAACTGTCATATGACTATTTCACTGTAAATGTCATGTGGTTTGTGGTTGTAAAGAATTTGAGAAATTTTCGTCCCAACCATTCATCAGTGTCTGTTTTCCAATCACAGGACAGCAGTGTAATTTTCCAGCACACACCAGCATACACACCATATCTGTGTAATAATAGTGTTATAGTATTGGTGGTACTGCGATCGGCTGTGTTCACTAATGGATGTGCTGGAGGGTTCAGAAATAGCCAAAAACATGGCCACTGAGTGTGTGTCTTTTTCTCACTTTTTTTTTTAAGGGCATGACTAAATTGTACTAAAGTAAACATGTACTAAAGTGTCTCCTAATGGACATGAAACTTTACATGAAACTAGTTTGAAACATAATGAACATTTGCAATTCTCATATACAGAAAGGGTTGAGGTTCTGGGAGGAAACAGTTTCTTGTTGTTATCAGAGGAAGTTGCTGTGGTGTGTGTGTGTGTGTGTGTGTGTCCATCACGAGCAAGTCGACACTTTTAGGTGAATCGGCTCTTTTCTTGCATTTTGATTGACTCGATATTCCTGTTGTATCATTCTTCCTGTTTTAATCACTACAGTGTAAGTGATTATTGTATAGTAGAGTATGATTTAGTTAACAATAATCACGAAAAGAACAATGACTGGATAAAATATGACAAACTTTACTACTGATAGTAAAGATGAGTCGTTTGGGGAGTCGGTTCATGTGGGTGAAATGAGCTGAGCAGAGCTGAAATTCCCATCATGACCTGATCCACCGTGTGTGTGTGTGTGTGTGTGTGATATTTCGACATTATATTTAGTATGATAGCATGCTGAGCTGGTGGCAGTATCAGTAGTTGTGCAGTACATGCTGAGCACATTAGCACACATCAGTGTGGTTAGATGTGGTTGAAGGGGAAGGGGCGGGGCTTAGTGGACAGATGAGCAGATAGGTGGAGTTGAGAGTGAAGTGGTGAGTGGAGGTCAGGCAGGAGTTACCTTCTTCTGCACTTCTTCACCATGCTCTACGCTTAAAATAAGGCGTTCATACCAAACCTCTCCGTGGCGATCTGCTCAAAGTAAGTTGCCTATGAGTGTGTGTGTGTGTGTGTGAGAGAGAGAGAGAGAGAGAGAGAGAGAGAGACTGTACTGTAGTTTGTCGTGCAGCGGAATTTCGCGCTCTGCAGTGGCTTTCTCTTCTCTTCCCTTAATCATATCATCATGTCTACTTCCCGTTTCACACGGTTCAGCTTTTAGTCAGAGTTAATCCATCCACGCATCTAATCATGGTCATTTACAATAAATATGTCCAGTTGTTAATCATCTGGAGGAAAATAGAAATGGCTGAGTTGGATCCTGGACAGGATTTCCAGGAAGGAAACTGCTGTATTAGAGAGAAGTGTGTGTGTGTGTGGGAAGAAGTTCAACTCCTGCAAGAGAAATGGGGGAAAAAAGAAGAGAAAAACCACAGGAGGGCGCGAGCTCATTTGAAACACACGCGCTCATTCCTCCGGTGTTCTATACGTGCGTGCGCGCGTGCGTGTGTGTCTGTGGGGGGGAGAGGGTGTGTGTGTGTGTTGGGGGTGGGGGGGGGGGCACATATCGATGGAACACTTCCCAAATGACGAGCCTCATCTGGTGACCTGCGTCCATTAACCGGAGTAACCGGCTTTATTCGGAATGCAGTATCCTCTCAGGCCTTTTGTTTACAGTGGAGAGTGATCAAATAAGTGAGTGTGATTCACACACACACACACGCGCGCGCACGCTTGCCTATACAAGCCCTCTCACTAAAAGAAAGTTGGCAGAGATGAGGCAAGCTGCTGAAACATATCATGAAAGCAGAATCTCTTGCACACTGGGACTGGGATCACTGCAGCATGTGGAATAAACACGGTCCTGTCTTTCATTCCCTCCAGCGTCTGTTCCTGCTTTTTACCCTTGGTTTCAAATTTGGCGGGGAAACACGACTGTGTGTGTGGTCAAACAAGGACACGTCATACCATGAACTGTGCAGGTTTGTTTACAATTGTATCACCAAAATGCACAGTTTATTCAAGTGCATTCTATCCTTATGTTTTTACAGATGGAGGACCAAGACCTTACTGCCATGCTTTCAGAGGATGAAGTGGAGGAAAACAGGACACATGTCACCTTGTCCCAGTTCTCCTCAACCGTCCGAGCCGTGGTGAGAATTCGCCAGAAGTACCAAGCCATGAAAAGGCGGCGCATGGAGCGGGCAGCGTCAGCATCCCAGCACAGCGCTCACTTAATGCCTCAGTGTAGTGACCAGCGCTCCTCCAGCCCAAAGATCTTCACATTTGACATAGTCGATGGTAACAGTCCTGTCAACATGGGTAAGAAAAGGAGAAAGAAAAAGGCACGTGTCCTGTTCCCCAATAGCAGCCGCAGAGTCTTGCCAACCAAGGAACAGAGCCGGGCCAAGAGCTGCCTGGTCTTGCTGTGTGTTGTGGTTTTCTTGCAGGTTTACAATGCGATTGAAAACCTGGATGACCATGTGCTGAAATATGATCTGGAGGGACTTGAGAAAACCCTTAAGAGAGAGGTTTTTGGACAGCAGGAGGCAACTGATGGCCTGTTGGGCCATTTAAAAGATTACTTGTCCACATATGTTCACAGTAAACCATTAGTTGTGTCTCTTCTTGGGCCCAGTGGTGTAGGAAAGAGCCACATAGGAAGGCTTTTAGCTCAGCACTTCCGGTCTGTGGTGGGTGAGCAGCTGGTCATGCAGTATTTCGTGCTCCACCATTGTCCCACGGAAGAGCTTGTTCCACTCTGTACCGAAACTCTGGCATCTCAGGTCTCCGAAATGGTCACCCAGGCCGAAGAAGAGGAGAAGATCCCCCTGTTCATCTTTGACGAGATGGAGCACATGCCTACTGAGCTGCTAGACACCGTGCGCAGTCTCATCGCGAAAAAAGACAACAACGAATATCTGAATGCCATCTACATCCTCATCAGCAACCTGAAGCATGAGGAGATCACAAAGTTTGTGCTGCAGAACTCCACGAGCATCACCTTTTCGGGCAGAGGGCTCATTAACAAGGAGTTGAACACGATGCTGCTTAGCAGTCTCAAAAAACACCACTTGCTGTGGCTGGAGACGGAGTTGCTGCCTCTCACACTTCTGGAAAAAAGCCACGTAGTGCAATGTTTTATTGACGAGATGTCCCGCGAAGGATTTTACCCAGAACGCTCTCATGTAGAAAGACTAGCAGACGAGCTGGGTTACTATTATGTAGGAGAACGAGAGTTTTCACGCACTGGATGTAAGCAAGTAGTGGCAAAAGTGAATCTTCTGTGAAACCAAAGGATGTTTACAATGAGGTCATGCAGAAGCGAGTACTGTTAGTGGAAAAATATTCAGAGAATACACTGATGCATCAAGATCAGTACTAGTCTGTGAT
Source organism: Duopalatinus emarginatus (assembly GCA_028565595.1). Classification (NCBI taxonomy): domain Eukaryota; kingdom Metazoa; phylum Chordata; class Actinopteri; order Siluriformes; family Pimelodidae; genus Duopalatinus; species Duopalatinus emarginatus. The sequence goes on along the minus strand of JAOVVF010000008.1, from coordinate 10,777,823 downwards.
GACTGGAAAGGGCTGGCTTGGTTTCTTTGTTATTTTTACAGCTCTAAAAGAAATGTTATGAATGCTGAATTTTAAAGAAAATTACGGATTTATTTTTTGTGCTTGTCGTCCCCCCCAAGTATTTGTTAACTGGAAAATGTCAACGAGTATGTCTCTCATGCACACACCCACAGTGCAAAAGGATTCCTGTCTACTTTGTTTTGTAATTGGCTGTCACTGGTAAACTTTTGTAGGTTGCAAGCTGTCAACAAATGGCAAATGCTAGAAACGAGGGTGGTGCAGCTAAGAGACCTTTCAGGGATAAAGAAAGATTCCAGTGCAGACTTGCAAAGCCTAAGCTTTCAGTGATAAACAGGAAGAAACAACAGACAGGAAGCAACAAAAAAAAAAATAAGGGGAAAGTAGTAAAAAGGAAACTTTTAGGGGGGTATCCCCCATTTTAGCATAGGCATTGGGATATTCATGTTTTGGTTTGGCTGAAGTTCTTATTGTCCATAATATTGGGAAGTTGCTGTACAATATCTGTACTTTTAGTACATTTCAGGCGCTATACATAAACCTACACTGTAAAGTGTAGATCAAACATCAAACCAGAGGTTTAGTGATTTTCTTTGGTTTACAAGGTAGTAACATCTGATAATTGAGTATTTACTACTGTATTCCCTAAATGTGCTTTGCCCCAGTGTACATGATTACTGAAGGACTGAATAAATACCATTTATATATTAATATTCCAGAATTTTAAAAAACATATAAATAAAGCTACAACTCTACATAGTTATCCTGTCATGTCTATCATGTTTTTTCTATACTTCCCATGATGTTAAATATACAAAAAGTATCAAAGATTAACCCGAAAATATGACAGGAATGTGCGCGCGCGTAAGGGGTTGAATAATATTATTAATAATAAAAAGATTAATAATAATAATACAACACATTAATGAACGTCTTCAACTCGAGGTAAATGACATTTATTGCTCCCTTTGACACCAGTTTTCAATTCAAGTTTATTGCAGGATGCTGATGAAGGAATTTATCTACATGTTCTCTCACTATTCTTGTTTACTGCAACCTATTAGCATGCCTACTTTTCAGACAGAAATCCCCCAGAAGACAAGAGCTAATGCATCACTTACATTACTGTTTCGTCAGTAATCAAACAGGAAAAACACAGTTCTTTAGTTACGCATAGACCAAACTCAAATTCAACTGCCATTAAATGCCATCAAACCTGGGTGTAGTGCATTGTTGTTTTTTAATAACAGAATTATATGTAACAGAATATTTTAGGATTTCAGATCTCACAACATTACTATCAACAACCATCTATTTAGTGGATGGAAGCATTTAGCGTTCAGGTGACTGCATCGCTCAAAACGGCACAGATCTCACATCATGTCTTAGTTTTTTCAATCAAAGTGATATAATGGGGTAATGCTTGTGTACAAAGAACAATGGAAAGTGGATGATAAATACCACTGGAGTGGGCATTTATGCTTCGAGCTCAAAGCCCATTCCAACTTTATGTCCCCCAGTGTTGAAATTCTTGCCATCGATGAGTGCAGAGAGTGTCACTTTCACACCTTAACAAAAAGCAGGGTGGGGTACTTTTAGTTCACCTTTTGTGTTGGAAGAAACGGATAAAAAACTGCATGCATGCATACATTACCTGGTCTCAGAGTCTGAGTGTAACCAACTCCAATCAGACTGGCATTGTTCACCTTGGCCTGCAAGTACAAAATTAGACACAAACGATCAGGATCTTCATTTTGTTTTGCCTTTTTAGACATTTAGCAAAACTGATTTACTGAAAACTTTTGGCAAGATGCATGTAGCTCTGGCAATCTGCACTTACATACACTGAATTTATATTTGATCTATTACTCACTACAGTAATGATAGTGGTGCCAGAGCACTTGGCTTCATCTTTACCCTAACATACTGGTGCAGCAACACCTTAATTTTTTTAGTCTGTCCTCTCTTTCTCACCTCTTTCTTCCCATGCTGTTACTGTTGTCTTCAAAGCAATCTGAAGCTAACAGCAAACCTCACCATGCAGAATTTTTCTCCTAGCAATGTCCCTGTGATGCTATTACAGCACACAACCATAGGAATAACAAAAATCCTACACCAAACAACCAGTAAGCCCCAGAGTCACAAAAACATCAAAAATGATTTAGGAACTGATTACTAATTATTTAAAAACTGTTTAGGGTGGAGTTTCCCTTAAGTGCCTAGTTTTGCTGCTTTTGTTAAATTACGTACAATTTAAACTGTAATTTTATACAAGACAGCTAACATTTTGTTTTGTACAAGATGTCATAGATGGTAGGACTTGTTCCCTGCTTATTTGTAAGTGGCACCATAAATTCACATCCTGACCACTCCATGTCCAATAACTCACAGACAAAGAAGCATCACTGTCCAGCTGGTACTTGGCAGCGATGCCAAAGCGTGTGTTGTTGCTTCCAGCAGTCCAGGCCAGAGTGACAGCAGTCTCCAGCTGATTGTTCACCTTCTGGTAGACAGAGCCACCGAATTCGGTTCCATCATTTCTAAACCACAGAAGATCACATTTAGGAATTGTCTGCATGATCATCCAGAACAGGGATACATAAAAGATGATCCTGAACTAGGGCTGGGAAATTATTGATATATAACTGAAACCGACATGCAGAATCTCTAATCGACATGATCTTGCCCATGTCTGTTATTACAGTTTCATATACTGTTCCTTCAAGAATACACTTCCACGTGTCTAGTCATGTGACTCGGCATCATCCAATCTTCAGCAAGCGAGCGTCATGGAGGTGAATTTAAATACAGAACCGAGTGCTCAGTTTGTACCCAAAGAAGTGTCTGTTGGGCGCATTTTGTTTCAGTGAAGATGACATCGAACAAAAAGAAGGCAAATGCAAATATGGGAAAATGCAGAGTAATGCAAGTTATTTATTTTTCTATTTACTTCTATTTACATTAAAACTAAAATGTGGCCTTTTAAATAAGGCATTTTCATTTCAAGTGATGTGTGCTTTGTTCAGTTATTCAATAAATAACCATAAATAGTTAATGTGTGTTCAATTATTTTTGAATCATAAAGATATGCACTGTTTTATTTTTTAAAAATATCTCAGCTTTAATACTTAAATAAAGTCATTAAATAATACCATAAATAAAAATAATTGTTTCAGTAATCATAATGTAAGAAAAATGTTCAAGTATTCGTGATACTGATTTGAGGCCATATAGACCATGAACTATTAAAAGCAATTGAATAAAATGTGGGCTATTTACAGACAATTTGCATGATGTCATTATCTCTTACTAAACATCAGCCATACTAACTGTTCAACTTTTGATACTGGTACTACATTCTAACAATGCCCTGAAACTCACACATTGGTGTGAAGCTGGAAATCGCCAGCCTTGTAGCCAAGAGCAAAGTTGTTCTGCACCAGTTTGGACTTAGCTGTGTCGAATGCCATTTGGTAACCAGCCAACCAGCCTGCGTAGCCCAAAACAGCTGAGGAATGTACGACTGGACCCTCAAAGTCAACATCACAGGAAAGGTTGATGTAGTCCCGCTTGTAGCCAGTCTTCAGCTTGCCACTCTTCTTGCTATTGTAATAGTAAGAGAATACATAGATGCAGGGTCAGTTAACTTCCTGATAATGTTCACTGTCTCACTATATCGAAAAGAAGTGCAAGATAAACAGTGTACAAAACTATATTAAGCATACTAATCCAGCCTATTATTGTCTCAACTAAAAACCAAGGCTCCCAAGTGCCAGGCATACGCCTTCATGCAAGCACATTGAGAGTGTAAGTGCAGAATGCATCCTGAAATATCACAACATCCCTGTTCGCTAGCATAGAAAGGTAATGTTGGTCCCTGTGAAGGTGACGCTAGCCGATCCCAGTCATCTGTTATGTATACCAAAGAGAGCAGTTAGTCTCTCTCGCATGAATGTAAGCAGCAGGTTGAAACACTGTGGAGGCTTTACATGTCCTGAGGGATGCGCACCCTGTGTATCCCCGCCTATTTTTTTCCATTGTGCTATAAAGACTGCAGCTACAAAGTAAAGACTGACTATATCTAAATCCATCTAATAACATAAAATTGTATAGTTTCATCTCAAACTAAAGCAACACCAATATACAAATACACCCAGTAGACACAGTACCTCATAGAACCATTCTACAAACTTCCTGTTCCTGGTTTTTAAGAAAACTACTCACCCTGTATTTGGAACAAAGGACGTGTCAAGAGCCACTTTCAAGCCCTTTGCCAGCTGTTTAAAAGACAAATCATTTTACACCAATGACACCATTAGTAATAATCAGATAAACTCTATGAATAGGAATTTTTTTAGATGCTTTCATACCTGATCTTCCACAGAAAGTTCAGTGGTGAGAGTGTTGTCCGTGTTCCATTTCTGATTGAGACCCAGGCCCAGTTCTTTCAGCTTGTACTTGGTCTCCAAACTCCCACCAGCCTTCCCAGTGTCAGTGTTAGTAGAGCCGGAAGTGTTGAATTCCTGGAGGCAAATACAAGAGCATATTTAAAGACTAAACCAAACAAACCACACCTATACATAAATTACTGTAATAATTCCAGCACAGTGAGGTAATCAAATGACTTTTTTAATAAATAATTGCTCAAGGTAATTTCATATCAAAGCTAACAGAATTATAAAGATCCACAGAATATTGCAGGAAATGTAAGTAAGCAACATTTGAATTAAGCAACTCTTTTTCTCCCCACTGTGTAGTCATCTGATCAGTGATTATCTGCATAACCCACAGTAGAAGGGGGTACAACATTAAACGGCCATGTCTGCATTTTTACATGCAATAACTGCAACACTGATTTTATCATTTACACAAACTTATGGGTTTTTTTTTGTGGAGAAGCAAAAAAATACACCTTTCATGCAGGGGTCCTTTCTGTCAACCAAAATCATTTGCAATGGGCAGAAAGGCAATCAGATATTTCGTACCCATTATACAGAAAGATGTTGGAAGTGCATATTCTCTAGTCCTATATTCAATGCAATTTGTCCTTAATATCACTTTTAATAGTAAACATGTTTACAAAGGCTGTTTTACCAGCTGGGGATGCAGACTGTTACTATGAACACAAAATATTTGGAAACGGGTGCAACTTAACCATCAGATTTAAAGCCTAAATGAAAGGAAACTTGTAGTAACAGGATTAAAATAAAAGAAAACCATTTGAATAACTCACAACTCCATTCTGCGACTTGGTCTTGAGGTCCAGTTTCACTACTCCAAATCCTACAAACAAAGCCAGACACAAGACAGGGCTAGAAAAGCAAGGCAAAAGGTTTATTCACATATTAACCCACGCAACAGGTATTAACCTACCATAGCCTTTGCTAAAGATATCCTTCGCAGCTTTTCCCAGGTCAGAGTAGGATGGAGGAACAGCCATTGTACCTAAAAATGTAAAGACTACAATCATTGACAATATGCTTCTGTAGACTAGATGCTTTACACAGCATCCAGCCCAATTTATTCCTGCAATGGCATTTGACACAGTTCATTAATATTCATCTATCTTTAATATAAAAATTGATTTGACAGTTTTTTTAACCAGTTGTCACAATGCAGATGCCTAGCTGCTGATAAGCAAAGGCTTAATGTAAGACTGCTTAGGCAATTTTGTAAAGTGCTGACGCAAACCCCCCAAAAAAACGCTGCACTGCTAACAAATAGGGTTTTACAGCCACAAGACCACAAAACACACTGTGATATTTCTGATATTGTACATAACTTAGAATTAGAGGCTTGGTGAAGCAGGTCACTAACGCCTGTTTTTAACAAGCACCACAACCCTAAACGTTCCTACAGGAGCTGTACATGAGAATGTAAATGTCTGGACATTAAACAGACTTTAGCCTGGCAGATTCCTAGAGTGTAATGTCTGTGTAATGCCTGTGTGTGAGTGAGTGGGCGTGTTGATGACATTATTATCATATAAATGACACAAAACGGAAGACAAAAAACACCCAACCATGATAAAGAAAGGTCATTAAGAAGAAGAGTCAAGATGAAATGTCTCGCTGGTGAGAAGACACGACTCGGAAACACCAGATTTTGAAACTTTCAGATTACATCAAGGAACCAGAAAGGATTTATAATTCACAGCAGCACCAGAGTTACCACAAAACGGACAATTTTCAGTAGACAAGAACATATCTAACATCTCTTGGTGTGTGAAAGGGCAACCTGGGTCAATGTCCAGTCCTGATTCTCCAACCAGCACCCAAAGTTCATATAAGAAATTGGATTAAAAGGATATATGCATCAGATCACTACATCAACTACATGGACGCAACATGTTCATGACCTGATCATTTTTATTAGCATACTAAACTACTACAAAATAAAATACCTTAAAGCCAAATATTTAATTCTGTATTTTATTGTTTATAGATGTTTTTTTTTTTATATCCTCTTGATTATCTGTTGCTAACCTTGAACTCAGGTCACGTGGTTTCTGACACCTATAGTAGCAGCATCAGAAAGCCTTCAAGGACAAAATCACCCTGACAGGCCTGTTAGTGCAACCTTACACCACACTGAAGAGACAATTACACAACAGGACATACTCATATCACACAAAAACACTTCTCAGGAGGAACTCAAAAACCTGTTGTTACATATAATGTGTAATTTAAATAGAGGCGTAACAAATATAACTAACAGCTAATTACATCTCTAATAATCTCCTTAAACCCTAAACATGTCTAATTTAATGCATATCTCATAATAAGACATTTGTGCTCTTTTTTTTCTGTTTATATATCCACAGTTTATTCTAGTGATTTAGCTATCGCCTCCTCATCTCTATTTAACATGCAGTGAAGATGCTAAAGAGAAATAACAAGATTACACACGTTTAAATTTTAAAAGACTGTCGAATTATTAATAAATCTCACACAACGTCCTGAACTGTCTTTTTTCTTAATGAATAAAATCCGTCAATGACATTTTCTTGCATTAATTACTAACTAAGAACGGACATGCTAACTGGCTAACTCCTTGTAGCATGTCTCCATGTTAGTTAGCCTCATATCCAAACTGAAGCTCAAGGCGTTTCTGCAAAATACTGCGTGTTTGTGGAGTCTAAACCTGACACAGCACAAGTCTGTTTTCTCTAAAAGATTAGAAATTTCATACCGACACTATAGCAAAAGCTTAAACCCACAAAAGCTTTTGTCCTTCTGACGCAGCCCACTAGCGCTTTAGGACGTCTCTGTGGTAGATGCGCTAGCTTTTACACAACATAGAACAAAGCCACAGCGGAGACCGCACACTTCAGTACTAAACAGTATGAGCAGCAGTGTGCTCCCGCACCGTACACCCGCAGCTGCGCACTACGTTGCCGTACTACACAGTGAGATAGTATGCGTTTCCAGGCACCGCCAGAAGGGGTCGCTGATGTTCGGAAGTGAAGCTAATGTGAAGGCGGAAAAATTACAAACTAGATTTCAAAGTAAAAGTGTTTCAGACTGTATCAAATCATGTTACCTGCATTTTAGGGCTTACATCAGTTAATAAAAAATATGATATTCTAACAGAAAAAAAATTAAGGATATAAAAGAGAAAAACATAATGAATTATATCTATTCTGATCATTATTGCACGTTTTTTCATGACCTCTAGGGGGCATCATCAGTATTATTACTGTAGTCATGACTGCCATTTTATGTTTCTTTGAATTAGAATTGTATAACTTTATTATTATTGTATTGTAAGCAAATAATAACATGTAGATGAGGATCAGCAGCTTCAGTTAATGTTCACATCAGTCATCAGCATAGGGGGAAATTTGATATCAGTGATACTGACTGTGGCATGATTGTTGGTGCCAGACAGGTTAGAGCAGGAGTGTCAAACTCAAATACACAGTGGGCCAAAATTTAAAATTAAACAAAGCCATGGGCCAACGTTGAACAAATAAACCTTTTAATATGGACCCATACAAGTTTTGCTTTAACATTGAATATGGAACAAGCAACGCTTATATAACTTAATAT
>JAOVVF010000008.1:10753800-10764437 GCA_028565595.1 Duopalatinus emarginatus | reverse complement strand
GATAGATAGATAGATAGATAGATAGATAGATAGATAGATAGATAGATAGACAGACAGACAGACAGACAGACAGAGAGTTTTATTCTAAATCTCGAGGGTAATTGTTTGATTACAACAGCTGGGACATAGAACATTACACATCTCAACATATACAGCACAGTTTTAATAGTACTAAAAGTAAGTAAATATAAACAATAAAATAGGACAACACAATAAGAAAATGTATTGCTGTATGTTGTCATATATTCTGATTTGGAGTTAAATGCTATAATATATAAAGTATAGTAACATAATATACATAGTATATATCATTATAATTGTATAGTACAATAATGTTGAAAATAAAATAATACAATAGTAATGTCACAATAATAAAGATTATTATAAATACAGAAGAAGGTTAGATTGAGGAGCTTAATCCCACTGAATGTTTTGGGATAAACTGGAACACCGACTTCACTCCAGACCTCCTTACTTGTGGCTGAACTGCCATGGCTTTGGAACAGGCACATATAAGTGTGATGGTCGGGTGTCCTTATGCTTATGGGCATATACTGTGTCTTAGCAAGGACCTTAAGTCCAGCACAATAGTGGTTGTGTTACAGGATGAGAAATGTTTGCTCAGTACACAGTAGACTCCTTAGTTGGAATTTATGATGAACTGAATTTTACAGCCTGTCTAAATATTGTGTCGACAGTCCACAGTCTGTAGTTTTACTAATTGCAGTATCAAGAATAACTTCATGACAGAGGTTTGTCTTTTACCTTTCAGTTTATTATTCACATTTTAAAAGCACATATTCAAAATTGAAGGCTAAATATTTAAACATCCTGCTTGCAGATTATTTTATTAATTTATTTATTAAATGTTACATTCTATTTGTAACACATGTTAATGTATTAATGGCTAATAATGTAAATAATATTTTTGTCATCTTTCTGTCATTAGATGCATAGAATTCAAACATGTTGATTCAGATCCTTCAGCCATAGGGATAAAGTAACATGCATGCATTTATGTGTCTGGTTTGTTATTTATAAGCCGTCTGGAAATACAACATGCCATTACCTGTGGCTGTATTGTAATTGGCATGCATAGAAAGCAAAGAGCATGTGGCAGAACCTTGTCGGGTGTTTCCCCCTTACACTGTTAAGATGCAGGATTTGCAGCTTGCAGACACACCCCTCCAAACCTGAAGACAGGCCAGTGGGTGTTTTCTATGGGGAGAACCACACAGAGCCAATCACAGGAGATCGCATGAGACTCCCTGCCCTTCTGGTGTTTACAGATGAGCTGAGCTGAGAAATTTAAAGAGGCACCAGCTTATTGTGCACTTCATTGTGTTTAAATCTCAGAAAAAGCCATAATTTGAAAGGGTATTTAATAAAATCATGTAATTAGTTGCTTTTATTTTATACCTTTACTATGAATTACTATTTTATTATATGCAAAATAACCAAATCTTTCACCTACTTGGGGTTTCTTCTTCACATGCAGATGTATTTTAGAGCGTTTGTAAATCAGTGACCATAATTCATGTGGCATCCAGTCAAACACGCTCATTCAGCATAGCTGAAATCCACTATATCACAGTATCACCTTAGACATAGCTTTATGATCAAACTATTAACTTTAATGCTTTAATGAATTTGTGGAAAATTAATCAACCTAAAAAGGTTGATTTATATTACGTAATTAAAAATAAAAGTACTGGCCTAAAATATATAGCACGTTGCTAAAGCCTAATGTATAAGGTAAACGAAAAAGTATTCTTACTTTTATTCTCCTATTCTTAGCTTGACAGAACTTGAGTAGCTTGCACAGTTCTGAGTTCTGAACTTTTTGGAATGAACCGGAACACCGACTGCACCCCAGACCTCCTTACTTGTGGCTGAATGTCCATGGTTTTGGAATAGGCACGTATGAGTGTGATAGTCAGGGTCCTGTATACTTTTGGACATATATTGTGCCTTAGCAAGGATCTTAAGTCTCTCTGGTCCAGGGAAACTGTATCATGACTGACACCATTCTGAAACTGACCAGCTTACGTCATGCTAGCATGTGCATGAAAGACAAAAGAAACCATTGCTTTATGTATAAAAAGGATGGTTTATATTAAATAATTAAAAAATAAAAGTACTTGCCTGAAATGTATAGCACATTAGCTATAGTAAGTTGGGCAGTATAAGTATTATCAATGTTTAATAGTCTCAACCTACCTAACTTCATCTCGGTGCTGCCTCATCTGATCATTTCTTTCAGCATACTAGTTATATGAAATGAGAGTTTCTGTTTATTCTAAGCTTATATACATTGTAAGTATATTTCAAGCTTGGCTCATTTTGGCTATGTTTATAAATATAGCTTTAATTACATGGTGGATTAAATCTGATCTAGCCCAATTCCAAAATGAATAAAAACCTAGATATAAATAGACTTCAGATAAAGACCTCTAGGTGAGGCTGGAAAACAGCTTTAAATCAGCTCTAAATAGCCCCAGCACAGTTTGCTTTTATGGGCTCATATGGGTTGTATGTATACGATGTGTAAATAAGAAACTGGAGGGTGGCAGCTATTTGTCCACGCAGCTCAAGGCGTGTTTTCATTTTGTACAACAGTTCTAAAAATCAGATTCATTTGCATGATATTTGGTGTGCTCACCTTTATGCTTGTTTTTGCTCATGAACTTGAAACCTGACTCCAAACCCCAACTTGCTATGCCTAGAATATAAAAACTAATCTGTTACCTGAATAGTAGAAAGAGTTTGGTCCTTTTTTCCTGTCTTATTGTTCTAAACAGTCTTCTAATTACGTTTTACTTAATTATGCTTTATTGATCAGAAATGTTTCTAGAGAACAACATGTCAAATGTCCACCAATCTATTATATCTATCAGTGGTGGGTGTAAATACAGGCTTCTCTGTTTTCACAGGTGGAATTGCAGGAGGGATTGAAATCTGCATCACTTTCCCGACAGAGTATGTGAAGACCCAGCTGCAGTTAGACGAGAAGGCGAACCCACCACGCTACAGAGGAATCAGTATGTGTGTGTGTGTGTCTGTGTGTGTCTGTGTGTGTCTGTGTGTGTGTGTGTGTGTGTGTGTATGTGTGTGTATGTCTCATTGTCATCCCCCTTGTTTTTTATTTAGCTTATATTTAGAACGAAGTGTAGGAATTGTATAGGAAACAATTCATTTTTTAATCATGGCATGCCTATGAGATGTCCACATTTCGTTTCTCTGGAAATGCTTTAGTTGAGTTTATGCCATACGGGTTAGGAAATGAGCTGGTTTGGTTAGACGGAACTGCATGCTAAGTTCAAGGGGCAAAACGTGCCCTCATTTCGTGTTCTCATATCTCCAGCATGCATTAGAGCTTAACCAATGGTTCATAGTCCCTGAACTTGATGGCAGGCTTTTTTTTTCACAACATGTTTTCCAGCACTGATCGTTCCCCTTGGGAAATCTGCTCTGCTGACGCAGCAAGCCACATGCTAGATGACGTTCACTGGTTTTATCATTGATAGACTAAGAATTTCCAGCTTGAACTACTTGCATATTAACCTTTATATTAATTAAAACATACAGTTTTTATTGATGTATGATTTATTTTAGTACTGAATCCTACATTGAAATGTTGCTCGGTTTTCGCTCAGATTAACGGTTTTCTACATTACCCACAATGCCATTTGACTTCCTGCTGTTAGTGGTGGTGCCACCAGCTTTTGCAACATTTCTGTAGATTCCTTAGAGCTCTGTATACCTTTCTCAAGTAGAGAAAGCTTTTATTTTGATTCTAATACTGCATTTGTATCACACTGGTATTCTGGCAGATTTCTTGCAAGCTGAGGTACCTAAATCAGAGCAACTGCACCACATACACTGCCTGGCCAAAGTTAGGAACATCTAGTGACAGTGATCTGGGGTTGCTTGCTCGGCAACAAAAGAAGATCTTGCTCTTCAGGGAAACATGACCGTCACGCACAATGATTTCCGCCTGTGGTGTCAGTGATAAACAACCGCTAGAGTAAACATGTTTATCTCTGTCTTTTCTTTTGCACAGTTGATTGTGTGAAGCAGACAGTGCAGGGTCATGGGGTGAAAGGTCTGTACAGGGGCCTCAGCTCGCTGCTTTATGGCTCCATCCCCAAAGCTGCTGTAAGGTAACCAACTGTCACTGTTACTTTCTCAGCTGATGCAATGCTTTTATCTCTTTCTGCAGTTGCCTTGGAATTTCTCTATATAACGTATATACATAAGATTGTTTAGTGCAAATCAGCCCATTATGCATCTTGTCTCTTTTTATTCCTAGGTTCGGTATGTTTGAGTTCCTCAGTAACAAAATGAGGGATGAGTCTGGGAAGCTAGACAGCACCCAGGGTCTGATCGCCGGCCTGGGTGCTGGAGTAGCCGAGGCTGTAGTTGTGGTGTGTCCTATGGAGACGATAAAGGTGCGTGATGAATTCTCAACTGTGGGTGTGTCATTTTGATGATGCGGCATTCAAATGCCTGTATTTGACTGTACGATTTTATTGTGATTAATATAATTGACACAAAAACATTTGTTTATTATAAATTTGCTTATTATAAATATTTGTTTTCCATCTAATTTCAGGTTAAATTTATTCATGATCAGACCTCAGCAAACCCCAAGTACCGAGGCTTTTTCCATGGCGTGAGGGAAATAATCCGAACACAAGGTTTGTGCTGCCCCCTACTGGAGATGAGAGTACATCTTGCCTTGATCTTTATTTAATGTAGGAGTCTAATTAAAAATGTAATTAAAACTGTTTCATAAGGGGATTTAATAATGTCCCTCTTTGCTTTGACAGTTTAAAGGCAAACCATGGTTTTAGACCTAAACAGACTTCTGTGTTACAATTTTATATACATTATATACATATGTATTTAATTAATATATTGTATATGTATATGTTATTCAGTTTAAAACATAGATGATCATTAAAATCGGCTCAGTTCCTGCATATGAGATTCAGTGTTAGACTGATATTGTAAATTCATGCAGTGTTTGGTTATATATGGTTTCTACTCTATATCACTGATTCTAACAGTTTGCAGTGCCATCTGGCTTTATCAGGGGTGGTGTCAAAAACTAGCTTGCAAATGCTGATTTATTCACATGAAAAACCTGTGACTGCTAATGAGGTCTCTTGACAGAAACGATAAGATTTCCAAACAAATAGTTAATTGTGCCTGGAGGCGGATGTGGACTGGTGTGGAATGTGGTCTGACTTTGTAATCCAGTGCCTTGACTGTGTTTTTTTACAGGACTTAGGGGAACTTATCAGGGATTGACAGCAACAATATTGAAGCAAGGATCAAACCAGGCTATTCGCTTCTTTGTCATGACCTCTTTGAGAAACTGGTACAAAGGTGTGTATTTAACATGTGGATTTCACACGTAGTGCTTGTGCAGGACAAACTGACAAAGATTGTATTTGTTATAAAAAAAACAAACAAACAGGTGACAACCCTAACAAGCCCATAAATCCTCTGCTGACTGGACTTTTTGGAGCCATAGCCGGGGCTGCCAGTGTGTTTGGAAACACGCCACTTGATGTAATTAAGACGCGAATGCAGGTGAGATTATAAGTAAGGAATTTTAGACATATAAAAAGTATGGTATTTGTTAATAAATAAGAGAAAGTGTCACAAATAATGTTATAAATAAAACATTTGGAGGGGTGGAGTTATTGAAGTTAGTTTTTACTTATGAAAGAATGCCAAATCAGTGATGAAAACAACTGCTGGCTTTATATATACATACATACTACATCGCTGTCATTGCTTTGTGATGGTTGGCTGCAAGGATGAGTCAGGTGTTTGTCGTACTCATGGTGCTCTATGGAAGTAGATAAACTGACTGAGCATCCCAATCTCTTGTTAGCAGACTCACAAACACACTCACACGTACGGGCAATTTAGAGTGACCGATCAACCTAATTTGCATGTCTTTGCACGCAAACATAGGGGGAACATGCAAACTCCACACTCTTGCCTGTCTTGCTGTGAGGGGATTGTGATAACCACTACATCACTGTGCTGCCCGCTGTCTTTATACAACATACATATACAAGTTACTAAAGCTACATAACATGACTACAAATAAAATGCATGTGTCAGTCAGGTGTGTAATGAAACCTCTCTCTCTAGGGCCTGGAGGCGCACAAATATAAAAGTACTGTGGACTGTGCCTTGAAGATTATGAGACACGAAGGACCAGCAGCGTAAGTGAACATGTCCATGCTGACACTGACTGTTACAGCAGTCATTAGGAACGCTGATTTAATGGTGTCTTTGTGCTTTAGGTTTTATAAAGGTACCGTTCCGAGACTTGGGCGCGTGTGCTTGGACGTGGCTATCGTCTTTGTGATCTATGAAGAGGTGGTGAAGGTTCTTAATATGGTGTGGAAGACAGATTAATGCTGCGAGTTCAGCGGATGCAGCTCACAGAACATCGCTAGACCTTCACAATGCAGAGAAAATGAGACATGATGTCAGCAGTGCAAAGCGACATCACGTGTTGTGAAGTTCCTTATTTAATTGTGACCAAGAAATATCCCCCCTCCAAATGTGATGGATAAAAATACTTGAAAAATTAGTTGAAAAAAAAATACTTGAAAAATTTGTTGAAAAAAAGAAAACCTTTATTACTCCCTGATATGGTTTCAGTAGAGGAGTCATCGAAAAGCCACATGTTTATAATGTAGAGGGATAAAACTTTTTTTTTATCATAATTATTTTAGTGTTATTGTTTTGGTTGTAGTATTTTAGCCCTTTTTACATTTCTAACAAACAACTTAAAACTGACTCATAAATCTGATTCCTCTGCCATTGTGTTTATTTTAGGATTAGTTGTTCTATTATATAAAGACACTAAATATATATGCAGTGGTGAGCAGTTGCACAGGGGTTGAGCATGTGTTACTGCCATGAATAAAAGATTGTTAAAGAGGTTTAATGAAAAAAAATAATAATAATGTAATAATTTATGTTGATAATACTGCTGAATTATCATTTTTGAAGTTTAACTCTAATTCATTATATGCATTGTAAAGGTTAATTGCATTTAAAACCTATACATATGCACTAAACAGCAGTGATAATATCAGATTCTACATAAGAACTATTAGGAAGAGTTTTCAGCAGGCGATTTTTGTTTTTCGTTTTTTCAGCTCAAGCTAATACCATGCAAAAATAAAATATTTGCTTGCTTAATTCTTTATTTCAATTACTGACAAATCCTCAGATCCAAAGACGCACAGAACCATCCTGACACACCACAAAGCCTTTACCTCCCAGAAACACACATTCCTCTATATCACCAGTAAATACATGCATTTTCAAAACCCCTTAATGGATTTGGTACAATAATGAATTTACTTTAAGTGCCTGACCAGTATTTACTAGTGCGTGATCAGTGTGTAGCTTTTCTCCGAAAACTTTGCTAGGAACAATAATGCCAAGTTTTTTTTCTCTTTTAAAGTTTTTTTTTTTAATCACCACTAAATGCAAACTAGGGGACTATTAGTAGTACTGGGGTCGATGTTCGATCCACTTGTTCAAACTTACTCACTTGCTAATCATCTGGATTTAAGTTTGTCATCTCCCAGATGTTAGTGTGAGCACTTTTCTTTGTGCCAATGAATATTATAGGCTGCATATAGCTGCACCTAAAATGTTTTGGGTCTAAAATCGCCTTGAATTGTTCCTTTTTTGAGTGCCATCATCAGATTGATCACTTTTCCTACCTCAGGCAATTCCCTTAATTTTGCCAGTGTCATGTGGGAAACATTAGGTGTAAAGAAATCCGTCTCTGTCTCGATGTCTCCCTTACTCACATTGCATATGTAATGCACTATATACATATAGGTACATATACATGTATGGCTTGAAATATCTTCGTCAAATGTTAAAAAAGAAAAAAATGCTATTTTTGTGTCATGATGCAAATGCAGAAATGTAGATGTTTGTGCTACTTAATGTTGTGCGTGATTTGGGAGCATAACACTGTGTTTAGTCTATGTGTTAACAAAGAATATTTGTGCCTAATTAATATACAGATGTGTACTGTATTAAAATGTTCCTACCTTAAAAATGGATGTTGTATTGAGTGTTAATGTTTTATTTCACAACTCGTTGCTGTTGTACATCTGGTTCGTTGTGTAAATCTGCAATGTTTGTGTCCATTAGCTGTATTCATTTGCCCATTCAGAAACACTAGCACTATAGAAACGGAAACTGTTACTAAGTCATATTTGATGCTCATCCAAAACGGAAAACATTTATGCCTTTATATTATATTGACAAATTCATTTTTAAATTCAACATACAGTGTGCCTTTAACTTAGTTCATAATTTTCAATAAATATCTGTGGCTGGACTTGAATTTGTGTGAGTTTTTAGTAAGAATCTACCTGGTTATTTCTATTTATACAGGTTTGATTTGTGGTGTTTGTGGAAATATTCTGTAGGCAGTGAACATCATTCTTTATGCAAAATGGACCACAATGTTGTTGCATTCTGAGATGTATTATGTCTGTGATCCACCTTTAATTGCATGTGGCAACCCAGATGTGTTCAATAACGTTGAGATCTGGTAACGTAGGTAGGAATCCTCTAAACAATTTGACATCTAGACGTGTGTGGAAGTGTGTTGTTCTGTTGAAAGATGTCAAACCCATCAGAATGAATGCAGGACATAAATGGCTGTAACTCATCAGAAAAGGAGACGTTTGTGGATGTTCCAGGGGTCGTGTGGAATGCCAGCTAAACTAACTCCAAACCATTATGAAGCCACCAACAATCTGTATCAGTATATTTTCAGTATATGTACAGTCATGGCTGAAAGTGTTGGCACCCCTGAAATCTTTTAAGAAAATGAAGTATTTCTCCCAGAAAATTATTGCATGTTTTGTTTATCCTTTGTGTGTATTGGAACAAAAAAAAAAGAAAGAATAAAAAAAGCTAAAATTTATATAATTTTATGTAAAACTCCAAAAATGGACAAAACAAAATTATTGGCACCTTTTTAAAATGGGTAAATAACTTAGTTTCAAGCATGTGATGCTCGTTTAAACTCACCCGTGTCAAGTAACAGCTGTGGGCAATATAACAATCACAACTGAAACCAGATAAAAAAGAGAGAATCTTTACATTGTGTGTCTGTGTGTGCCACACCAAGCATGTAGAACAGAAAGAGGAAAAGAGAACTGTCTAGGGACTTAAGAACCTCCAGATCTCCAGAGATCTCTGTGTTCTTTTGTCCACAGGGTGCAACATAATCAAGAAGTTTACAAACCATGGCACTGTAGCTAATCTCTCTGGACGTGCACAGAAGAGTCAAATTCATGAGGTTGCACTGCAGATTAGTTCCTAAGAAATTCAAGCTGTTCTGCAGGCTCAGGGTGCATCAATGTCACAGCACAAACTATCCGACGACATTTGGATGAGATGAACCGATATGGCAGGAGATCCAGGAGAACCTCACTGCACATATAGAACTTGACTACAGTTTGCCAAAATGTACTTCTGGGAAAATGTCTTGTGGACAGATGAGACCAAGATGGAGCTTTTTGGTAAAGCACATCATTCTACTGTTTACAAAGAAAAGAACACAGTACCTACAGTCAAACATGGTGGAGGTTCAAAGATGTCTTGGGGTTGTTTTGCTGCCTCTGGCACTGGGTACCCTGACTGTGTGTAAGGCATCATGAAATCTGTGGTTGGTGTGGTACAGCGGTAACATCATTGGCTCCCATGCGAGAGACCCGGGTTTGATTCCCGGTCTTGGCAGCCAGTCTGTGCTACACCAATAAGGGTCCTTGGGCAAGACTCCTAACACTACGTCTACCTACCTGTAATACCAGTAACCTTGTAAGTCGCTCTGGATAAGAGTGTCTACCTAATGCCGTAAATGTAAATGTAATGAAATCTGAAATTTTACCAAAGGATTTTTGGTTGCACTGTAGGGCCCAGTGTCAGAAAGCTGGGTTTGCGTCCTAGGTCATGGGTCTTCTAGCAGGACAATGACCCCAAACATTATTCAGATATTAAGTTGAGGGTGCTGATCATTTTGTCTGGACCATTTTTGGAGTTTTGCATGAAATATATTAATTTTGCCTTTTTACCTCCTTCTGTTTTTTTTTTTTTGTTGTTATAATACACACAAAGGAAACAAACTTGTGTATAACAAAAGATTTAATTGCAATAATTTTCTGGGAGAAAAACTTTTTCTGGGAAAATGTCAGGTATGTATCTAAGACTGTATCTTAGTAAGATGTTCTAGTAAGTTCTGTAAAGACATAGGTGAGTTTGGTGTTGAGGAACTTGACCAACATACACCTCAATCCTGACCTCAATCCCATCCAACACCTTCAGGGTGAATTAGACCAGACATTTGAGAGCCAGGTCCCTTTTGTCCAACATGTGTCTGATTTCACAAATGCTCTTCTGGATGAATATACACACATTCCCACAGACACACACTGCTAATAAACCTTGTAGGAAGTTGTTCCAGAAGAGTGGACACTGTTCTAGCTGGAGTAAGGCACAACTCCATATTCACTGAACATCATATAAAATACCATGTAGGTGTAATGTTTCCTAAAACTTTT
>JAOVVF010000008.1:10709473-10742053 GCA_028565595.1 Duopalatinus emarginatus | reverse complement strand
TAATACAACATATACATAGTGCAAGTATGAATAGTGCAGTTGGAGACAAATATACAGTTATGATGAAAATTGCATGATTATAACAAGTACAGTATGATTAAAGTGACTCAGAAGCCTTTTCTGAGTCTGCTGGTGCGGGAGCGAAGGCTCCTGTAACGTCTCCTAGATGGTAGGAGATGAAAAGTCTGTAGTTAGAATGAGAAACATCCTTGATAATGTTCCTTGCCCTACCCAGGCAACGCTTGTAGTAGATGGCCTCAATTGTGGGTAACTGAGTGCCAGTGATGCGTTGGGCACTTTTCATCACCCACTGGAGCGCTTTACGGTCAGATGCAGAGCAGTTGCTGTACCACACTGAGATGCAGTTTGTGAGAATGCTCTCTATGGTACAGCGATAAAAGTCCAGTAATATCTCTTAGTGCTGGTGAATTTTTTTTGAGGCTCTGTAGGAAGTAAAGGCGCTGTTGTGCTTTTTTTTTTTTTTTTTTTTTTTTTTTAAACCAGGATTGAGGTGTTAAGTGTCCAAGAGAGATCCGCTTTACAGTGTACTTTACAGTGGATATAAAGTCTATACATACCTGATAAAATGGCAGGTTTTTGTGATGTAAAAATGTCAGACCAAAATAAATCATTTAAGATTTTTTTCTTACTTTAATGTGACTTGTGCAATTTAAATTAAAAATAAAAAGTAAAATAATGTGGTTGCATAATTGTGCATGTGACTGTCTTCAGATTTATCACATTCAAACTCATGTTAAATGGCAGTCAGTACACTTATAATCAGTTAAAGTGACTCTGATTAACCCCATATATTTCCTAAAACTGATATGTTTTTTTTTTTTACTAATTTTTATTTTTATTTACCTCTTAAAGATTTTTCAGATAAATAGGTCACATTAAAGATAGAAAAATGACTTATCTTATGACTTATTATTTTTTTTTATCACAAAAACCTGTCATTTTACTAGGTGTGTATGGACTTTTTATATCCACTGTATGTGTGGGTTCTACCTCACTGCTGATAACAGGTTATCTATCGTATGTATATGGTTTAAATAAACTAGCCCTGATCCATACAAATCTAGATGGTACTTTAGAAAGTGTAATAACTTGACAAGACTTTAGGCTGAGAGCCTGTGCAAATCTACAGTCGGAGCTCAAAGTCAGTTACAGCCTCTAATATATGTTTGTCCTATATGTTTGTACGTACCAGCCTGCTTCTGACTGTGACTAAAAACTAATGGCTATAATAAAAACCACTTGTTTTTGTTGAGTTGCTCACATCCGGTATTACGGTAAACAAGCTGACCCTGTGTTTTTTGTGCAGACCTGCAGACATCCTTCGTGAAAGAGGTGCATGATTTTGTGCTGGAGCAGTTTAGCAGCAGCCAGTCAGAGTTACAGCGCATCCTGCATGACGTGGAGTCCCTGCACAGTGAGCTGAGCCCGCTGAAGTTGCGTTGCCAGGCCAATGCTGCTTGTGTGGACCTCATGGTGTGGGCCGTCACTGAGGAACAGGGTAAAATCACCTTCATCATACCTTAAAAGTGTGCATAAGCACTATAAATCAGGTGACTTCAGTTCAGTTTAGTTATATATACACGAATACTGTTAAATTATACCAATACACTGTTGTAGAGTAAAAGGAAACACTGTTGGGCTACTTTATATTATACTTTATTTTTTATTACTTTATATTTATATTTATATTATATATGTATTTATATATAATTGAAAATAGAAATGAAAATAAATAGACACAATATACACAATATAAATAGTGCAAGGCAACAAACAACTGGCATGGTATATTGTGGATGAAGAGGTCAGTTGAGTAAAGTGCAGAATGACAGGATATGCAAATAATATTGTATATAGTTGTGTTGTGCAAATAGTATACACCTTAGGTGTTCAAATATGGAGTTAAGGTTCAAGTCAAATGTGCACATGGTCTTAGTGTATAGATGTAGATGTGCGAGTTTGGTGATTTGGTAGGTTGTAGGTTGGCTGGTGTGACCAGTTTAACAGCACTTGAATAGAAACTGCTCTTGAGTTTGGTGGTTCTAATTTGAATGTTCCATGACCCTCTTCAAGAAGGAGGTGGCTGGAACAGGAAGTGGCTGGAACAGGAAGTGGCGGGGTGTGTGTGGTATCTGTGGCGATGTTACTGGCCTTTAACAGGCACCTTTTGTTGTAGATTTCCTAAATGAAATTCCATTATTTCCTTAATTAAAATTGTCACAGATGTTAAATTAATTGTGTCCTTATGGAAAACAATATCCCAACACCATATCAACAATTAGACCTGATTATTTGTTAAAAACAGCATGTTTTTCATTATTTTGTTTATTGGTCATAAAAAAATCACTGCACAAAGAAAAGAGTAGTCTGGTCAATCATATTGATTGGAAAGGTTAAAAGACTTCTACTATAGTAACTAACAGTGCTATTGAAATTGTGTATATTAAGTGTGAGACCTTCAAAAATGTGAATATCTTCAACTTGCAGAAAAATAGCCTAGACAAGAAAAATATTTCTATATCATGTTGGTGAAATATATTTATTTCTTCTTAAAATGGTTTGTTTTAGGCACAGCAATATGCAATGACTCTGTTACTTTTTCTTTTCTTTTTTTTAGTTTAAACCTTAATCACATTGGCCTTGCTGGCCTGTATGCTCAGTAACCAGTCCGCTGCTTTTATTTCACTTTCTGGTAGGTGCTGAGAATCTTTGCACCAAGTTGTCAGAGAAGCTGCAGTCTAAGACATCCAGCAAGGTCATCATTGCACACATGCCGCTGCTCATCTGCTGCCTGCAGGTTAGTGCTGGAGAGCTGAGCCAATTCAGAATCCTCCCCAGTTTTAGGGTGATTGTAAAGTGATCAAACTACCAGTATAGCAGGGTTTCTGTCCATTGTTCCGGACATGTTTCCTGACAGTAGGGTTGAAACACACAATGATTGCCCTGTTGTGAAATCATTTTTCATTTTAAAACGTTATGGTCTATTCAGTTGTATTTTGTATTGGATGTGGCTAAAACTAATGACTGAAAAAGAAACATATACAGTAATAAAAGACGAGTGTCGTAGTGCTGAAAGAAGATACAGAGTGGTTAAGAAACTGAGAATAACAGTATAGATGATTTTATTTAAGAGATCACTATTATAGTGTATTAGAGTAAGAGATGTTCTATATTGTATTGTTTTAGGGTCTTGGGAGGCTGTGTGAGCGCTTCCCAGTGGTGGCCCACTCTGTCACCATGTCTCTGAGAGACTTCCTGGTGGTGCCGTCACCTGTTCTGGTCAAGCTGTACAAATACCACAGCCAGTATACCAGTGGTGAGTTGTGAAGTGGCTACCAATTTAGATCACATACGTAAGATTGTTGAGAGAGGAGAAATCAATGAGTGAAAAAAATGAAACTTTTTTTTTCTTTTCTGAAAAAAGGGACCGGCGAAATTAAGATCCATGTGACCAATGAGCATTCTCAGTCCACATTCAGCGCACACGCCAGTAAGAAAAGCCAGCCGTCCATGTATGAGCAGCTGCGAGACATCTCCATAGACAACATCTGCAGGTAAATTAATGATGGAAGTGACAGATTTTTGGCATGGTGCAATGCACACTGACTGTGGAGAGAATCCTTTAAAATGCTACTTTGTAGATGATGTTTGTGTATTAAATTATAAAGAATGGTGGTATCTGTGTTACACTACAGCAGGTTGTTTTGTTTCTTTAGTCGATCTTGAAGTGTTTAGTTGGTTGTATCCCATTTTATGCCAATTAGGTGCCTGAAAGCTGGACTGACCATGGACTCGGTCATCGTTGAGGCGTTTCTCGCCAGCCTGTCCAACCGTCTTTACATCTCACAGGAAAATGACAAGTATGTCCTTGGGTGATTGCTTAAAGTCTAAAATACTGAAATCGGTCTCACTGGAATTTTATTACTTTCTTTCTAGGGATGCTCACCTTATTCCGGATCATACCATCAGGGCATTGGGCCACATCGCGGTGGCGTTGAGGGACACGCCACGTGTAATGGAACCTATCCTGCAGATTCTGCAGCAGAAGTTTTGTCAGCCTCCCTCTCAGCTTGATGTGCTGATCATTGACCAGCTGGGCTGCATGGTCATTACTGGCAATGTGGGTTTTAGACATACATTTGGATAAAACATGTTCTTTATATATGGGGGCTTTTTTATATAGTGCACATTGTGTGCTCAAGGCAAGACTTTCTCCTTAATTCAGCTCAGCAGGGACATCTAAATGCTGAGTATGCTTTCAGTGTGGAATTGCCTGAACTAGAATCATTGTTTCTTTTTTAGGTTAAGAGCAGTGAAGTGGGAACTATAATGGCCATGTGGCTTTTGTGTCTCAGCAATAATTACAGTCCAGTGTTTTAAAAAATATTGACCTCCTGAACTTTACATATTGTGTGGCATTAAAAGCTGGAAGGCCATGATTCTACTGACACAATGCGTCACTGTAAGAACAGTGTTATCAGGGTGATGAGCAGTGTTTTCAGTGTTGGTTTGCCCTCAAACGCAGCACTCTGTGCTGAGGACATAAAAAAAAAATCAGACATGGTCTTTAACAATTTTTTTAAACTGGTCTATTGCGATAATTGCATAAAGTTGGACACCATTATGTTACTTATAATGGCAACTGGAAACATTTAATTTAGTTTAGCTGTTTTACAGCAATGTTCAGAAATACTTATGGGATTTAGTCTTTTTGCAAGCTATATTGAAAGCCCCAAAATTATAATTATTTTTATTTTGTGTAGATTCATGACACACAATCCCATTTCCATTTTATATGTGCAGGCACCATAATAGTAATTTTAATTAAATACCCCAAAACCCTCTACTCCTTACTGAAGCTGTGTGAGCATTGTTAGTAATACATTATTGATCATCTTTCAGCAATACATATACCAGGAGGTCTGGAACTTGTTTCAGCAAATAAGTGTGAAAGCCAGCTCCATGGTGTATTCCACCAAAGACTACAAAGATCATGGATACAGGTAATTACTTGTGTCAATTAATTATTATTCAGCGGCACATATTGTAAAGCAGAGTGCTTACGTGTAATGCACTGCTACACGAGTTCTTTATATGCATTTGCTATAATTGCCGTAACTTTATATTACACCATGAGAAGGAATATGAAATTATGTAGGTTTCATTATTTGGTACAGGTAGCAATGTATATTATATATTTAATGTCATGCATTGTGTCATGCAGTATGCTAAAAATTGAGGCACTAAATGCAAACTAGAAAATGATATCTACATTGTTTGGTGAAGTATTAAAGAGCAGGATTTTTTCAGTGCTCCTTTCCTTATCTTTCATGCACAAAGTGTCTCCAGATCCTCTTTAGAATATGGTTACATCCCAAGACTGGTTGATCAGCTGATTATCCTTTGTGTTTTCGTAACATTGCAGTCAGTTATTCAACCTCCAAATTAGGTTTATTAGCTAAATTTACAAAATTCTTGGCTATAAACCAACCAAACAATTACCTGTGGGTAACTGGGGTAAAATAGGTCCTTAGCCCCCTCTGGCTACTCATAAGAGGCAAGTAAATGAGGTGGCGTGGGGCAAGACCTGCAGAAGAAGGGATTCTTGTGTTTGCTTGGTGTGCAAGCTGCATCTGCTATTTTCCCAACATAGCACGTTGGCCCCGACTTCGCATAGACGGGAGGTTGGAGAGGCCCACTCTGACCAAGCGGCTGGTGAGGACATGCCCTAGGTTGTATCCCCTGTGAGATCCCTAGAAGGCACTGGCTTAGGGTCAATTGAACACAAAGAACACCTTGTGTCGAGTATGCTATCCTTATAGTCCTGGTACCACTGGAGGTCCACAGCTCTACGTACCCCCGATTGGGACTCCAAGATGGGCTGGAAGTAAGGATAATGAAACAAAGACCATCCAACCATGAACGCCAAACTAACCCAAAAACAAAACCTGGAATCCTGGAATATGAGAGTCTCAACTGGTCTCAACCCTCAGGGACCAATTAAGAACTGGCCCAGATTTGTAGCGATGGAATCTACCCAAACTGACGTGGTACTAACCAAACTATCACCCTTTGCAATTCAAAAGGGTATTATGGGAATAGCAGGTGCTGTTAAAGATGCAAAGAAGCTACGATCAGGTCAAATACTGATAGAGTGCCTCAAGAAAGTACAGGCAGACTACCTGCTGAACACTAAAACGTTTGTCAACATCAATGTGAAGACCTTTCCTCATCCAGGCCTAAACAGCAGCAAGCGAGTAATCCGCTGCCGAGATCTAGCATATATGGATGAGGAAGATATAACAAAGGAACTGGCTCCTCAAGAAGTAAGCAGCGTAAAAAGAATTACAATCAAAAGACAAGACAGAATTATAAAAGCTAATTCATATATCATAACGTTTAACAAAACCACCCCAACAACCAAACTCCTTATAGGATACCAAAGGATGGATGTAGACATCTATATACCAAACCCTACTTGATAAATATAGATAATAGATAAATGTCAAAAATTCGGACATGGATGGGCTGGATGTAGAAGAACCACAGTTTGCTGTAACTATGGGGAAGTGGGACATGAGCTACTATGCACCAAAACCCCAACGTGCAGAAATTCTGGACCTCATGCAGGACCTCATACAGCATCAGACAAAAACTGCCTGATCTGTCTGAAGGAGACGGACATCCAAAGAATTAAACATACCAAAAACCTGAAGCAAAAAAGCAGGACATACAAAAAATAATTAACAAACTGACAGGACTGGACTATGACATCAAGCTATGCCAGTACCAGGACACAGTGGGATAGGTAGCAATGAAAAAGCAGAACAGCTAACCAGGCAAAAAACAAGACAAAACACAACAAGTATCAAAATCCCCTCAACAGATTAAAGACCATTATAAATATATACATCAAACAAAAATGGCAAAAACTGAATGGGACCACAATCAAATTCCATGAAATACTCCTGAGGACTGAAAACAAACCAAGAACCCACCATGGACAGTGCATAGACCAGGTTGTTGTTTACATTAGATGCAGAATCGGCAATGCAAAAATAACCCACCAACACCTGATAAAAAGAGGAGACCAACATAATATAAAATGGACTGAAATGGTATGACAAGGAGAAAAAACAAACAGTAACATGACGCCTGTGTTCTGCCATTAAATAACACGTATGTCAAACATGGCATTAAACCCAAATAAATAAGTAAATAACTTCAACTCTTCAACTGATATAACAAGTGATTTCTTCAATTTCAACTTCAGCACTTATGCACTTAGTAGAGCACTCTTTTGCTGTGGAATCATGAGCAATGGCCGCATTCACTAATTGTCTATTAAATCTTTCCTATATTAGGCCATAAAAGATTTATTTTCCTAAAGTAATCAGTAAAGTTCTTTATTGATCACTAATTAACATATCACAACCCAGTCTGTTTTTTTCTGTTTGCTTTATATATAGTGTTTCACGCTCTAGCAGGAAATAATCTGACAGATTTAAATTTTACCTAATCAGATAATGTTTCCTTGGTAACATTACCCTCCTGGTTTTTATGGCTAATTTCCTTTCTCATTTTATATTTGCAGGCATTGCTCCCTAGCTGTGATTAATGCTTTGGCGAACATCGCGGCTAACCTACAGGCTGAGCAGAAGGTGGACGAGCTGCTTGTAAACCTGCTGGAGCTGTTTGTTCAGCTTGGCCTTGAGGGCAAGCGTGCCAGTGAGCGAGCCAGTGAAAAAGGCCCAGCACTCAAGGTAGACACACCTACACTTCCAAAGCCTTACATAATTGCATTACACAGTTCATCACTGAAAAGTATTTAATAAGAAGGTCAAGTAGTGAGCACTAGTGACTTACCAAAATCAGGTCATCTTGTTGAAATCACCCCTGTATTCATCCTGTGCAAGAAGTATTGATTTGCAAGTCTGAATAAATAAAATGCCATTCAGGTCTTATAAATGGTGGTAAGAGGTAACAACCACTAGGAAAGAAAAAGGGAAGAAGAGTTAAAAATAAATAAAATAATAAATACATGATGAATAGAATGTTGAAAAGAAATACATACGTGCAATGGTGTTGGGAGGAAAAAAGCACCAGAGAAATAAATGTGTGACTGTGTGTTCAGTTCAGTGCAATTTAATTCACTTTTATTTGTATAGCGCTTTTAACAACGGTCCCACATTAGCTTTACAGAAATACAAGGATTGGATTATAAATGTAGATAAATTATTCCTGATGAGCTGGTGGTGACAGTGGCAAGGAAAAACTCCCTGAGATTACGTTAGGAAGAAACCTTGATGGGAGATTATTGTGTCTCTGTGGCTATGCTACCCATTTCCTTAAAATTTTAGCCATCTACACAATTATTGGCACCCTTGGTAAAAGTTTCTTGTGTGTGCATGGTTTCTCATAGCAAGTTATAAGACATTCAGTTTACGGTTATTATCTTAATATTCCATTGAAACTATGGGCCATGTAACTTAAACTGGTCAATGTAAGTAAACTTAGTACATATAAAATAAAATACTGAGTGAATTCTGTAATTTGTTAATTCACTTGAACCTAGAAGCACACACGCTCACACATGCAAAGAGATGTTGTCTTGTCTCTCCAAAATACCAATATAAGCCTCAACATTACCTTCACATATATGCAGATCATCCATGACATGGGCACCGTGTTATCACAGATGCTGATTTTTGCACAGTTTGTTAGTAATAGTCTGGATAATCTTGTTCATCCTTGGCCAAACTTCCTTGCTGATAACTTGCCACGTTTCTGTGATATATAGCCTTTTTGCATAATACTGTTTAAGATGTAAAAGCACTTAAAACTGTACTGTTTTACCTTTAACACAGTTTAATTACAAAAAGTGAACTAAGACATATCCTAGCTTGAAAAGACTAAGCCTTTGGTGGAATTTCCTTTTATACTCAACCTTGATGATATCATTTGTTACCTGTTAAACTGCTGTTTGTGGATTCTTCCAGACCTGGGTTACTTGTATAAACTTAAAGTCTTATTTTGCCCTTGTCCACGTTTTTTTGGAGTGGGTTGCAAGTGTCACATTGTATTGTTTTCTTTAATGTTTACAAAATACAAATTTCTTGGTCAGTGAGAACACTAAAAAAAGGTCTTGTGTACTTTTATCAGTTAAATGAAAAAATATGTATATTTTGTCTAGAATTATTGTCACTTATTTATTTAATACTGTCTAATACTATACTAATATTTATTTTAATACTGTTTGGTTACACATTTCTACACATGTTTTAGATTTTAGTATTTATTTTTATTGTGGAGTATTGAGCATTTTTGTGCACTAGATCTTTCAGTATGAATATGGCAGCAAATGGCATTACCTCTGGATTACCTCTGGATTTCACACTGCACTGCATATTACCAGAAAACTACTGGTGCACTTCATGGATCTGTAGTTGTACTCTAATTGATATTTATACACAGCAAACAATAATGAAGTTACATTGTTTTGGAATTATAACATTTCGGATCAACCCAATGAACTCATAAGCAATACAGAAAGTGATGGTGATTGACATACACACAGTATTTATGAGCTTTTGTACTGAAAATGCTGTCTTTTTTTCCT
Source organism: Duopalatinus emarginatus (assembly GCA_028565595.1). Classification (NCBI taxonomy): domain Eukaryota; kingdom Metazoa; phylum Chordata; class Actinopteri; order Siluriformes; family Pimelodidae; genus Duopalatinus; species Duopalatinus emarginatus. The sequence continues at coordinate 10,732,413 of JAOVVF010000008.1, read as the reverse complement.
TTTAGGCCTCAAGCAGTGCTGGTAATTTAGGAGTGCTCATTCCTGTCATTGCAGTGGTATGAGATTTCTTATCTAAAATGAGTGTGAAAGCCATATAATGACATGGTGCTTTTTTTATTTGCTATATTCTGCAGTGTATGTAAGTAATCTTTTTTTTTGTATTCTTTTGAATTTGAATAAATTTTCTTTCATTTTCAGCTGACTAGACGTTTACCACCTATAAAAGAGGCTAAGCCCAGGCTGCAGAAGCTTTTCAGAGACTTTTGGCTCTATTCAGTTGTCATGGGCTTCGCAGTGGAGGGTTCAGGTAAACTGTAATGGTGAAACAGTACTTAATATGGCTAGTGTACAAACAGTATTTCAGACTACTATACGCTGAGATGCCAAAAGTTGTGGGACAGAAACACGGATTAGGGTTAGGACCCTCTCTAGCCCATGAAGTACAGCAACTCAATGTGGATAAAAAATGACAGGACGGGAATGAAGTCTGTGGCTGCAAATGGTCACCATGTAGTGAAACATATCAATGACATGTTTAGGCAGATTAGTGGACCTCATCCATACCATAAGAACACACCCGACACCACCACCATCTTGTTGTCAACTAGGGTCCATGGCTTCATGGGGTCTGCACCGTGGACAATCCCTACCAATCATCACTGGACCCTACCACGGGTTGCCGGTTCTCTAGGGTCCAGTTAGCAACCTCATTAGTCCAGTTGAGGAGCTGTTAACAGGCTTTCTGCTCCCGTATCTCATGGAATCTGAAAAAACGGCATGGATCTGTGGCATATGCGTGTGGGGCCTCCTGCATTCAGCATGTATGTGCTTTTTGTCGCTTGTCTGTTTGCACAGATAATTCTAGTGAAACGGCACCATTCAGGATCATTAAGCAACTGTGAGCAGCCACAGTACTGTCCACTGTGCTTGTTAATGCCTTCTATGACATATTCCTGGTACGCACATTATACTGTGGAATGTTAAATGCCTGCACAAATTCAGAAGTGGAATGTCCTATCCACTGGCACCCACTATCATGCCTCATTCAATTGCCGATAAATCACGTCACCTTGCCTCACTCACAAGCTTCCCAAGAAGTCCCTTGAGGTAGCGCCGCTTCATAATAATATAATAATAATTTACATACTGACTTCTGGGCCATGCGATGGATTGGCGACCTTTGCATGGTGTACCCTGCCTTTGCAGATGATTGATCCGGGATTGACTCCAGCCCCCGTGTGCTAGACTGGTGGGTTAAAGCAGATAAGATGAAGATATGACTTCTGGCATGTCAGTGTACATGAAAGTGGTATAATTGTTTTTACAATAGATATTATGTCCCAAAGCAGCTTTGCAGAAATACTAGATTGGATTTTACATTTATATGAATTTTATTCCTGTACAGTGTTCAGTTTTCTGTGAACTGATTTGGTATTGTCTTCTTTAGGTTTATGGCCAGAGGAATGGTACGAGGGTGTGTGTGAAATTGCCACTAAATCCCCTTTGCTGACGTTTCCTAGTGGAGAGCCTCTGCGCTCAGAGCTGCAGTACAACTCAGCTTTGAAGAATGATACAGTCACTCCAGTAGGTTGATTATAAGGGTTGATAGTAGAGTCATGGTATACAGGAAAGTGCTGTAAACTTCTTATAATTGTACAAGATTTTTAAAAATGTAATACAGTATGCACTGTTTGTTTATTTGCAGGCTGAGTTGAATGATTTGAGGAGCACTATCATTAACTTACTGGATCCTCCACCTGAAGTAGCTGCGCTTATTAATAAGCTGGACTTTGCCATGTCTACCTACCTGCTGTCAGTCTATCGGCTGGAATATATGAGGTGCTTGAGCAGTATTATGTATATGTTATTTATGGCAAATACATGGAAAACAATAGAAATAAGCAATCAATGATCACTCTTACTGCAGCTCAGCATATAAACATGTCCTGAAGTGTTTTATTCCTATTATACCACATGCCAATGAGTATGTTTTTTTTTTTTTTTTAGAATAGTTTGAATCTATGCAGTAGAACGTCTAAAACATTACATAATTATGGCTTGCAGCAAATTACATTTTTTAGAGTAAATTAATAATAAAAAAATCGAATCAACACATTCTGTTTTATATGGAAATATAATATTTAAATACTAATAATAAAATAATCCACCAGATTTCATTACCAGTGCAGTAATGTTCACACTGATTAACAAGAATAAAAATCAAGCTCTCACCTAAACCTATAATACGTTTTTTCCAAATTACAGAATGCTGCGCTCTCTGGATTCAGACCGTTTCCAGGTGATGTTCCGTTATTTTGAAGATCGAGCCATTCAGAAAGACAAGTCGGGTAAAACAAAAAGCCTTGTCGTAACTTGTCATTTAACTAGACTGTGACTATTTGTTGTGGAAAGCAATATGAAATCCATCCTCCGTTTTCTTCTTAGGGATGATGCAGTGTGTGATTGCAGTTGGCGACAAGGTTTTTGATGTCTTCCTTCAAATGATGGCAGATAAAGTAGGTCTTGAATTTATGGAGTTTTGAATGTAGGGGTATTTAAATGTTGTTGAGCTGTTGTGTCTTTATTTCCTGCATCAGCCCAAGACGAAGGCTCATGAAGAGGAGCTGGAGCGGCATGCTCAGTTTCTACTGGTCAACTTTAATCACATCCACAAACGGATCAGGCGTGTGGCTGACAAATACCTCTCGGGCCTGGCTGAAACGTGAGCATGCAGGGTTTTTTTTGGAATGTATAGAAGTATAGAAATATCAATTTATATTCACCAAAAGTGATGGTGCTTAAAAACATTGCTTGTTGAAAACATTTATTCTTTTTCAGCAAGGTTTATTTTAACGATGTTTTTAATCGTTTGTTGCATGTTGATAAGGTGGCATTTAGTGTTTGACGTCTCACCATCATCTAATCTTAATCATGGAAAAAAAGGGTGTTGATGAGCATATTTAGTCTTGTGTTTTATTAATGAAATAAACACCAAGGCAAACCTTTCCTCATTGCCAGAGTTCAACCAATCTGATCATAAAAAGTCTGCTCTAGAATGCCAGCTCTGCTAGTGAGCTAGCTGGTACTATGTAGGATTGTTAAGACTGCTGTTATGGTTACAGTCTGTCATGTGAGCAGTATATGAGCTCAAATAAGCACAATGGTCACTGCTTTTTCTAGTAAAAATAGTGTTAAAGCAACATATGGGGTATCATGCTTAACAGTGACTGTTAGGCAAACCTAGAATTTCATAGCCTCATAAACCCCCCAGAGCTGCTCAGTGAATCAGCAGCACAATATCTGTGTAAGTTTTGGCTATGGGACAGTAACTTGTCTTAAACGTGTAGAACATAGCAGTGAAAATGATAATACTTATACGAATATTGGTGTGTTTTTGTTTGTAGCTTCCCTCACCTGTTATGGAGTGGCCGTGTGCTGAAAACAATGCTGGATATTTTGCAGACTCTCTCCCTCTCTCTCAGTGCTGTGAGTTTACACACCACCTCTAGTCAGGAGTATTCATTCTGTATCAGATCATGGCTGCATCACTCTTCCTTACTGTTTGCAGGACATCCACAAAGATCAGCCGTATTACGACATCCCGGATACTCCTTATCGCATCACTGTTCCTGATACTTACGAAGCCAGAGAGGTGGGAATGCAAGACTGTGAACATGCTTAGTGTTTTTTTTTTTTACTGGAATTTACATTTATGTAAACTGTACATATATAATATATATTAAAGCATGTGTCTAGTTACTTTAAAGTCATGGTTTAAAATTGGATATATTTCTGTCCTGATGCAGAGTATTGTGAAAGACTTTGCTGCACGCTGTGGTGAGATTCTGAAGGAAGCAATGAAGTGGGCACCGTCTGTCACTAAGTCTCATCTACAGGTGAATTTCAAGATGGTTATAAAGTCCCTCTGTTCTCTTGTGATGCGATTTGAGTCAGTAGATTGCTGTGTAGTTGTGTGTCCAGTTGTGTAGAACTGTGTATAGAGCTTTTAGCAAAGGACATCAAGCACAGGGCACCTTTCAGAAACATAGATCTGTATATTAGTTCCATAATAAGCAATCACAGGTGAGAATGGTGAGGCGGAAAAGACACCTGAGACAACATGAGAAAAAAACGTGGAAGGAACTAAGCCTCATAAGGAAACCAGTCGTCTTCTGCATGACACCAAATAGTAAGATTATAGATCATTATTGTACAGAAGAAAAGCTTCTCCACTGGTCACTTCTGGAGACATGAAAGGGACAGGGGTATTGTTGAGTTCAATGAACCTGTACTTGTTTTTTTTTTGTTACATATGTGCTCCAGAGAGCTCTTATTCATCCTATTAGTCAGTGCCAACGGAGAATGTGTCATAGATTTCAAGCTATGCAGGAAAATACAAAAAGAGTTTGCCCCAGGCCATCACACTACAAGGGATAAAGACCATTCCTTATTTTATGTAGTCTGAACTTGATTTGTCTTTAATTGGCAGCCACCAGTTCGGTCTCACCTTTCTTACAATATCTACCGATCTGGGATGGTGAAACCTATCCAACTGTATTATTTTTACCTGCTGCTCACTGCTGCTGATCTGATTGACAGAGGAGATCACTGTCTTGAGAGTATGGGCAGTTTTGCTTTCTTGGACTTGCAAACATAGATGCTTGTGTTCTTGTGGAGCTTGAACTGTCCAAACAATAGTTGCAAACACTCTTTTGTTGCACCGCTTCTGAGTTGTAGGACAGTCTTTTTGAGTATTCAGGTGAGATCACTTACTGAAGAAAGGGATTGACAATTGGACATAAACAGTTTATTTGGAGCAGTAGAAGGTGAGTTAGCAGTTAACAGTATTTAATAGTTAGTCCTAATGTGTGTGTGTGTGTGTGTGTGTGTGTGTGTCTGTCTGTCTTTACTGTAGGAATACCTGAACAAGCACCAGAACTGGGTCTCCGGTCTGTCTCAGCACACAGGCCTTGCTATGGCTACAGAGAGCATCCTGCAATTCGCAGGCTTCAACCGACAGAGCACAGCTTTGGGGGTGAGTCCTCGGCACCATACAGTAAAGAAAGCACACACACAAGGTTATGGTCATGGTTAGCTTTGTTGCCATAGTACAAATTGATGTATGGTTACTATAATAAATGCAGTCAGACAAAAATGTCAAAAAGTTTTAAATGTATAATTATTGTTTTAGGTAGTAGAAGCATTTATTTAACGTTTTTATCTATTATTATTATTATTATTATTATTATTATTATTATTATTATTATCTGTTAATCATTAGCTGGTTATCATTTAGCTGATCAACTGTCTTTTCTCAAAATAAGGCACCCAGTTACATGAGACTGTAAATCTGATTAACTTCCATTAACAGCACATCATAAAGTATTGTTATACCACCACTATTTCGGAATGATTAAATCTTATTAATTAAATTATAATAATAATAATAATAATAATAATAATTGTTATTTGAATAACATCCACCACTGGTCAGGCTAGCTGCAGCACTGTGGTATAAATATATATCCATACTAGAGCTAAGCTCTTCTGTACTGGAAAAACCACACAGTAGTCATGTAAATAAATTTGTGCTCTGGCTGCAGACCAATCAGCTCACAGAAAGGCCCGCATGTGTAAAGAAGGATTACTCCAACTTCATGGCATCGCTGAACCTGAGGAATCGCTATGCGGGAGAGGTATTTGTCTCATTCCCTCTTTCATATTTACCCTCCTCTCTTTCATGATACCGGGTTCATAGCACTGCAGTAGCTATCTGTACATGTACATGTGTGTGTGGGTGTGTGTGTCATCTGTAGGTGGCAGGGATGATCCACTTTTTGGAGGCGACACACGGCACCTCCGACCTGAATAAGATAATGATCCGGCAACTGAATGAAGCTCTGGAAAGGCAGCAGCCGGAAGAATTTACTGAGGCTATGTTTAAAATGGCAGCACTCCTGATCACCTCCAAAGGCAAAACAACCTTGCCCATGTCTCCTTTTGCTTCCTAGAAAATATATTTTAACCTAAATAAATGTGAATGTTTAATATTTCCAATACATATTGACTAGTTATCAGTTTATAATTGTACAAGTGGTTGATTAATTGTTTGTGTATTGTAGACTGCGACCCCCAACTCCTGCATCACCTGTGCTGGTCTCCGCTGAAGATGTTTACTGAGAATGGCATGGAGACTGCTATAGCCTGCTGGGAATGGCTCCTAGCAGCTAGGACAGGCGTGGAGGTCCCGGTAAATGCGGTTTCCTACTTTCTATAATTCGTTTTAATAAGTTATATAGTGATTAATTAATAATAAGATTGAGAATTAAGTTGGTAGAAACCTTTACCACATTCTGACTCTGCCTTCTTTGTTTGCAGTTTATGCGTGAGATGGCTGGTGCCTGGCAGATGACGGTAGAGCAGAAGATGGGGCTGTTCTCTGAGGCACAAGTAGAAGCTGATCCACTGGCAGCATCCGAGGAGAGCCAGCCCAAGCCATGTGCCCCTAACGTAATCCCCCATTACATCTGGATCGAGGTAAGTTAACTTGTTTAAACTATTATGCTTATAGCCCAGTGTTCTGTAGTAACAGCTCATGTACAGCATCTATAATTTAAACCTAATTATTGTGTAACAGTGTATAAAAGTTAGATATTACGTTAACATTATCACTCCTCCAGTTCCTTGTCCAGCGCTTTGAAATCGCAAAGTACTGCAGTGCAGACCAGGTGGAAATTTTCGGCAGCTTGCTTCAGAGGTCGCTTTCTCTTACTGTGGGAGGTCCAAAAAGCAGCCTAAATCGTCATGTGGCAGCTATCGGACCTCGCTTCAGGTTTACAGACTGCTTTCTGAGTCTTTTTCCTCCGATTTAATGACATTCACAAGAAGATGGATTGTAAACATGAATTACTTTAATTGGAAGTTAACTGGCTGATTGTTGCATGCAGGTTGCTGACCCTTGGTCTTTCGCTTCTGCATTCTGATGTGGTTAGCAACGCCACCATCCGCAATGTGCTTAGAGAGAAGATCTACTCCACTGCCTTCGATTATTTTAGGTACTTTGCTCCTATTTTTCCAAACTAATTACAAAATAAACTCACGTTTTAAACACAGAAGAACTGTTGTCCATGGATACTTGAATGCAAAGCAGTTTATAATCACTGATGCTTCTTTGTTTTCAGTGTGGCATCCAAATTCCCCACTCAGGCAGACAAGCGACTGCGAGAGGACATCAGTGTCATGATCAAGTTCTATGCCAGCATCCTCTCAGACAAGAAGTACCTAGCTGCTAGCCAACTCGTGCCACTGGGTGAGCCTGGAGCCAATCCCCCTCAAAGCTCCCTATCCGCCGGGATTTTCGGATCGCTAATCGTTTCCAGCACTTCTCCGATATCGATCTTAAGTAAGCCTGCCTTGCTCCGCCTGTGCTGACTTGCACTGCCTCGGGAGCATGCCATCGCAGTTCCAATTTGCCACTGCGCAAATTTGAAGCCTGCACTTAAGAATGCACGACTTTGTCACCGCGGTCACCGGTTTATCAATTTGTTTTGAATTGAGAAACGGCTCCGCCCCCATCTCCCCCCACCAACGCCTCCTTTGCTAACCATTGTAGCATTGTAGAAAGCATTCTCTCATCCACACATTAGCACGCTCATGTAGAATGCATGGTCATGTCCAGTATTACAGGACTAATTTAGACTCCATCTGCCCCTTAAAGTCCTCTCCATCCGTGTGTTGTGCCACTGACACAAAAACGCACTATTAGACAGCAGAAGCGGCTTGCTTTTCAAACTTGTAGTAATTTGTAGTGCAGGTATTGCTAATAATCCCTGCAAATAGGAAAAGCGTAACTGAATGTGCTGGAATTACAACAGGGGGTCTCTTGTAAGAAGTCATGAAAAATGAGTTAACAGTGAAAGTAGACATATGCTTACTGAAGGGCATTTTGCTCAATTTTGGCAGATAATCAGGACCCGTCGTTGAACAGCCTGTCGGTGATGACTGCTACTGACCCCAGGAACACCATGGACATGTCAGTGGGAACACGCCAGCAGAGTGCCCAGGGCTGGATCAACACTTACCCACTGTCCAGTGGAATGTCCACCACTTCCAAGAAATCTGGTATGACTGCTGTGTAATTGTATAATTGTGTTAATCTCACACTTCATGTAATCCAGTAAAGAGGGTCCGCATCAGGCCTGAAATGTCATGAGACCCAGCAAAAAAAAAACTTGCTGGAGTGGGCAGTTTTTTACTTGTATGTGGGCATGTGAAGCTCACAGGACAAAGAATGGCCGTGGTTTAACATCGTAGTGTGTTAGGTACAGATGTGTTTACTGCATTCATTTATTCATTCATCTTCAGTAAAAAAAACAAACAAAAAAAAGAGACCAACAACTTGACCCCAGACTGATTAGCATGTCCAGAATGGTTGAGATTATTTCTGAATAATTAATTTATGTTTAATAAATAAAAGATTAACTTTTATGCTCATGATTATATGTTATTGCTGTCAAAAACTAATGATAGAACACTGTATGCTGTTTTTTTCACCTTTGTTCAAGGCTTCTTTATTTATTTTCCTCAGGAATATCAAAAAAGAGTAACCGAGGCACTCAGCTGCACAAGTACTACATGAAGCGCAGAACACTTCTACTGGCTTTACTGGTAAGCCTTTATTCTGTTATAACCCTTATAACACAAAACATGATAGAGACGGACTGCAAAAAACAGTAAAGACAGCTAAAAAGATCATGGGTGCTCCCCTGCCCAACCTCCAGGACCATCAAGAACCAGGAAACAGGAAGAGAAAATCATTGCAGATTCCTCTCACCCAGATACTTCTCCCCTCCAGCAGGCGCTACAGATCCATGCACACGAAAACTACCATACACACAAACAGTTTCCTTCCTAGTGCCATCACTCTTATAAATATCTGATCACTACTGTTTACATCACTGTTTGCACTACAACACTCCTGCACCTTATGGATATTGTTTGTATTGTTATATATTGTTTGTATACTGTCCTAAATTATATGTACACTACTTTACTAAATTACTGTACCTAGGGAGACACCAGCTACTGGAACCAATGGTGTGTGTGTGTGACCATACTTGGCGTAATAACGTGATCTGATAATACTTATCATGCTTGTAATCAAAGACGGTGAACTGATGCTGGCCATGTTCTCACACTTTTCACCCAACTTGTGAAAAGGCTTTCACGTCACTGGAGCTCTCTGCTTCTTTCTCTTTCCATTTCTTCTAATCCAGGCAAGTGAGATTGAGCGTCTGACCACGTGGTATAACCCCCTGTCTGTGCAAGAGCTGGCCATCTTTGCAGAACAGTCTGTAGAGACCAGCATTGCTAATTGGAGGTCCAAGTACATCAGTCTGAGTGAGAAACAGTGGAAGGACAATGTCAACCTGGCCTGGAGTATCTCTCCTTACCTTGCCTTACATCTCCCTGCCAGGTACTTATGCACTTATGCAATTATACCTGTAGAATCATACCTTAGATTCCTTACTCTTATAAATGCATACTGTTAGTAATAAAGTCATTAATAATTAGTTATTGTTCTGTAAATACTGAGCGCTCTCTCTCTCTCTCTCTCTCTCTCTCTCTCTCTCTCTCTCAATATTTATTTCTTTTTTAAATATTTGGTTGCTTCAGTGTTTTATGTCTTTAGTGTACCAGTATGGCAGAACATTAAGAGAAATCATTTTTGATAGATGTACTAATAAGAACATCTTGGCCCTGAATGTGGTTGACCTTTTTACGGCTTGTTTTGCAGGTTTAAAAACACAGAGGCCATTGTGGCTGAAGTGACTCGTCTGGTTCGGTTGGACCCCGGTGCAGTCAGTGATGTCCCGGAGGCAGTAAAGGTGAGTTACACCTTGAAAACACTGTTTGGATTCATTTACTGCACTCAGTGTTGAAGCGTTTGTCAGGAATTAACGTGTGGCTTGTGATTGAAGATTTACACAGTGCTTACTCATCTTTTTTTTTTTTGTTTGTTTTTTATATATTACTCTCAGTTCCTGGTGACATGGCACACCATTGATGCTGACTCGCCTGAACTAAGCCACATCCTATGCTGGGCCCCTGCTGACCCCCCAACTGGCCTGTCCTATTTCTCCAGCATGTATCCTCCACACCCCCTTACCGCCCAGTATGGTGTCAAAGTGCTGCGCTCTTTTCCTCCAGTACGTACCAGTGGCCCAGTCCACAGTGCTTGATTTCTAATGTTTATCATAGTTTTCATGGAATAGCACAGCATACCACTCCTGCATGAACATAAACATACACACATGACACACGGCAGCATCACGGCAGCTTAATGACCTAATATTTTAACAAATCAGAAGAATATAATGCTTTTTGGGTTGATGCACAATATAGAAAAGGGAAAGAAGGTGTGACATGGAGGAGGTGGATTTGCTACTTCAGCGGTAGCAGACTTAATTCTAATGACCTTCAACTTGTGACTTTGCGTCTGAATTCATGAGCCTTTGACTCTGAGCTGATATAAGTCCGAAATTACAAGCCATCATGATTGAATGTCGTCACCTGATTTTAACATGGTGGCAAAAATAACAGTATGTTGAAGGTCTGGTGTGACTAGCCACATAAAATTAACCTTGCGTTGTACCTAGCGGTCTGACTAACCGATCACATTATCATGTTATTTTGCGAGCTGCCAAGATAAATTTGGGTGGGAAAAAAATCTAATCAGTTGTGTAAAAAGACATTTTGGAAGCCATGTGTTGAGTCATTAATGCATATTTAGCTGTTATAATAAACTCCATTCTACAGGGAAAGATTCCCTCTAGATTTGTAATGTGGCTGTGGGGATTTGTGCTTATTTAGCCCCGAGAGCATTAGTGAGGACAGTCGACATTCCAGTTCATTCCAAAGTTAGGGGTTCATCTGGGTTCAGGTCATTCCTCTGTGTAGTAAGTTCCTCCACACCAGGCTTAGCAAACCATGTCTTCATGAGGCTCACTTTGTGCACAGGGGTATTGTCATGCTGGAACTTGGGTGAGTTTCTTGGTTTCAGTAAACCATCTTGGTTTGTCTTCTTGGATTTGTATTTGCCTTATGTATTTCATGCATTTAACATTCAATGTCAAGAACTGAATTTTTTTGGGGGGAAAGTCCAAGGATGATAATTAACATGTACTTTTTTCCTCCATAAGGATGCGATTCTGTTCTACATTCCACAAATTGTTCAAGCACTTCGGTATGACAAGGTAGGAAGCCTTAGCTCGTTGCACGTTAATGACGGGCAGGCAGTATTTTTTCTTGTGTCTCATGATGCACATTGTTCACTCTTCTGTGACAGATGGGGTATGTGCGTGAATACATCCTGTGGGCTGCGCAGAAATCTCAGCTGCTTGCACATCAGTTTATCTGGAACATGAAGACCAACATCTACTTGGATGAGGAGGGTCACCAAAAAGACCGTGAGTAACTTGAGAGTTGTTAAAATTCAGGGTTTGATGCGCCAGGCCACATCACAGTCGGGTGTAGTCTCTGAAATAGCTAAACTCCAGCTACAACTCTCAGTAAACACAGTGTCAATCAGTGCTGTAGAGGGACACTGGCTTCTACATGCATTTCATGGCACGATAAATTTGAGGGAAGTGTTGGTAATGTCAGACCTTAGAGGGTCTGCGGTAGGGCAAAACCCGAGGTAATAAATTCTTAATCTGGGACAGACCTAGTTTTCATTGCCCTGTATATATGGTGGCCAGATCCCTGCATTTGGGTCCTCCTTAGTTTAACTTTGGTTACGTTCTATATGTAATATTATAAAAATACAGCATACTTAATACACCAGTAGCCTGTTATTAACAGTGTTAATAGACCAGTCTTTCAGGGGTGAAATATTCCCCATAGGGAATTCTGATGTCTAAGCTTGTAGTTAGTATGTTAGTTGTATTAGAGCCAATGGAGGTGTTACTCATGTTTTGTTGTACACAGCGGACATTGGTGAGCTGCTGGAACAGATGATGGAGGAGATCATAAGCTCTCTGTCTGGTCCAGCTAAAGACTTCTACCTACGCGAATTTGATTTCTTCAACAAGATCACTAATGTCTCTGCCATTATTAAGTATGTTCGCTCACATCAGTCAGTAATAACAAAACGTTTCTATTGTTCTAGCATTCACAATGTTTTTTTTTGTCTTGTCAGGCCGGTCCCTAAAGGTGAAGAGAGGAAAAGAGCTTGCCTCAAAGCCTTATCTGATATCAGAGTTCAGCCCGGTAGGTGTTTATTTCCAAAATTTGCTCATTATAATTTAGTCTTTAACTTTATTTTTTTTTTTGCGTTGATAACTTACTTTTGTAATGTTTCCTGTTCCAGGCTGCTACCTACCAAGCAATCCTGAAGCCATTGTTCTAGATATTGACTACGAATCAGGAACTCCCATGCAGAGGTGTGGTCTCTGATACATCTAAAGCAAATGAGATACATCATTACTATTACAGCACAGCTAATTATACTGCTCACTATTTGTATGGTGTATGTTATATACAGCGCTGCCAAAGCTCCTTATTTGGCAAAGTTCAAAGTCAAGCGATGTGGAGTGAGTGAACTCGAGAAAGAAGGTGTGTTATATATATTCTTGTATCTCTCTCTTTCTGTCTCTTTTCTGCAGGTCAGGTATAATCGTGGATTAACATTTTGTTCCTGCAAATGAATTACAGTATATTGTATTTACTTAACAGAGTCAATAGTGTACATACATGACACTATAGTCACATGGCCAGGTCTGGAAAAGCATTTAATTCAATTTGAATTTAAAATACAGTCATTTCCAGAGTTAGAAATTTCGAAAATGTAGAAGCCCTTCAGCAGAGTGATTGATGAGTCTGCAGGGAAAGTAATAATAAGCATATTAGGCTTTCTACATAAAAAAGTGAATGCACAGTATGTAGAACACAACTGAGAAATATGGATCCTAAGTATAAGCTGGGTAATAATTAAGGCTAACAATTTGTAGTATTCAGTCTTTCAATTCTTTATGTTGCACAATGACTATCCTTGATCTGGCTTTAAGATCTAGATGGGTGGTTGTCCACATCTGCTGCAGCCTTGCTTTTAAATCAGATGCAAGACTATCAGTTAAGACCACAGTGGTCACAGATGAAGGTCTGAGGTGGTGGGGGCTGTGCTGCTGCAATGTTTCTGTCTGGTTATCTGAGTGTGTTTTAAAAGAAGGAGCCTGTCTGGTAGATGGCATGTCTCCAGAGTTTGTGTTTGGGTTCTGTTCTGGGCACGTTCTGGGCACCTGTTCTTTAACAGCAGGGGCTTGTTGGTAACCACCAAGGACAAGAACGTGTGCAGCGCTTATTTAAAGTGTGTAAGTACTTGCAGTTGTCAGTAGGTGATGTGGCCATACAGGAGGGAGCATCACGGCAGCTTTATGTTCACTAACCTTGGTGCTTTTCTTCTGGTGCTTGTTGTTCCACAATTATTTGTGTAGTCTGCTCAAGGCTTTGTTGGCTCCCACTTTCTTTACCAAGTCTATGTGAGAACATGCTATAAACCAGATAATTGGACTGTGACTTGTTTTTTGACAATCTTTTATTTTCAGCATAAATGCAGTTAGTAACACAGAATACTTGTCTATACAACTGATTGATTGCTTCATCTCTGCCTTCATATGTCTCTTCATAAGTATATACCATCTTCACTCCAGGTCTGCGATGCCTCAGTGATTCTGTAGAAGACGGCGAAGAAAACTCCGCCCAGAAGGTCTGCTGGCAGGCGGCCATCTTTAAAGTAGGGGATGATTGTAGACAGGTGGGTCATCTTCCAGATATTACAGGCTCACAGGTTCTTGGGATACAACAATCACTTCTGATAGTAAAATCTTGTCTTTTGTGATAGGACATGCTGGCACTGCAGATCATTGGGCTTTTCAAGAACATATTCCAGCTGGTGGGGCTCGACCTGTTTGTATTCCCATACAGGGTTGTTGCTACGGCCCCTGGAGTGAGTTTTACTGAATAACACACTACTTTCTGTTAGGACGTTCACTATTTTCGGAGGCTTTTGTTTAGTTTATTGTTGTCATGAAAAGCTCTCCGCATTAGAGCCAATGCTTTCTATTAGTCATAAATGCAGAAAGAAATAGATGATGATTATGTAATAGAAATATAAATAAGTGAAGCAAATATTTTAAGGATAAATCTAAAGATTAGTACATGTCAATGTTCAAGAATGCAAATCAATAAAGCAGAGAATGTGTGTAATAAACAAAACATGTATGTTTCTTTCAGTGTGGTGTAATTGAGTGCATCCCAGACTGTAAGTCTCGTGATCAGCTGGGCAGGCAGACGGATTTCGGCATGTACGACTACTTTAGAAACAAATATGGTGATGAATCCACTCTGGCTTTCCAAAAGGTGATGTAGTTCAAAATTATCACTTGTTTGTTTCCTTTAAATCTTTAAGAATATAAGAAATGATGCTATAGGAAATAATGAATTGGTTAATTATTAATTGAGCAGTGGTAAAAGATTAAATCATCTTTACCACTGCTCAATGACAGCATCACTGATTTTTGGTTTATGAAATGATACATTGTGAATCGTCCGTGAAGCAAAAGTCCTTTTCTGTTAGCACTAAAAGCTATAAAGAGTTATTACATTACTATCCACTCATGTTCACCCTCTCTTAAAGCTAATATGACAAGATGGTAGACAAACATGGAAGACAAAGGATTAACATGGTGGTGCCTTTTAAAAATACTAAATAAATGTCTTCCTCTATAACAATTACTCTGATTTTTAAATATGTTTAAAATGTGGCTCATCACATGACAATAAACACATTAATGTAAACATTAGCAGACACAGATCCAATCAGAATAATTATTCAACAGTTGTGTGGTATAATGGAAAGTAATGAATTTGTTTTTACTGTTATTATTACTTCAGATCAGTTTATTTATATAGCACTTTTAGCTATTGACATCGTCACAAATCAGCAAAAATCTGAATATTGATTTCAATCTGTCCCTAATGGTCAAGCCAGAGGGGAATCAATTGTAGCAAATAAAAACTCTGAGAAGTCAAAGGTAACTTTGAGAGGAACCAGACTCTCTTTTGAACCCTTCTTTTTCCAGTAGACACCGGATAGTGGAATTATGATTGATTAATTATTCACAGCTGTATACTACAGTGTCACACAGGACTATGTGTGTTATGTGCAGTAATGGCGTAATAGTAACATTGTAGGTTGAAATAATGAGAAAGCCACTGTTAGGCTCTTGAGCAAAGCTCTTAATCCTTAACCTTAGCTATGTTTAATGGATTTTATTCTGCCTCATTCTAAATAGCTTTGGGAAGTAAAAAGATTCTGACAACATTACATTTATTCCGTAAATTTTTGTCCAGCTTTAAATTTATTCTTGCATGTGCATACTATCCTGTCTGAAATCTGATGTTTTTTCCCTTTAATAGACAGGCAGGTGTCCTAATGCATTGCCTGTGCTCTTGTGTCCACCAGGCAAGGTATAATTTCATCCGCAGTATGGCTTCATACAGCCTGCTCCTCTTCCTGCTGCAGATCAAAGACCGGCACAATGGCAACATCATGCTGGACAGCAAAGGCCACCTGATTCACATCGGTGTGTTTTGTCTCTGTCTCTGATTTCTAAAACACATTAAGAAAAATTAGGCCAGAAACATCAACAAATAATGCGAAATAATGCAAAAACAAACAGTAAACAGGTAGAACATGGATATGGAAATTTCAAGAACTCAGACCAGAATCCTACTAGAAAGGAGCCGTATAGTATAGTGTCATTAGTCCAAAAACTTTCTACACAAGTCAACCTGCAGAGAGACAAAGCAGCTAATGTGGTCATTCTTTTGCTTACATTTAAAAATGGAGCTAGAAATAGTGCAGAATCTCTGATAATAAATATAAAAGATATTCAAGATTTACTTCCTTTGTTTTACACTTATTTCCAATTTTAAATAGGAAAAAAAAATAATTATAAGCATGTGTGTTACAATAACAGGCTTCTGTTCAAACAAGATATTTTACGTTTCTATTAAAAAAAACTCCTAAATTATGTTTAATTAATTGATTGCCTCGGCTACTGTAGGGTCACAAGTTTATATTAATGCATTATTATTAAACAAGTAAATGTCTAGTTCCACACAATATACATTTTTGCAGTTTAATGGTGGTATCCTTTTTGTCTCGTTAACTCGAAAATAATGTGAACAAACTATATAAATCTGCTGTAGTGTAAGAGGCAAATCATCACCTTTAAAATGATCTTATCATCACCCCACCCCCCACCCCCTGGCGTGCTTCATTTGTCAGATAGAAACAAGTGGAAGTCTCACTGTACAATTTTTTTTTTTCTCTGGTGGCTGTAGATTTTGGCTTCATGTTCGAGAGCTCTCCAGGTGGGAACCTGGGCTGGGAGCCAGACATCAAGCTGACTGATGAGATGGTGATGATCATGGGGGGCAAAATGGAGGCCACTCCATTTAAGTGGTTCATGGAGATGTGCGTGCGTGGATATCTGGCTGTAAGGTGAGACACGTCCCTTGTGAATATTTGATGATGAAGGATAAGGTGTAAGGCCAGGACGTAGGGTTAGAGTTCAACCTGATCTTAGTGGACAGAGCGAAATCTATGTACAAAATGTACATCTGTGTACATATTTCTGTTCTTACTTCTCTTTTTCTTTAAGACCATATATGGATGCTGTGGTGTCTTTGGTGACCTTGATGCTGGATACTGGCCTTCCATGCTTCAGAGGACAGACCATTAAACTGCTCAAGTATGTTGTGTGTGTTTGTGCTTCTAAAAGTAGACATTATCACAAAAAATGTAGAAATTTTTGCAAGAAAAAAATCCCAAAGTTAACATGAAGAAGAACTCATCCTCTTCAGGGGATTATAGTCTAAAAGTATAAATGATGACATTTTCACACTTACCCAAATACCCAAGTCTTATTATTGCAATTCCATACATCACAATTGTGCACAGGTTTGCATACATAGTTCATCTATAGTTTATATGTTCTTCTCGTGCAAGCATTCAACATGCAAAGATAGCATGCAGACATGCCCAGAACTGATTTTATTATGAGGCTTGGGATAAGCACAGAACAGTCTTTATAATTATAGCAGCAGTTCAACCTAAAAATCTCCAGTGGATTATCCACTGACACAAGGATGGGTTTTGAACATAAACTGCAACAAGTCAGAGCTCTTACTAAAGTCAGACTTGTTTGATTTGTTGATTGTGTATGACAGGCAAAGGTTCAACCCCAACATGAGTGAAAAGGAGGCTGCGGCATTTATGATTAAAGTCATCGAGCGTTGCTTCCTCAGCAGCAGGTACATTATTATTATTATTATTATTATTATTATTATTATTATTGTTAACTATAATTTTGGTCAGTAACATATTAGACTTTTTTTTTTAAAGATTAATTCGATCCTAAGAACAGTGGCTGTATATAGTCTGTTTATATGTTTGCTGTGTATAGTCTGACTAACAGAGCTCTTTTTTGTGTTGCAGGAGCAAAACCTATGACATGCTACAGTATTACCAAAACCAGATCCCATACTGATGTCACTACACTCCACTACACTCCGCCTTCACAATTGTCTACATCTCTTAGCTGCCCCCTTCCTCTGACATTAATGGCCATATTAGACAAAATGTCTATACATAAGGACAAGCACTTCACATAATTCTTATGGCCCATCACAGTGAAGGTGATGGGAGAGTCAGTAGGTCGGAGGTCATTAGTGTCATCTGCTGTACAAAAATGCTGTATGTCAGTTTTTATCTCCTTTAAGATGTACACTATATAATGGACTCGCATCCCTTATATGTTAACATTCCACTTTGAATGTTTACAGTGTTTTAATCTGCAGCACTGGGTATGGTTTTTTTACTACCAGGTAAGCCATCTTATGTCACCGTGACCCAGATTGTACTGTAATTGCTTGCGTGCTTCTGCAGTGATCCACTGTTGTACAATATGCGTGTAATGTGTGACGTTTGAAATAGGATGTGCACTGGATGTTTAATTATTATTCAGATCAAACCACTAGTGTTCGTAAAGACATGCATCTGATCAGAGCGCTTTTGCATGTACTTGAATAGTACTGTTAGGTAATGCCTTTGGATTATCATTTCTCAGATTTCACAATCCAGCTCTTATGCTTGTGGCAATCTGTAAAGAATTAGCTTCACTTTATTTAAAGTTTAGTTCAGGATCTATCCTTAGTGCTGTCCAGTACCTGTCAAATGATTTTGTTTTAAGAGACAATATGCAGAGAACTATTGTAGTATATGTAAATGTAAAGTTTAACCCTATTGTGTGTGCGTGTGTGGTGTTATTTTTTTTTTAAATAATAATTTTAAATTAAAGGAAACAACAGTAGCTCTGTTATGCATTAAATAAGGTTTATTTATTTTCTGATCATACTTTATGCCCACTAGTCCTGTTAGAATAAAGTGTCCCTGCAACTCCACATTACTTTGACTGTAATGGTAATAGTATAATGAATTTTATACTATAATGAAATATTTCTATTCTGATGTGCGTGGTCTCTTACACCCCCATCCATAGGGCACAAAGGGCACAAAGGCTCACTGAATCATTTCATGAGTAGAAAAATGGCTTATAATGTAAATCATATGCTGGGGCCACCTATTAGAGATTTTGGATGTTAAACAGTGCTCTCAACAACCAAAGCACCAAATATGGGAAAATCTTTTGGAAGTATGGTGTTGATCTTTCCAGTAGAGCTTTAATTCGCTACCATATGCATGCGAGATTATGATCAATGATGATCTAGAACTTTATTTTATTGTAAGCTTTAATAATCCCGTTAGTGCATTAATAGTTTACCACCTTCTGTATATTTATTAAGTCATGCTTAATTTTTTGTTTTATTTGTATAGCTGTGCAATATTCCCTGCATTACTGGAGTATCGTTATATGATGGTTGGAAACCAGGGATTAGCGGATTTCTTTGCATTTCAAGTACACCTTACACCACCTGATGTAGAATGATGTGTTTGAATTGCAGTTTAATATATGTCAAAAGGTTTAAAAACAAGTGTGTGGTGTTTTTTTAAGATAGTTTACTCATTAACAATTCTGTATAAAAATAAATACAATGCACTATATTCTGCTTTTGTATATAGCATCACCATAATGAAATTAGTATTTCCATTATTTCTTCATGCCTAATCTGGATGTCTGTCTGGTTAGGGAGTGTGGTTTGGTCACTCTGAGTCCTGCTTTCATTAATATTTAATTGAGATGTTGTAGTGTGGTACAGAAATGCTGAGGTGATCCATGGAGAGCTTCCACTTCTGTACAGCCTCCATATAGAAATACAGGAGATCTCATTAATTCACCTCCAGCAGCAGATTTCTCCAAATATCACCTTTTCTGTTCCCATTCCTTCCCTTTTGTCCTTGAACCATCTCTCTCTATTACACACACACACACACATTTGAAGAATAAGTGAACAGTGTGAGAGTATCAGTTTGTTCACCAGAAGCCCATTCTCTCTTGGAATTCCAGGTCCATCCATACATTAGGCCAAATACAGCATTGCCATGGTAACTGGCTCCCTTGGTACGAAAGAGGGGGTGGGAGTGTTCAGAGTGTGTGTGCAGCAGTAATTGGTATTGCCACTGTCTATAGCCCCCAAACATGCCTATTCATTCACTGCAAGCAATTTTCTGAAAATATCCCCTCCCCAAACACACAGTCCTCAGCTTATCATGGAGGCAGCAATGTTTATGAAGCTCCGCAGACTGAAACCCTGCGCCACCAAGTTACTACAACGCAGTCAGGGCATCCTGACAAGTACTCTGGAACTGTACTAGAGGGATGATGAACACAGTTCTTCAAAAAGACGCTCTCATTAACACCAAGTATCCCTCATGCCATGTGGATGGGGCATTGAGACCACCCCCATCAAGACAGATGTCAGTCTGAAAAACTTGGTATTGACTTGCAGTAACCCATGACTTTGCCATGACTCTCCATTACTCATAGCATAACAGAACTACTTTTTCTCCCCTTTGTCATCCATCTTGTCGCCCAGTGTATTTTGTAAAGCCTCAAATGTTAAACAGCAATGCAATCTAGCTTTAATATTGCTATTCTGTGTATTTACAATTTAGACTGCTAAGTTTTACACCGTTTTATTCTGACTACCTAACAGGAAATCTATCAGGATATCTGAGGCCTTTAAAGCAGGATTCATGCTCAAAGACGTGCCCAACCCTGTAGTCTGCAGACAGACCCTTCATAAAGATAAGGCCCCCAACACTCCTTGTTTAACCTCCAAAGGACCTAAAAAGTTTTCCCTGTTTTACATTATTGTAATAGTGACAGTGACATCACTGTCTGTCTGTCTATATCTCTATCTTCACATTATAAACCCATCAGACCTAAGCACTGATATTCCTTAAATGACCTTACAGAAAGCTGAAAGGAAGGTTACATCCTGGGATACCATTACCGTGAAAAGTTTATTCACTGAATATACAAATGTGAATACATTCTTGTTTCCTAATTGTTGTAAACAGTGGTTGGTTTCATCAAAAACAAAAACACATCAGTATGCTTAATGCTTAATCCAGTGTAAATGGAATACATACTACTACTACTACTACTACTAATAATAATAATAATAATAATAATAATAATAATAGGTCTTAGGATCATGGTTAAAGGGGGTTAAAATATATTGTATGGGGTTTTGGAAAGCATTTCCAAAAGAAGTGGGTCTGGAAAACAGAAAAGCAAAGCCTCGGGTGGCACAAGGTTTATAGCATACCCTACTCTCTCACACACACATGGGGCTAATACAAGCTGACAGTGATGAATGGGCTTAAAGGGGATTCTGAATTTGGATGCAGCACTGGTGTATTTATGCATGTTGGGTGTTGCGGTTGCTTTTGCTGTTGAACCCACTCTAAATATGCATACACCCAGCATCATGGGCTCAGTGACCCATTATTGTTATTCAAATACATTTGAAAGGCTTTGATTAAAAAAAAACAAAAAAAACATGGAGCAGAATAACCTTCGTTACATGGCATATAATAGGTTTTAAAAAATGTAAACATGCAAAGAGAAAGACAATTACGCTGATATTAAATTAAAGGGGTTTAGTAGTTATTTAGTTTACATAAAAAACAAAAACCTTCCAAACCGTTCTCTTTTTGTTGCCATGTCCAGCAATGCCATCTAGAAATGCCATCTCAAAGGGAAAGGCAAGAAAAAAAACAGATGTCAGATTTTACTTTGAATCTTTTTTTTGGCCAGGTCTTTTGTGGACCATTCCCTTCAGTTCCAGAAAAGAAGCCCATTATGCCTAGTCCCAAAGCTTGCTTTTCTATAGTGCCATGGCACAGGGCAAATGGAGGAGGGAGGAGTGCAGGCCCCTTTCTCTGTCTCTCTCACTTTCTCTGTGAGAGCTGCTGTACTGTTCCATGTGAAAGGCTCAATATGCTAAATGTGCACCCTCCTTGTGCCAGCCACCTGTAGTGCCATTTCTTTTAGGCTGTGGCAGTCAGCATGGGCAGACTGGACCGTTACATTCAGCCCAGCGCAGAAGGGATGAAAAGAAAGAATAGAATAGCTTCAATTCTGCTGGACAGACTCGCATGTTAGCCCCCCCCCTCCTTTTTTTGAATTAATCCAGTGTTTGAGAGGCAGCTGCTGTACTGATGTAGCGGACACCTGGTGAAACGCTGCTTGTTTTTAACAGCAAAGCGAATCACGTTTCTAATATATGCTGAAAAAAGGTTTGAAAAATAATTGTGTATGTGTGTGTATGCCAAAGTTTTAAACAACAAAAAAAAATGGTCAGGCCATCAGCTATGGCACCAACTGGCAAGCTTGGTTGTTTTCAGATGTGTAGTGAAAATTTGCATTAGGCAGCAGATGCCAAACTTTAAAAAAAAAAATCGTCGTCATCAAGGGCATCTGACAACTGAATTGCCTTTCATGCATTCAGCAGCTTCTTGCACAATCTGCATGTGATTTGGCCCCCCTCGCAGATGTGACTATAGTTAATCTATACTTAGCAGATGGGAGGAACGTGGGGAGGGGGACGCAGCATCAACATACTAGTCATTGTGCCTGAAACTGACCCCATTCAGGGTCATTTGGCATGTGACACCACTCGAGGCGGAGCTAAATGGACCCATGGAATCAGGCACACAAGGGCCATAAAAATGCCAACCCTCTATTCCCCTGGGGTAGGGAGGTGCTCGCTGGCCTCTTGACACACACTGGCAAGCTCGAGAGGGGAGACAAAGGGAAAGGGCTGGCCTAAATGGGCCGCAGAGGATGTAGGAAAATGGCACATGCTAAGAATGAAGCCGTGAAGAGCAGTGAAGTGTTGGCCCCCTTCATTGGTGATGCTTGTTGAAGGGCTCCCAGATGGCAGACGGAGGTTTGTGCCATGACTGGTTTGGGGTGGCTTCCCTCTCACACGTTTATCATCAATCACCAGTGGCCCTCCAAACTGCCAATTTGAGCCACACACTGCAGCGTAACACAGGACTTGACCAGGACAGGGAAAGAAGCATCACAACAAACATATGAAAAGAAAGAGAACTGGGCACACACTTGGTATTTTGATCAAGATTTTAATGATTCTAAAATGACTTCTCATAGCTGTACATTAAGACTGTAAGGAGGTGAGATCACCTCTGTACATTTTGTCTACGCATAACAGTTTGAGCTGCAAGCTTCAGGGAGCTCGGCCCTGAATACAAGATCTCTGTGAAACCATGGTGTTGTCCGCAAGCCATGTTCAAGGCTACAAAGACCGTAATAAAGGCAGTAATTAAACAAATATTTGAAATGTACTGTTTTCAGGTCAACAATCCTTAAAACAGACAGCTA
>JAOVVF010000008.1:10674527-10688633 GCA_028565595.1 Duopalatinus emarginatus | reverse complement strand
GATGAAAACGTTTACACTCTCATAAAATAACTTAAAATACATTTTTTTGTTTGTACACGAAGAAAAGTTGAAACTTTAGAATTATTTGAGGTTCTCCTACAGCTGTCCAAGTCGTTGCCTAGCAATAGCGTCCAGCGTAGTGATACGGTGTCTGTTATCTAACCGTGCTGTTCTGCTGAAATCTCAGCACCGTTAGAATGTTTCTAAACCAATCAGACTGCGTGGGCGGAACTGTTGTATTATTTTCATTATTTTTGCATTTCATTCACTCCTGACTGCTTTGTCAGACAATGCACTATAGGACAAGCCATGATATCTGACATGACTAAAAGATCATCATTTTCTTTTCACTACACTGTGTGTATTTCCTTGTAAGATCCTCAAATAAGGAGCACTGGCTTTTACTCTTACCAAACGTCATTTGCAGAAGACATCAAGTTCAATATTTATCAAGTGTAATAAACAGAAACTGTGAGGAGATTTTCCAAGACACACAACATTAGAGTTTCTGTCAAAGTAGGTTAAAGTAAGCTACACTATTTAGACTTCAGAAAGCATGCTATAGAAAAGATTTCATATAATTTAAATGTATCTATTAGTCAGGTTGCTGCAAATGTTTAACATGTTTAAGATCACGATGCTTTTGGGATTAGTTTGATGTTATAGCAAGTTTCTTTCCATTAAATGTTATGCTTTTTTTTGGCAAAGAGTATTAGATGGGCCATAGCATCTTGAAGGTGGGTATTTGGATTGTCACATGACGATTTCAAAGGGTGTACCGTCTCCAAGTATTCTGGCAAAACCTTAGAACAGCAGAATGGCCATAAAAAAGACTCTTGATGAATATGACCAGCATCGGCTGGCAAAATAATTGGGACCTCTGACACTTTTACAAGCATCTCTGACAGGTGAATGCTATGTGAGCCTCCTTTCTGATGAGTTACAGAAAGTCCTGCATTCATTCTGATTGGTTTGGCCTCTTCCAACAGAGCAATGCTCCACCACACGTCTTGAGACACCAAATTATAGGCTGTATTTGAAATAGTTTACTACATACTACTCACACACTAAATCTGCCTAAAAGTAGTATGTAATATGGAACTGGAACTATGTAGTGTACTAAAGGTACCCAGATGTCATACTACTGGGTATTTTCTATACAAAGGAGCTATCTTTGTGGTGTACGGTACCCGGCATACTTCACTTTACATGTATTATTTCCATCATTATTTAATATGAAAGTAATTTATTTAAATATATCTTAAACAGTCTTTGTAATACTGGAGTTACTTTTCCAGGTAAAAATGTTAACTGGAAAAAACAGCAGTTGCAGCTGTTTTGGACAGCAGTGCAGATCGCCTCCTCTTCCTCCTCCTCACACACTGATTGGTTATAGTAACAGAACGGTTTCGGACAGCAGTGTGGACCTCCTCCTCCTCCTCCTCGCGCACTGATTGGTTATAATACCAGAAAGGTTTTGGACATTTTGAAACTTCTGGCTCTTTAAATTCTCTCGGGCGAATTCACAGCTCATGTGACTGGATAGTATGCTACATATATGTCAACTTTTCTTACTGTACTACATGCCATTTTGAATATAGCCATAGTTTTGTGAGAAACACTCATCTGACTTTGGGGTTCTGCAGTTTCCACCTAAGTCACCAGATCTCATCATTATCAAACATGCTGTGGAACACAGAACTCCTACACCTCAGAATATAACACAATTGTGAACCGTTCTGGAGGAAGTATGGTGTTTATTGCCTACAGAATATTTCCACAAGCTCATGGAGTTCATGCCCTGTGGGGCACCTACTAAGTATGAGACTGGTGTATCAGTTTTCTGGTACTTCAGTGTATATCAATCTCTAATATATATATATTTTGTAACTGATATTGTTATTCCTGGAAATTTGGGTTGGTTTTTTATTCCAGTTAAGAAACAACAATCTTACAACCTTACAACAATCTAAGCAAGTTACCATGCAGATTTGTCAACTTTATTTAATCACTGGACATAACTTCAAGATATCAAACATTATTAGAAAAAACCTTACCTGATAAAAGCTACAATTAAACCACATCAGTAACAGGTGGAATCAACAGATGGAAATTGCAGTATAGATGTGTGCAGTTTATGCAATGTTTTGATACTGAATTAGATTGAATGTGATTAATTTAAACCTAGAGCCCCAAAGTATTAAATCAGAAGCTTTGACTGGTTCAGACACAAGCCTGGCAACTTGCACTCATTTTGTTTTAGTAGTTACTGTTAACCCCAACAGAATTTGGATGGTAAATCTGTCTGCTTATATGGTTAGATCCAGAATAAGAATGTGACCAGACATTCTGATCTTTATTGCCTCTTTCTGTGGTAGCAACCCATAGTAGTATTGGGTCTGACACCTTACACCAAGTGAAACTGTTAACTGTACCCAAAGGACAGTGTGCTCAGTAGCCATTGATCTGATGATATCACAATGATTCTAATGTTTCACATGCAGATGGGGAAAACACAACACGTCTGAGTACATTCTTAAAAAACAATGCTGGGATGCTCTGCCACTTCCAGGGTATCATGTCCTGGAAGTATAGTCCTGATTTGTTTGTTTTGGGCTGTTGCAATGGCATCAGTACTGCTACTCAATTGTTCCTGCATGTTGTGGGAATACTGTGATGGCAGACATTGGTGTCTAAAAGTAGTCTGCCAACTCAGGCCTGTGGTTCAGACAACAATGTAGTGTCTCCTGGGCCTGTCTACAATGATATTTGAATTAAATTGATTTAACACACTCCATTCGCTCCTGCTTGTAGTGCTGTCTACAGGATCTCTTGCCAAGAACATTTTATTAAAGGCCAGGAGTAACTGTGCCACTGTGTTAAAGAGAGTGTCATGCTTTCACAAAACAGAATGTCAGCGTTTTTTTTTTCGAGCTGTATGCAGAGTAAATTTAAGCGGAGAGCCTCATCAGACTACATACTATTAATGACACTATTAATATCAGGATATATACTATTAATGAAGCAAGCAGTGTTTCTGCTGGATGTTTAGTACATTTGCATCTGTGACTGCAGCCGACAAACATTTCTTTAGCTTTGCTAAACTCTTCTGAGCTCTGCACCTTAATGAGCTTTTGCATTGCTGCTGGCAGCTTTTGCATTAGGCTTACACGCTCACCCATTAGAGCCTGTCAGAACAAACCGCTCACCATCCTTCCCTTGAAATACAAGGAGTTGGAAAAGATGGACAACATTCATTAATTTACAAAATGTTCATTTATGAGATTATAATTGTAAAACAGTAAGTTTTCTTCTCTTTTTGCTCCGGGTTGGCAGCACCAATTGTGCTACAAAAAACAGACTACCTGCCTGTTTCAACTCCAGTCACGTTTGGAGAATAAGTTTATCTATAAAGTGTATCAGAGAGTCGTGTCGACAAAATGACTCTAAAAATCCACAAAGTAAGTACGACCATAAAGTCTGTTGTGCTGTGCAAGTGAACAAAGAAACAAAAATAAGTGATTGTAATATGCTCTTCAACCTTTTAATTATTAACATGTGTACCTCTGCTCATACAATTATCCCATCAGCCAGTCATGTAGTAGCAAGTTAATATGGAATCATACACATACAGGCCAAAATCTTCAGTCAATCTCTAGACAGAAAAACAAAAAAAAAAACCAAGTGATTCTGCTACATTGGTTACAGACTCGCCAATGCTGGTCAAGCACCATTGTTTCTCCTCCAGTTGTTTTAGGTTAGAAAACCTGTGGCCAATATGGCCTCAAATTCCTGTTCTTTGCTGAAAGGAGTAGAGCCTGGTGGTGTTCTGCTGTTTTAGCCAATCCACCTCAAGGTTTAATGGATTGTGTGTTCTGAGATACATTTCTACCCACCACCATAGTCATTTGAGTTAACAAACACTTCCTGTCAACTCTAACCAGTCTGATGATTACTCTTTGACCTTTAATCAAGGCTTTTCCATCCAGTGCCACTCATTAAATGTTCTTGTTTTCTGCACCATTCTGTAGAAACTCTGCTGTCACATGACTGGCTGATTGAAAAATAGGAATAGGAATACACAGGGGTACATGTGTTTCTAATAAAGTGGTCAGTCAATATATACGTTATTCTACATACAGTGCTTACTTTGTGAAGGGATATAACTTTTTGTAAAGGACTGTTTGAAGCTAATGACACCTAGACTCCATGTGCTGAGTGTACTGGATCACACACAACTCACACAGCAGTCCACTGTACAAATCAGAAGCAATTACACTGCACAGTAAATAAGCAAATGGCTCAGTTCATTCAATTTGTTAACATTATTTAAATTTACAAAAATACAAAAATAAATGCTTCGCAAGGGAAAAGAAAACAAACATATACTTTAAAGCATATTTTGGCATGTGAAAACATTATTAGTCTTGATAGAGGCGGTTCAACTGGTATTAATTTACGAAGAAATACAAATATTCAAATTTTCTCATGGATAGCAAAAATGCTACTAATTTTTTCATACTAGGAATAAGACTGAACTTGTGGTAGCTTAGTATTTCTGAAGAGTTAAATGCATTAAATCAACATGTGCAAAACTAAAAAATATCTAGCACATAAATCAGACATTAAATAAACTGTTACAATAAAGTAGCATTTCTTTTTCTTGTCTATTTATATCATCGCTAGTATAAATCCACAAATAACTAAAGGTGCTTTGCAGGGTGGAACCCAGCGATTGCATGATGTTTCACTGTCCAGTAGGTGGCGATATTGTTACGGTCATACACCCTACTTAACACCAACATTCAGCCATTAAAAATCAAATGTAGGCCTGTCATCCCATCAGTACCCAAAGCACTGTTTATGTCTCTTTATAATTATCCTGTTTCAGTGCCAAACATTTCTAAACGTAAGCAATTCTTAATCATTCTGTATGAAATGGATCTTTTTGGAATTACACAAAATATTTAATATTCAGAAAAAGGCACAGTATGACCTGAGTATTAAAATAGAAAATATTATATAACTAATGTTTTACATTTTAGATAAATATTACTTCATAAGAAATATAACAACAGTACCAGTATTATGGCATTGATTTACCAATGTACAGATGAGGCCAAAAGGTTACATGCAGCTAGGCTTAAAATCTTCACACTCAATTTTTCACAGTTTCATTCATTTCATGTGTTTCCTGTGTTAAGCCAATTAGAGTATCTACTTTTCTCCATAAGAGGTTTAAAAAGAATAGCTATGAGACAGGTTACAGCTCTTATTTACTATATCGGAATTTCAGAGGGTTAAAGTTTATATACAGTTTGTTGATATTTTTGTGTTTTCCCTAATTGCTTCAACTTAAATCAAAAGCTTGGGCTAGCCTACCATATGCTTCTCACAATACGCTCTGCAATATTTTCCAATTCCTCCTGACAGAATTGGTGTAACTCAGTCAGGTTTGGGGGCCTCCTTTCTTGGACATGCTCAAATACATTCACTTTGTTTTCTTTATGTCAACCTTATAATAAACAAAATACCAGCTTGTTAGGAAGGTGGGGACATAGCACAGGGGCAGTCATGATACAGCATCCTTGGAGCAGGGCCCAGCAGTGGCAACTTGTTGGTGCTAGGCTTGAAACCCCAACTGTTCTCGTGATGGATCCTTTCTCATAATGCCATCTATTTTCTGAAGACCACTAGGCTGCTATTGGTATCAAGGTATCAAGGCTTACTTTAGATTAAAAGTCACATTGTTTTCTTCAACACTATATATGGTCATTATAGCCAAAATGTTCAGTTCTTTTCATCTGACCAGAGAAACCTGCTCCAACAGGCTGGTTATCTCTTTTCTATGCCAGTCTTGAAGTAGGCACATTTTCTTTGTGCAGCAGCGTTTTAGGCCATAGTGATGTAGAGCTGTCGAAATTGAGGAGATACATGCTCTGGTACCTGATGCCTCGTGTTGTTGTTTTACGGTTTAGTTAAACCTTACAGACTACATCCGATTATTGTTGAGAATGAATTTGTGCCTGTGTTCTGAAAAATGCACTAATGTCAAGGCGTGACACAGGCCATAGAGTGTACCTTTAGCTGTAAACAGGAACCAGGCTGAGGACTTGACTGGGTTGTTGGATCAAGGTATCAAAGGCACAAAAGTCACTTTTAAGGGTAGGCCTTACAGTTACAGGGTTACTCTCAGTTACATGCTCTTAATAATAACAATTGTCCATTAAAGGCTGCTAAAAGTCACTACATTTCTGAAATCTTTCAGACTGTTTAAAGGTACTCAACGTTGTATAATTTCTCCTGGAATTCTGACACAGTGAATAAAAGCTGAAATAAATCTATCTATAATTAATTATTTTAAAATTACCCAAAGTAGATGCCGTAACTTACTTACCAAAAGAAATGTATGCCAAAACGAAATGTGCAAATATAAAGATTTAATATCTTCAACCTAGCTGTATTTATACTTTTGGCCTCAATTATTATATAAAAAGTCAAATGCTGACTTCTTGAACATACCAGAGAGATAATAAGAATCTCTCTTCATTGACATCTCTCTACATTGATGTATGTCATCATTTTCTGGCCAGCTACTAGATGGTAGTTTTTTTGTCGATGTGCTATGTTCCAGTGTGGCCTAGGAGAGGTACTAAAACATGGCTTTAGTCAGCAGATGCGAGTCTTGGTTCAAGCTTTAGAGACAGTTCGTACAGTGTGTCATCATCCATAACTAGCGTTTTGTCAAGTAAGAACTGTGTCACCTGGTCAGAAGAGAGGAGGAGTGTAAATGTCAAAACATTTGGCAAAATATTGCAACTAGTTAACAGTAAAAAAAATAATTCACACAATCTGCTTTGTAATTGAGATTAGCATCTGCTTCTTTAACATATACTGCCTCGAATGCTTAAAAGAGCCTCAAAAGAGAAAGTACCTTGGGTTGATGTTCTATCCTGTAGGGAGTCTGCTGAAACTGTCGTATCTCTCTTATGATGTGAGAAATCTGCAGATTACAAATAGGAATAAATAAAGAATGTTAATAAAGGGGGTGTTGCATGTTGCATATGCATTTTATTACTGCTCACATCACACAATATGACATCTAATATATATATATATTGAATTGAAATTGAATAAAGCTGTTCCTGGTATGCAGTGGAACCTACCAAAAGTGGTCAAGGGAATGATTTTTGACACCTTTTTGCAATAAACAGTGCAATATTTTAAAATCTGACTCACTCTTGTATATGAAAGAGAAAAATGTTTGTCATGTTCTTGATATATCCAATGTTAAAATAAGATCATTAATGTTTTATTTGTATACAGTTGGTCCCAGATTGCTCTATTGGCTATTTTTCTATGCATCACATTAATAATATGTAAGGTAACATTAGACTTATTGCATGCAGGAATAAAAAGTTATTATTAATAACGGTAGAAATCACACTAATAGATGGATCTATTTGTCTACCAGTACACCGATTCATATATCCTATGTATAGCATTTGCTACTAAGCCAGGAGAATGTAGCTACAGCTTAAGTGAAGCTAAAGCTGTGCAAAAAATGTTTTAATTGATAAAATAGGCATTCATCACACAGCAAGCATTTGCTTTTAAGCATTTAGACTAAATCTTGCCGTATATCTATATATGCATCAGTGTAAATTTTGCTTAGCCACTGTCTTTATCAGTTAAGTGTTTGTCTCTTTGTACCCAGGCTATTAGTTAGCCTATTGTTAGACAGAACACTGCCAGAAAGCATCTATCGCTAATGTCTTGGTGCAAGATACCACAGAACACCCTTAGAGGTTGTTTTGGCAGATGGTGTTAATGTTATGGCTGATTGGTGAATAGTGTGTATATATTGTCCTGATAAAGAAAAAACATGGAAGCCGAAAGAACTGCTTTAGACCCACCATTCTCATTTTGGAGAAATTGACCAGTCCCTCTTCTGTGAAATTTGGTGTACCTTCCTCAATAAATGCCAGGTCTGTTAAGTACATTCCCAGATATGGTACACATGGAGGATTGCAACTATGAGTGATAAGAAAAAAAAATTACACACTATTCTAGACACACCAGTTTATATAAAAAGTTGACATAAGCTTCATGCTTACTTTTTCAGGGTTTCCCTTAGGTTCTTAAATCTTCCTTCAGAAGATACTGTTTTCTGCAACCTATCCATTAATGCTTTGCTCTAATACAGAAAAAAAGTGTAATTAATCAGCCAAGTTTGCATTTTAGTTATCAGAATTAAAGGTTACATTCTTTTAGAAGGAACAAAACATTTATGTTTCTATGTGCGTTTTAAGTGTTTTTGAGATATTTGAAAGTGAGATGTGGAACAAGTCTCTATCATGTTTTTTGTTTTCAGGTCAAATGCAGATAGAACATTTTAATCCTAAAAACTTTAAAAAACATTATAAGGCTCCATCTGGCAAAACATGAACAGAAGCAATGATTTTCGAGGAAAACAGTTTACCCATCATTTGTTTTATAACATATTGTTGTGACAGAGTGGCAAGATTTATCCGAATGTTAAATTTAATGCTTTCTATGACATTTCTATGATGTTTCCTATTTTAGGATGAAATGTAAAAAAAAAACCATTGATTCAAAATTCTGTTTTTTTTAACTTTTCTGTTCAGCCTCTTATAGCCTGTTTGTAAATCGACTGACCCTGTGCCTGTTTTGTTCTTCATTTAAATAAACACCACTTGTACCCACCACTGCCTTGGCAAATGTCTGTTCACACTCACACCTAACAGCAAGTGTGAAAGTCAAACCTTTCCAAAAAAACTGTGGCAGATTCTCCAAGACACTCAGTAACACCAACTATCTAATTTCTGTAAAAACTATACTTTTTGTCACACTAAATATTGTTTTTGTTTAGTTTATAACTGTTTACAGGATGTGTAATTTTTCTTTGAACTAATAAGATTTAATACATTTATTTTTGACAGCATTTCTTTGCATGTGCCTGTGAATCTATGGTTACAGTGGGACATTATTTCTTTATTTCTTTATGGTGAAGGAAAGCGGAAAAGCTCCTTGGTGCTGACAAAATGTTTTTTAATTATTTCTCTTCTCACTAACACTCCACTATGCAGTGACACTTCACATGATTTCACACTCTGCTATGAAGGGTGTTTCAATTAAGGAGGAGAGCATAGATTCAGGGGTAAACTTGGGACAGCCTCCTTGCTTACAGGCAAAAAAGGAAGCTATCGTTGCCATGGCTACAGAAAGATACTTTGCTCTCCTGGTTGTAATGTCTTGCAGTGTGTTATCATTCCAGCATCTGCAAGCAGGAATAAGGGCTGCTAGGATGCAGAATGTATCACAGCATTAATGATTACTAGTGTGTTTTATTAATGCTGTATGTGCATTATGGTTAAAACAATTTGGGGTGAAATTAATTTATTTGCCATTTTCAATCACACATTCCATGACTTTGTTTATAGACAATGAAGAAGATTGTGCCTGAAATGTGCCATAACATCTCTTTAGAATAACCTAATATAATAATTTATCAGAAAAATACAGTATAATAATGTGTTTTCTGCATTCTGCTTTCTGAGCAGCTTTTCTGTGGAGTGTTGTGGTTTAGTGTGCTTTGGGTTTGACTTGCTGTCATAGGGTTTTTTAGCCCACTCCCCTGCCACACTTATTACTTCGGGACAGCCTTTAATCTGGCGAACCCTTCACATGAACATGCAAAGGGAGGCAAAGTGGATAGGCCGAGTGAATATGAAGTGGACTGAGATTGGGGGTTTATCTTTGGAGACAGAATCTTATGGTTTTTTGGTCCAAAAATCCAAACAGCTAAAATAAGGTTATGTGATCTGTGAACAACTCATTTTGACAAAAATATCTGATATATAACCGAATTTATAGGGTGAGTAAAAAGTCCCATCCTGTTACACTAAGTCGAGCCTTTAACTTTTGCATGGCTGTATACCTGCTTGCAGACTTTAGCCCAGGTCTTTTTCAGCCTGTATATGGCACTGCGATTGAGAGCAGATGTTATTTCCAGCACTCCGTTGTAGTTGTTGAGACAGCGACAGATATCAGCCACTGCCAACCATTTCTCTATGGAGTTGGCCCTGATGCTCACCTCTGTGTGGGACATGATCTCAGAGGCCACTAGATTACTCATCTGAGAGACAGAGAAAGAGCAAGATAGCGTGAGACAGAGAGAACAGATATCAGCTAAAAGAAGACTCAGTTGAGTGATTTCATCCTGAATTTGCTTACTCTGCTTGCTTACCTCATTGAAGTGCTGACTAGTCTTCATCATGTACGGAGTTCTTTCATTTTTGTCCACTTTCATCCATCCTTGGCCAAGAAATTCCCTGAGGAAACAGTAGGTATATTATAATAGGTCACATTAGTAGCTCACAGGTTCCTAACCCTGCATGTCATGCAGTTCTGTTCTGTGCATGTTAGTGTCTTTCCTGTGCAAAAACACCCACATCAGCTAATAAGCTAATTAGGCTAACAGCACCTTCCTGAGGAGTAGGTGTGTTAGATCAGCAAACGCACAAAAATGTGCAGAACAGGGGATATTACAGGAGCAGGACTGGGGACCTGTTTATTTTTTTTCTTCTTTCATAAATTCGCTTTAGTTTTTTACAGCCTTAAATGTCTTTGAGAGTTAGGCGTAGAAAGCAATACCAACTGTCGTTATAAATATCTGTGTCCAGATAGGAACCAGATTTGAATTAACATGAGCTTTATATTACCATTCATGCCCATATAAAAGTAAAAACAGTTCCCTTATAATACCCACCTGTCATCTCAATCAGAACTCCCATAAAAAATATGGGTTACTTTCAGCTTTATATCTGTATAGCTTTATCTTCCATTTCATGCCAGTGTTAAAATTAAAATCTCTTACAATCTTGAACAAATCTCAGATGGCTTCTTATTCTCTTTGTTTTACTTTATCACACTTTTTTTTTTTTGGTTTCCCCTGAATTTTCTACCTAATTTAGCCTAATTCCTACCCATCATCAGGCATCTCTCCACCCATCTCTCCAGATGCCCATGATTAGCTTTGATTAAGTATCACTGTGATTGGGGGAGAGAATGTATTCCACTCCTCCCTCCCTAAAGGAACAGCCAGTTTTTCTCTCTTGCACTTCATGCCATGAATGGCTGGGGCATTGTGTGCCATTCACACTCATGATGTCTGAGTGATAGACAACTGCTTGTCTGTTGTGGCTGCCATCATCTCTTTTTGTTTCTTTCTATCTTCTGAGAGAGGTCTTACAGATGGAATATCATATTTACAGAATAAATTGTATGTATTTTGTACTTACTGCTGCTTAGCAGGATCTATTATAAGATACTTACTCATAGGGAATACTTCTGAACACAATGTGGTCCAGTAAGGAAATTTGTTCAGCTATCTCCATGGCAGATAAAGACTCAAAACACTCCATCTTGGGGTAGTCAGCCTAAGAAACACACACACACACACACACACACACACACACACACAGACAAACACATAAAAAAACGAAGGCAGTATAAAACAGTGTATTATATGTAGGCCTTGACTAACAGTGAACTGTTAATAGTAAGGAAATACATAGCTCTAGCTGCTATGGCTAGAAGACCTTTTTCAGCAATTATATAATATTTTATCTGAGCTACCTATAGAAAATATATAGAGAAGGAGCTAGCATAAATTTTTCAGTTGATTGTGGCTTGGCTGATTAGGACAAAAACCTTTTTAGCTCAATGTTGCACTATAAACAATTAATACACAGACTTATTTAGAGTGAAGTGCACATACTGTCCTCACCATTTGGAGAATGTCTTTAATTTTAAGGTGCATGTCATCTGGTTCTTCCTGAGAAAGGGCACTGAAGTCAAAAAAAGCCATGTTAGATAGGCATTAGTCCAATTCCTGTCAAGTATCAGCAGATTATTTATTATCTGGTTATAAATGTCTTTAATGGCAGTTTAGCTCTAATATATATGCTACTTCAGCCTATGTTACATTATGTCTGTGTTGCCCTTATTTCATGACTCTCCCTGTTGTCTCCTTCAGGTTGTACTTTATTCAGAGTGCACAATGATTTTCTGTAAGCATGCTGCTTTACCACGTAGCTTTTGGATGCAAGAATCACAGAGAAAAAAATATTTACTTTTCACAAGCTTGAAAATATGTGTTTTATTTTTATAAGGAACTAGTTTGGGTGTCTGTTATTTTAGCTTTAATTTTTGTGCAATAGTTTCTCCTCCCAACCTTTTTTACTAGTACAAATAAATTTGTAGAACATGACAAAATTGGTTTAAGCAATACACAAGCATGGCTGAGAAAACAGGACTTCCATAAATTTTCAGGCATTTTGTTTTTTAATATTTGTGTTATTAGCTATCCAGTAGTTTTAAAAGTGTAACATATTTAAAAGTGTACTTCACCAACAGATTCTTAAGTCATGACTATTGCAATGTAACTTGAGATATGGCAGGGGAAGGATTTATCCGCTGGACCTTTTGTTGCCATGGTAAACAATTGCTTATGGAGCTGCTGAATTGGTAGAGCCTACAGTAATTTTATGCTACTTTTCATTTCCATTACACTACATTTCAAGGGGGAAATATTTTTACTTTCTACCCCACTACATTTATATGACATCTTTAGTTATTGGACAATATAACAAGCTTTTAAAATACAAGACATTGCTAAAGATTAAAAGTGCTTTCCAGCCTCACAGGTAACAGTGCAATTTTTTATGAGGTGTTAACAGTTTCCCCAAATAGTGTTGTTAGCATTAGCTGTTAGCAATTGGCATTAGTCGTTAGCATTAGTTGTTAGGCGGCACCCCGCATCTGGCCCGATTAGGGCTAACTACTAAAACTGGCTGAATGAGACAATGCTGCCCAGCTAGCAAAAAATTTATGGCCCTGTTCTGGGCCATATCAGACATGCCGGAACTTTTTTTGTCAGCCCACACTGTGTACGGCTGCTCAGCTCCCACCCATGATTGTCAGCACTAAGCCAGCAATTACCCAGCTGCTAGCCGGAACAATGTTATGGGGCCAGATATGGGTAACTTCTGGCCTGTATCAGATTTTCTTCCAGGCTTTACCCAGTCAAATGCACCTTTCAAAGGTCACTATTAGTTTAGTAATTTACTATACTACTTGGACTACTACAATTACTGTTGCTCCTTATTAATAACTACTACAATACTACTAATTATCATTAGCTGTTAGCTATTAGCAATTAGCATTAGCCATTAGAATTAGCAGTTAGCATCAGCAATTAGCCGTTATAATTAGCCATTATCCATTATCAGCATTTAGCATTAGTCATTAGCAATTAGCATTAGCAATTATCAATTCTAAATTAGCATTAGCAGTTAGCATTAGCAATTAACATTAGTAGTTAGCTTTAGCCATTAACATTAGCCGTCAGCCTTAGGTTTTAGAGTTGGAGAGTCCATATCTCACATTGATGTACCATGAATAACCATGAATACAACACATGAATAACCTCTATGTATTTGCATATTAAAGTGAATGGGGTTATAAAAACGAGGGATGAAAATAGGCATGACAGGATAACAAATGCAGGTATCCAGAAGCTGTATACAAGTGATCATGTCATCAACCGGATCTAATTTTAAAAGTTGGAACGGTGTCGATATCTCGACAATTGCTTGACAGCCAGACAAGCAAATCCTGATAGAACAAAAATAAATAAAAATATGACTTTCGGATAACAATGGTCTAAAGTACTGTGAAACTAACCAACATCTGAAGCACGACTGTTTCCCACAGTAGTGCAAACCATGTAGGTTAGAGGCACTGCAGTCTGAACAATGTTTCCAGATATGTTTGTTCGGATTCTCACAGCGGGAAATTCACAAACCTTGTATTATGATGCCAAAATATGACAGTTGTGGTCAAAATCATGTAATTAATGTACACTACTTATATCTAAACATATTGTACTCAGTATGTAACAAATATTACAGCCGGTGTAATTATATATATTATTCTCTTACTTATTCCCTGCACTTTATCTGTAAATAATAATGGTAGTAATACTGTATTTTGCACTTCTGGTTAGATGCTAACTGCATT
>JAOVVF010000008.1:10647316-10670983 GCA_028565595.1 Duopalatinus emarginatus | reverse complement strand
CGAGCGCGCGCGCGGCCCCCCCCCCCCCAGTCTAAGTATTGACTGGTTAATGTATTCTTATTCGTATACATTCGCGTACATATGTATTCGTTAATGAATGGCTAATGCTAATTGGTTATGCTAACAGATAATGCTAATTGATAATGCCAACTTCCAATGCTAACAGCTAATGCTAATTGCTTATGCTAATGGGTGCTGCTAATTGCTAATGCTAAAAGATAATGCTAACTGCTAACGCTAATTGAGCTGCAATCACACTTGCATTTTCTGCAGAAAATGGACCTCTCTATTTATTATTACGTCGGGATTTGCTTGTCCAGGTATCAACTCCAACAATTTTCAAGATATCGACACCATTCTAACTTTAAAAATTCGATCCCTTTGAAAATGTGTGTTTAAAAGGTACATCAATGTGAGATATGGACTCTGTTCCAAATCTAAAACATTCGTCCTGTTAAGGATACAGGCATTTACACAGCTTTTGGATAACCCACACTTGTTTACCTGTTATTATGTCCGTTTCATCCCTTATAATTCCATTCATTTTAATAGGCATATGTACACAGAGGTTAATCATTAACACCAACATTAGCATTACAAGTTAGCACTTGTAGCAACACTAGCATTAGCATGAACATTAAAATCATCATTAGCATAAGAGTTAGATATTAGCATGAACGCTTAGCATTAGCAATTAGCATTAACATTTATTATGAGTGTCAGATATTAGCATCAACAACTAGCATTAACAATAACACTAAAATTAGAATTAACAGTAACATTAAGTTTTCTCTGTAGTGGTGAATAACAATAGTGTGTTATTAGCAGTCATGCGAAAAGCTAAAAAGTGTAATAACGAGTTCATTTCTGAGTGTTCTGTTATTTGGAGGTTTTGAAACTTTCACAGTAATCTCAAGATGCTTCAGTCTGTATATACAGAATAAGGTCTTGTGAGGTTTTCAGGTAGGTCAAACCTAGTCATTTTAATAATCTAGATGTATTATCTGTTCGGAATTTTGTCACATGACAGTAGACATGTAGGCTACAGTATCTATATATTCTAATAAAGTCTATGTAAAGGTAATGGCAGTGGTTAGAGTGATAAAACCTTTTGTACAACCTTAGTATGTTGGTTGTTGCTTTTCTTTCCTGAGGTAGAAGGTCAGGATCCCTCAGCACTTCCTCTAGCAGTGTCATCACTCCCATCTTCAGTTCACTGTTCATGTCAAAGTCCTGTGCAGAACACACAGGAAGAGAGAGAGAGAGAGAGAGAGAGAGAGAGAGACAGAGACAGCACGAGAGAGAAAGAGAGAGAGAGAGCGCGAGAGAGAGAGAGAGACTCTGTATAAGGCAGTAATACACACTGGATCATACATCACGGCCAAAAGATTTTTGACTGAAATAGAAACCTTCATGGCAAACCTTCATGGCAACAACAAGCCAGTTGTTTTAATAAAACAAAAAGTGTCATGTCCTTCCCTGGCTTTCCCATATAGAGAGCAGACATAGCAGTGCTGAGCTGTAGGGGCCCTGTTGACATTTCACTGCAGTCACTGCCATGTTTAGAATGAGGGTGATGAGCAGAGCAACTCGGACAGAGGAATAAGACAAAGGAATCCAGGGAGTAACTAGACCATGTTTAAGTAACAATAGTAAAGAAGTATAGAATAGCACACAAATTGCTTAAATTGATTTGCAGTCTTAAAGGTAAATTATTGCATGATGGACAAAAGTCTTTCACCTGCTGTGCAGACACATATGTACAAAACGTGTTCACACTGAAGCATATGCAACAGTATCCCTACTGTTTTCAGCCACGCTGAACGGTTTTTAAAAAGCAGTGTCTTTACTGGATCTCAGTAATCTAGCCATAAAATCTGTATTAGAAGAATGTTGTGACCCCCAGTTGTGTTTAAGTCCCCAAACACAAGATCTGTGTATGTCCCAGTCACAATTAATTGAACGTAGTAGGGGTGTTATATTCTGAATGTTGTAATGAGATGAAGGTGGCAAAAAATACATAGACTAGTGGTGGCTCCAAAACAGTATGGGGTTTGCTTAGCTGGAATTCCATGGGGCCTTTATTTCCTTTATTTGGGCATAAAGTCTGAACAAATAGGTAAATATGTTTATATTTACTAACATATACATATATCATATGTACAAATATCTGTTAAAAACAATGAATATTAACATTGTTACAACATAAGGTTCTATTAAATATTTCCACATATTTGCTGTGTGTATATTTACTGCTCGTTATCATTGGTTTATTGTTTTGAATTTAATAAGAGAAACATACCATTGTTGCTTTCTATTTCTGTCATATAAAACAAACTATTAGTAGTTTAATCAGGTTGTGAATTCAAGCTTCTGTTTTTTTTCTGTCAAACATATATGTGATTGAGGTGAATGTAAAGCTGACCTGTGAGTGCTTGGAAACCCAGTGCCGCAGGACATTGAGCACCCTGTTTGTTGCAGCCCGGCGGATGAGAAACTCCTTGTCGTATGACTTCTCTGGGCTGGTGTATCCTAGCGTGAGTAGGTAGCAAAATTTTTTTCACTATTAGGCTCTGACTGAGCATAATTACTGTTATAAGCTTGGAGATGCATTATATGGCCAAATGTTTGTGGACGCATGTTCTTTTAAACCTCACATTTCAGATTTAGTTTTAACAGCATTACTGAGGTTAGGCAGGCCTGATCAAGGTCCATGTCAAGGTTAGTTTGCTTTGTGCACAGGGGCGCTGTCATACTCTTAGTTCCACTCAAGGGAATCTGTAATGCTACAGCAAACAAAGACATTTTGTACAGTTGTGTACTTCCACTTTTGTGGTGACATTTTAGTGAAATAACACATGGCTGTTATGGCCTGGTGTCCACATTTTGGCAATATAATGTATTCCACTTCTAATTCCAGATGCTCAAGTAAACTTTTTTATAATTTTTTTTGCTGATTATTACTAGACATTCAAAATGACATTGATGAGTTAAATCCTGTA
Organism: Duopalatinus emarginatus; assembly: GCA_028565595.1. Classification (NCBI taxonomy): domain Eukaryota; kingdom Metazoa; phylum Chordata; class Actinopteri; order Siluriformes; family Pimelodidae; genus Duopalatinus; species Duopalatinus emarginatus. The sequence continues at coordinate 10,667,981 of JAOVVF010000008.1, read as the reverse complement.
CAGATACGTTTCAAATCTCTCTTTGAAATATCCAAATAAATAAAGAAAAGTATATTTATGATGACAATGTATAGGTTTTTAAACCAATTTCAGATGACCTTTGGAACATTGACACGTTGGACCTAGCCCAGTGAGAGATTTGTAACGAAGCTGTCATAGCTCATAAGTACCGCCTAACCTTGAGTTCCACTGTGTCCTGCTGCTGCTGTGGCAATGGCAAAGGCAGAGGCGGGAGACACTGTACAGCGCAAATTCTCCATGGACTGACCTGTCAGATCCCAGCAGGGGATAGAGGTTGTCATTAAACAGCAAAAAAATATATATATATATTCTTGTGCTGTGCATGGGTTGGTGCTGTTGTTGATTGATCACTAATGTCATACGGCACAGGTGTATGTGTACATGCACTAAAAACTTCAGTGTTGAAGCATCTCAGGTATAAAATATTATGGAGAAATGGTGAATCTTTTACCTCCTGACTGTCTGTAACGGGGGTGCCGTGGGGTAGAGGAAGGGGTAGAGGACAAGCTGCTCAGAGATAGGTCTCCTGACTCAGCAGAGGTAGGTGTCTCTGGGATGAACTTTTCAAATGACAAAGACTCTAAGAAATCTGTCAGGACACAAAATAAACTTACTCTTCACTTGATTGATAAAACTTTTGACAAAATGTGCATACTGTAAAATGGTTTATAAGTGTATGAGGTAGGAAATTGTAGGAATGTAAGAGTTACTGGGTAAAATCTGAAAATTTTGTCCTCCTGATGGCAGCAGAGCAAACAGCACAATAGTTCATTGTTGACATATACCTCCACTTTGCAGTGGGTACATGGGAACAGCATTGTAACTATTAACAATTTAACCCAGGCTACACTATGTTCACTTTTCTTTTTTATGTGACTGTGATAAATGACTGAGTTGGTTAGGATCACCAGATGCTTATATTTCACATACACTAGCACACATGCAAATATAAACAGAAGATTTAAGAAGACTGTTGTTATGTTTTTTTATTGTGTTTAGGATTATCTGAAAATGGAGGCTACAGGTCTAATGAGGAAACCCAGACTTTTATCTTATCTAAGCCAATGGCAGGTTGGGTAACCAAATAGAAAATCACATAAGAAGATAAGGACAAAGTTAATCCAAGTTCTTCTTTTTCTTTAATGAGATATGTACAAACAAAGTGTAGTGATGCAGTCAGATAAAACTAATATCCCTAAGGTCAGTGTACTCTTGTTTTAGAATGGGCAGTGGAATAAATGCCAACGGATGGGCCTTCAGATACCGATTTTTCACATGACTTACTTTGTCTAATGCTCCTCCTCAGCTTGCCACAGAACGCGTCAATGCGCGGGGCCTCCCCACCTTCCTCTGGTGTGGTGGACACTAGCTCTGGTGAACTAGGACCCTTGCTCAGGTCCAGTAAAGCCTTATTATAGTTAGGGGGTGGAGAAGAGACCATGGGGTTGTAGGTCGATGTGGGACTACTGACTGCAGTCAAGGATGAGGCAGAAATATCCAGTGCCATGGCTTTCCCCCCACTTACAGGTGAGCTGAGTGACAGTTTACGGCAATGGATGGGTGAAGAAGTCCGGGAAGGGATTGAGAGAGGAGGAGGTATAGAGAACTTGCGTGTCAGTCGGGGGGACTTGTTGTTCGGGAGCTCATTGCCCCCCGGGCCCTGGTTCATGGCAAAAAATAGTTCTAGAGACCTGGGAGACCAGAAGAGGTGCAGTGGTAAAGAAAGGGAGAAGGGAGGGAGAAAAAACAGAGACATTAATAAATACATAGCAACACCGTTTTTACTAAAGCAAAATGCCTGTAGGATTTACTCCAAAAACAGCATTGAAAATGACTGTGTTGAGGCCAGGGAATCCTTAATTCCTAGGAGATTAACACTGAGCATTTTGGTTGCTGTGATGAAGCTGTGATGGAGACATATACAGTGCCAAAATTAGTTTCTAATTAAGAAACTGAGGTCATTAACTATGATGCACAAGAAGATACAGATATGTGAAATAAGAGGATAAAGGTGAGATAAAAGATACAGAGGGAGAGAGAGAAACAAAAATACATGTAGATTTACTTAGACTGGTCCAGGGCAAGCCTTGTGATCTTCAGGCTGTAGTCTGGACAGACGGACGAGACGGACAAACGGTCAGATGAGTGGTACTGAATCCTGTAAATGGCAGTGACAGTGGAGCAGGTAGGAAGGGAGAGGGTTTGGATTCACTTTACACTCTACCATTACACTTCAAACAGAGATTTTTTTTGGGGGGGATTACAAAACTTTATGTATAGGTGCAGTGCATTGCCTACGTATTTACCCTCCTTAAATTGTTCACCTTTTTGTAATTTAACAGTTAATTTTGATTACATGTCATGGTTCTGCACCAAATAGGCCATAAAATTAAAGTGAATAGCCACTGTAGTCGGAAAAATCATAAAAACCAAAGCACTATCAAGGCAAGTCAGAGACATAATTCTGAAAAAGTAACAGTATCAGTTTGGTTAAAATGGAACAATCATAGTGAAACAATGACTCTACCTAAGAAGGATTTTCCACTAAAACTCAGTGAGTAGGTAAGGAAGGCATTGGCTAGAGAAGCAAGCGAAAGAAGCCAAGGGTACACAATACTACCACCACCCTGCTTCACTGTAGATTTGGTGTTCTTAGGGTGATGAGCAGTGCCAACAAGTTTCTGCCAAACTTGCACAAAGGCCAAAAGGCAAACTCCAAACAGGTTTCCCCCAGGAGCTCCAGTTTTTTCCCACAGTCCAAAGACGTGCAGCTGAGCAAATTGGGGATACTAAATTGGCCCTAGGTTTGAATGTGTCTGTCTGTTGGCCCTGTGATAGAGTGCCTACCTGCCCCTGCCTACCTCCCAATCAGCACTGGCAGAGGCTCCAGCTGTCCCCATAACACAATATTAGAATAAGCAGCTTAGATAATTCATGTGTAAAAGTAATTGATAGCAGATTGCACCAGCACTAATTTAGAGGTTTTATACCAATGGGTAAAGTCACAGCAATGTATAAATAAGCATGCAATAAAAAAAAACCTGATGGGAATGGAGGTGAATGGCCTTTTATAGATGTCGTTCAACTTGTCCATGACCACAGCTGCAGTGGTAAAGATGCGGTATGTGTGCAGGAACGTGTTGAGGAAGTCAATTGAAAGGAAGCGCAGGTCAGTGAGTCGCTCTAACAGACGGTCGACGCTGGCATAGCGGATCTGTGGCACCTTGCATGAGTTAAGTGTCTTGCTGAAGCAAATATCCAGATCATCATTGTGTAAACGTACATCTGATCTGCAGGGGTAAACAGACATTTAAGTTTTACAATTTAATCAAGTTAATACATACTGTAAATACATAAAACCGATCTGCAGATTTTGCCAGTATAGAGCAGAGTATAGTCCTGAAAATTTGAAGTATCAATTGATCTATGTGGAATAGTGATTTACATCATGTTCATGTGGAAGAATTAGCTTTAGTGCAATTACTGTCCTTAGGTTTCTCAGGGCTTGATACTTAGACCTCTTCTGTTTTTTCCCTGTACATTTTGCATTACAGTAGTTTAAATTGTCATTTATCATAGCACTTAAATTCCAGGAAACTGTATATTATACAATTAAAATTCATATATTAGAGGAATAAAATAGGATGCACTGATATAAAGTGCTGATCATTTTCCTATAATAGAATGCCTTGTCTTATTTATTCCTTGCATTCCATGCAAACACAGTATAACTAATAACAGCTAACAGATTATACAGCTTTGACTGGCACATTACTTTTTCCTGAAAAAATTTTGCGATTCTTACTTGAGCATGTGAGGCACAGTGACCTTGGAATTCTCTTCAAAAACACTGGTCATAAGGCCATTGCAGCGAATATTATCGATGCACTGCGAGAACAACCCAAAAAGAGGAAGAAAAAAGATTTATATTTAACCTTTAATGCTTTCACTTCCTACCTACCATATTATTCTTAAAAGTGCCTAAATATAAAACCTGTAAAAGCAGAAATCTGTAAAATTGTTTACTTTAATTTAAGATTAAGACAGAAAACTGCTTTCATGTTCAAACTTGTCACTAAACTGACCTTCCATCAACAACTTTTACAGAATGATTAAAAAAAACAAAAAAAACAAGAGTAACTAATTAAAACATAAAGGCAATTCACTGATGTAAAGTAATTAGTAACACTTATCCAGAGCAGCTAACAGCCACATCTATATCAAAATGCTACATGCCATATGTGGTATATTGCTATATGGTATATTAGCATGGATGAGAAAGCTGCAAACCAAAGAGTGTTGTAGGCCCAGAGGGAATACTGCAGCTGAAGGGAGGACCTGGAAACACCCTCAAGCCCACAACAAAACAAGCAGCTTGGGCTCCCCAGAGCTTTAACCTTGCTTGCACTACAAAAACACACAGCACTCAGGAGATCCACCTCCTTATGTCCTTGGTGCTCAGTTCAGCTAGACTTTCAAATCATAAAAAATATTTTTTTTTTTTAAAGGCAAGACTACAATTCATTTAAAGCACACACTGGGGCCTACCTGGCTGATGTCGCTGGTCCAGGCAGCTTTCTCCTGGCGAGATGGTGCTACCAAGACTACTGAGAAAGACGGCCCATCAGCTGGCTCGACCAGCAGCTTAAACTCTAAATGATTAAAGCCCTGACCTGCAGCAGTATCTAAAAGGCAATTCAAGCATTCATGCAATTAGTGGCTGTAATAATTTTCTATTCAGTACTCACTAGGAAGGACACGTGGAACATGAATATCAAATGCCATGTTTAGTGGCACAAACATCATTTTTATATATCATAATAATTATACCACATTCTCTGTTCTCACTAGTCAGACCCTGTTGCTTCATTGTGCATAACAGATGCACTGGCAATAGTGCTTGTTGTGATCATTTCTTTAGTTATAACTAATTCACAAGGTATGATAGATGCTCCACATAAACAGATTAAAAAAAACATTTGTTATTTAACAAAGACATAAATCTAAGCATTTACATGAAAAAGCTTTCTGAATTTAACATTTTTGGAAGGAATCCCAAATGTCAGAGTTAAAGCAGTAATAGCAAGATCAAGATCAACTTCCAGTGTATTAGGATGCACCACCCCACCCCATTATTGACGATCTATAACAGCAGATTTATTTTGTTTATTTGGAAGTTTCAGCTTCTTGTTCAAAAATAACAACAGGATACAAAAATAATCTAATTGGTATATCACAATTGTAATGAGAGAGGTGATAAAGAAAACTAGGCCTTTTGTACTATTATTAATGCTGGAACAGGATTATTGACTGCTTCCAGGCTGCTGGGGCTAGCGGCTGCCCACTGCACTGGGTATGTGTGGTTACTGCCCCAGTGTGTGTTCACTAGTGTGTATGTGTGTAAAATGCACAGATGTGTCGAATGTGGGGGCGAATTTACTGCACAGTGTTCAAAATCGTAGATTTCTTCCACTTTTACTGTAGGCCTCCTACAATGTACATGAACCGCCCCCGCAATATCAAATACATTTAGCTTTGTCTTTAACAATGCTTAAATAAATCGTAAATTAACACTGTCTGAATTCTATAAATGTATATTTGACCCTTTTCATTATTTCTGTAAAGCTGCTTTGGGACAATGTCCATTGTTAAAAGCGCTATATAAATACAATTAAATTGAATTGAATTGAACTGAGTACTTACAGTCTTCATCACTGGCATCTAGCTCTTCAATGAGGGTGCAATCTATGAGAGACAGAGTACCTCCTTGCTATAAATTGAGAGGGGAAAAAGCAAATGCTGTGTCCTTAGACTGCAAAGCACTTGGTACTGTAACTAATAAATTTTTCCCAACTTTAATGAAATATACTAACCAGTAAAAAACAGAAACTAACAGCTTCTTCCCTAGTGCCATCACTCATAAATAAGTGATAAACACCAGTTTATTGCCAAACATGTTGAACATCAATGTTTACATTGCTGTTTGCACTACAATGCTCCTGCACCTTATGTTTGTAAATTCTATCCTAAATTATAAGTACACTACTTTTTTAAATTACTGTACCTAGAGAGACACCAAATACTGGAACCAAATTCCTTGTGTGTGTGACAATACTTGGCGAAATAAACCTGATTCTGAAAACCTTTAGGAGAAAAAGGTGGGGGTGGGGAGCAAGTATTTGGGATGGGAGTTGACTTCCAGTAACCAGTTTGTGTTGAAATGTCAAACTTACTTTGAGCAGATGCAGCTTGCCGCCTGAGGTGCGGGTGCAGATCAGGAGGTGTTTAGTGAAGAGGAAACACTGGCGCTCACCCTCTTTGCGCAGTGACAGTGTGCCCAGACGCACCTTGCTCAGTTTGCCTCTTTCCACTAAAGGCAGCTGGATAAGAGAGCCTAAAAGATAAGTCAGCTTAAAATTAAATCTAAAAAAAAACCCCAGTGCTGCAGGAGTCTCAATCTAATTAGTCTCATTGATGGTCACTATCAAACTGGAATCAAATCAAATAACAATGTGGGATATAAATCTGGAGATAATCAGGGCTCATGCACTGGCACTCAGAACATTTGGAAAAGATGTCAAAGCTCTGTGTGGCTCACCCTGCCGTACAAAAGTCTGGCTGGTGTCCAAGAGGATATCGCAGCCCTCAACAATCATGCGCTCAATGGCAAGATTCTTACGGATGTTCTCAGTGTCACTCACTTCATCATGCATCATTCTGGAAATGAACCATACAAAAAAAAACTTGGCCTGTGTAACTGAACAATATGCTACATATGAAATAGATACTTACATAATATACACATAATTACATAATATTTCTAGTTGCCAGTCTCAGCACTCAAAATTCAAGTAAAGACTAAAGGAATATGTGACTGTTTAGAATGGTTGTAAAACTCTGAGTGACTTCTATGTAATTTGATGTATTTACTTGAGTATTTATGGCAGGACTTCCTCTGAGGCCAATTTTCTGCAATTTTTTTTTTTAATATGTTCTGACTTTGCCCATCTTTATATAACTATTGGAAAGCATTTCTGAAGCAATTTCAGAATTTAGAGATGAAACTGTTGAACCTGACTGCATTATTAGGAGTTTAGAATCTTATCAGTGCTATATCACAGCCAGGCTCCTACACGTGAAAACTTGATACAAACTGTAAGTATTTTGACCCTAGTATTTCAAGTATTTAATTATAACCTCTGTCATAGCTGTTTGTACATTGCCTGACTCCTGTCTGTTCCTGGATTATATTTAGGATTTGTTTTTGTGTGATTCCTGAAACTTTAATAAAACCTTTGCATCCATACACCTGGTTCTCTTTAGCTGTAATAAACAAAGCTTGGAAATACATGAATATGATTAATTTGACCTCAGCTTAGCAGAACTAATAAATCTGTAATTTTACACTATAAAAACCTGATTACATACTTATAATTCAGACATCACACTGAAATAACATTTCACATACTTGGACAGCTCCTCCAATTTTGACTTAGCGAAATCCAGACTCTTGCGTTCTACATGCTCATGGGGAGTATGGGCGAGCAGCTCATGAAGAGTGATGATATAGCGAGGGATCTGGAACACAATAATTGTTAGGACATATTTTAACACAGTAGAGTCAAAAAGAAAAGAAAGTCCAAGCAAATATTTCCTTTAATAAGTTTAGTCTCTTTTAACCACTTAAGATGTGCACCTGAAACATTGGGTAGGTCAGAAATGTCTCCAACATTCGGCCCTCACAGGCAGCATTGGACTCATATTGCTTCAGAAGCTTGTCAAAGTCCCTGTTCTGCTTGCAGTTAGCTAAAACCTGAAGACTGTACTGGTGGTTCCGCACATATTCTTGGTAGATGTTTAACATCGGAAGCAATATGTCAAAGAGGTCAGCTAAAAATAGACAAAGGTTATGAATGTCATGTTCATTCACTAATCAGTGTAATAGCTGACAGAATTGATGTATCAGATAAGCCTCTGTTGAAAGTCTTTGTTGATATCGCATCCCTTTCTTTTTACAGTATTTACAAATTTTTAAACTAATCTGACACAACTGAATACCTGAATATGAGACTATATAATCATACTGCAAGAAAACTCTAAGATTTAAACCATATTTGTTCTACATCAATAAGCACATTACTGTAATCTTTTAAGACATGTAATTTTAAGTTTACTTTAAATTTGCTTTGGCCTAAATTGTATGTGCATGGCTGCAAAAACATCATTAAACAGCAAAAGGCACTTACCTAAAACTAATCTTGGCCAGTTGGCAATTCTTGCTTTTAGCCCTTGGTGAAATATCTCATGAAGAAACATTATAGTTTCACTTTGGGGGTAAATAAAGATGAGAACACTGTATTAGAGTAACATGACTATCAATTGTGTTTTCTGATAAATGGAAGGACAGTGTCAAGCTGAGTATATTAGTAGCTAAGTATAGTAGCTGAGTAACTGAGCATAATATCATCTTTACCTATTGAGGAAAATGCTGCTAACATCGTCATGATTGATTGGAGGTTTTTTGGAACTGGCTGCCATCCTGAGCGGCCGCAGAAAGCAGTTTACCATTATGGACAGTTGGAGCACATATTCGGTCTCAGCTTCCAGCATGTTGAAGACAATCTGGTTCCTCTTCCTCATGTTTTCAGCATGGGGTGAGCAGATGTAGTCTTGGACAATGATCTTCCACTTTCTTCGACAAAGCCAGCCACGCATGAAACTTTGTATCTATGAGTACAATGACCTTATTTATCTCTATTAAATTCATTATTATTTTTAAAATGTATAATTTTTAAATATTTTTAACAGTAAAACTCACATCATTAAATCTTTACTAGGAATAGTAAGATTCATGACTCACATCGGTGCACATAAACGTTGCGAATGCCCTGATTAAAGTGTGCACAGGATACAATTTGAGATGAACTCAGGATGCATGATTTCTAACATCTAACAATAGACACTATTCAAGTCAAGTGTCTTAGCCAAGTCATACACGAGTTGGGACATGTTCTGTACCATTCTGAACTGCATAGCATTATATTTGTTTGCATTGTATGTATCTCACTGAATGGCATTGTGTTGAATCATACTGCATCTTAGTAGGGATGACTAATATTTAAATGGCAAAACACTTTTGAATGTGTGAGTATATATTTGTAAATATGTTTGTACTTTTTACATGTACCACACATACTGTTATATGTTTCTTTTTTTGATTATAGATGGATCTGTACTGCTGTCATAAATATCTTCAGAGAATTTAAGCTACTTGCCTTTTTTATTTTCTTTATATCAGGATCATCATCTTCTTGATTGGAATGACAAGGTATCATTTTCTCCTTTGCTTTGTTCAGGGCCACAGCCTAAGTTGAAGTACAATCAACCATATCAGACTAAAATAATGGGCAAACAAATTACTTAAATAAAAGTACTACAAAATGAGGAATGAATTGATAATCTAAGTTCAGTTCACTTCCAGGTAAACATGTGGATTTTTTTTTTATTATTATAATTTTCTCATTACAATATATTCTCATTATAATGCTGATTTTGACCTCAGCCTTGAGCCTTTTGATCTCTGTGTCCTGGTCTTCAAGCTGTGAGCGGAGCTGACTGGCAGCCACTTTCTCAGTCTCCATGATCTGCACCAGGTGGATGTACTTTTGCATAAGCACCTCACGCTCGATGATGAGGTCAGAGTAGCTGATGAAGGGATGTTGACAGAGAGATTAAGACAAAGGGATGAATAGATTAAAATCAGTAGTTCAATATAGCACAATTCTGCTATTTCTTTGCGGCAAACATTTCGTTCCAACTAATTATATTATTAATGATTTCTTCATTTATGTAGTATGTCAGTCAGTGATGTAAGTGTTAAAAAGGATCGTTGTTGATGTGTGACCTGAGGAAACCACTATGCTAAAACTTGAAGATGAATTTTTGTGTCTTTAATTTTACAGTTTGTTTCTTTTTTACATATGGAAAGACTGCAGCCATAGAAATGACACAGCACTAAATAAGAACATTCAACTTTACCTGACATTGCTGCAGTATATCTGAAATACTATTTATTCAGCCACTGCAACTTACATAAGCTGAAGGTGCTTCACAAAAATCAGTTAAATGCCTTCATTCGTTGTACCTGGCTTGTTGAATGGCTTCCACCCACTCAGTACAATCTGTATCCTCTTCGGCCCGCAACTCCAGAGGTTTCTGCCCATCATGGCCAAAGATGACCAGGAAATAGTGCTTAATAAGAGACAGACAGTGAAGTCACCAGTAAACACAAGGCACATTAGTCATGAAAGGAAGATTGTAATGGTGGTATTTACTATAATTGCAAAGAGGTCATGAACTGAAATATTTTACTGCTGAAGCAGTTTGCTTGCAGCACAGGTATATAAAGGGAGATTTTATTCAATATTTCCTTTTCCATAAAAGGATTAAAGTGTGATTTGCAAAGCAAAAACCCAAAAGGGTGGAATTCGAAAAGTCGAAAGTGAATGTGTATGTATACGTATGTTATAGGTCTTAAGCTTAAAGGCTTTTTGTCTTCTTTCACTGCATTGCAGGTCATCTGGTGAGAGTGAGCGTGTGTGTGTGTGTGTGTGTGTGTGTGTGTGTGTGTGCGCGCATATCTGCACTTATGTAACAGCCTTTGCTTCTCGTCTCTGCTTTTAATGCACTCTCCTCATCCCCAGGCTTTGTTAAAACTGGAAGATAACAATAGAATCACTGTTTCACACACTCCTGACATGCACTACTCCAACTCATCATTACAATCATGTCTCCTGATAGTGCTTACTTGTGTGTAAAACTAAATAATATTAAATAATTTCATTGCATTTACTACCACTGTACTAGTATACTCACTGAAAGGAGGAACTAATATTTACATTTCCTGTGTATGTACAAAAATATCCAAAGCACACAGACTGCTTTTTATTTTTCCTCAGATGGCTGTGCAATATACTAGCAAGGAGACTTCTATATTTTCTAATACAGTGGTGCATTGTATAGCAGAAACACGGTTGTGTTCACATTTGTCTCCTAGAGCTTAGTGAACTGTCATGTTGTATAAGGATGCCTTCTTGTTTTAAGAGGGCTGTGTTCTTGAAATCAACAAACCGATACAGGACAATGTAATGCAAACTATGCAAAGAAGGTAATTATGATGGTATCATATAAGCCAGAGTCCACTAGTGGGATGGGGTGGGGGTGGTGGTAGGATATCTTGTGTAACATTTTGTGGTGAGTGCTTCTGGAATAATAATACAGTACCACTTCAGCAAAATACAAAACCCTATTTCCATGGTAACCTAAGACATTTAACTTGTTTGCCATTTTGTCAAGTATGTTTCATTTAAAATCTGAATCTTTAGCAGGTTAAATCAATGAGATGGAATGTCTTCATAGCTAATAACCTCTGTTGTGATCTGGTCAAATCTGACCATTGTAAATGATTAACAGGGGTATTTTTTTGCCATCAAAAGCTTTAATCAGTTAAATGTGGTAGTGTCAGGCTTTGCCTCCAAAATACAGTGATCTGATTTTTGCATTCCAGATAAATGATGGTAGCTTGATGGACTTTATAATGCATCTTACAATGACTCCACAATCAACTGTTCTATGAATATGCAAAGTGCTTCGCACATATCAAAGGCCTCCTCGGTCCAGCTGGCCAACAAAACAAATTACAATAAGCCATTTGTTTTAAAAAGCCTCTTATTACTTTGAAGCTCTATTCTTTTGTAGTAGTTTGGAGCTTTATTGCTGACGTGATGTATATTGCAGAAATTGTGAATAGCGCAGAATCACCGATAGACCTTTGTCAACATACACAGTCCTGGGCAAAAAATGTTGCAAAGTAAAGATAACTTGAAAAGCTGAAGTCTGGAAAGAAAGAAAAACTACCTGAAAGAAAAATAGCACAATGTGCGGTAAACAGTAATAAACTAAAGATAGTCAATATTAGATATAATATTAGATAAATTCTTGTCCCAGGGACAGTTTATGCAGTTTTATAAGGAAATTACATGGTTACTTTTACTGAGTGTCTTGGACAATTTACCACAGTTCTTCTGGAGGGTTTGACTGTCACACTTGCAAACCTCAGGGGCCTTCATTATGGTTTGTTTTTTTTTGGGATCTCTTCATGATCTGACTGACATACAAACATTTTACTTGCACAAATATTCATACATCACAAACTCATTCCCAAACATTTTTCCAAATCACTATAATATCTATTGCACCTTATATATATATATTGTTTTAAAATGTTATGTATTTACCTGTTTACTACCTGTACCCATCAGCCTAGTCAATAAGCGTCACCTAAGCATTTATACAAATCTTGTTTGATCAACCAATTATGTGCGATCTGTGGTGGAAGGGGATGTCCTCAGTGGCAGTAAATGTTTCTGTTTAACCAGCATGCCCATCTATCACACTAGCTTCCACAAGCATATCCTTATGTTATACCCACTTAGACTGATAACCAAACAAGTGATGATTTTTCTTTTTTCTTTTTTACAATGTTAGTCATTCACAGGAAAAAATGTTTTCTCTCTTTAGATCAGACAGTTATCTCAAAACCAACTCTTGAATCACCAATGTCTGTACACCCCTAGAAAGCAGACCAGTTTGAATGAGCAAATGGCTCAGTTCACTATTAGAGAATTGTAAACATTAGCTTTTGGCCAGGAAAAAATGGTGTCCAAAATGACTGATGCATTTGCTATTGGCCAAAGCAGTGTCTTGTTCTTCCATTTTTATAATTTCCCTAAGCATGATACTGCCTATGATGACGATCTTAGTGGGCTATTCATCAAGAACAAAGCTATTCGGCTGTCCGCTTATCATCCAGCCAGTTGTGCCATTGATTCTCTGGGTGGCATTACCCCTCTTTATAGTCATATTTATTCTCTATCCGAGTCTGATACATAAATTTAAGATCAATATTTTTTTTGTTGTCAGAGTGATGGTTGTCTATCCTTTATTTATATTTAAATATTGTTACCCTTGCTGTCTCTATTGCTCTATAGTTTCTATAAACTCTATAAAGATTTTATAGCTTACATCAACTCAATGGCCACTTTAACAAGAACACATGTACCCATGTTCAACATGATTATTATATATGTTGTTTTCCACAACACTGGCACCCACTCTTGTTTAAGACTCAGGTTAAAGAGAAGCTGGACACAAGCCCACATAGATGTGTGTGGCACACAGCTGTGCACTAATACTGTGCACTAATTAATAATTTATATATGAATTATGTTTGACTGATTCAATAATCACATGACGGACATCACATTTAAAATAGGGAAGGGCAATATAAAAACTTATGTCATGTAGCCTAACACATTTACGGCATTTGGCAGACGTAGTGTTAGGAGTCTTGCCCAAGGACCCTTATTGGTGTAGCACAGACTGGTTGTCCAGATTGGGAATCGAACCCAGGTCTCTCACATGGGAGCCAATGATGTTACCACTGTACCACACCAACACGTCTCCTATCAGCACAATTATTTATTGGGAAAAGCTGAAGTATTTTGATTTAACTGCATTTTTATTACGCTAGTCAAAAGAAACTCGGTTAACCTTGGTTTTATACGCATAGGCTCTTTTATATGCATTTAACACATTAAAAGAACATCTTACATACATTTTCTAACGTCACTTATCTGCTAGAGCTTAGCATTTAAACTTCTGTAGAGGTAAAGCACAAAAAATATTCAAAATGGCTTCAGTGGGTTGTGTCCATAGAATTTGTTGGGCCAGCCTGACATTAGTAATGACATCGACCCAAACTCATTTATGAGCTTTATACACTTATTACTAATCCCAGGACAGGGCATTCTTTTGGTCAGTGGTCTGTAGTTATACTGTCTTACTTCTGGTTTTCATTGGTTTTCACTGAATAGAACACTGACACCAATTTTTAAACAAATTACAGAATTTACATTTCTTAATTTAATAACAGCAAGTAGGTAAAAGTCCTAACGTCCTAATGTTAACTGCTTAGCTATAATGAGCTAGCTTGACTCTCATATTTAACAATATTTACTGCTAAGGATAGATCCTGATAAGTCAGCATAACCTAATTATCTGATGTGACTGAGAGATTATAAATTAAATTATAAAAAATGATATAACACATATAGCTAACACACTGTCAGGATATCTGAGAACAGTTTTTTTTTTAACTTCATCTGTGATGTATAGTTATATGAGGACTTTGTAGTGAAAGATTAAACAACAATAACAACTGTAAATATTAATACTTTACTCATTGTCTAGTCCAGTGTCTAGAGTTATCACATATACATATTTTAATTTCAGTTTGATTATTTAAAAAAAAAATAATAATAATTAAAAAAATTCAGTTATTTGATTATTATTGCTGTGGTAGGATGGTCACCCATAACCCCTAATAAACACACACACATTAACATAATAAATAGTGCAGCTAATGAATTATATATGTCTAACGCTCAGCCTAACCTCAGTAATGAAAAGGAAACTTTTTGGCTTTTTTTCATTTTTTGTTAACAGGTCTGTTTTTTTGTTAACATATCATTGTAAATTAATGAACATTAACCAAATGTCCCCACAAAGCAATGAAAACGTGCTCATACACAAACACACCACCACCACCACTACCACCACCACCACTACTACTACCACTACTACTAATAGCAATAATAATAACGATAATAATAAGCTGGTATACCTGCTGTTTATCTGCATGCTCTCGGCTGATTGTAGACACTTTAGGCGCTGAGACGCGCTCGCAGGTGCTTCCTTCCAGTAAGTAAATCCCTGTCGGCCTGGTGCTCTGCTCATTCTCAAAATAAAACAAGAGGTTTTGGTACAGAGCAAAATATTTCTCGTTCCAGCGACTGTTTTCTGCCGCTTTCTTGCTCAGGTAGCCGCGTCTCGTTCCCTCTTTACGCGCAATCACAGAGAGATAAAGTGCGTGCCCCTCATTGTAGCGCACACTTTTCTGCATTTTCCAGCTCGACGTCTCACACCGCTGTGCATGAGCCCATGATCATCAGAGACCAGCCGTTTACAAAAGTAAGAAAAGTGGAAGCGATTTGAAGAAAGATCGTCCAGAAATATCTGATATTCGTGAGAAACGCACAATCCGTACAAATACCTAAATCCCTTGCGACCAAACAGCCCACTTAAATCCACGTCTAGTGCACACAATAACATGAAGTCAACACAGATTGCGTGAACAAACGCTAACAGAATCATCGACCCTAATCGGCTTTACTCGCAACTTAAAGAGACACAGCTCCGTTTCCTCAGCTGAAGATGCGCTACTGCATCCCCAGAGACAGTGTAAGGTGCTTCACTGTGGAATGCCAAAAGGTTCAGTACAGCTCTTAATATCTGGCAACAGAGTTAAACTGTACGTCAGTACGAGTGAAATGCTTCTTTAAGATACAGTAGGACCAGAATTTATCAAAACACAACAACTATTATTAATTATTAGATATTATATGATGTAAAGCAGCACCACATAAGGCCAAATTACCTTTTCTGCCTTTTGCATTCGTAGAATATTACACCTTCTTGCCTAAAAGCTTTTGTATTTATGCATAATTTAGTACGCCTACAACAAGAAACTGACTAATGACTAATAAATTGAAAATTTTCACATTTTACATTTCATTAGTTAAAGTAGCACAGCTGAGTTTATACCCTCTAGTGGTCTCTTTTTATAAGGTCAACCTCTTAACGATGTAAAAACTATAACAGTCAATAAATAAATCAATATATTGGTCAAATTACAAATAAAATTGTACAAATAATATGAACTATATTATTTATATAAATAACTTTTTCATTCATCTTCAGTGATCTCTTCATCCTAGTAAGTATCATGACATGATACTGAGAAAACTGGGTGAAAAGGAAAGTTCACACTGGGGGCTGAGACACCAGTCCATCACAATGCACTCATTCACTGAAAAACCAGGCCAAACCCATTCAGACAAGGAGAGGATAGGCCTGAATAAAACTGTACACAGACAGTAACAAGTTTAGGATCTAAACAGTTTATACAGAGTTTACCGTAGGCTGGTTTACAGGCTGGCTGGTTTACATAATAGATCATAGTTTAGATTAGGAGCTACATTCCTTTCTAATGATCACTCCAGTAAAATGATGGCATGTGAAATTATGAGCTTTATTTAAAGAAGATATTTAATGATCATATTTGCTGATATATCATGATCACTGCTCAGCAGATCAAATGATTAGTTTTAAAGTTATAATAGGTGTTTTGGTGTAACGCAAACATGCAAAAACAGGAAACAACGATAAACAGGAAAAGAGTAATAGACAAATGCTTTTCTCAAGTCACTTTACATCACTGTACAATAAAAGTGCACTGTGTAACATCTAGTGGTGAGGTTGCAGATTGCAACCAACTGATTATGACTCCATCCCATTCCAAGTGTGCAGTATAAAGGTATATTCAGTGACCATCAGGTGCCCACAGTATTGCTAGTGGTTCAATAAAAATAACAATGCCAAAGCACACAAACATTAAAGCTGAAAACATTTTGTGAAATTATATCAATAAGATAAGACTTTATTGATCAGAAAGGAAATTGCAGCGCCACAGTAGCATACATATTTCACATACATAAAGTAGTAAAATTATTTATATTATTATTATTATTATTATTATTATTATTAATAATAATAATAATAATAATAATAATAATAATAATAATAATAATAACAATAATGACAAAAATAATTAATGAACAACAACACTAATAATAATAATAATAATAATAATAATAATAATAAACACAAATTAATAAAAATCTAATTATATAAAATGTATATAATTTTCATCCCTGTTAAGCAAGCAGGCTGTGGGAGGAAAGTGTGGCAAAATCTCCCTGAAAAGAGAATCTGTCCTCATTTATATTTATGACACAGTAATTGCACAGCAATTACAAACAATCTTTTGCTATATAAAAAGTGCAAATGTATAGCCATATGTATTCATTATAGTTATAACGTGAAGTATGATTTTGTTGCATTTTTGTCAACCACTCACTGATGGACACTTGACTGATGGAGAGTAAAATCTGTTCAGTCATAGTTATCGTGCAATGATTGATTTATATTAGTAATAGTGAAAGCAAAAATCATGGTTTCTATGTATGCCTATTATGGTTATCTGTCTCCTAGTGCCTTAGCTATACCACCGAGTCAGAAGTAAAAAGATGGGTAAACAGAGAAAAGAATGCAGAGTATAAGGTATATTCTTTTTATATAATGGTTCCAGAAAATGGAAAAAGGAACCCTGGCAGTAGTAGCCATGACAGCATAACTACAAGGGAGAGCCAGAAGGTGACACAGACAAGGCACCCTGGGACATAAAGCAGCCAGTCACTCTACTGTCAACAAACCTGAGTGAACACGTGAGAGTGAGGGGCATCCAAACATCACTATTTACCAAAACACAAAATGGTTTTCAGCCTAGACCTGAAACTGAAACTGTGTCTGAGTCCTGAATACTAACTGGAGGGCTTTTCATAAATGTAGGGCTCTGTGGGAGAAAGATCTGCCCCCCTGCTATAGCCTTCTTTATCCGAGGTATCAGCAAAGAGCCTGCACCTTCTGATTGGAATAGGTATGGCAGATCATAAGAGACTATGCTCAGGTACTGAGGCGCAACACAATTAACTGTATTTTTATTCTGCAGTATGCAAGATTTGCCTGAGAACCAGTGCAGTGTAAACAAGGGCAGCTGTAGCCTTGTAGTTAAGGTACCCGAAGGTCCCAGGTTCAAGCCCCGCATCCACCAAGACTCGACTGAAGTGTGCTTGAGCAAGGCACCTAACCTAACCTTCTGCAAGGCAGAAAGCCATTACAATAATCCAATATAAAGGTAACAAACCAAAACTAGTTTTTCAGACATGTTCTGTACTGAACTGATACCGGACACACTTTGTTTTGTATTTTTCACAATAATTTCAGATTAGACTAAGACACATCGATCTGTGTGAGATAGAAGGAAACCTTGCTGTGCTCCTTCAGTCTGTCTGTCATGTTATGTTTCAGCACCCAAACAGAGACTGTGTGTGAGTCAAGATCAATGAGAAGCATTGCACTGAAAACTACAGCACGAGATTACAAAAAAAAATAAAACATCCATGCATAGTCCACCAGCAAAAATTGAAAAAAAAAAAAAATACAGAAGTACATAGAAGGAAATGTAACAATGACTAATAATTTTTAGAATGAGTAAGAGAAAATGTAAACAAGGCCAACTTTACTGTCTGCCGCAGGGTTTTTTTTAGCCACAGCAGAAATTGTGACATCAAACAGCATTCATGGAAGAATATAATAGCAGGAGAGAGGCTGCGAAGGACACAAGGAGAGGGATGTTAGGAATCCTGGATATACAAGTCAGGAGACTGGAGATTTCAGCATTTACTTGAGTTTATTTCCACATATAGAGAGTCATGTATGGTACAGCTGGGTCAGTCAACGGTCTGATATAGTCTAGTATAGTCCACTCCGGTCGGTCGGTGGAGTCTAGTCTAAAAAGGGATATTTTGGGAGGACCTTATATACACACAGACAAGCCTATGCATTTTGGTGGTGGTGGCTCCAGTAGTATGGAGTTTGTTTATTCCATGGGACCCACACGTCTACAAACATCCCCTTTCTGATGAATTACACCTGTTCATGTTCTGCATTCATTCTGATGTATTTGGCATCTTCCAACAGAATAATGTGCCACCACACATGTTCTGCAGATGGCAAAATATGGTTAGATAAATGCATTCCCACCACATATCAACATTATCGACCTACCAAGTATAAGACTGGTGGACCTCTTTTTTCTGTCTCTTTAGTGTATATCCGTTTACCTCTTTGAATTAAATTAAAAAACAAACATGGACTTTATGTCCATGTCCATGAAATTCTACTTTTTTAGACATGCACTATCCAACCAGTGTTGGTTAAGCTACTTTAAAAGTTGTTATCTTACACCAAAAGAAAATGAACTAAGGAGAAATTTAGTTTGGTGAACAGAAATTACTACAACAAGTGTCCACATGTCCTTAATCCAGTACTAACTGACTTTGCATTAAATAAAGCAGTTTTGGGGCATTAAATAAAGCACCCTTTGGGCATCAGATTCGAAGACACTGATTGGCTAAATTTATATTGCTATGTGTTATGAGTTTTTCTTAAATTACAGTTCTGTTTAATTCTAAAGAATGAGAAAATAATTTGTTTGTTATAATACATGGGCCTGTAGATACATTTTCTGTTTCCTTGATGTGATGCATTTCTGGAAGTGGTATGGGTAGGCCTCACATCCAAGATTCAGTAAGTCAACTACTGAAGGGCGATGCAGTTTTATATGTGTTATATCTGTTATATTAAGCATCTTTTAGCATCTTGCTGAAATATTTGAATTATATTGCCAAATATTTTTATTGTGCTAATGGCACTGGCCATTCTATATTGCGATGTGCTATTTCAGAACATTACAATGCACAGGCTTCTCTAACAAACAGTGCACAGCACACAATGCTGCCACCCACTCTGTGCTGTGCATGTGTCACGGCAACGTGTTACAAATTGTCAGTGTCATGTCAGGGTAATTTTTTAAAAACTATTAGTGACAGTTCTTCCTAATATATGTATAATATATATACTAAGAATAAATTTATTGTTGAAAAGATGAATGACATGGTATGTCAGAATCTGAACTATTGTTTTCTGATATTTACATTTAGATTACTTAAACAACATAGAACTTAACACTTGTTGTTTGAACCCACCCTATTTTTCAAGTGATAAAAAACATGTGACTTGTGTTTGTTGTTTCCGAGGTGTGTCGTTAGATGGACTGTTTAAACAATCAACAGCTTTGAATGTCTCATCTTGGTTTTGTTGTTAATGTACACCAGAGAGCTGGCAATGAGAGAAAAGCAAGCTATTTTAAAGCTGACCAAAAGCTGATAAAAATATGTGTCGTTAGAAATAGCCAGTACAACAAATTGGAAAGGAAAATAAAACAATTATGACAAAAATATAAATAAGATTTGAAGAAGAATGCAACATTTGGTGATGTCAGTGGGTCTTTGGTTTGATGAAGTTATTGCAAGGAAGAAATATGCAACAAAAAATGTTTTGAATATAACTTTTAGCCATTTAAAATTAAACTCTGTCTGTCTGAATTCTATTATTCTATTACCTCCACCTCTACTGCATTTATTCTCTATATTTATTTAAGTAAACGTATTCATTCATTTTACACAAATTTAAACATGTCTTTACACAAAATTTCCCTGTTCATCTGTAGTTTGGGCAGACTTCTAGTGCTCACTAGAGGCCAGTATTGGTAAAAAAAATATTGGCCGATGTAGCATGTACAGTATACGTAAAAGACTACATATAGTATATACACTGGAAAACAACAGCTGGACATTGGTTGCACATATTATAGTTATATATTTTCAAAATTATATATTTCTGCATGAATACATAATTTTAGGTAAACATAACTTTACAACTGATGTACATATTTTCAATTGTAAATACTACAAATTTCTGTCTTGAAAACTGAAGTGTTATA
>JAOVVF010000008.1:10637026-10647216 GCA_028565595.1 Duopalatinus emarginatus | reverse complement strand
TCTCATTTATTATATTTTCCCCCAATTATTATTATTATTATTATTATTATTATTATTATTATTATTATTATTATTATTTATTTATTTATTTTTGATACATTCTGTTGTATAATATTCTGTCTTTTTTCGAGTCCGATTGATCATGATATCTCCCCTGACATATTAAATGAACTAAATCCATTGTACAAGAGTTATTTGATGATGACAGTTGATGAGGTGCTTTAAGGTGGGTGAAACACCTGTAACAAAGATTTGCAGTATCAACTTCTATAGCAAAACCCCTGTTCTTGATTTACTGTAATTTATTCTAGCAAAAACTCAGTGGGGATGTCTTTGCAATTTTTCTGTTTATAACTTAATGCCTAATTTAGCTCATTAGCTCATTAGCTAGCTGCTTATTAACCTCAACAAAATAAAACACTTTTTATTTGACTACTTCTTATACTTTTTAAAAATAATTAAAAAAAAATAATCATCAAAGTTTAATATTCTGGCTTCAGGTGTCAGTGTGTCTTGAGGTCTTGCTGTAATATTTCTGGATAATCTTCCATCCTTAAAATACCATTTATTTTCTGCAGTGCACCATAAAGACATTTACATGACAGTGATGTGCAAAGAAAGCCAGTTATGTATTTATCCTTATTTTATTTCAATACATAATATTTTTTTCTTGTTTTACTTTCTGTGCCACTGAAACAAACATCAAATTCCTCATTAGTAAAACTTTTAAATTGGCCATGAAACCAAACATTGCTATCAAATGCAGCTGATTTTGTTAAATAATCCCCTGATTCTTTGTGCACAACCCACAATAAAAATCAGAATTGCTATGGGTGGTTGTCATAGTGATGGCATTGCAACCTTCATCCAAACTACAGCTTACCTTCCCACCACCCTGCAATGAATATATGTTAAGCATTCTGTTCTTTTCAGGGCTATTATTCTCAAATAAATAAAACAAAAGAACTTTGTTAGTTTTTTTTGTCAGTGCTTTGTTATTTAGTACCTTTATATACACTAAACTATGTTATTATTTGTTTGGCTGATAAATGTTTATATACTTATATTCTGATACATTTGAGTCTGCTATCCAAACCGACAAATGGAAAATGAGGCAATATCAAAGTACATAACTGAGAAGTTAAGGGTTAAGTGCCATGTTGAAGGACTCAGCAGGGGATCTCAGGCTCTCAGGCTCTTTGGTACTCCTAAGATTTGAATTCACAGTTATTCAAAGAATATTAATGACTGAGGTACTACAATATTTTTGGACACAGATCATAATGAAAAACATTACTCACAAAACAGGAAAATAATTTTCAATAAAAAAATAATAAGAATAAAATAAAAATAAATAAAATAAAATAAAATAAAATAAAATAAAATACATTTTCTTATCTCTTGCTGAAGTGCAGATAGTTTTCTTATAACTATTCGTTCAAAGAAAGAAACATAAGGTGAATTATGAAAATTGTGCGTCATTGTCTCTGTTCTTTTTTATCTCTCCCTCCCAAACAGCTCTCCTGTGTCTGAGTAATCTCCACATTGTCACTCAGTTCTGACCAACGTCACACCTGCTATCTACACACCCACTCTTGCATTAACTCGACAGTCAGACAACCAGCCTGGCCAACTGGCATTAACACAACTAATAGAGAATCAACATGGCTACATTTCTTCACAAGATTAGGTGAGTGCTACTGTACTGCATGCTTTTTTCCTTTTTGTTATCATTTTTGGTCAAAAATACAGTTCCCCCTTTCTTTCATTAGAATATTAGACACCGCATTTAAAAGAAAACATTCTGTGCAAAGCTGTGTAATCAAATGTGTTATTTGTCACTCTAAACCATTCTGTTAGCTGAGCAAATGTTGGGAAAGAAAATGAGAGAGAGAGAGCGAGAGAGACCGAAAGAGAGAGAGAGAGCATTTTGAAAAGCTGTACCTTGTTGAGAACAGAAACACTCAATGACCTCTTCAGAACCTCAAGTGCAAAATGAATATGCCTTTTAACACATTATTCATACCCAGCACATGCTTCTCTACATACAGTCTCGCTTGAGGATTGTCTTCTTGTATGTGCTATGCTGCTGCAAAATTCTTTATGTTCAGATTGGGGAGGGTTGCACAGGGCCACTTAACACTTTTATTGTGGAACTCCTACCCATGTGATTCTCAGAATGAAGCCAGCAAAAGCCTTTCACCTTGGAGCAGAGCAGAACATTGCTGACAGGGGCAGAAGTTGCTGTCACACTCATGCAATGCACATGTGCTCCATGGTAACTGTGTACTCACTGCTAGCAGCAACACTTTTCTATAGCAGTCATTACTCCTGCTTTTCCATTGCATTTCACAATAATAGGATCTTGTGATGCCCTGAGTGGCTACTACTACTTTCCAATTTACTGCTCGTTCTATCCAGCCAACTTACAACATGTTTTACATATTGTATGCCGTACAATTGGTTCAATTATACCAATCTTTAAAATCTATGTGTATTGTCATGTAAGTGCTCATTCATGAATATGGCTCTGATTTTGTGTGTTTATCTCGGGACTAATATATAGGAAAAGATTAAGTGTAGACATATGTTGTTATTTAAATCTGTATGTGTCCCATGTATCTTGACTAAACCTTGGACAGATACTCAAAAATAAAGGGCATTGGTCATAATTCTGATGATTTATAATAAATGGAATTAAAAAATGATTGTAAAGCATTTCCACTGGACAATCATGCACTGTGACTGTACACAACTTCTCATAGTCATAGTGAAATGACATTCTAGCAAAACAGGTGAGGTAAGCTGTATGACAAAAATATCCAAATATACAAATGGGAAGCTTTTCAAACATTTGCAAATTATGCTTCTTGTAATTCTTCTTCCCTATTTGCATTTATTTAAATTTCCAATTGTTTAACAATAACTAAAAACAAATAATAAAAAAATGATTTCAAATGTTATTTCTATAAAACAGACTATCATTGTATCTGTTTTGCAACATGGCTTTAGCTAAGACTTGATTAATTCACAAAATTTGCCTTCTTGACAAATCTGACTAAAGATTTGTCATCTTCTGCAAGACATGGACAAAAGTGAAGCCAGAGTGTTGAGACACGTTTTACAAAATAATGTGCTGTTCTTAGACGTGATGTTATGCAAGCACTGCACACAGTACTAAGAGAGTAACTATGAGGCCAGCAAGCACAATAGGCTTTAGAGTGAAAAGATGCTTTCAGGTCTCAAGGTTTATGCCTAAGCCTATTGAATTAACAGTCTTTTGGAGGAAAATTGACTACAGAGAAATGTAGCATCCCAGACTCAAATCTATACGAATGTGTTTGTCAAATTTCAGGTTTGTGTTTGTCAAAGACTAGGTCTGTCAAATTTCTGTTCTAAAAATGATCACCATCTTGTGACCTATGTAGTGTGATAAACTGGAAAACTGGATCATGTCTTTCTGTAGCAATGTATTTTCCATTCTTTACACATCCCCCTTACACAGCTGGAGTAGAGCAAACTGGATTTTAAGATCTGAGAGGATAGGTATCAGAACAGCAATGACTGTTCAGCATATGTATAAGCTTGAAGATTGACAACCAACCAGCCAGCAACAGCAAAAAACCAAAAAAAACCAAAAAACAACAACAAAACAAAACTTTAGTGCATGTTTATTTTAGTGCATGTTTAGTACATACTAAGTTAAGGTATGATCTAATAAATACTTTAAGACGTCCAGTCATCTTACATAAATGCTGTATCCTGGTCAGGGTAACCTGATTCTGAGACTATCCTGGCAGGAACACACCCTGAACTTAAAACTAGTCCGTTAACATTTATTAACATACATACATTCAATAACATTAGTAATACAACAAACATAGAAAACTTATTTCTGACTGATTTGGTTAAAACAATTACATTAGTTTTAATGCATTTAGATTTACATTCAATTACATAATCTAAAATTTAAGGGCAAATTTAATCTACTGAATGTAAATGGTTAAATCTTGGGACCAAATAATGAAAAAAGAAGTCATTTAAATATCTGTAAATAAACTGTACTGTAAATCTTCTCACAGGCTCAATGGCAACATTGTCATCTTCTGGCACATGTGAAAGACAGTAAAAGGACCCAGGATGAATGGTTTGCAGAGCGTTCACACAGAAAGTAACTCTCTGCTCAAAGCAGTCTATCTGGGCCGTCTCCGCCTAACACGGCTCCTCTTAGAGGGCGGGGCTTATATAAATGAGAGCAATGAGCATGGGGAGACACCCCTGGTGGTTGCCTGTAAAAGCAAATACTCTGACACGCAGGGGGTTCCAAAGGCAAAGATGGTGGGATATCTTCTGGAGAGTGGCGCTGATCCAAACATACAGGACAAAAGTGGCAAGACTGCTCTCATGCATGCCTGTCTGGAGCAAGCAGGATCAGAGGTGGTGTCCCTACTCCTTGGTACTGGAGCTGATCCCTGTCTGGAAGATCACACAGGCTGTTCTGCTCTCATCCATGCCATTAATTCCAGTGATGAGGAAACAGTGAAGCTGATAATGGATGCTTTAAAGGCCAAAGGTAAAGAGATCATAATCATCACCACAGACAGACGTGTCTGTGGAAGGCAGATGGCCAAACAGTATCTTAAATTTCCTTCACCGCCAGAGCAGAACCAGTGGAATAAGATACATTCCTCCTCAATACCCTGTGCTTCACCTTCTGAAATTCATCTTAGCACATCTCCCCAGGAAACACATTTATCCAGCTCCTCAGAGCAAATGTTCTCTTTCCAGGACCTGCAGACCATAGGTAACTCTCAGACAACCCCTTCTTCTCACCAGCCACCTTTGGTAAACAAAAGATTGAACAAGGTTCACCATCTGCAGAGACTACACTCAGAACCATGGCTAAAGATCCCCCAATTCTTACTATCACAACAACAAGCCAAAGGTAACTCTCAAAAGGAAGAACTGCCTGACATAACACCTGAGGAAGAACTTGCTTTCAGCATTGACAGACAACTGTCTTTTGACCCACCACTTTCATGTCAGGTCAGTACTGACCTCAAACAAGTGATTAGCTCAAACCAGTTTCAGCAACAAGAATACAACACAAGTAATCATGAAAATTTAAGACCAGAGGGAGCACTGTCTCACAACATGTCCTTCAATGGCTTATCTTCACTGTACTCTTTATCCCACCCAGATCTTCACTCCAAAAGCAGTGAATTTTTAACATCAGAAAATTACTCAGAAAAGTGTCTTCCTAACCTGGCAGTGTCCAGTCTCCTCAACATCATCCAGCATAGAAAGCTTGCAATGGACCATTACAGCTCTGATTCAGAGCTTTCAGTGACAGGAAACTCTCCAGCAGTACGTAAAAAACAGCTTGACAACAGGCAACTACTGACTTCAAAATCATCCACGTTCATAAACTCACAGGAGTCCACTGAAAGCAGTTTACTGGGAAATATACACAAGATGCACCCAACCAACCTAGAGAGAAGAGGATCAGGGGCTCATCTCACAGATCTACCTTTCAACCCTCGACCAGGCTTTTTACCACCTCTGAATCATCATGCCTCAATCCCGCAAATCACTGGAGCAAACAGCTCTAGTGTTATCTGCTCCAGCAACAAGCCAACAGGGATAAGGCAGTATATCCCCTCAGCTCCTGCTGGTTTACCGAAAGATCTCAAGACCAGAAGAATTCTGATGAGAAGGCACTCCATGCAACCTGAACAAATCAAACAGCTAGGTGACTTTAAGGAGATCTTTGGTTAATGATGTTGGAAATAATGTTGGGCAAATTGACAGATTATATAAAAACATCCTAAAAGTTCAGGCATTGTTTTTTTTTTTTATGTGTGAACAGTACTAAGGGACCATAATAAATTGGGGTATGTGTGGAAGAGTGGAAGTTTGTAGTAGGTTCATATCAACCACATATTTAAGATACTTTAATCAAGTAACTATGACAGGGCATTTCATTATTCATTTTTAATATACAAAAGGAAATTCCTGCATATATACATGACTGTCAAATGTGTGTAATACATATATTTCTTGCAACTTGCTCAATAAAGTAATGTATTCATCTGTATACAACTCAGACGAAATTGAACTTTAAACCTTGGATAAAGTGAGGCTAACATACAATGTGACAGACAGAGGTCCACTAACTATAGACAATATCCTGAGACCATGCATGCTCTTTTATTCTTCAAGAATAGGCTACTGTTATGTATGTGTATTCTTTAAACATTTTTAAAGGTTTCTCACTCAAAGTCTTGATATTGTACAATTACTCAGACCCGTGGAGCAACATTCAATCTGTAATATATGGTAACATTACACTGTGACTAGGAAGTGGGGGAAAACACTGACTCAGGATTTTTTGAGCTACAGCTTCAGCTGCTTAAATAATAATAATAATAATAATAATAATAATAATAATAATAAAAATAAGAAGAAGAAGAAGAAGAAGAAGAAGAAGAAGAAGAAGAAGCAGAAGAAGAAGCAGAAGAAGAAGAAGTGTACAGGTTAACTTAAAGTATGTAAAGAGTATATATATAAGAGTATATATAGTCATGCATGTGCATTATGTTTTTTTTTTAAACTGTAATGTCATATATCGTAAATCGTATCCTATTGTATATTGTAATAAACATACATTATCTGTTAAAAGAAAGAAATATTTGACATTTGAGTGTGTTATAATAAATCATGCCATATGTATGCTGCTTAAAAGTCCTGCATCCCCAATTTAAAACACGTTTCCTGTGTCCCTGCAATGAGCTTAACATTGCCATACCACAAAAAAACTAACAAACAAAAAAACCCCAAGGAAATATTCTTAGTGTCTCCTAGGAGGTAGGCTTAACATCCTGACTTCCCTGTATGAAGCCTTTGGAGACATTCTGTGCCCCCTGGAAATATTCTGACCATTTCTATACACTCCTAGTGGCCATCTGTTCACCAAAAAAACATTGCCATGTGCATCGTAATGTAGACCCAGAAAGAGACACTTCTTGCTGACTCTACCATCTGGCTGCAGCAAAACATAATTTGTGGCACAAGATAAGCTGTTTCTGCTCAGTGTTTTACAATAGTACCACATTTGCCCATAAGGACATTGAATTTGTAGGGACAGTTGCTACCAATATCCATTGATACTGAATTATTCTTAGCAATAAATTTGTGAAATTTTTTCTGTTGTCTGTTACTGTCTTGTTAATGTATATGTTACACAAATGGTTAAGTCATTCTTCACTATGAGTTCATCCTCCCCAACCCAATAGCTCTGAAGTGAAATGGCTGACCTGCTGTGCTTGCACACAGAGGAACTCGACCTCCCTATTTAACCCATCCATGCAGTTAATCACACAGTAGTGAATGCACACAAAGAATAAAAACATATACTGTAAAAAAAATTACACTGTCGAATAAAATGTAGACCCTTTATTTTCCAGAAGGGGTATAATACCTGGAAGATGAGACATTGTTCTCAACCTAAGAGCTTCTCTATTTACAATTCGTCAGAATTCTTTTTCTTTATCATGACCAACTTGCTCAGAATCAGCTCTTTAGACACGTTTGCTTAGAAATTTGTTAGTCCAGTCACTTGCTTGCCATTAAAAGAATGAATACTCCAATGGCATGCTATCATCATTCGCATTGCGTATATCAGGATCTGTACACTAGCTGTTGCCGGCTCCTACAGATTGCATATTTTGCTCTTCTACTAAGAGCTCTTGCATTAAAAACATGCTCACTGCTAACTACACAGTACAGGTGCTTACACACTTCCTCCAGGGAGATCAGCATCTGTGCCTTTTCACATTTCTATTCCAGCTGTGAAAATGCAGAAAAGAAGCTATTTTTTTCCTTGTCAACTGTCAACATGTCAACTATTCACTTCCAGCATTAGAGGTAGGATAATTAATAGTCAATAATAAGCTCAAATATTCAGACTACTGTTTTGCTAATATGGATTTTGTGTAATATTTTGATGCATTTCTGTACTTTTCATCTAAGTAACACATTCCTATATAAATGGGATATATAATTTTTTTCTGTAGGTTTCTTCCAAATAAATGTTTGAAAATGCTGCATTGGGATCTACCTACCTGCAGTTCTAACTCTACCCTTAAACATGCTCAAATTATACAGATTCTCCTGAGAGCCTTTATCTGCCAGCTTGGGTGATGGAACAACCTGAACAGTGGGCTGTTTTGGATACCAGTAATACAGATGTCTAACAAACACTGTACTATGAAACGACCTAGATCCAACTAGGTGAATGGCAAAAGTAAATAAATAAATAATAAAAATAAAAATAAATTAATGTATGTTTTTATTTAAAATATGAATAAATGCATGATCAATATAGCTTAATATGCTATACAATGAAAACAATTTCATTATAAACATAAACAATTGCACAATAAAATGATGATCTGGTTTTATATTTCAAAACTGGTTTGTATCCCACAAATGCATGTTCCTTACAATTGTGGCAGCATTTAAAAGCGAAATTAATGCTTTCCAATGGTATAAGATTTATTGCCAAGATATATATATAAAAAAAGCAAGCATGGCTGGAGCAACTAGAAAAATGCTCATTCTCTCCAAAAAGCAAGGCAACATGATTTAGGTTTGCAAAATTGCACCTGAACAAACTACAAAACAGCTGGTACATGTTTGGGAAACAAACAAACAAACACGAGGTGGGGTTGATTTATAGCCGCAGGACCTGGGACATTGTCACGCAGGACATTGTCACTCAGACAATGATGCACTTCACTTGACACCAGAATATAGTCTGGTATGAGGCCATCTGTCCAACAGCTGAGGTTGGGCTGAAATTGGGTCATGCAAAAGGACCAGCACCAGCAAATGGCTTAATGTGTTGGAATGACCAATTTCAGACCTCCAGACCTATTTGAATGTTGGGGTGGGATCGAAAAAGAGCAACGCAAAAACAAATGTTAAAAGCAGAAGCAATGTTGTAAAGATGAATAGGCCAAAATGTCATCAGAATGATGCAAAACATAACCTACTTCAGAAAAGATTTACTTCAAGCTATTGTTGCTAAAGGTCGTTCTACATCTTAGTGAATTATAGTGTAAACTTGTTTTTTTCTACCTGGTTTCTAATTGTTGGTTTTCTTTACTTTTTTTTTAATGACTACATAGTAAAACAAGGTATTTTTTTGTTTTCACCTGAGGTTATTTTTTAAATTTGTTTATAGAATTGTTATCAAAATGTGTCAAAACTGTATCTTTATGGACCTTTATGTGCAGTCATGCAATAACTGAAAAGGGGCTCAAATTGCTACCAAAGTCTTTGTATGCTGTAGCATTAACATTACCAAAACCCAAATAACAGCTTAATTATTCATCCTCCACCAAACAGTTGGTACTATGAATTCCAGTAGGTTGTGTTCTCTTGGCATTCACTGATCCCACATTCGACTATCAGGCTGCCAGATAGTGAAAAGCATTATGCACAAGTCCTGTGGCTCCTAGATGCTTACATTTCAAATAATAGCACTCAGTTGGCCAAAGCATATCTAACATGGCAGAAATTTCATTTACGGACTCGTGCTGGGTTTAAAAACACTGAGCACGACACTGCCCATGACTGCCCATAATTGACAATGCATGACATGGTGTGTGTCTGACACTAGAACTAGTAAACTAGTAAATGTGTCTATGTATGGCCATATAGTGTATACAGTTACATTTGATACATTAATAAACAGACACACACACATACACACACAGCATGGTTGGTTTTGCAAGTTCTAAAATATTTATGTTTATTGATGATTTATCAGTTAAATCAACATGGTACAATGTGAGAAAAATAATTTAAACCACCCCAAACTGCACCTCCAGAACTTCATATGAAATGCATTTTTGTATGCTGTCCATAACATTGATCTGTATTTACAGAAAAATTAGTATTAACATTGCATGTATTTTGTATGCTGGATGCAGACAACCCGTATAATGAATAAAGTAACCCACCAAAAATAAAAAAATATATAGATATAAAAAGAAATGCACACACAATTTAATCATTTAATTTGGCAGGCTCTTTTATATAGTTTCATGAAGAGACAGTTCCTAGAAAATACGATATTGAATTATAGCCAGCTAATCACAATCGTCTTCAAGCAAAACAAAAAA
>JAOVVF010000008.1:10613002-10630295 GCA_028565595.1 Duopalatinus emarginatus | reverse complement strand
TATATATGTATATCACAAACTGAAAATGCAGTATACATTTTACATGAAATATAAACAGAACATACAATCACTTCTTGGTCATTAAGTTTATATGTTATGAAAGTGCATATTCTTCAATTTGGAACCTATTGATGGCTGGCATCCAAGAACTTTTAATGCTGGTTTTCAAGAATGTTTCTCCCTTCTGTGCACTTGCTGAATAAGGACATGACGGAAACTGGCAGAAAATTAAAACACATTGAAAAGGAAAAAAAAACCACCCAAAGTTAATATGTAATATATTGTTTTGTTTACTAATATGCTATAGTGTTCACCTTTAATGTCATCATCTGTAATGGTCAGCTTGTCAGCAGTATGATTACCTTTCTTTCAGGACCATGCTGCGATCATCATGTGCTCACACACAAAATCAAGCAGCTAGGCATTATTTCACTGGATGTCAGTATTTTTCTCCTTGGCAAATAAGAGGTTTTGCTTGTGGAATAAGATGCCATTCAGGGCTCTTCTAAAACAAAAATTCTAATATTTATACAATCCACCTTTAAGTTTAGGCAAGGTGGTGTAACACAAAATCTTTCTGCTTGAGGAAATATATTGTGGTGTAATATGGTAATACTGTGATGTTGGGATGATGAGATGATAATAAATACCTAATGTGTCAAACTCAGCAAGGTCTTAAAAAAATCAGACCAGAGGAATTGTGGGAGCTACATTGATGTTATTTAAACTGATATGACAAATACATAGTCACTAAAATTATTTATATTAAACAGACTTTATAAAAAATAATAGACTGTTTAATTTAAATCCTTCATTGTTTGTAGTGTTACGGTAAAGAGTTGGTTCTGGAAACTGTTCCACTTTAATTTGCCTATGATTAACTATAATCCCACTGCAACAGCATAGGAGCAAAATCTAATTCTAGTTGAGCAAATTACGCAATTTTACATTTCAGCATTTTCTCATTATTATTATTATTAATAATATTAATGCTTTGTTTAACAATGTGTGATAAATGTGTATGCCAAAGTAACAGTCCTAATAGGACTTAAGTTCAAAATCAACTCTTTTGCAATGAGACTGCAAAGCTAACATAATGGTCTATCAAAAATATAATCTTTATTAAACATGTGTAACTATTGCAAAAATAGTCTTTAAGCTTAATAAAAGCTTAAGAGAACTGAGAGATGAATCCATGTACAAATTTTGGAAAAATTTAAGAGCTCAATAATGCCTGTATATTAAAGAAAGGACCACGTTGTATTTAAAGAAATGGTGAGCATTCCTCATACAGATCACAGGATGAAATGAAGCATCCCTTCTGAGAGTAACACCAAGAATATACCAATGAAAAAAATCATAGATTCAAAAGCTACCGTCTCAAAACCCTTCAGATTAAGAACGAATTGCCTCTCATTCTCTCTGATCTCATAGAAAATACTATTAATTCTGTGTGTCCATATAACCATGAACAAACTGCATTTAGTACAGACACATAAGAATCCAATGTCATTCTTAAGAACACTGACGAGCTCTGACCTCAATTACAGCCAGTTTGCAAATTCGCACACTTTCCATACCTTGTCAGAGTGCACAATATCTGCTCAGTTGGCTGTCTTTGTCCAGCTTTACTATTAATTTATTTAAAGAAGGGACAACATCCCTGTCAGTAGAAGTCTCTGCTCTCATGCTTCAAAGGGTTTGCGTGATATAGAAGAACAACTCCATGTCCAAGGCTTGGTGTGGGACACAGGAGCTTCCGCCGTGAATAACAGGTATTAGTGTCCCGTCCAACTCATTCATATATTTTTGAGGCAGAATGCTTCCCCCTGAACCGGCCTGGTACTCAACCTACAGGCAAAAAATAGTGTGATAAACACAGCTTGTCATATCAACATTCAATTTATATCCTGCATTCGGCCGAGAGAAATAAGCAGTGCAATAACGGAGAAATCCACATCCATGTGCACAACTTTAGACAACAGTTACCATGTCTGTGTCGGTGGAGACTCGAAGTGCAAATTGGTTAATTCCATTTGCCATGAGGACAGACAGGTGAGGACACAGAGCTGCACAGCTGGCAGTGGCAATCTCTCTCTGGAACTGAGAGCAGGAGGAGAGGATGGCAGAATGGGAGCAGTCTGGAGACTTTAGATGGTAAAAGACCTTGTGGGAACAAGCGGAAGAAAAAGAGCAGGTAAATAAATCTGGAGGGCACATTGGCCTTTAAACATGCAAATTTCATTAGGACACACCTCTGTACACTTTATAGTCCGCCCATCCATCTCAAACTCAGAGTCCTGCCGGATGTGGATACTGGACACGCCTTCTAGCGACTTCCCATCTATTGGGCTGATAATACTGTAAATGCACCACACAAAAAGGTTGGTCACAAATTAAGGGAAAAGTCAAGGGCACACTCTATAACACTATTGTCAAAACATGATTTGAGGGAATATCTTCTGTAAGAATGCTTCTACAGTTTCAGAGACTTCTGTGAATCTATGTTAAAGTGCAATGAAGCTGTTTTGGTCATTATTGGTAGCCTGTTTTTCACCTGTAAATGTACAGTTTAATACAGAAATTATTTAGCTTTGAAAAAAGATATAAAAAGGTTACAGCAAATATACTGACAGCTTAATCTTAAAATCTCAAAGGTCTAAAAATATATCAAAAGCCCAATTTATAATTGAAGTAATCTTATCCTTTATAAAATGGTACAAGAACTGTGGTTCTGAGGTTGTAGGAGTAAAACCAGATATTTGTGTTTTACAAAGACTCTTAAATGTAAATGCAAATAGACCAGTGGATAGCAGTAGATTTACCACTAAGTTCTCAATTAGATTTATCTGTGCAATTTTAGCAGACCATTTGCAATACCCTGTATTGACGGGGGCCACCCAGTCCACCCAACGTATGTTGACATTTTCTCTGTCCTCTGGCACTGTGTCAGTTTTTCCACAGGGTATCTGGAAGTCTGTCTGATCCCGTAGGGCCTGGCGCAGAGCCTCCATTGTATCCGGGGGGATTTGCACCATTAACCCATCTAAAGCACTCCCAGAGAAAAACAGCTATTCAATAGCTATTAATAGCTATAGCCATAGATACTTAAATTAATTCCATTTTACCCATCAATAAAAACCAGTTAAAAGGTACTACAAATGATTATTCCACATGTGATGAAAAACAAAAGCTGTCTGATATCATCTGAAACAAATCCTGTTCTATTTAAATTACATGAACACGACAGCCATAAGCTACATTCTACATTGAGTCTACATTTATTTACTTCATTGTTATGTCTGTGTATTTAATGCTAGCCAAACTTAAAGCTTCTTAAAGCCTCTTAATAAGACTTTGACACAGTACCTTCAACAATGCTAGATTTGGCAATATACCCTGAAGAGGCCTTCAGTGCACCATTAAAAACAACAAAGCTTGCTCCAGTAACTGAAAAAAATTGAAAGCATTAAATTAATAAATGGACAATTACACTATGGAAATCTACAATTAAGGATGTATTAAAGCCATCATACCTCTTCTGGTCTTTCCCTGAATGCTACTGGCCTGTGTTTGGTAGCTTCCATCCTCATTTTGAATGCAGACCAAGTGCGAGTCTGCTTCAGTACTGAAGCAAGCCCCAATGCTTATTACATGCTCGTTGGAAGAATTCACCACCTTCAGCATCTGCAAGTGACACTATTGTTTAGCCTAACAGTCAACAACCAAGGTATATATTAGAATACTTTGAATGCAAAAACAGCGTTTGAGATATCACCTCATTAAACTTTGATTTTGGTATGTCAATATAGCTGTTGCCCACTTCCATGTGGATCCTTAGGCTGTCGACTACAGGCAAACTGTACTGGTAGTTCCTCAGGTCCTGTTGTTAAAAAAAATAAATAAATTTTAGTTTACACTGGCACTCATTTATTAGGTAGCAGGACTACAACTGACAGTAAAGATATTTTCACGTAATTAGGTTTTCATATACAAACATGCCAATATTCTGTATGTATGTGAACCATTAGAATAAAACAAATAGATTAGGTCTGGGAATATAGGACTGGAGAAAAGTCTTTATACCACAAACCACAACACCTTCTTTTAAAGTACTCATACTTCTTGAATAATTATGCATCCATAATTAAACACCATACAATCACACATTAAAAAGGCACATGCTACTATATTATATATACTATATATTATATTATACTATAGTGTTCACTTCAATATGTTTTTTTCCAAAGAACGTAGAAGGCTGTGTGGTTTGTTGTGCAGCAGAGGAAGAGGTAAAATGAGACGATGTGAGGTAGTACGAAGTGTAAATATGGCCTTTACCGCAAGCAGGTTCATTATGGTATGTCCTGTCTCCTTGAAGATCGATTCACGGAAACGAACACTAACCAAAGGACAGGGATACACTAGCAAGAAATAAAAAGCAATGTGGTAAAGAAGGTGGAAGGAAAAACAGCACTAAATCCATGATAATTTTGTGTTATTAGTAAAAAAATATTCTGACCAAAATTTCTTTTTTTTCTAAATACAGAAATTAAGGAACATGTGGGTATACAGTATGTACTTTCCAAGGGTGTGAACAGTTGGACATATTAGCAACTATACTACACTATATTGCCAAAAGTATTCGCTCATCTGCCTTCACACGCATATGAACTTGGGTGACATCCCATGCTTAACCGAAAGGTTTAATATGATGTCCACTATAACAGCTTCTACTCTTCTGGGAAGGCTTTCCACATGTTTTAGTATTGTGTTTATGGGAAGCACATTTGTAAGTTCAAACACCGATGAGAAGATGCGGCTCGCAGTCTCCACTCTAATTCATCCCAGAAGTGTTCTGTTGGGTTGAGGTTAGGACAACAAACTCGCTCATCCATGTCTTTATAGACCTAGCTTTGTGCACTGGTGTGCAGTCATGTTCAAACAGGAAGGTGCCGTCCCCAAACTGTTCCCACAAAGGAGCATGAAATTATTGAAAAACCCTTGGTATGCTGAAGTATTAAGAGTTCCTTTCACTGGAACTGAGCCTAACTGCTGAAAAACAAAACCCCACGTCAAATTTTACACTTGGCAATGCTGGCAACCGCCAAACCCAGACTATTCCATGGGATTCCCAGATGGAGTCACTCCAGAGGACATGTCTCTGTTGCTCTAGGGTTTTAGCTTTACAATGCATCCAATGCTTTGCATTGTGCTTGGTGATGGAAGGCATGGATGCAGCTGCTTGGCCCATTCCATGAAGCTCTCTATGCACTGTTCTTGAGCTAACCTGAAAGTCACATGAAGTTGGGTGGTCTGTAACGATTGACTCTGCAGAAGTTTGGCAACATCTAACTATGCATCTCAGCATCTGCTTACCCCCCTGTCATTTTACATGGCCCATCATTTTTTTGGCTGAGTTGCTGTCTTTCTCAATCGCTTCCACTTTGTTATAATGCCAGGGACAGTTGACTGTGGAATATTTCGTAGTGAGTAAATTTCACGACTAGACTTGCACAGACGGAATCCTATCACAGTACCATGCTGGAATTAATTGAGCTCCTGACAGTGACCCATTCTTTCACAAATGTTTGTAGAAAAAGTCTGCATGCATACGTGCTTTGGTTTTATACACCTGTGACCATGAAAGTGATTGGAACACCTGAATTCAACACTTTAGATGGATGAGTAAATACTTTTGGCAATATACTGTAACTGCTGCCATAAACAACCATCCTAGCACTTAATTAATTCAAAGTGGCCGAGATAAAAGTCAAAAAGTTTCAGAGAGAAATTGTAAACAAGAATTATTTAAATTATTAAATAATTATGTAACATTATATAACATATGATTATATAACATTGAGCACATTTCCATCCTACAGCTCCTTTATGTAACAGCATATGATTTTCAAGTAACTGTTAGTGTATATATTGTTCATAAGTGTAAATTTTTTATAGTGCTCAGAATGAAGTGCAGTGTTGATAAAGTGACTGTTACTCTATATTCTGTAGAGTGTAGATAACTTTACAATCAATGATTGTATGATCAAAGATGTAAACTAATTTAGGAAGGGAAAATTAAAGAGACTCACCGTTACATTCTGCTCCCATACTGAGTACTAGACGAAGGGGGAACACTTTTGCCCAGGGTACCTCTAATTTATGAATGAGGACCCCAAAGAGAAAGGAACTGTGAGGCAGACCAAGACCCTCTAAAGACTGAAAGCTCGGAGAGAGAAAGAGGAAGCCACCATGTTCTTTACTGTCCAGAAAACTGTCTGCAAACGTCACATTACCAAGTTCTTCAATGTATTTCCCTGTAGTCAAAACAAGTCACCAGTGTCAAAACTCAGAATAACACAGAAATTGTAGAATCAGCATGATATTGATATATTCCTTGTTCTCGAACATCTGCTAATAATATACCCTTCTGTGCATCTTGATATATGTTTATGTAAAGACTAAAGACATCTTTAGGCAGACTGTTCTCTTCGGAGAGACGCTCGATAACGAATGCCAGCTCTCTCTGACCAACTCCCTGAAGACCATTAGAACTTAAACACCAGCACTTCCGCCCACAATCTAAAACACAAATTTACAGTTTCAAAAAATGTCAATAAAAATAACAAGCGTTATAAAATAAATAAAGCAATGATGTATGCAGAGGTATATTTAATTAATTCAGTGATCAAAAGACATACATGAGGTCAGCTTCACATTGACCACGAGGTTGGCATTGAGCACAAACATCAAAGGTCTCGGACCTCCTTCCTCTAACAGCAGCATAATCTGACAAGCAGCAGGACGTTCCTCCACCAACAAATCTGCAAAAGGGAGCAAAGTTACATATTACCATAAACTATATTGACTCTCTCTCTCTCTCTCTTAAAACCTTTCCTGTTCCCTTAACCTTTCACACTGTGGCTTTGATTACTGTGATTAACTTTGGCCATACTTTTGACATTGATTCAGATATTCAATGAGTGTTAATTCACATATACCATACTAGAAGACTACAAGACTAGTTATCTATGGGAACTCACTGATGTTTGGATACACCTCTTGATCATTAATTTCAGGTGTTTCCACAGGCGTATAAAAATCAAGCACCTTGCCATACAGTCTGCCTTTTCAAATATGTAGTAATTTTAAATAACTCATTTAATTTGTGTGCTACTTAAATCATAAGCCACTGCTGCAACAAGTCAGTTTGTCATTTTTCCCCCTTAGACACAGCCCTCAACATGGTTAATATTAATTTTTAAATTGTATACCTTTTTGGTTTCCTTTACTTAAAAATTAAACATGCATATAAATTATGCAATAATTATCAGGACAGAAAACAAAGGGCTAAACATTTTATTTAAACAACTGAACAACTGTATAAGATTTCAATCTTATAAAACTACCTTTATATATATATCCTAGTTTTTAATAAAACACACCACTGAAGCGATCTGACTGGACTTTACTGTACAACTCTTCATAAACATACCCGCAGTGTACACATCTTTTCTGTCCCCACAAATGAGGCGAGTCCAAGACTGCTGCAAGCCTCACAGTGGAGGTCTGCAGCCAGACCCTTCTCTTGATATTCCACATGTGTGAAGTGTAACTGTCGCTGAGTTCTGGGGTGCATAGTGCGCAAGTCACCCATGCTGATGACTTAACTGCAAAGACGTAAACCTTCTCTGACATTAACATCAGCACAAAAACTGTGTGCTGGAAGCTTCATGGCATAGATTTCCATGCTTGAGCAGTTGAATGCAAGCCTTACATCACCAAGCACAATGCAAAGCATCAGATGGAGTGGTGTAAAGCAGGCCACCACTGAAGCAGTGGAAATGTGTTCTGTGGAGTGACTAATCACGCTTCTCAATCTTGCAGTGTGATGGACAAGTGTGGGTTTGCTGAATGCCACGAGGATGTTAGCTGCCTTGCATTGTGCCAGCCGTAAAGTTTGGTGGAGGATGGATAATGCTGTGGGTTTGCTTTTCAGGGATTGGCCTAGGCCCCTTTAGTTTCACTGAAGAGAATTCATAATGCTTTAGCATACTAAGAGATTTTAGACAGTTGTGAGCTTTCATGTTTGTGAGAACAGTTACAAAGGGGAAAACCCTTTTCTGTTCCATGCCAGCATGACTGGGCCCCAGTGCATAAACAAGGTCCATAAAAGCATGGTTGGGTGAGTTCAGTGTGGAGGAACTTGACTGGCCCACACTGAGCCCGGATCTCAACTCCATTCAACACCTTTGGGATGAAGAAGGCAAGAGTTTGCAAGCCATGCCCTCTTGCTCAATGTCATAAATGCTCTTCTGGATAAATAAGCAAATACAGACACACTCCACAATTACAGAAATGCTTCCCAGAACTCTGGATGCTGTTATAGCTACAGTTGGGAAACAACCCCATATTAATGCATATGGACTTAGAATCAGATGCCATAAAAACTCCTCCAGGAGTAATTTGTGGGTGTACCAATACTGTATATTGTACTTACAGGAGCTGGTCATAAAATGAGAATATCATGAAAAAGTTGTTTCTTTCAGTAATTCCATTCAAAAAGTGAAACTTGTATATTATAATCATTCATTACACACAGACTGATATATTTCGAGTGTTTATTTCTTTTAATTTGATTATTTTAACTAACGACTAATGAAAACCCCAAATTCAGTGTCTCAGAAAAATAGAATATTGTTAAATGGTTCAATATTAAAGACACCTGCTGCAACACTCTAATCAGCTAATTAACTTAAAACACCTGCAAAGGCCTTTAAATGGTCTCTCAGTCTAGTTCTGTAGGCAACACAATCATGGGGAAGACTGCTGACTTAACAGTTGTCCAAAAGACGACCACTGACACCTTGCACAAGCAGGGCAAGACACAAAAGGTCATTGCTAAAGAGGCTGGCTGTTCACAGAGCTTCGTGTCCAAGCACATTAATAGAGAAGGGTAGGAAAAGAGGTAGTAGAAAAAAGCTACAAGCAATAGGGATAACCGCACCCTGGCGAGGATTGTTAAACAAAACCAATTGCATTCCTTGTGTCAAGCCACTCTTGAACAAGAGACAGCATCAGAAGCATCTTACCTGGGCTAAAGACAAAACTGCTGCTGAGTGGTCCAAAGTTATGTTCTCTGATGAAAGCAAAATTTGCATTTTCTTTTAGAAATCAAGGTCCCAGAGTCTGGAGGAGGAGAGGAGAGGCACAGAATCCACATTGCTTGAGGTCCAGTGTAAAGTTTCCACAGTCAGTGATGGTTTGAGGTGCCATGTCATCTGCTGGTGTTGGTCCACTGTGTTTTCTGAGGTCCAAGGTCAAAGCAGCCGTCTACCAGGAAGTTTTAAAACACTTCATGCTTCTTGCTGCTGACCAACTTTATGAAGATGCAGATTTCATTTTTCAACAGGACTACACTAACATTTTCCAACACAGTGCCAAAGCTACCAGTACCAGTACCATGGTATCCCTGTTCTTAATTGGCCAGCAAACTCGCCTGAAAAGAAAACCTATGAGGTATTGTGAAGAGGATGATGTGATACGCCAGACCCAACAATGCAGAAGAGCTGAAGGCCACTATCAGAGCAACCTGGGCTCTCATAACACCTGAGCAGTGCCACAGACTGATCGACTACATGCCACACCGCATTGCTGCAGTAATTCAGGCAAAAGGAGCCCAAACTAAGTATTGAGTGCTGTACATGCTCATACTTTCCATGTTCATACTTTTCAGTTGGCCAGCATTTCTAAAAATCCTTTTTTTTGTATTGGTCTAAAGTAATATTCAAATTTTCTGAGAGACAGAATTTGGGGTTTTCATTAGTTGTCAAGTTATAATCATCAAATTAAAAGAAATAAACACTTGAAATATATCAGCCTGTGTGTAATAAAGGAGTATAATATACTCATAGTTTCACTTCCTGAATGGAATTACTGAAATAAATCAACATTTTCATGATATTCTAATTTAATGACCAGCACTTGTATATTAGTATAGATATTAATATGAAACCATGTCTATTTCTTAATATTTTTATTTTTATAACACACAATGCTATGTAACACATGGCTGGTGTGTTACCGTACTTATAAACACAAAACAAAATGACAGCAATCTAAAACCTATTTTATGACTAATAAAGGCAATTAAAGCAGATTTTTTTACAAGTAACCTGCTAAAACATCATTATAGCATTTGAGCAATATGCTTACTACAGAACACAAAAGTCACTAAGCTAAGAATAAAGAGCAGTATAAAACCGACATTAAAAACAAGGGAGAAGTGCCATGGTGCGAGCACTAATAAACATAGCACGGCATAATGAACTAAAGAAATGTCTTATACGACTTCAACTTTTCTTGAGTTAATCCTTTCACATTCAAGAAAACAGTAAGGATTAAAATGTTGCTGTTCTCACCCC
This sequence comes from Duopalatinus emarginatus, assembly GCA_028565595.1. NCBI lineage: Eukaryota > Metazoa > Chordata > Actinopteri > Siluriformes > Pimelodidae > Duopalatinus > Duopalatinus emarginatus. The sequence goes on along the minus strand of JAOVVF010000008.1, from coordinate 10,619,865 downwards.
CTCCATTTTCCTCTCCTGTAGTGATGAGCAGTGGGGGCAGGCCATCATCGTCTTCAGGCAGGAGACTTGGAGCCCGCTGTACACAGCTGCCCAGGCCACAGAGTAATGTGTAGTCCCAGGGCCCACTGAGTGCCTTTCTTGGTGTCTCTGATCCAGTCTCATTACTCTCACAGCCTTCTGGGAATTTGCTAGTAGGCTAAGGTGGAAGACACAAGCAGCTCAGACAGATAAACAGACCATTGAATGGGACATGTTAGGGCTGCGCAATTAATTGAAATATAACTGAAACCGACATTCAGACCCTCTAATCAACATGATCTTGCCCATTTTGTTTTTTAAATTTCTCTAAATCCTTCCCCATATGAGCATGTTCATATACTGTTGCTTTAACAATACGCTACCGTGTATCTAGTCATGTGACTCGCCACCATCCAGTCTTCAGCAAGCGAGCATCATGGAGGTGAATTTAAATACAGAACCGAATATGCAGCAAGAAATGCAAGTTATTTTCTCACATACCGTTGGGGGGTCTGGAGTAACTGGGCTGGTCTCCTGAGAGGATCTCTGTGGCCTTATGGAAAGCCTACTGGTATCTGCTACCTCACCATTAGGCAGGATTCCATCAGCAAACCAGACATGTTTCTGTTCTCTTGGGAATCCTATCAAATACAAAACAACCAACCTGACCTTAGCATGAGAAAAAACATTTTATTACAAACTTATCTAAGCTGGAGAGAGCCAGTTGAGGCACAACAGTTAAGCACTGAAGTAAAAGTAAAAAGTTAAAGTGTGTGCATACCATCATTACCAGGATGCTTGAGAACAGAAACTGGCACCATGACTGTGGGGGGTGGGGAGTTAAGGGTGCCTGCTGCTCGAGCCTGCTGCATGGGTGGAATCGTGGAGCAGTACTCGGATGGGATGTTAGGATTTGGACTAGGCCCAGTAGGGCTCATCATTCTCTCTAGGGCCTGAGCTGCAAAAAGATAAAACCATCAATCAAAAACGCACTCTGGTGATGCACCAAATTTCTAATTTTTCATTTCTGTGCCATATTAATATTATGCTAAACATTGTGCTACAGTTGGATGCTTTCAGACAATCTGTATCCTCTTGGTCTTAGTCTTTATGTCCATGATTTGTGTTATATAAACAAACATTCAGGGCACAAAATTCATCAATGAACCGAATCAGAATATCTCGGATGTAAATCAACATTTCAAGCCTGGTCTCAGCTTCAGCATCTTCATAACCCTAGATTTTTCAAAATCGATATAATATAAACAACATTATTTTTTTTTTAATAAAAAGGTAATCTGGTCAGTGCAAAAAATAATATAATGTTTGTTATAAATATTTGTTTAATAAAAGCAGAGCTAAACACTTGTTATATCAAGACACTGACAAAAGTCTATAAACTCCTACCAGGTCTGTAAACCTATTAAAAATAAAAATTAATAAAAAGCTCTTTCACTGACTAACATTTTAAACAAAACAACTAACTGAACACAGACAGCAAATTGAACTGGCTAACCAAAGCAGACCACAGGACTATGCATTAGGGTAAGTAAAAGTTGCTTTTGAGATATAGTGCCAGATGTGGCATTCATAGCTGCTGACTTCAACCAAAGTGCTGAGTAAGCCTCGCCTTGCGGTATATTGATTAAGCATCATAGAACCTCGTCGTCTCGATTACATTTGCATCACTTTTGATGAGAATGAACATGTAAATCAGCAGTATAAACAGAAAACACAACAACACAACAAAGATACTCAAATGACTCAAGACGATGGCAACTTATGTCAGACACACTGCATGTTCTTCAACCATGCTGTAAATCTCACTCTCTGAGCACAGACACTGGCGGAAGACGCGTTGCTAGTGTCAAGGAGATTTCAAGGAACTTGTACCATAAAACCTAGACAATATTTTTCAGTCCGCATGGATTTTATTTGATTAACAATTTACCTTACCTTAACTATAAACCTGAATTTCCTTTCATCTTAGTCATGGTGTGTGTGTTCAGGTCAATCTCCCTGGAGCGTTTCAGCCTGAACTCAGCAAGGGTTGAGAATGAGAGAGGGAGAGAGAGGGCAGGCAGTCTTTCATCTCAGAGCCTCTTTTTAGACGGTGAGCTTTCCACTTTCACGCAATCATACTGTGCTCCTGTCTGTCCTTGGTCTAACCTCCACAACCACAATCATAGTCCAACCTTCCTTTCTCCATCAAATGCCTGCTAAGATGGATGAGTCTATATTAAATGGCTGATCTGGACTCAGAAACAACCGAAAGGAACAGAGGGAGGTGACGTATGCCTTCCTGTCCTGACGCTGAAAAGGAGGGTGAGAGAGTATGTGCGTCTCTCTCTCTCTCTCTCTGTGTGTGTGTGTGTGTGTGTGTGTGTGTGTGTGTGTGTGTGTCTGAATCATTGCCCAAAGCTGAAGCAGAGTCTGAGAGCATTGTGCATTCCAGGTGGATCTGTGCCATACAGTGTCTAGGACAATCAGTGCCCAGCGACACCACCCAGAAAATACAGTCAGGTCAATACATATTTGGACAGTAAAAAAAAAAATCTTCCTCTGTGAATTCCTCCCAATGATTTTAAAATTAAACAATCAAAATTGAAGTGTAGCCTTTCAGCTTGAAATCTATGTAGTCAAATTAGGGTCATAAATATTTGGAGCTTGTGAAATTTTCATATTTTCATAGCTAGCAGTTGTATTACACCTTTTGTGTGCAAAAACTGCATGCACATATGTTAATGTTTAAAAAAAAAAAAAAAAAAAAAAAAAGAGCATATGCATGCATGAATGTTTTGTGCACCCAGATATAATTTGCACACGTGTGAAAAGATTTTGATGTAGAAATATCTTGTGTATGTGTAAATTAAACTTTTTGCAGAGCTGTTTTGCACAGTGGGGGGTTCACAACAGATACAGACACAGACATTTGCTAGCATGCAACACTATGCAGCCCAGTAGAGGTCACTATAAAAGCGACTAGGAAAATCTGTCCCCACAGTTTAGTAAACCAATGGATTTATAAACTGTACGCCTAAATTACTAACATGTGCTAATATATGCATATTATTATACGTACATATGACTCTGTAAACTTAGACAATACCCTCTGGGTACTGCTAAATAAATAAGGAAATACCCATGCATTTAAATTGAGTTTATATATACACACGCACACACAAAAAAAAAAGGTAAAAGGTGTTGATTTGGTTGGATAGCCATCAACCTTTTTTGTTGAGTTGCATGGTTTCTTTAGTTAATGATTAAAAAAAAAAAAAGAGGTACTGGTTATAATTTTGCATGACACTGGTGCTGCACAGTCACTAATCCTGACTAATGTCTTTTTTTTTTTTTTCAGATTTGGTGGCTCCCATGTTTTATGTTAAAGCTTGGGCATGCAGTAAATTAAGGCTCCCATTACATAAGTTGACATTTTTAATCTTGTTTGTATTTAGACTTGGGGTGTTGCCCATCTCTGCGTGTCACAGGTGTATCTTTCCTTTGGCCAGTGATATTGGTGAAGATGAATCAGAATGCCCAATGGTTTACATCCTGATGTAAAACCTTTTGACCATCTTGTTTATTCAGCCTGTGTGGTAACATGCTTACAATCTACAAAAATGATCGATGTCGACAACGACATATTATATACGATGATTCGTATATAATAAATGAAAATATGGTTGACATCTATTAACCAAACCCAGCCATTGTCAAGTTTAGTGAGGTTGAATTGACTGAGCTTGCTGTGGATCGTCAAGATCTTGTTAGCACACAAAGACAAGTTTTGGAAAAATGTTTTGTAGTCTTGATTGATTTAAAAGATCATGTTAAAAGGGGTCTTGATGTAAATGTGGACCTCAAATATTTTCCCTGAATTTGGAAGGGTGTATCAGGTTGTTGCGAAGTCAACGTATAAGTAAAATGTTTTATATCTAGCACGTGAAAATTTGGGAGTAAGACAAGTAGGTCAAGGCTAAGTTCATCCTGTCGATGCAAAAATTGCATAGATTTTGTCTAGATACAGTAGGCAAAAGGACAGACACTGTTTAATGTATTTTAAGCATTTTATATTAAGATTTATGGATACTTCATAGGATATGATTTTGTTTAAATTAGTGTGTTATATTTTCTTTCATAGTCAGCTTCCAGACAAGCCAGTGCACTTTGTATTATTCTACTTTCTTTGTGCGTTTTTCCCCCCCAATAAGCTCAAAAGGCTCTATTGTACCTTACTACTAACACATACTGGCATATTTTTTTTTTCTGGTTGTATACTCTGTCTTCTTGTATTGGACTTGGCACAGTATAGTACCATGATAGTTATACACCCTATTTTGGGTGACGCATGTAACACCATGTAAGAAAATGAATGCCTAAACAAGAAGCTTGGTATCTACTAGTAAGCTTGCTCACTGAGGTGACACATTAAATAATACACAACACTCAACAACAGATGGCAATATTTCCCCAGAACATATTTTATCAGTACAGATGGGGAAAATAAAAAGTAAGTTTTAATTTATTGTCTATAAAAAAGTTTGAAGCCATTACACCCCCCCATCCCTGCCAACTTTGTCCATGTCATTAGGTTTAGATTGCCGTCTTTTATATAAGAGCGAAAAGGAAAGGATAAATCAAGTTAGACACAACAAGCATGCAAAATCAAGAAACCTGAGCAAATACAGCAATAGCACAGAAATCCGGCATGTGTAATCTGGGGGTTAAATAAACTTGCTCACTTCTCGCAGCCCTGGTGTGCTGCACTTAAAACTCTATTTTTCTAGATTTTTCACTTCTTTCTACATTTTTCATGCACAGTGTGTCTGACTTGCTCAATTTCTGTGTCTGACTTGTCTTGGCACTTTAACATAAAAGACAGTCACTCCATAGGCCTCCTTCATGTTGACCTAAGAAAACAAAATGTGTGAGTATCTGTGAGCTGATTGGCTAGTCAGCTCAGGTTTAAAAGTTTGTGCTTGTATTTTGTGGTTTGAAGAATTTCAGTGTTGCACAAAAAACGAAAATAGGAAATTTGTGTGCCTGTATCTCAGATGTTAACTATCTGATGTTAAATATTGACTATCTATGTTAAATATGTTCTTGCAAAACTTTTTATTATATATACACAAATTATTCAACAATCTCTTACACGTGTGCCACTTTATCTCTGGGTGCACAAAATGTTTTCACACATTCGCAAAATTAATAAAATAAAATAAAATAAAATAAAAAATTGTGCAAGACAACAAACACTGGCATGGTATATGAACTATAACTGTGGATGAGGAAGTAGTAGTGAAGAGTGAAGTGACTGGGTGTGCATATGATATTTTTATATAGTTGTGCAAAAAGGGAGCAAACCTTAAGTGTTCAAATGCAGAGTTGAGTTAAGCAAACAGTTAAAGTTAGAGTTCAGTTCAAAAAGTGCAAACATGCAGATGGTCCAATGAGCTGGTGGAACACAGCGTATAGATATAGATGTGCAAGTTGTTCATTTGGAAGATGTGGCTGGTGTGACCAGTTTAACAGGATGTGAGTAGAAACCGTTTTTGAGTCTGATAATACTGGGTTGGTTCTTGTACCTTACAAATCAATTTTTAATTCAAATCTCTCTTTATTTGAATTATCCGATATCTATTCAAATAAACCAGAGATTGGTTTTTAAAACTAGCACATATATGTGTAAAAAATGTAATATTTGGCCTGCACTTGGCAGGAGCTCATGTGAAGAAACTGAATGCTGATGTTTGGTTGCTGGTCAGAAGCAAAGCCATATGCAAGCTGGACAACATTACGGTGAAATTGTTGGTTTACCACAAATCCGAGAAATCAATTAACAAGACACCACCCTAATACTCAAAAACGCCAGATGCCAAAAAAAACTCAACTAGAGAAGACATTTCCGATCAAATTACCTTCCAATTCTAACTGTGCCAAAAAAACACACGATACAGGGAAGTGAACTAATACAGGGAAGTAAAATCTGTTTACTCTCTGAAAATACCCTGACTTGGTGGAGGGTGCATTCAGGGGAATAACGCCATTTGGCTAGCCAAATTTCCCTTTATGGGATCACTGTGCAGAATTGCTGAGAAAACTCTCTCAGAAGGGATCTTGGTCCCAGGGACACAAAGTAGCTTCCTCACTCTGCAACATGTACATCAGCTCCTTTTTTGCAGAAAAATCTCACTAGGTTATTATGTTCAGCTGGTTTTACACAATTGCTTTACAATGTTAATAAACATGTAATGTTAAAAAGCAGTGGCAGTCAAAGTGAGAAAGGGAAGGAATTGTTGGGCCTTTTGTTGACGGTAGGTGTTGAGTATCCTCAGCAATATGGACCACAAAGAGTTTGTAGCTGTCTCTTTCCATCTCCATTACCCCATCAATGAACAGTGAGCATGCACTCTATTTGTTCACAAAATATAGAGTATTTTATATCAAAATATAAGTCAAATCAATATTTCTGTTACACTTAAAGGTTTTTTTTACTCCTTAGTGAGAGGTGAAAATATCAAAAGGGAAATTCTGGCTTAAATTAATTTTTTTCCATCAGAACCTGACAAAAATACTATGGAACGTTACTCCACTGCATTCCAAATAAATTATACATGCGTGCGTGTGTGTGTGTGTGTATATATTAGGGCTGTCGAAGTTAACGCGATAATAACGCATTAACGCGATCTCAAATTATCGCGATAAAAAATTTATTCTAATTTGGCCCTGCGATTCACCCGTAGTTCATGTTGAGGCTTGTCGCATGCTGCTTCAGTAAGAGTAAGGCTGTGTCCGAAATGGCATACTTAGGACATCCGGGAACCTTTCACATACTACCTGTT
>JAOVVF010000008.1:10560487-10577320 GCA_028565595.1 Duopalatinus emarginatus | reverse complement strand
TAGTTAGTGCAAGTTTGGGACTCAGGTTTGCCTATTATGCTATTATGAGTTTCATGGGATTTCATGGGACTTTTTATTTGATTTATAACTTGCATTTATTGCTTTTTCTGATTTTAGTCTGTTTATCTGTAAACAAATAGTATTTTACAGAAGTTGTACATTCCAGAAGTAATATGAATAAAAATTTTGTTTTTTTTTTATCAGCAGTGTTTGTTCCTTAACACCAAAACAGGCTTGGCAACTCAATGTTCAATGTGTGTGCATGAGTGCATGACAGAACAAGAGTGTGTGTGTGTAAGTGGAGATGTCCGCAATGAACTGGCTACACATCAAGAGTGTATATCTGCATTGGGTCTGATGTATCAAACGAAGTATACTATATTCATAACTAATAAGAGCATAAACACAGAAACTGGAATTCCTTAATATCAAGTTAGTTCTGAAGAACATTCTTATCCTATTAAGCACTCTTGTGTTCATGTAAATTGTAGGTGTGAATGCATGTAGAAGACTTATTGTAAACGCTATAATTCACTTGTATTTCACATAAATTAATCTTGAAGAATCTAGTTTAAGTAGACAAATGAAGGTGAACTATTTGCCTTCTGTGCTTGCACACAAAGGAATGCAACCTCCGCATTTAACTTATCTGTGGTGAAACACACACTAGTGAACACTAGAGGGCAGTGAACACACTTGTCCAAAGCCTGGGGCAGCCCTAAACTCCATGCCTGGATAGCAGTTAAGGGGTTAGTTGTCTTCTCTGTTGCTGTGCTTAAACCTGAGACCTTCCTGTCATAAGTCCAGTTCCCTAACCACAAGGCCACAGGTTTATTAGTGCACACAAAATTCAGTGAGAAACTTGAGTCATTACACACAAATAAATTAAAAAAGAAAGAAATCAAATACAAATGCATATATCCAAGAGATATGACTAGCCATTTAAAAAAAAAAATACTTCCCTACAAAAGGAGGAAGAGCTGCAGACAACAGTGGTTAAGCTGCATTGCTGGAAGTTTTATCACATTTAGTTTTTCCCCTTTTTGTTGTCTCTGTTGTGTTTAGCACTCTGTTTGATTTTTCCATTTATGGCAGTGGAAATTAAACTAAGTATAATTTCCACAGACTAGGAAAGTCAGAGAGCTTTTAATTAAACCTATTTATGTCTCTGTACGAAAATGATTTGTCATGTGCCCTGAACCATTCATTTCAGGTAGTCAGCCGACTTCAGTTTCGTACCACATGATACTGAGCCTAAACCTGACCAATTAAATCAAACCCAGATCAGAACACATTCCAAATCCAAAACAGTGACTTAGTTTAGCTTAGCTTATTAAGTTCCTCAATTAATCCTGACTTCACCTTGCTCATACATGACCACAACTTGTTCCTGGTTTATATACATTTATAAACACACTCCACAACAAATTTTAATTTTGATGTTTGATCAAATGTGCTGGCAAAGAAACATTTTAAATCCAGAGAATGGGGTGTTATGTTGATATGGGTGTTAAATGTTGATAACAGAACTATAATAATATAATATATAATCGCAATAATGCACTCTAGGTTTGCGCTATATTGTGAGATGTGTACTGATCTATTACACTCGGTGCCAACATTTCCTGATGTAGCACAAACCTTGAGTGCATTATTGTATAATTAGTCACAGCGGAATCTGTGACATCAAACAGTACGCAGCGGGAGAAAAAACATAGCTGCTTGTGCTTCTGGAGCTGCTTGGCATTAGTTCAGCTTTTGTGTATCATGGTTCAGTTTCTGTAAAATACATATCATAAATTGATTGCAATCTTAGCAAAAGAATTCTTGAAGAAGTACATGTCAGTGTGTAAAGATGGATTATGTAATAATTTTGTTTGCACTATTGAAAAATAATAGTGAAGTAGTGAAATAATAACAGCCAACATAAAAGAATTGGATCATGTTTTTATGACAGTGTAAGACTTCAATTTTGCAACATCCTCTGTAAGAGTGCAATCCACCCCACCCCCTGTTAAAATTAGCTCTCTGGCTGCAGTCGTGCACTGTGGCTGTTCAGCCAGTCTTTCAGAAGAGGAATATTTCTATCCATCCACCGGATATTGTCCTCGATATTCTCCAGGGCCTGCTGGATGCTGCGCAGTCCTGAACCCATGTCTACTTGCAGTGAACTGAAGAAAGAGCGTACCTGAAGGGAATTAAAGTAAGTAATTAGGAAATGGGAAAAGTACAGAAAAAAAACCCCCTGCTAACTCCGTAAACAGGATTCACACTATTACAGCAGCTGTAGATTGTGAATACTGTGGATCTGTGAATAGAGTTACTGCTTTTGGGTTAATATTAGTGCAGGAAACATGTTTGAATAGGTAGCTGGTGGTCACTTTGTTTGGTTTTGGATGCCTGCATGATATTTGGAAATACATGTACCTCCTCTAGACTCTCCCTGGTTGAGTACTGATTGGTTACTCCAACAACCATACGTGAGACCGAAGAAGAACCAAGATCAAACCTGAAAGAAAAACAGTTTGTTCAACACTTTACTCTGTATTGATGATGATTTTACTGCAAAGAATACGACAAAATATTTTATTGAAACAAAATGCAATGCAATTAATTTAGTCAGATTATTGTTTCGGATTTATTTTGTTTAACAATTAAAAAACCCTTAGGGCAATTAGTGCCATATACAAAAATATAATGTATTGTTAACCTTGTGCTATAAATAATTTGTTGAGGTTTAGTATACCCCATCCTTTAACAGAAAGAGATCCCTTAAGTTGTGTTCATGCATAAGGTGTGGCAGTGGCAGGGTAGTGGGTGTGACACTTTACCCTCACAATCTATCAGTAGATAGGTGCTGACAAATTGTGTATATGTGGGCTACAGTCATTATATATATATATATATACCTGCATAAAATGACAGAGTAAGATATATGGTGGGTGTACCTAATAGATTGCCAACTGAGTGCTTATTATACTATGAAACTAAGGAAGGTCCTCATGTCCATGTGGGTCATCTTCAAGTTTTTGCACTGCTAACAAACATGCTGGAAGGTAGACCTTTACTAAATTTATGCTCCAGATTCAAGACATCCATAACAGGGAAAAAGCAGTTACTGAATTTGAATGAATGAATGAAGTGTACCACCATGGAAGGATGATGATGCACCAAACATATACCACCAAGTAATGTTTTGTTGCATTTTTTATTACTGGTCAGTTAAATATTTATTTATTTATTTGTTTGTTTGTTTAAAAATTCAATATAAGTATATTATATACTCATATACTTGTATTATAAACTCAAACCTGCTCATAGAAAAACCTACATAACAGACCCAATAAAAGTAGTGTATTTTTGCATACTTAGAAATAAATTGGATTAAAACAACATAATGATTTGTTAATGTTTACTTGAAGTATCTCTGAATATACTTCAGTATAAGCAGTGAGTTCAAACTGTCAGAGGCTCAAGTCTCAAGGCGCTCTATACCAGAAGTCTGTTGCGTTTCATCACTAAATTGCTCTTCCAAATATAAACAAACAGATGTTTACCTTGTCTGAAAGGGTTTTCTCTTAGTTCTCCGGTCTTCTCCCATGTCTCTGACTATTCTAAATTCTTCCTAGGCTCGGGTGTGTGTGTGTGTGTATGAAGGTAGTGTGTGTTCTAGAGTATATTGCTGGGCACAGCTGCCCAGTGATCTTAGAATAGTCTCCATATTCATCATGATCCACCATCCCTGACCGGGATAAAGCAGAATGAAAATGACGTGTACTTACTTCTTAACCAGTTCTTGCCAATTGTCTCTCAGGAAGTTCCAGGCCAGTTTATATGCCTGTGGGTTTTTACTGACACTAATAACTAGTGATGGCAGCTCATGAGTCTTCAGGACATCTCCTTCTAGACCCCTGTTCATTAGCCTGGGTTTAGAGAGTAAGAGAAAAACACAATTTTATTGACTGGGTTCCCACTTTAAACCATTATTAAAATGTGATGTTTGTTTGTGTTTGTTTGTTTAAATTTTTGGAGTTTCACAAACCACTCTAGCTTGTGAGCCAGTGGGCTGTAGCTCAGTGCTGCTTTAATCTGACTCTTTTCTGAGGGATACATTGTGTACTGGTACATATCCATAAGAAAGTCCCAACCTTCTTCAGTTCGAGCACCCTCGGTGTACACAACTAAACGGATATCAGCAGGCAGTCTGCAGTTTTATAGCACAAGTCATGTATACACATGAATTAACAGTGTTTTTTACTACACAAATCGGTAATTAAGACCCTGTTACTGGCAAACACTGACCTCATGTTGCCACCTGACTCCTTCCACTCAAGGAAAAGGTCCTGAGCAGTGCTAACACAGGGTGCATAACGGCGCACACAGGCAAAGAGAAGCAAGTAATTCCTCAAGATCCTCTTTGACACTGAGCCCTCATCACTCCATGTCTGTTTGTCAATCAATTCCTGGAATATGTTTACTAAGAAGGCCTTAAAAAACAGAAACAGAATTATAGCATCTGCAGGTTAAGTCTTTTGAGCTGTAAAAAAACTCAAATGTTAAAACTTAAAATGTTGAAGGGATATACCGTCCCTGCGTGAAATTGAGTCACTCACTGTAGTCTGCCAAGTTAGATAAGTGACTAAAGGTGTTTTTTAATCTGTCCAGGCATTGTCCTAATCGGGCACCACAGCTGTTAGCTTTAGCTTAGTATGTAGTGTTGCCAGTTAGCCATTTCTTTTAAAAGTGATAAATAATCTTTGTTATTAAATAAAAATTTAATTCCTGCGACCTGCACATTCACATCAAGTACAAACTGCGAAGCAAATTAACACAAAGGGATTACCTATTTCACCACACCTGAAAACCTATCACCACCTGTATCAGCCTAGTCATGCTGGTGTGTTGACGGAAGTTGGGGGTTTTCAGGTGCTGTGTGGTCTCTGCCTGGCAGTGGTGCTTTGCCGGGATATAATCCCAAGTCTAAAACTGCCTAGGCAATCCTGTCGTGTTCGTGTTTGCTTTGCAATTTGTACTCAGTGTGAATGTACAGGTCACAAGAAATTATCAGAAAAAAAGTTTATTTATCGTATTTGAGAACGACTGCCTAATTGTTAACACTACACTACAGCGCCTATGCTAAGCTAAAGCTAACAGCTGCGCTGCCTGTTAGGACAATGTTTGGGCTGATTAAAAAACGCTTTTACTCATTTATCTAACTCAACAGACTACAGTGAGAGACTCAATTTCACGTAGGGGCGGTGTATCCCTTTAATGGATTGTATTAGGTTTGAATATATAATAATAATAATAATAATAATAATAATAATAATAATAATAATGCCAGAAAAAGTAATACTATTTTAATACTGGTGGTTGTAGTAGTGGTACTGGTTTTAGTTGCACTACTAGTAGTACTAGTGGTACTAGTGGTTGTGGATGTATTAGCAGTATTAGTAATGGCAGTCACTGTAGTATTAGGACTAGTAGCAGCAATGATCTAATACCCCACCTTTAACTGGTTCTCCAGAGCTTCCATGTTTCTCTTTTCCAACAGTTTGTAAATAGGAACGAGTTCACTGAAACCCTGTGTCACTGGCATTATTTCAGTTTCATGCTTCAGGTACAGACTCAGGTTTAGGGCCTTATCCAGAGGGACCTTTCTAATTCTGAGACAAATTAAATCATGATAAATTCACAGTTAAAATACATTAAATAGGTAATGATTAAACACATGGACAATAGCTCTCACTTGACCAACTGGAAGATGTCATGAATGAGGCTTGCTCTGTCATTCCCACTAAAAACTGTGTAATTGTGCTGAAGCTGCCTGATTAAAGAGTCCCAGCCCTGAGCTTCGTAATGGACAATATAGTAACCTCTCATGTCCACATTGAATTTGATCCAGTCCACCTCCACTGGCAAATACAATACATCTGGGGAAATGTTTAATTAAAAAAATGGCGTAAATTGGTGTAATTATACGACTAGCTTTCTTTTTTCTTTTCAGTTGACATGGTACATACCGTTTCTATTTTTTAGCAGAAAACGTTGGACAGAGCTGGAGCTGCTAGTGATGTAGGTCAAGGGCACTTGCCAAAGGAAGCTTGTTTAAGGTAAAACAGAATAAATTCAGTTATGACACTAAACCATTATAACTACAATTTTAAAAAACACAAAACATATCTTACTTTGTATTCTTTGAGGTATCTGCTCCTTTAAGGTACCTCTCCTGTTTTAGTTTCACCTCTCGACCTCTGACCTCCACAGTGATAATGGGAAAACCCTCCTGCAGTGTCCAGGTGTCCATGATAGCCTTTACATTCAGATCATCTTCCAAATACCATTTCTATTCATGTAGTTAGAATTACATGGTAAGAACCAGAGGTATAATGTTCATAAAATCCATTATAAGCTTTCTTAGATGGTCAAGAGCATTTTACATAGACATACAGAAGCAGATGATCTAGATTTGCTGTCAGTGCAGAATCCATCTGTGTTTAGTGTCGCAAAGTCTAAATCATCTGAGTCACAGACCTGTAAAAACCAAAATATTTTACTCAACTATAAACTGTAAAAGAGAACTGATGAATACTATCACTGTATGGACCCACTTGCAACTGCATTGATTTCTATTAAATTCAGCTGAGTGAATATAATGTTTTAATTCTAACAATGAACTTACGTTTGACAGACTGTACCAGAGATCAGCATTTACAGTATTCTGGTAGCTGTGTTTCTTCAGGTAACGTATAATCCCAAGGTTAAACACTTCTGGGGTCAGAAAATCTCTCAGCATGTTTAAAACACAGGCCCCCTGACAGCATATGCAAAAATAATTAAAGTGACATTGAAAGTAAAATTAAAATGTTATGTGAGCAGCTTTTGTACCTTCTGATAAGATACATCATCAAACATTTCTCGGATCTCTGCAGGATTTTCCACAGGGGTAGATATGGGGTGAGAGGAGCTTAAAGAATCCACACCCATGGCAGTGAAACACTTCTCTAAGAAGTAGTCATTCTAAAGCAGATAGAAAAACAACGAAACATTAAGAATAAACTAGTGACCACAATGTTTTTAATTTACACTAGGGGTTTAATCAGAACAGATAAATAATGGATAAAGAACTGATAAAGTTATATGCATTACTTGTGAACTGTCTTCATGATGGCAGAATAGGAGGTGTCCATATGAAACGTCTTAGTATCATGTGCCCTTCAGTTAAATGTTAATTATGTAGAGAAAACCCCTTACCACTTGCAGCTCAGGATAGGTGATGTTGGTGGATACAAATTCCATGAACTTGGCAAAGCCCTCATTTAACCACAGATCATTCCACCACTGCATTGTTACCAAGTTACCAAACCACTGAGGAAAAGAAGAATTGATAAGTAGGACTGCACAATACAGTTTCATTAACCAGCAAAACAGTACTTATGTAAAATGGAGAACAAATTAAATCTGCAACCTGATGGGCAAGCTCATGGGCAATAACCTTTGTAATGCCCAGTTTGACAGAGGTAGAAGATCTTTCAGGGTCAAAGAGAAGCCCAGATTCTCTATATGTTGTCAAGCCCCAGTTCTCCATAGCACCGGACTGAAAATCTGGAATTGCTGCTAGATCTAGAAATTATAGTGCAATGCCATTAATAATAATATTATATTAATGTATTCTTCCCCAAAGCAGCTGCTTAATGGCACAAACATCCAGTGCCCTTTTAAATATACTTGACTCAACCCAATAAGTGATCAAATTGTGTTAGACCACAAGAATCACCGAACTGTTTGTAACATCAGTGAACTACTGCACTTGACTGAACACAAAAGGCATGTTCACCTTGTTTAGGAAGAGGATATGGAATGCCAAAGTAATCATCATAAAAGTCCAGCAGTTTTACTGCCGTGTTAAGGGCATATTCTGCCTGATTAATCTTTTCTGGAACAGTGTACACAGATATCTGCAAAGAAAACATGCATACGAAACATTTCCATGTTAGGAAAAGCAGCAAAACTTTTCACATTAAAATAGCATAGCTGGAAGGTGAGAAAAGTATAATCAACAGACCTGAACACCACGTTGATTTCGCTTACTGATGGAGACAAAGTCACAAACAATGAAGGCCACGAGATAAGTGCTCATCTTCACACTCACATCATAGTGATCCTCTAGCAAGTCTGCTGTGAGTTCCAGCGTTTTCAACTTTAAAAAAAATACCATACACATAAATACAAAATGGGCAACTGAGTTAAGTAATATAAACTTTGATAAACCGTAATCATGACAATTCTGTATTGAAAAACAAATAGCACTCTGTACCTTAGGCATATTTGAAATGGAAATATGTCTTGGCTCCCGACGTACACGAATAGAAAAGTTGGCTTTAAAGGCTGGTTCATCAAAGCAGGGGAAAGCAGCACGAGCATGTGTAGGCTCAAACTGTGTGGATGCCAAAGCCCTGACATAGATGTAAATTAATAAATCATTTGTTCTTTAATGAACCCTGAAATAATACCCTGCTGGTTTACACTGCTGCCTCAAAGTTCACAATAATTTTAGGTATTGTTGGTAAATAATGCCTCTTTCACAAAGAAACCATGTCACAATGGTGGTTGTGGTGAATACAGTAGCTACTAAATGTATTAAAGAAAAATGTAGTGACTAGAAAAAAATAGAATTTAATTCTGTACGGGTCAAAACACAAAAGTATCCTGTGACTCAAGGAAATGACAGATACTTAAAAACTGGTCTTCAGTAATGTCCTGACTCTTTCTGACTCTGAGGCCCTACTTCTGTTTTGAGTTCTCATCACCTCATATTTCTGTAATGCTGCTTTGTGACAATGAACATGATTAAAATCACTATGCAAATAAATTTTAATTGATTAAAAAAAATTAGATTGTGTTACTTCCATTCTATGCTCAACAAATATCCCCCTTGAATTGAACAAACTTTAATAAATTCATTCACCCAGAATGGGTAAATAAAATAAACTGATAAAATAAACATTTATAAAATTGTTTTGAAATTCAAGATGTATCTGTACCTGACTTCACCACTCGATGTGGTGTATGAGCCTTTATAAAAGCCATGGAAACTGTTAGACAGGTTAGCTGAGAAATCTAACTGGATAATGTGTACACCTTTTATAAACGTAAAGTTCTGAGAAGACAATGCAATCTGCTCAAAGGCCTCAGACTCGTGAACGTGAAGAAAATGAGTGTCTCTAGACTGCAGAGCAACTGCTTTGGAGATATGTAGACCCTTGCTGTGAAGTAGAATGTACTTGGTGTCCTGTTGTACTTCCATCTGAATCTGTACTCTTCCGGTATAGTTGAAGAAAGTCAGGTTTGGGTGAATTAGTAGATCATAGTAAACTGGCTTTACTGTGTCTGGCAATGTTGGTTTCCATGGGAAAGCAGAATTGGTTGTAACAAATGTGGAGTCTTTAGAATCAAGAGGAGGGACGAGAGAAATAAAAACGAGGAGAAGGCTAAACGGCAGCATATTTTCTTAAGTTTATTTTTGCTCAGGAGGAAGTAAGAACATCAGCTCTGTGTGGAGATCTGTTGGAAAGAGAAATCAAATGAATGAAAACTGTATGTAAACCCACACTTAAACAATAAACAAACCTAAATGGGGTGTAATGAAGATTTAGTAATGAAGCATGCTTTATAAAAATAGAAACACACACCTGAAAGCTGATGTCCCTGACGGCCATACCGTGCAAAGCGAAAGTGAAAGTAGGTCACCAGAAATGCGTACGGTTTACTGCTGGAATAAACACGGAAGAGTAGGTTCTGCGTTTATACCACTATAGTAACGTTCAGCCGCATGAAGTCATTTGTAGAACGTGAAGTCGGAGATGGCAGTCAGGGTTTTATATCACAAACTGGAAATACACAACACAACAGGAAACAGCGCCCTCTGCTGTCAAAAGAAAGAAATCACATGTCCTATTCGTTTTTAAATCCTCAAAATATCCAATTATTCACATTAAATAATTTTGTTCAAAAATGTGGAATTATTCAATGGACAATGTTGAATAATTAATCCATAACAAAAAGGAGGCTAGTTGGAAATGTTAAGAGAAGATGCTATGCTATGCTATTTTGCTGTTTAGGTTTATTCTATATGAACAAACCATTTATAATATATTATAATAACATTTATATACATTTATAATAATTCAAAATCAACATTAAAACAGTTAATCTAACAAAGTCGTGATGTCCAATGTTATAACCCAGTTTGTGTTCACGTGCTTGTAGTGTAATATAGTGTAATGCTGACTCTGACAGTCACATGGTACGGTGGCTGAGAAGGGCAATACAATTTTACAAAAATAAAAACACATTTACAAGCTGTGAAACCCTTACCAGCCAAAAACACGTGATGTCTTCTATAAAACTGTATTTAAAGAGGCTGGACTGTAGCATAGAAAGGACTATTCCTCTTCAAACGCTGTCAGTAATGCTTGGAGCTTTGTGGACCAGGAAGCTATTTGGGTATCGAACTATGTGGCAGGTACTCAAAAAAAGTACAATTTGCGAGTAAAGAGAGATGACGTTATGGTGTTACTGCGGGAGCTCAGTCCTCAGGGATGCGAGATGAGAGCGCGCAGAAGCTTTATATGAAGAAGTACGAAGTACATGTAGGTTTGTACGTTTATACAACCTACTGCTGCAGTGCCGCCAGAAAATTAAGAGCTGAACGACCTTCTTTAAATCTGAAGAATACAACACATTGTTACACTGCTGTATAATGCAATTCACAGTATGTGCATGGACAATAATAATTAAAACATTCTCTAAAATGACTAACTAAATACATTCATGTTTTAAGAGTGCTGTTAATTATTCTGCACATTATTTCATAACTGATAAAAAAAATTAAGACAATGTTTTTCATGTGGACGTGGATAAATAAATGTGGAAAAAAAAAACCCCAATAAATTAAAACATAGATAAAAGTAAAAATACAGAAAAAGCCCAAATAAATGTTGATTGAAATGAAATAAATATTTATTAGTTATATGTCTGCGTTTTCATGCAAAAAATATATTTGTTTTTTTATTTATTTATGTATACATTTATTTATGTCATTTTTATTCCTCCGTACAATGTATACAAGTGCAGAATTAACTGAATTGCCGACCAGCACCATATTGCTTTGAACATGGCAAGGTAGCCCCCCCAAAAACGATAAGACCGGTGTTACCTGTCCATTTTGCAGTCAAGAATATACCATGGAAGATAATCTGACACAAGTGTTCTCTTTTCTTCAGGAGTAGAGCCACATGTGTCAGACAACCAGCTGTCTGTAACATTGTGCTGTGCTTTAGAGTACATTCTTGCAGAGCTTCCACAGAAGCAGCACTCTCAATCTAAAAAACAAAAAAGCACATACTGATCAACCATTTAATTAAAACCACCTCCTTTTATCTACACTCTTTGTTTTAATCTCAAATTCCCATATAGGTGCACTTTGGACTTCAATTCAGGCTGTATAAAGCACTTAAAGATGGTTCTTTAAGTGTTCTTTAGTGAAGGCAGAGGCTCTATGTAAACCTATGAGTGCAATACTGAACCATTTGTATATTTATTTGCATGTATATATATCAAACTGAGGAACTATTTATGCATGCTCATGGTTCTATATTTAACCCCATTGCTTTCACTAAAGAAACTTTAGTAGTCAGTCTGTTTCTCTGCATACTTTGTTAGTCCCCTTTTGCCTAGTTCTTCAGGGGTCAGGACCACCGCAGAGCAGGTATTATTGGATGGTGGATCATTTGCAGTACTGCAGTAATGGTGACATGGAGGTGTGTGTTAATGTGTGTAGTGCTGGTACAAGTGCATTAAATAGTGTAGTCAAAGTGTTTAAAGCACTAAATATCACTGCTGGACTGAGAATACCAGTTAGACCACCAACCAAATTATCCAGCCAAAATACTCATCCGACATAAACAAAAACACACATAAAACCACATCAGTGTCACTGCAGTGCTGAGAAAGATCCACCACCCAAATAATACCTGCACTGATCCCAAACCATCTCTCCCTGTCATGTTTTCCCAGGCTGTTTTTCATAGTGAGAGTTCTGGTGACGAATCACAGCACTGTAGACTACCAAAGCAATAAAACACAATGACAGCAGCAGCAAACACACACACAAAAAAATAAACAGACACAGATAACTAGGATGTACTTTTAGATCTGCAGAGTGCACCTATATGGTCAGTTGTGTTGTGTGGCAAGTGTAGAAAGAGGTGGTTTGTTATGTTATGGTTGATCAGCTCAATAATTGTCTCTGCATGTCTTCATTTTCATTACATTATGTACATAGTGTAATCCTACTTCCTGTACCACCAGAGAATAGTAAATGTGGCTATTGTTCTGTGTATGTTATCATGGAAATGAAGAATTTTTCAAGACACTAAATGATAAACTAAATAATACTAATACTAAACTAAATAAGAAACTGAATAATAAACCCTGCCCGACCATAGCCTTACACTTTTATTACCTCTCGCAAAGCTTTCCCTATTTCTTTGGCAGTTATTATTGTCATTAATCAATTGTTGCTTTGAATGAATACTGGCATGCAACGTAAAATACAAGGTCTTCTGACAGGAAATGGTGGCCTGGACCTCCATGAAACTGCAATCATCTTTCCTGCCAAGTAGTACTCATCCTCCCTGACAGCTGTGTATGAAAATCATTCATATTTTTAAATTCAGATAGGCTACATAATCCATTATAATTGAGCAAATTGTTGCTTAATATGTCTGGAACAGTTAGATTAACAAGTCATATCGCTGATGCACTAAAGCGGAAGTCATACAGTATACCATTTCCATTGTAGACCAAGAAATGTTGCCCCTGGTGGTCCATCAAAAATTGTCCAATCTCTTAGTTGTTTCATTAGTAAAGTAAGAAACTCTCATCTTGGACCACCAGCATCAATTTCATCTTCAAAAGCATCAGCATTATCAGTAAATTTGACCAGCATGTCACAGGTTTCTGAACAGGTTGCACACTTGAAACCTCGGATTGCTCCATCCCACACATTTGACCTTGAAATGTTAAACCGGCTGACTCTTCCATAATCAATAGGATGTGACAGATTTGCGATAATATCGAGTAGTGTAATGTCTGCGTGTGTGTGTCAAAGAGCTAGATAGAGAGTTAGAAACTGAAGATTTCTAGTTCTGGTTATATGTTAACATTATTTTGATTTTTTATTTTAAATCATACTTGTATTGTTTATAATAAGCTTTATATAAGCTTTTTAATTACCTGCTTAATATGAATGTGGTTATCCTATGTACTTTGAATTTTGAAAAACGTTTACTGTTACATTTTTATATACTTTTTCATTTTGACATCCAATTTGCACTTATTTTTTTATTTTATTTGAAACAATCGTCTAAAGATATTTTTAAAAGCTGTCTTAAGATATTTTTTATAGCAAGACATGTCAAGACACCTCAAGACTTATGAATAAATGTTATTGTCTAAATAAAAACATTCTTTAAACATTTCTGACTGATTATTTCATGTAAATATTGATTTTAATGTAGAGCTAAAATCTAATAACCTGAATTTGGTTTAAAAATACGTAGTCTGCACCAAGCATAGTTACAATAAAGACCACTAGCAAAAACGAATCATTTGTAATGAAAAAACAACAACAACAACAAACAAGCTCTAGCCACTCTGAGCAGATTTTTCTCTCCCGTGAATAGCAGCCCAAGCTTTTCTAAAGGCCTCAGTGCTCTCCTGATCAAAACAATCTGAATTAATAACAGAGCTTCATGGAGTACACCATAATAATTTATATTACAGCTGCACATTAATAACTCATTTATAAGTTACAGTGATGTATAAGATAGTGAGCTTTTACAGATTCTGGACGATTGTGTAATATGCTCAGCCAGCCATCACATATAAATACACGGTCTGTTGCACATACGCATGTATATCAAGTTATTAATTCATATTTTTTATTTAAAATCTGCTATATGTATGATAAACCTCTAAACAGAGCATGTTTAAATGTGTCACTAATGTAACACTACTGTGATGGGACGCACACGCTGCAGATTTTGGATAGTTCTCCACCAGACAACTCTGTGACTAACGGTTTTTCTGTGGTATAGTTTATCTAATACGCCGTTACTCAACCTAAATATACATACATCAACATTAGAAATAACTTAGACCGTAGTTAGTTGTCAGATAAAGGTAATATGTGAACGTTTTTATGCTGCTGTTCTCTCGTCAGAGAACAGGAGAAAGCTAGCTAGCTAGCTAATATGATCTATTATTACAGGGGGTTGTGGGTTCATAAGCAGTTTGAAATTACATTTTAATAATTCAAAGCCTTAAAAAGTCTCACACTATCTGAAATGAATGACTACATTGTTTTAAATTTCATTCAGGTGCTGTTAAACAGTGACAGTGGAAAGATTCATTTTACAGAACCGATTCTGTCTGATTCAAATTCAATTCACTTTCTATAAAGTGAATCGGAGTCAGTCACACTAGTCAAACTGGTGGATTGTAGTGTGTATGTATAGCCCAGTTATCTTAGGGATATTTCCATAAAATGGTGAGATTAATGACTAAAAACAATTTTTAATACATTTTAAAGACAATAAACTTTGTCATTAAATAGTTTTGCAGTTGAAATTCATTTACAATCACAATCATTTCACATCACAATAGTACACGTCTCTCTAAACAGAGATAGAGATAGAGTTGGTATTAACAAAATATTCCCCTGCTTTTGCTGAATTACTTGAATTGGACCAGCACAGGCACAGTATAATTAAAATGTACAGGCATGGATCCGGCTGCTGCAGGCGGGCCTATTTACTTGGGCCAGAGCCGGGCAGTCATTCAAAATGGACCTTGTCTTGTCTACGTTCAGAGATAGGTTGTTGGTTCTACACCAGTCCGTTAGCCATTGTGGTGGTGCTGGAGGTTTTTTCTGTCTGATCCTGACTGACTGAGGTCTCCCAGTTAGTAAGTCCAGGATCCTGTTACAGAGGGAGGTGTAGGTTCAGCTTTCCAATCAGATGCTAGGGAATGATTGTGTTGAATGCTGAACTAAAGTCTATAAACAGCATTCGAACATAAGTGTCCTTAACTACATTTAAAAATAAAATAACAGCTTTGTGTATTTGGAATGAAACCAACTTGAGTAATTTTGGTCACAAAAGAGCAGGTTGCTATACATCTGTGCCACTAGCACAAATCCCAGTGAGGAAAGCCATAACAACCTTCATGCTGAGATTTTTCCAGGAAGCTTGCCAGCTTTATAGGAGAGCTAACATCTTTTAGAAATGTGTAGTAAATTTGTCTCTCGCTGCTACCCTCAGCCAAAGAGCCTATATTAATATTATTTTGACATATTGTAACATAAAGTAATGTGTAATAAAATGTAATGTGTGAAAGATGTATCATCTTGTAACATCTTTAAAGGTAAAGTACAAGCATGGCTATGGCTTGCTTTTGTGTCTCTCCAAAGGCCTTAGTTACATGCATTTATATAATGCAAGACTAGAGACAAGCTGGAGTTAATAATTTAAAAGCAAAGGTGCTACATTTAAAAGCATTGCTGTGTGTGTATATATTTGGTGTGTGGATACAAGTCTCATACTATGTATATGCTAATATATTATGATATAATGATATATATTGTTGCTGAGTTATTTGCTAATTCTTGTTTTCGAAAAAGGCATATCTATTAATGTGCTTATTGTACTATTTTTAGAATTTCTATAGTAACAACAAACACAATGACCTGTACACTGAGACCTGACACCACATAATCTAACACATAATCTAATCTCAAAAATGAGATGTTATTTCACATATGATTTTATTTCTAGACAAATGTATAGTCACTTATATCAATAAAGCTTTATGTATTTTTTCTGTAATTTATTAAGGATTTATGTAAGGACTCTCCATGTTGCACATTAAATTGAACTAGAAACTGAAAAAAGTGTAATTTTGAATTAATAATGAAAATGTAACTGTGGTATAAAACACTTTCCGGATTTGCTGATATTGGAAAATAATCAACATCAGGCTGGTGTTTTCTCTTCACATCGAACTGCATCACAAAATCTTGCTGATCAATTTCTTGTAACAGCATGCTCCATAATTTGATTAAAAATTCCTTATTATATATACAGATCAGCCATAACATTAAAACTGCCTGTCTAAACAGCTGCCAAAATAGCTCTAAGCCAGTGATGCATGGACTCCACTAGACCTCTAAAAGTGTGCTCTGGTATCTGTAAAAAGTGGATCTTCTGTGGAATCGGACAGGCCAACCGTCATTCCCCAAGCATATAAATGAATCTTAGGCACGTATGATCATGTCACTGGTTCACACGCTGTACTTCCTCAGACCACCTTTGGTAGGTATTTGTAAAAGCTACTCAGATACTTACACTTTTCATGCTTTTAACACATCAACATTAGAACTGACTGTTTACCAGTCCAAATTTAGTCTAATTTACTGGATGGGCTACAACAGTAGAAGACTACTTCAGGTTCCACTCCAGTCAGCCAAGAAGAAAAATCTGGGGCTATCATGGACACAAAATTTGCAGTGATCAGAAGGAGTGATTGTTTCAGTTACTATATCCTTCTAGGCACTTTCTGTCTGACTTCTGCCTTCTCAATTTGGCCACTTGTCTCTGTTACTGAACTGTTGCCTACTTAATGTTTTTTGTTTTTGCACCATGCTGTATAATCTTTAGAGATTGTTGTGTGCCATGATTGGCTGATTAGATAAGTGCATAAATGTACAGT
>JAOVVF010000008.1:10530870-10547320 GCA_028565595.1 Duopalatinus emarginatus | reverse complement strand
TCTGTTCATTTACTCTACATCTATCCATCCACAAACATATATGTGCATATTTATTATCATACACTATTTATACTGTAAATGATAACCCTACTTACCACTTGTTTACATTCTGTAATCATTTTCTCTTTACTCATTCCCTGCACTTTATCTGTAAATGATAATGTAAATGCAGGAAAACCTGTGCTTGCCTAAGATCCTAAGACATCCCAGACTTTTTAGTGAGAGTATCATAGATTCTGTGCAGGAAAACCTGTGCTTGCCTAAGATCCCAAGACATCCCAGACTTTTTAGTGAGAGTATCATAGTTTCTGTGCAGGAAAACCTGTGCTTGCCTAAGATCCTAGGGCATCCCAGACTTTCCTGCACAGAAACTATGATACTTTCACTAACCCTCTCTTAAGTCTGGAATGAGCAGACTGAATGAAGCAGTTGCTATTAAGAAAGATTAAATATACCTTATTATAAGATATGTGGAGATTATTTTGAGAAGATGGATGGTGTGTGTATTTTAGATATAATCTAAAAGGCGTGGCTTGAAAAAAAAGTAAAAAAAAAATACAAATGCAAGGAAGTAAATACAACAAAAGAAAAATGATGGCGCTAAATTTATGCAGGGAAAAGAAAGGAAACTAGGAAAGTCTATAAATCAACACAGACTAAAAAAAACTTCCTGCAATGATTTTTTTTAAAAAAGGGATATTGCATCATTTGGGGGTGCATAAAGTCCATGAAGGGCTGCAAATGGTCACCAAGCAGTAAAATGTATCAATCATGTATATAGGTGGACCAAGAGACCCAGCCCATGAGAACACACCCCACACCAGTATAAAACCACCACCCACCCAGTACAGTGCCTTGTTGACAACTGGGGTCCATGGACATAAAACCCCACAACATGTTTAAACAGTATTATACATACAGTTACAATCAAAATGATTTAACCCCCATTACAAATTTAGCTTATTAGCAAAAAAATAACCAAACAATCAAACAGCAACAAATGAAACAGCTGAACACAATTAATATGTGAAGCAGCTTAAATGTGGTGATTTTAAGACTGGTCGTGCAGTTGATGAGACTGCAAGTAGATGTAGGGTGTCTGGGTAAATTAGGCAGGTCCAGAGAGCAAAATAAGTCAGGAATTGAGATTACTGATATCTCCAGGGTGCCTCAGCCATAGCACATGTAGCCTGCCCAAGTGGGAGGAGAACAGATTTGATTTCCTGTTGTCAATTTGTGGCTTTAAGTTGGCATGTATACGTGATGATGTGACATTATTGAACATAAATGCTTATGAAATGTTACATAAAACAGTAAATGCACTCCTGACCTCATAAGTTAAAGACCTGGATATTAAAGAAAATCCTGAAAATCCATTATGTTGTACAATTTCAAACTTTCATTTGCCTCATTATGGAAAGTTTTGTATTTCATAGAAAGTTACAAAGCTCAGAGGTTAAAACATTCCATTCTTGCATTAAATCAAACCTTTAAGTAAATAGTAACATTGCAATAGAAAAAAAAGGTTAAAATTGAGTTCCCTTAAGAGTTCTTCTATATCATACATGTGTATGGAAAGTGAAAGTGAGAACTCTTGGCCACTATGCAGTGGAATTCACCTCCGCCTTTAACCCATCCGTGCATTACAACACACACACACACACACACACACACACACACACACACACACACACATATGCACACTAGTGAACACTAGGGGCAGTAAGCACACACTTTATGGATAAGCTTAAACAGCTTGTTACGTATGGTTCTTATGTAAAACATCCACAAGAAATGCTAAAAAAAAGGTAAAAAAAAAAAACATTAAAGGACCCTGAATAGTTATTGTCTGTTGGATGAAATACTTTGTATTACCTACATTAAATTATTACCTATACTCGTATAGGTACTTTGAGGTGTTAGTATAAAATAGTCAATGTTTACATAGTGGGATCTTCATCGTAAGAATGGTGATTTTGCATGCCTTTGACATAATTTTACATCATAGTGCCATAAAGCAAATGTATTCTTTCTGCCTAGCATTCTAAAAAGTGGACTAAACCAGAACTCAAATTTAACATTCCTTT
This sequence comes from Duopalatinus emarginatus, assembly GCA_028565595.1. Classification (NCBI taxonomy): domain Eukaryota; kingdom Metazoa; phylum Chordata; class Actinopteri; order Siluriformes; family Pimelodidae; genus Duopalatinus; species Duopalatinus emarginatus. The sequence goes on along the minus strand of JAOVVF010000008.1, from coordinate 10,545,233 downwards.
TTTTTTTTACTGTTGAATATGACAAATGTTATAATTTTATTACTTAATTTTATTGTTACCCAAGAAGAAGAAGGAGGAGAAGAAGAAGATGATGATGATAAAAAGTAGAGACTAAAAAAGAATGAGTTGGATATTTATTTGCTATATTTTATGTAGCCAACATAGTGTAACAAATATATTTGTATGTAGCAGGGTTTCACCACTTTTGTTGTCAACTAAACACATTCAGTCTAAAATATTTGCCTCTAAGAACACTGGTATTTGCTTGTAAGCGCTTGTATTAAGACCACAGGCAGCTAAAAGTAAACTTTCTGACTACATAGTCTTTCAGTTACAACATGTACAGCAGTGAAAGACACTGTTGTCAGAGTCTGGCTGCAGACCTCTACTGTGAGGCTTACAGCAGCTTTGCTGGATGCAGAATCATTCCGTATACTGAATAAATAAGTTTTTTTTTGTTAATTAACAACATTATTAATTTACTATCATGTTGTATGTTTAATAAATTAGTGGTTTGTTAATTTAAATTTCTTAATCTATTTTTAATTTTCATGATAGATAATATCACTAAAATACCCTTCTATCGTCAAAGAAACCTTGCTAAGATAAGAAATATGATGTCACTACACGATGAAGTCAAAATATTTTTTATGCTTTTGTTACCTCTAAGTTGGATTATTGTAATGCCTTGTTGTCCGGTTGTTCCAGCCTTGGACACCCAAGACCTGATTGCTAATTCAGCAGTTGCCCTTCCTTGGACAACATTTGTTTCATACTAACCACAAGAACAGCCCACAACACCTCCTGTTTTGAAGATTCTCTGACGCAATTGTCCAGCCATCATTATTTGGTCCTTGTCAAATTACTCAAATCCTTACAGTTGTACCATTTTTTTTGCTTGCAACACATAAATTATTAGAACTGATTGTTTGCTGCCACCCCTTGACAGATGAACTTTATTTATTTTATGATATAACAATCAGTGTTATTCACTTGAACTCTCAGTGGTTTTAATGTCATGGTTGATTGTAGTATATGCAAAACATTTATTAAGCAAATGTCGAGAATTTAGGCTTGAACTACCATGTAAACTATAGAAGTTATTTAACCATCTTAACTTCTCTGTGTTTTATCTATTTTTGATTGTCTGATTCAATTAAAATCAATTCAACTTGAATTTAATACAATTGAATATATATATATCGTCCAAAAACTGTTACTCAAGCTAATGAACAAATATGTTGTGTGAACCGCATACTTAATATGTGAAGTACAATACATTATTTTGTAGGAATTGGCAAAATCTGAGTGTCCCTCATGTTCCCGCACAGAATGTCTGTCTGTTTGACATCCAACATTTGGCTGGTCCCCATGAGAAAAAGTCCTCTTTTTACAAACACTGACACAATTTAAGAAATGAAGTTTTTTTTCTTTAATGAGGTTAAGGATAGGGTTAATGCAGCCACATCATAAATTAGGACATAAGAAATATGTCCTTATTGGGATAGTGTGTGTGTGAGTGTGTGTGTGTGTGTGTGTGTGTGTGAGTGTGACCTATGTTCTGGAAGCTAAAACAGAGGCTCACAGAAGTCACGTACAACATGTATTTAAAAGACCAGTTATATAATACTGGAGTTCATAATATGAACTCTGCATCCGTTATTGTTTTAGTCACATAAGTAACGTTTCAATTTGCCTCTGCCTGCCAAGTAGTGGTTTGTATATGTGCAACACAGCCTCAGTGATTCTGTTCAAAATAAATAATTTATTTTTTTTTTATAAATACTGAAACTTTAGATTTACTTTGTTTGTCATATATGCATATTAATATCTTCTGACATCCGGGAAAAAAAAGTTTACATGCATGGTGAACTTTTGATATTTTCTACTACATGCAGTTATAAAAACTACACAATCTGAAAAAAATTGGACTGAAAACAAGTTTATATACATGATATACCCAAATTGTGGACATCTGTGGACAATCTATAGAGCATTGTAATAGACAGATGTACAAACCATGAATCAGATAATCAGTAAACATTCCTTTATAATTGAACTATCTGTGTCACCCAAATAAGGATGGGTTTCTCTCAAATAAGGTCTGTTTTCTTCTCAAGGTTTAAAAAATTAAAAGTCTAAAAAACTAAATAGACTTTACATAATTAGTTTAAGTACATATAACTTTTCACTTCATATAATTAAGTAACATTTACTTAATACGTTTAGTGGTGTGTAGAGGTACATTTTACTTAATTTTTGTGAGTAAGTTATACTTGATTTCTCAGCAGTAAAATTTACTTTAAAAAAATGTTAGTGCAAATTGTTACGGGGCTTTTTTAAGTAAATCTTGTGACTTTTTGTGTAGGTTTAAATATATTACAATAAATAATAAACATCTGTAATAAATAAGTTAAACAATAGTGATATAAATAGTGTTGTAGTAAATAAATAGTATTATAGTATATTATAGTATCGTTTTCTGAATCAGAACTCATTCTGATCGACTACTGTCTCATTATGAAGCGTGAACAGCTGCAGGTGACTGGATGGCTGCTCACACATTTGCACTGGTTCAGAGTCATCCTTTGAGGTGGTGATGAACCAGCCCGGGTATTTGACTGACTCAAAAGTGTTAAGGGAGTCACCACTGCCGTTTCTGAAGAAAAGAAAGCGCTCCATGTCATCATTCTCCTTGATGGCCTTCAGACCCTTTTTGTCCTTTACTTCCTACAAAAGAAATAATGCATTACTTTATAATAACCTTTATAAACTAGTAGCTTCTCTCAGGTTATTATTCTGAATTTGTTTGAACTCGGTAGGATAAATGTTGTGAAAATGTTGTAAAAAGGGTTTTCCAATGGTATTATATTTACAAATAAATATATAAAGGTTAAAGGTATTTATACTAGGTATTAATGTACTTGAGCATCATGCTTTAAATATACTAATTGTATTTAAAAAAAAAATCCATTTTACTCCACCACATTTATTCAACCCTGTAACTAAATACATTCTTTTCTATTAAACATTTGTTATGTTCCATAAGGCACTGTGTGGCAAGACACCCAATGATCCAGTGGGTTTTGTCAGATGATTTACGTTTAAGTTTACGCACCTCTATGGTGAGACAAGGAGTAACATCCTCCAGTTTGCATGAGAGAAAGAGGTTGCTCTTTACAATCCCTAAACATACAGGCTGGCCTTTTGTGTTTTTATTGCAGTTTGGTGGAGTGTATGCCGAGAGGTTGAACCATGCTGTCAAAAAAAATAAAAATAAAAAAAATAAAAATCAGTTTGGTTAAATAAGGTTTTCTATTTACCAGGCAAGCCAAAAGCATATAACAGCAAGAAGGAACTTTACTAAATATATAAATATATTCAGGACATAAAAAGTGTGATCCAAATCTATAAATTTATAGACAGATAGATAAAAGATAAAATGGCAGGAATTATGAATAGAGGCAGATTAAGTGGTGTGTGAGAAAACACAGCAACCTAGATCAACACTTAAGCAAATTATTTTTATATAAAATTGTTCATAGTGACAGAGGTTTGTATTGGAAGTTCACCTTTATTTTTCTCGTTTCCACCCTTCAGAGTAATGGCCAGCAGTATAGGAAGCTTTTCCCTTCGCACCAAGGCCCTCTTAGACTTGTCACATATAGTGCACTGCACAACCTTGTCCTGCATGCTGTAAGTCTTGGATTCACTGCACTTCAAATCGACCAAAATGCTCTCTGTGGGAGAAAGATCGGAGTGGGTCAGTGCTTATACAATAAGTTTCATCTCACACCTGAGCACAGTAATAATATATGCACACATTAAGATATGATGTTTTGAGTCGCACCTTCAATCACATTTTCCATAAAGATATTGAAGAGCTCCTGGTCAGTGAACTCTGTGGACTGAACACTTTGAGGGTGCTTCAGCCTCTGCAGAGCAATTACAACATTAGCAACACAGCGCATGCTACGAGCCTCCTTGGTGACTTCGATACGGATTCCTTTGTGCAGGTCACATCTGCCACTCTGTGACAAACCAGAATCCAGAATGAACTTAAGTTTTGATGTAGTGAAAAGAAACAAGAGCTGTGCTGAGGTAAGATTTTACAAATTTCTATCCAAAGAAAGACTTACCCAGGCCAAATAATTAGAGCAGTCCGGCTCGTCAAAGTCCATGTAATCTGAATCAAATCCACTGTCACTGTAGCTTTTGAAAGGGAATCAATCCATTAACAAATGTATTTATTTCTCGACTTAGCATAAGAAAAATGATCTAACTCTCTCTATTTTCTAACTGTATTGTTAAACCATTGCTTATAATAATAAGTAAGTATACTATAATAAGTAAGTAAGACATTACAATCATTAATGTATTAGGCTATTTTAATTAACGTCCACAGATTTAACTTCCAAACAAATAAATTCCAGGACCTACCTTTCAAGCATTAACAAGTCTTTGTCAGCCATTTCCATTTCTAAAAAAAACCAAACAAATAAAATAAAAATAAAAAATAAAAAAGAGGGGAAAAGTTAGAAATTAAATGTTACTTTTCATTTTAATGAATCAATCAGTCAGATTAACAAACATCCTTCAAGCTTCAGATTTTAAACAAATTGGTTATACTCTGAGAATACATACCACTGTGATCGGATTAAAAAGATCTGAAGTTAACTGTTTTTTTCTGGATGGTAAGCTCCTAGTTGGTGCAGTCTGTGTTTGTGCGGCTGTATTTAAGCATGTTTTGTGGGAATTCACTCTTGCGGAAGTGGGTTGCGCAATTCACTGGGCATACGTCACTGGGCATTTTTTTTGTGTGACTTACGGAAACCACAGTCTTACAAGGAATATCCAATAGAAAACAATAAACAACTCTTTTTTTTACATAAAATTATTATTATTATTATTATTATTATTATTATTATTATTAATAATAATAATAATAATAATAATAATAATAACAACCATCATCATCATCGTTACCATCGTAACCATATGTTACATAGTAAACATGTGTAACCGTATGTTTTATAAATGACAACCAGGCACTTCAGTAGTATATTAAATTTTCCACCAGGTCATGAATTGTGATTGCAGTTCTGATAGTTATCAAATGCTAAATAATTCTCACAGGACAATCTAATAGTTTAAATACACTAATATGCAAACGTTATTTAATATGTAAAATTTCCAAATTCTCAAAGTAATATGAAGTAATGAAATAATTACTTTTGACATTTTCTGTGGCTGAAAAGAAGTCAACCCCACACACACCTAAAGGCAAATTGCTGTCTCCAGTTCACGTAGTTTACACTGTTTTATTTCTATTTGCTTATTAATTGTATTAATTTCTGAAAGAGCCTCTGGAAGAAACCCACACAGACCCAGGGAGGGCATGCAAAAATCACAGAAATGACCCTTGGCTGGGTATTGAACACATGACCTTTCTCCAGTTTACATGAAAAATCAAGTATGCAAGACATGCAAAAGCATTATTATAAAGGACCCACTATATGGACACATTGCATTTAGGTAATACTTTATTGTACATAAATGGTTTGTAATGAACAATCATGAAATAGACATACACTCTTTACAACATGAACTCATATAGGGTTCTTCAAGGTTTTCTAACTTAAAAAAAAAAGATTTGAAAAGATTTGGATTTTTATTTGGAAACATTTCTGATCATAGGCGGTTGTAGATGGGGGCCAACAGGGGCCAGTTCCCCTGTAAAATTGCTCCTGGCCCCTGTGCTGAACAGATAATAAGTTTTCTTAATTTCTTACGGCAACGTGTGCTGGCTAGAAGATCGAAACTGACGGAACGTTATACACGGACTTCTTAAAGCGCTATACACACTGTTACCTGCATCTGAAATACCACTAGCAGTGTGAACGTGAGAGATAACAGGGATACACCTGTAAGGACTACTGCAGAGAGGCGAAGGTCTGGAAAATCATTCAATTTCGTTACATCAGTGTTTGCACATATCCACATTTTATTGTTGATGTTCACTACGATTATAAATCCGCTTTATTGCGCTTAATCCCGCCTTGCCTTGGTCTTGCTATGTTTGTGAATTAGCAAAGCCATGGGAGTCAGTGAACATGATGTCATGTTCACCAAGTTGTTTTATCTTTTTCCACAAACAATAAGTGGCCTACTAGTTAGGGCTTAGGGCAGCCAACTGCGCTAGGGTAGTGTGAAGGCTAGTACACTTCACTGTGTGCTGTGTGTATTTCACACATTCACCGTTGGGTTAAAGGCAGAGATCTAATTTCCCTCACATGATCAAAAGAGTAATAATTAGTTAGCAAATTAATTTTTGCTTTCTATTTTATTTATTGCTGTACATGAAAGAATGCATCAGTTAAAAAGGTGTCATTGTACAGACAATGGTCAATGTGTTTGTTTTGTTTTATAGTTAACTAAAGTAAACATTTTGAATGCTTAAATATTGGCGTGTTTTGTCCTTACATGTTCCCCCCCCCTAAAAAAAAACACTGGCCCTACTTGCCCCACCGGTAATTTTGGTCTAGAACCTGTTTCTGATAGAAGTTAAACAATATAAGATGTAAAAGAGGGTGTTAATGCTTATCCATAAAGGGCTGGTGTGACTGCAGGCTTTGAATTCAGGAACCATACCTGTTTTACTACCTACTAGTAGTTTTAGGTCTGGCTTGAATACTTAAAGAATACTCAATTCATTCATATATGGGTTCTTGATTTGACATTGCTTCCCCATGAAAGTAACATGGGGATTAAATAACATTAAAATATTCATTCATTTCCATAAAACAGGTCAGTGAAATTTTGTGAAAAGTACTGAGAGCAGTGAAAGCAGTGAAAGGAATTGCACAACACTGGATTTTCAGACTTTACTGGCCTTGGCCTTATGTTTAGGAGCTCCCTTTAAATTTTTTTCTTTAAAGCACTTCCTCTCGTCACATGAGATGAGTTGACGAGTTCTGGTTTTAACCAGACAATCGATCTATGATATCACCAGCCAAATCCTGCCCACAACATGCAATTGTATGATGTTGAAAGAACTTGCTTAATAACTCAGATACACACACACATACACACACACACACACATACACACACACACAAACACACAGCTCATGTTCCTTGGACGCCTCATCTGTATGGCTCTCTTCAAGTCAATCCATAGCATTTCTATAGGGTTGAGATCTGAGCTCTGAGTCCAAAAGTTTTTTTATAAGCCATTCTGTTGCTCTGTTTTGGGTCATTTGCCTGTTGCATCACCCACCTTCCACAGAGTTTCAGTTCCCATACAAACACTCTCACATTATCCTGTAGAATTTTTAGATACACTTGGGAATTCAACTTTAACTCAAGCTGGCCAGGCCCTTATACAGCAAAGCAGGCTTAAATCATGATGTTCCCTCCATCATACTTTACGGTTGGGATGATATTTTAATGGTTATATGCAGTGCCTTTTTATGCCAGATGTACAGTTGCATGTTCTTTCCAATGTCTTATTTCCATCTATCCACAAAACATTTTGCCAGTATCATTCTGAAGTGTCATTGTGCTTGTTTGCAAAAATTAGGCATGCAGCAATGTTATTTGGTGTCCCACCATAGAAACCCTGCTTGTTCAAGGTTTTATGGACTGTAGACTCATAAACACAGATGTTAGCATATACCAATGATGCCTTCAAATCTTTAAATGTCACTTAGAGTTGTTTCTTTACCTCACTGATGAGTCTGTTGTGCTCTTGGGGTCATTTTGACTGGACGCTCACTTCTTGGCAGAGTTGCCACAGTCCCAAATTGTCTCCATTTGTAGACTGTTTGCCTTACTGTAGACTTTATGTAAATTCACAATTTTTGTTGGTAGATCTTCTGAAAGCTTTTTGGCGAGGCATGGTTTACACAACACACACACACACACTTACTTTTCAGGGCTCTTTATTGTTGTTGGTTTGTTGTTTATGCATTGTTTATCATCATAAACTTATTACTTATTACTAATGGTGTGCCTGAAGCAATTGTTCCCTCACAATATGAGGAAGTATCTGACTTCAAAAAGAAAAAAAAAACTTTCTGAGTGGCACCGGATATGACTCAACTCACTTGTATACAGCATGACAATAAAGCTGAGTAGCCACACTCTCAGAAATAAAGAAGGTGTGATCATTGTGCAACTGCAGGAAGTACACTTTGTGTCATTACATTACCATATTACTAAAATATAGTTTTATATAGTGTACTAGAGTAGTACACAAATACAACTAACAAGAACATTTAAAACGAGCAAGGAAATACAGAAGGGATTGTTATTTCAAAGGCAAAAAAAATAGTCAAGCCTAACATAAACAACAATTCCACATAAATACTGTCGTTACTTCAGAACTTATTTTGAAATTTTGGAATGCCCTGGATGGGGATGGTGTTTTAATTGGTAAGTCAGAAAGACCACAGGCACACGACATTTCTTTTAAAGACGAAATTGTACAGTACCACAGATAACAACAAATTGTGTCGTTCTCATCCATCATATCTACTTGAAGTATAATTATACTGACATGTAATTTAGTTTTTATGGAAATGTTAGCTGTTTAACCCCATCATTCTGCATGCAATCCCCCATAATAATTGTTTGTAATTTTATTAAAAAGTTTAATACAACAAGCTCTAGAGCTGGCTGCCCCACCAAACTAAGTAATTAGGGAAGAAGGGCCTTAGTAAGAGGTAACCAAGAACCCAATGATCACTCTGGCTGAGCTCCAAAGATCCAGCTATGAGAAATTCCAGAAGGTCAACCATCACTGCAGGATTTCCCCAATCTGTGGCCAGACAGAAACCTCTCTTCATTAAAAGACATGTGAAAGCCCATCTAAAGGTCTCTCAGACTGTAAGAAACATGTGTCATGTCTGGAGGTAACCAGGCACTGCTCATTACCCACCCATTACCATCCCTACAGTGAAGCATTTTTAGCAGCTGGGACAGTGAAACTCGTCAAGGTTGAGAAAAAGCTGAAGTGAGCAGAGTACTTAAATATTTTCTGATCGAGACTAGGCCGAAGGACCCGAAGAACACACCACCAAAACAAAACAGTAGTAATTTAGGGGCAAATTTGTGAATGTCCTTGAGTGACTCATCAAGAGTCCTGACACATACACAATTGAACTTCTGTGGAGAGACCTGGCTGTCAGTGTAGCTGTCAACCAATAGTTCCTATCCAACCTGGCAGAGCTTACGAGGCTCTGCAGAATGGAAGAAAATTGCAAACCTTGTGGCATTATACACAAGAAGACAGGAGGCTTTAATCATTGCCAAAGGTGCTATCAACTGAGTAAAGGGGTCTAAACACTTACGTCAATGTAATATTTATGTATTTTTTTCTTTTCAATAAATTTGCCAAAAGTTCTAAAACTTTCACTGTGTCATTATGGGGTACTAACTACAGAATAACACACACACACATGTATATATATATATATATATATATATATATATAAGTGGTGGTTCCATACTGGTGTGGGGTACAAGCCCAACTGGCAATTATGGGATGCATGCAATCGATGCCATGCTTGGTTTCTGCACTAGAGAGGGTCCTACATGGTACTAGCTCCTGAAACACAACTGTTGCAGTAAACTCCAGTAAAACTACTATATATTTCATTCATTCATACTATTCCAAATTCCATTCACATTGTCCTCATCTCTACATTGGCCTGGGTTCATATTTTGATCTACTGCTCCATCTACTGGAAGCCTACAGTAAACGTTAAGACAACACAAACACACTCACACACACATATCTTTTTATTTCCTAGGGGAAAAAAATACATTTTGAGATTAGGAGTATTCAGTGCAGGAGCAGTATTTAACATTTAGGTGGCTGAGAATTTAGCTGAATTATTTTTCTATGTCTATTTACAATTTTGCTAGTGTGTTATTGCAAATGTATACTTTTCACAAAAACAACAACAAAAAAACAAAAACAAAACCACACCACCAACAAAGAAGGCAAGAAGATACTTCAGCATTTATCTTACAAAAAGGAGCAAAGCATTATATTTTTTTAATTAGATTTAATTTACCTTATGCATTTATTTGTGTATGGTTAAAAAAGGTTTAACATGACATTTTAACAGCTAAAATATATTTATGGATGAGTAAATATGCATAATCCACAGTTAATCTAAAAAAACATGAATGAAAAGCCATCTCTTTTAAAAGTTCTTGAGAGACAAGAGGGCAAGCCGTATAATCCTGTCAAATACATTGCTTTCATACACCATGGAATGTGATAAATAAAGCTTTATCTAAAATATTAGTCAAGGAAGCAATAAGACAAAAGCCAGTTCAGTCTGGGAAAACATTAAGCATTTCTGGAAGATGTTGGACCACCACAATCACATTTCAGTGGCATCCACTGTACAAGTCTCTGAAATCCTTAAGAATTTAGTTGCAACTGGTGACTGTATATTCTCCTGGAAGCTGCCTAGCTTATCAGGATTAAAAAAATGTTTAATGAGAGGACGAAAGACAGAGGAACCTCATATTGATTTGCAATGGCCCTTCACCTTAAGGAACCCAAGTAGACTTATAACACACCAACAAATTCCCCCTACAGCATAACAGTCATATTAGCATTTACTAAAACAATAAACCAATTTATGACACAGAATAAAAAAAAAAAACCACTCTTGTAGGTTCTACTTTTTTGTGAACAGAATTCACAAACTTATTAAAGGGTTTCTGAGTGCAGAGATTGAGAAAGTGTTACAGGATGGGGTACATGGTTTCAGTCCAAATAACCTTTAGTCGTTTTTGTTCCAGTTTTCCATCAGTATTGAATGTTGCTTGAACAAAAAGCCACCTGGTGATTTTGGGGCCAGGTTTATTTAAAGTTTGTTTGCAGAAACAACAGACATTGTGTTTCAATATGTAAAATAACAAAATGTACAAACCCTCTCAATGTTTTTGGAGGACTAAACATATTATAAACATAAAGACAGAAAACATGATTCCCAGATTGTTTGGTCATTGTGGGGAAAACTAAAATATAAATTTAGAATGGTACATACTATGACATTTTGAGCTATATCAGCAATGTCTTCACACACATAAACACATTGATTTATATATAATAAACCTACAGATGCTGAAAACTTCACAAGCTTCTGTGTGACAGATTTAAAGATGACAAAAGGCAAAACAAAAAGAAAACAAGAAGAGCAGTTCCTGCTGCCCATGTTGGCACATATTAAAACAAAACAAAAAAAACAAAACAAAAAAAAAAAAATAAAAAAAATAAAATCAGCAGGCTTTAACACTAACCCAACAAACTCAATACAAGCACCAATGATGAATGAAATCTGGAGCTTCATACAGAAAAAGTTAGAACAACTGCTACCCTTCACTGAGTTAGCAGGTCCAAGCTTAACCAGTTAGATCAAACAGCACCTGTCTGGCCTGGAGCTACTTCGTCTGTCCTGCATTCCAAGGTCATGCTTGTACCTGCAAACCCCAGAAATTAAGAGATCAATAAGATACCAAGATTCCACTGCAAGCTCTCACATGTTCACATTCTCCATCATGCAAGAAAGGAAGGGGAAAAAATCTAAATAAGGTTGTAAACAGCCCTTTCTGGGTCTACAATGACACAATATACAAAAATATGAATTATCTGCGAGTGCCATGGCCAACACATTTTAAAATGCATAAGAAAATGAGTGTGAGATATATTTACTGTGAAATATATCTGAAACTGTATGACCGCAGCACCATATGAGAGACTATGTCTCTCACTGTATTACAAACATACAATCTCATTACAGTTCTTCAAAGGAAGAAAATAGGAGTAAATGATAATACATTCGTTTTTTTTCAGGGCCTGACTCTTAATTCTATCCACACAGGAAAGTAAAGTGGAAAACCACATACACAATCTACTGACGAAAATGGTGAATAACTGATCAACTCCAGAGTTATTTGTAACCTTAAAAGAAATCTGAAAAAATAAACATAGGAATAGAATGCAACAACAATATGGAAACAATGTTTTATTTTACATTATATACATATTATGTTTCTACAAAAAAAAAAAATACTGAACAAAGAACCCAAAGAAACCAATAAAAAAAAAAAAAACCATTGACAACAGTATATACAATTAAGTTCTACTGAAATAGAATACAAATATGCAGTGCATGTTAGTTAAGCATAATTTCTCAAAAGGCTATACAGTTCTCTGGGGTCTTAATGAAATGTTTGAGACATTCCTTGGTCAATATAGCTCATGGGCCAAATACTATAGGTGTCTTTTTACCCTATCTAAAACAGCTCTTCCAAATGCTTTGTTTCAGTGCCATTAAATGATCATAAGTCACTGCTCACCTGGCCCCAATCTGCCACAGTGTGGTTATAGACATGTTACATAATACTGCTTTGGACCATGGGAGACAGGTCAACCGTAATGTCTGTCACTTTGAATAATGCCTTAAGATGATAAAAAGCTTTGTGTTTATAGTTCTTAAGCCTTGTTTTTATATTCAGTGGTTTATGATCTACATAAATGTTTCCAATTGCTTTGAATCTCAACAGTTAGGCTAAACTATGTTATAATATTATATTTATTTTATTCAGTCAAACAAAGTTTTTAGAACACATTTACAGCTTTTGCAAAGTGTTGCTGGGACATCAGCAATAAAGTGTATCCACTCAGCTGTCCTGTCCTCTGAGACTAATGTAGGAACGCGTGTTGGTCTGTACACCTGACAGCAGTGCAATTTTCACCAACTTTGACTTAATGCTTGAGCATCTATGACTCACAACAAATAAACAAACAAAAATGTGATTTTCAAATTGTCAGCAGAGATAGAGTAGATAAAGATATTCAAGAGAGGGGTGCAAAATCTGGTTCCTGATGTAGAAAAATATACAAAATCTGAACGGCTTGTTGAATCCAATGTTTTTTTTTGTCTAGGCAGCATATACAAAATTGACTGGGTTGTCTTATTTTGTAATTTTTAGTAGGCTCTCCACTCTTACGCTCCAGATGAACCCAAAGAAATGTACAAATAAAAAAACAGTATTACTATCAAATAAGCATAAGAGGGCACTATTTAGACAACTCAACATTTTCATATTTACCCCTTCCCTCTTACACTCTGTACCTGGTATGTGCAGTTGCATAGTGGTTTAGCATCTCTCTTGTAAGTGGTATTTTGGTCAGTGCAACATACATGGTCACAGACAAGTCTTTGTGGAATAATGGTGTCCTCTGCTATGTTGCTGCATATTTCAACCTCTTTTGTCATCTTTAAATAAGCAAACGTTATGGCACATTCCTATTATGAAACTTGTTTGGCAATGAATTTCATTTTTATTTTAAGATGGGTCAAGGCCTAACATAATTGTAGGTGAGAGCATGAAAGGGAGTAAGAAAAAGTCGTCGTCAAGGGTTTGTCCAAATTACAATTGATCTACTGCCAAATGGCCCATAAATTGTTTTTGAAATTAAATTGAACATGGGTGCCACTATTATGTAGTCCAATGCCCTACATGCAGATCCTATTCTTTATTCTTAGGGGTCCTGTTCATGCTTTTATTGAACATAATGACAAACGAATCTTGACTGACTCAAGCTGAGCTCCTTTTTTATGCAAGGAGCGACTCTAAACCGAGTAAGCCATCTTGTCCATTCCACATGTGAATGTTTGATGATTTTTTGGAATTTGAAAACATTTAACTAAATAAATGTTATACATAAATATAACAAAATAATGTTATAATAAAACCACAGCATAGCCTTTAGCGTGGTTGTTGGAGAAAGTGTTTGAATGCTGTCGGATGACTGGTAGCGGGGCCTGAGGGCCATGCTGAAGGAGACATTCACAGTAAACAAACCAAACTTGCAGTAGCAGCAAATTACTTGATAGGCATGGTACTCTTATGAGAGCTAGCATAGCACTTGTGCTTTTCAGATTTTGTGCTTTACAACCTATTGTCCCAAGTTTAAATTTTTTGCAACAAAGTTCACACTGCAATTGGTATGGTTTTAGCCAGCTATGATATTTGTCATCCTCCAAATCATTTCTCAATTTGATTATTATTTCATCATCAAAATCTGCAATTACCCATGTCTGAATCCACAGCATGTTTATTTTATGCTGCAGCCTTAAAATCGGAAAAGCAGCAAAAAACATGCTTGTCTAGTTTAAAATGCACAAGACAGTCACACAAAGCGCATCACCATATCACCACCTACCAAAGGGAGTGTATGTTACCTATTTAACGTACAAATAAATACTGTATGTATTGGACATTGTGAAAATGGTTGCGAGATATTAAATTACGGAGCCCCCTAAAAAAAAA
>JAOVVF010000008.1:10514966-10530770 GCA_028565595.1 Duopalatinus emarginatus | reverse complement strand
CAAACATATAATCACTTCATAATTCATATATATGTACACTAATAACCCCTAAACTGAGATATATTGGTTTGATGGTCTTCTTATTAGAAATGGGCATTTAATAACGTGTTTAATTTCAGTAAAATACAGTTACAGTAGAATCACTTGGATACATGGACATGGATAAGCATGGACATGTTATTAGGGAGCGCAAACTGAAACGTCTGCTACAGTCTTTAGGAATGTCTAGAAGGAAGGATTACCCCAACTTACATACTGTGGTTAAGCCTTTTCCAAAATACGGTTAAACTAGCTGCACGTTTAAAGTATGTGTGCATATATTACACACTTAAAGTCACAGCAAGGCATAGATTAGCGAAAGGGTTTATATTGGGAAGAAAAGTCACAGCGTTATAAAATAGATATTTGTTGCTCCCCAATAACATATCAATGCTTTTTGTTGAGAAGAGATGCTATTGTCTTTATTTTTTTTTAGCCCAAGATCAAAGTAAAATTCAGCAAGCTGCTCCATAGTTCACCTGACACATACAGCAAGCACAAAAGCAACAACAAAACATTTGCGAGGGAATGCAAAACTATTTTTTTATAACCCAGAAATTAATAAACTCCTTCCTTCCTACAATTACAGACATTTTATGACACTTTAAAACCTTGAATTTAATTTAAGATGCGTTTTGACTTTGGACAGTTCACAAAGACAATGCAATTAATTTCTACTACATGCAGACAATTAGTTGCAAAATGTGATTACGAGCAAATATTTCCCACTGAATGAAAAAAAATCCTCACTGAAATGCAACAATCAAGAACATCATTGTGTCATATTCAAAGCAAAATGATGTGCACATGCCTTTGTGTCATGTACAGGAGTTAATGTATATGTGACACTGACACACACACACACACACACACAAAATTCATGCTGAACACTGAACTTGCCTTTACCTCAATACACTTAACAGTAGTTGTCAATTGCATCAAAGAATGACAAGTGAAGAGAATAATCTAATGTTGCAATCGAAAAAAAAAAAAGAAAACAGAGACAAAAAAAGAGCAACAGGTTTAGTTAACATTAACAGTTTCATTCTATAACTACCAGTGTTGGGGGTAACGTGTTAGTTTGAAACACGTTACAGTAATCTGGTTACTTTTTTTTTATTAACAAAGTAATGTAAAGGATTACAGTTACTAACTCCATAAGAAAAAAAAAAAAAAAAAAAAAAAAAACACTTTACTTGTGTTACTCAGGCAAAGACTCTCTGCTACTGCCAGGCTCGGCAATTATAAGCGACTGTGGGCTTACTTTTCTGTCAGAAAGTATAAATATTAAAATACATGGGTTGGGTTTTTGTTTCTATTGTGTATATACTTATTTTGAGTTTTAGAGGGAAAAAATGGTTTACTATAAGTTAATAAGTATTAAAAGTGTCTATTGTAAGTATTTGTCATAAATTCGCTTAGAAATATTTATATAGTCACTGGTAATTAAGTATAATTGCTTATTTGAACTTGTTTGGTATCTTTCTAAAATACTAACTTAAATAAAGCTAAATTGCAATTTTGTACTGTTTCGCAATCCGTCCACAATCCCAGTAACACACAAAAAAAAATCAGAATTGCACCACTAATGCTTCAGAAGTGTTTTCAGCTAGTTATCAAATGTCATAAATTTACTGGGTCAAATAAGGAAAAGGAGTTTTTTTTTTTTTTTTTAAAGATGCATTACTTGACAAAAAGGGTTTTACTTTAACCTCTAACAAGGACTTTTATTATTTTTCTTTTTTAAATGCTGGAAGTAATTTCTAATCATGTCCTTTTTGGAATTTTAACAATTCTAATTATAATAATTAGAAAAAAATGCATATTAGTTCATAAAAATAATTTATTATTATAAATGAACATGCATATTTTTAAATTCATTTTCTTGTCATTTATACCTGCAAATATAAACTTTGATGAGAAACTGTTTTTTTTTTTTTGCCTTTACTGATTATAATTATAATTTTACAGTTATTATACTTGCCTGTCCACATGCCTGCAACATTGAAATGTTTTGAGGGACCCCTGAAAAAGCGTTTATTGGACTATATTTTTCTAATGCTTAATAACAGATTGAATTGTTCTAAGAAAGCAGCACCATACAAAATAGTCAGGTTCATTTTATACATGTTTGGTGTTGCTACTACTGCTACATTTTGTCCCTAAATAAACCAGTGAAAGACTTTTGTCTTATAAATTATATTTTTTGTACTTTCCCAATTTTTAATTAGTAATTGGTTTAAATTTCCAGAAAGTAATCAGTAAAATAATCCCATTACAATTTAAGTTAAATAATGAGTAATCGACAATGGATTAGTTTTTTAAATGACTACCCCAACACTGATAACTACCTTATGTCATCACACCTTTAGACACTTGTGATCTCTCACTCTAAAAAAACTAAATAGTACACTGAAATACAGGTGCTAGTCATAAAATTAGAATATCATGGAAAAGTTGATTTCTTTCAGTAATTCCATTCAAAAAGTGAAACGTGTATATTATATTCATTTATTACACACAGACTGAAATTTTAATTGTTTATTTCTTTTAATTTGATGATTATAACTGGCAACTAATGAAAACCCCAAATTCAGTACCATTTAATGATATTCTAATTTTATGACCAGCACCTGTAGTTTCCTTGGTATTGTTCTCACTGTGTGTGCAATTTTGGGTTTAAAGGTGAAAGATCACATTAAATTTTAAAAGCACTGCACTGCTTGCACTACTGTCCATTAACAAATGATATGTTGTGTCCATGGCTTCAGTTACAGCTCTGTACCTTGGGTGATATTCTTGCTGTTTAGAAGTTGGGTCTGGCTGTTAGGGAGGATCTTAATCTCTGGAGGACCAGGGCTCTGTGATACCTGAGATGCCATCAAGGCATTGAGGTACTGCAAGCGAGTTACCTGAGTGAAAAAGGCAAAAAGCAGTTATGTGACAACAGAACTGGACCAGGAACAGGAATACACTTCTATTAGTTGTACATAACACTATAGTTGTAAATATCGTATGTAAAACCTGTGGAAAAAAAACAGGGGGTAGTGGGAAGCGCAGAACTTAATTTTTTTATTTGAAGCTTTATTTCAGACTACAGGTAATCAGTAGTGTTCAAATCCAGAGACTGACATGTGTCATTGCAAAAACTCCTGTTCCTGCAACAATTTGTGTGTGTATAAACATGCTGTATGTTTGGGGTCATTATCTTTTGGAATATTTAACCAAGCATAGTACACATATCATTTATCTTGCCAGGAAAAAAGGACTACTGACCTAAAAAAATATATAATGTACAGAGTCCCTAAAGGCATGGCATTAAACACTTAGCAGTTAAAGTCACAGCAAGGTACAGATCAGCGAAAGGGTTTATATTGGAAAGGAAAGTCACTGCATTATAAAATAGATATTTGGCTCTCCCAATAAAACATCCATGTTTTATGTTGAGAAGAGATGCTCGGCCTCAAAGTTCAAATAGCTCCACAGTTCACCTGACATGTACAACATACACAAAAGCAACAACAAACCCACCTTTTTTTTTTTTTTTTAACACGTCGCTTTAGGGGCTCCGTAATAATTAATGATCTGTTATGGTTTTTTACAGTGGATTTGGGTGGTCCTAGTTTGTAGTCCCTGTACCTTGGGGGACATGCTGATTAATGTGTATGCATATGCAATTTGTTTTAACAATGCCTTCGATGGTCATTAGTTCTAAGCATCTATATTGCACTGATGCACTGAAAGTACATGAAAGTACATAAATGGCTGTGAACAGCAACACGGTTTACCTATAACAGATTCACATTATGGTATAATGCTTCAGTATTAATGTAAAGTTACATTTAAGCACCATGTGCTTCACCTTGATAAGCTGCAGGTCAGTGAGGGCTCGGACTGTGTAATCAGGACAGTAACTGGACGGGTTTGTGGTTTCTCCAAGTTCAAATGTATCTCTTGGGGAGCGACGCTGTGTGGACACTGGAGACTGATGTACTAGGAGGACACATGTGGATTATAAATTCACCTAAAAAACTTGCCATTAGCTACAACCAAACTATGCAACACAGACAAAAAAGCTAACCAAATATTGTCAATGAATGCTTCTACTTAGATGGATAAAACTATGTAGTAGTGCTAAAAGTAGTACTGCTAAATGAATTAATTACTGGGGTTACTAAATCTGTCCAACATAATTGGATAAACTGAGAACAAAATTTGGAAATAAAATGGTTACCACATACCAGAGGAAGGTGCTGTCAGTGCTGACACCCCGTAATACGTGAAGGCTCCATTCTCAAACTTTAGACCCTCTTTTCCAATTTCAACTTCCACATGCCCCTAGACACAATATAGACAAGATGATAATTAGAACATATTTAGACCCAATCTCTACCCCCTAATTGTTCATTATTTGTGCATATATCACTTGGTATCTGCTGTATCATTCATGGAAACTTGCAACTATACCTTTTTAGCAATGCAACCACAATAATCTCTTGTTTGTGTACACTCCTGACGCACCATTCTAGTCATAATGTTTCTCTTGTGCCTGCCTGTATTTACAATATCTCATAGTTCTGCTGCTGGGTCACCTTTGGAGTGTGAGGTTACCTGTATTTAGCTGTCCTGTGACAAAGAAAATATATTGCAGCAGAGACAACCGTGCACGCATTTGGTCTTCCCTTTCAGTTTGAAATTAAGCAACATACTTCTTGCAGTATCATAAACTGTATTATTAATAGAACTACAGATTTCCATTCTCCTAATCTTACAAAATATATACAGTTACTGCTCTCATCATAATCTTGAGATATTTAATATTTATTTAGCTGCAATTCTTAAACTATTTATAGATTAAAATAAGACTGGAAAAAAGAACAGAAACCACTCAGCACAAGTCAATATAATATTCAGCAGTTACAGGTCTATGTTATGAACTGGGAGGCATTGAAATGAAGTCCCAGAATTACTGTGCAAAGGAACATGCTTTGTATAAATGTGTCTGCACTGAACAAGTAACATAAAATGGAATGCAGTGCTTGTTTACTATAACAATTAAACTTGCATGCTAGTATAAGTAGAAAGCAATTTAGGCAGCATTTTTTCCTGCTGCATCATATTTATCACCGGTCACTGGACAACTTGATAGTATCAGTTGTATGGCACTCAGCCACAAAGAGAGACACCATGTTGTATATGTGCAGGCTGCAGCAATGCAAAACATAATGGTAGAAGGACTATAACACGTCTCGTTCACATCTTTGTTTCTGCTATGCCTTAGTTTAAAGAAATTAACATTTAAATGCTCACTAAAGCTTGGCCAACCCCCATGGCCACCTTTAATAATCTAACAAAGAAAAGACAGACGTCATCAAAAAATATAAGATCTCAACTCGTACATTTCTGCAATATACTGCTGCTGCTCTACAGTATTACTCTTTGATAAGGTGCATTCACAATTCCAATATACCACTATACACAAAGTCTAGTCACATTATGGAAATGTCCTTGCTCAGAAACCTGATTTACCAAGTTTAGTGGGTATGTTAGAATACTTGCAAAATTGTCACAAATCCCAGACTTCTTTGGAGATATGGAAATGACCAGCTCACCTGTAAAAGCAGAATAAAGTAGTCCACTGGATGATTTCGTGTGTAGAGGTAGTGATCAGGGCTCATTTTGTTGTTTGGATCAAACTTCACTTCCTGATTAACACTAGGATGCCGTAATAGATGAAACAGGACTTTTTCTGACACGCGCTGTGGGGAGAAATGCTCCACTTCTGGGAGAAACATGATAAAGGAAGAGTATTAAATCAATAATGTAAAACCTAGATTTAATATCATGACTTTAAAACTATTTTTATTTAAAAATATTCAACAATTTAGAAAAAAATACAATTCAAAAGCTCTTTGAAAATAGGACAGTGACGGTATGGTATTGTTTAAAAGGTCAATTTGTTCCACATAAATATCTTAAGCAAGTCTTTTCCTGCTAAAGCTTTGCTTGCAAGTACATACATGTCTATTTTGCTTCCAATATAGTTTTGTACACAATCTGGTATGCATTGAATTAGATAAGGTCAACTAATTTAAACTGAGCTTTCTCTTTGCTGACTTGTTTTTTTGGGAGGGAGGAGGGCAGACAGGTAAGGTTTAATATTATCAGCTAAAATTCCATTTTTAACCTTCTACAAAGAACTTTGCCTAAGGGCATAAAAATCACAAACATTTCAGAGAACTTGGAGCTTCCATGTAAATGATTATGTAAATGTAAATGATTAGCTACTTTGGGGAAGGTCTTTTAGTCTGCAAAGTATAAATCCTGTGTTGTCACCTGCACCACAGAGGCAGAAACACATCAGGGATTAAACTAAATGTACATATTGAAGGTAAGGGTATTGAAAGTCATGCACAAAATGTTGAGGGAAAAAAATCACTTTAGTCATAATCCTCTAAATAGATATTTTAGTGCCAGTTCTGTGTTCTCAGCTGTTTTTATCTTTCTTTTATTAAAAAAATTGTTGTTTATCTTTCCTGACACTAGTTCTGAGCAGTGAATAAAAGTTTGGTTTGTACACTAAACCAAAAGCATAAATTTTACTCTATCACTTTGCAAACTGGGTAACGTGGAGATTTGCAATAAATGTCTTATTTTGTGGTGACTATAAGTTTATCAATACAATTTCCAGACCTCTGGACAGAAAGCGGTGTGTAGCAAGTAAAAGTTGAGGAGACGTGCGGATCTTCGCCTCGCCTTCAGGCAACTTAAAGAGAGAGAACTCCTCCTGTACTGCTCGAGGCTCCAAAGGAATCTCCAGTGGGGGAAGAGGACGCTTCACCTTCATATTCACTGTATGAGAAATAAAAGGAGGTGTGTGTTGTGGGGAGAGACTTGGAAGCAATGTATTAAGACGTTATACCTCAGATATCCATAAAACAACTTAGATACTTACTATAGCCGTCTGACTCATCCAGGATCTCCGACTTGATGATCTCTTCAATCACATCTTCAAGGGTGACCAGACCCAGAACCTCATAGAAGGGGTCGCCCTCTCCCTCATTATTCACTCTCTGCACTATAGCCAGGTGAGAGTTTCCTGAGGGAAGTAACACATTGTTAGCGGTGCAATGCTTTACAATGAATCATAGTTTTTATTTGCAAATATATTCAGGTCCTGCACAGTTCAGTGTTTTCCCTCCACAGTAGATTTGGCTAAAAAAATCACCTTTCTTAAACTCCTCAAGCATGGCATCCAGCTTGGTGTCATTGAAGACAAAATGCAGTGGGTGGTTGTAGAACTTCGTGATGGTGGTCATGGGCGTGCAGTCAGCAGGGTCCACCAAGGCCAGGTCCTTGACATACAGGATCTCTATAATGTTGGAGCGCTCCTCCTCATACACCGGCACACGGGTGTAACCACTCTGCATGATCTCTGACATGGTGGTAAAGTCCAGCACGGCCGTGGAGGAGAGCATGAAGCAGTCTTTCAGTGGTGTCAGGATGTCCTCCACCGTCTTACTTCTTAGTGTCCCGCGCCGGAACTCCTCCTTGACAAACTCACTATATGGGTCATTCACATTTGTCCGAATCAGCTCCATTACTTTCTCACGCACCCCACAGGTGCTAACATCACGCTTAAGTGCCAAATCCAGAAAGAGCCCTAAGGGGCAAGACAGGGGGCATGTGATGATCAGACAGCTCTGGGCCAGCCATACAAGACCTGGTGCGAGATAGAAGCCATAACCTGAGCTTATGATATAGGGCAACAACTCTGCAACCAGGAATATGAGTGCAGCACATGCAAATGCAGCTGGAAGGATGGATCCAAAAGCACGGTAGAAGATCACACCAAGCACTGAGTGGCCCAAAGCACACAAGAACAGCAGGGAACACACAAGAAAATTGCCTCTCCTCCGAATTGGCTCCAGGCGCTTCGCCATACGTCTCTCATCTTCTGAGCCACAGCTGTGCAGCACATATATCTCCAGGGGGTCAAACCAAAGCAAACTAAGATTCAGACATCGTACAAGTGAGCACATCAGCACTACTAGTATGATAATGATGGCTAGCCCCCATGTTGGGATCCATTCGGGTGGCAGATCCAGGTCGATTGCACGTAACCTATCTGGCCCCGCCAACTGCCAGTTTTGCCCATTGAATACACACAAGCAGTGGTAGAGCGCATGCGTCTCATCGTTTACCTGATCAGACACACTTCTATCCTCGGTCTGGACTTCTATTAAGCCCCCGTTGTTCTCGTCAGCCTCAAAATTTCCGCGCACTTGGAACTCAGATGCATTGCGCAGTGTTTCTTGGCCACACGCGTCTTCAAACTCACTTACATCCACTACTTTAGCAAACGCAACCCACGGCCAGGTCCCATTTAGCTGGTAGTAAACGAACAACCGAAGCTTGAAACTAGAGCCACGCGGAGCAGTCAGGATTCCGTCGCGCATGTTCACTCGCTCGGTGGTATCCTCCAGTCGGAAGCCGAGGATCCGAGTCGTGGTGTTTTGGCTGCACACGACAGACCCCAAACAGCAAACCGACGATATGATTAACAAGATACGTAGCTCCGCCGAGCCAACCACCATATTGGAATCAGGCAGCTCGGTTTTAGTCGCTAATCATGTGACAACCTGGCCGGACTAACCTTCTACCACTTTTTTTTCTCGAAAACAAAGACAAGAACGTCCTCCCTCGAGCCGCCATGTTGGCTCAGAAGCACAAAAACCAAGAAAAAGCAAACAATACCAGACATATACAAGCGACGTTTATTCCAGCGATCGCGGACAGAATGAAGAAGACCGTTGTTTTTTTTAATATACGTGTAGTCGTTTATGGACCAATAAGATTAGAAGACTATATGTGACCCAATAGAAAAAAACACCCAACGCCACGCCTACAATGGAGTGTTAGGTAATGTGTAATAAACACAGAGGGGCGGGCATGCTGGTGTTCATGCTGGGGGTTTTTTTTCGTTCAGGGTTTGACTCATAATGTACTCATAATTTTTTTTAATGAAATGCAGATTTATGTGCAAACAGTCATTTTTAATACATAAAATAAATATGATAATCAAGCAATTTTGATTACTGGTTATGGCCATCAAAACTCTAACAGAAACAGAGCAATAGGCAGATCACTGTCAATCCCAGCAGGATATTACCCAATAAAAGTAAGCATCTATCATCTAGAAGTCTCTGGGAAAGGCATTGCCAGGCCGTGTCTGTGCTATCACAGGTGGTTCTTGTTCTTCTGTGGTTGTAATAGCATTTTATCAGGATAAGGTGGTATGTGAGAAAAATGCACTTGAGTGGAACCACGCCCCCTGATGGTGACCACACCCCAATTAGCACATGGTCTCAAAATCTAGTCCTCTTTTAAGTTTTGTACATAGATTGACATGCCAAAAGTCATGGGATAGGATATAGTATCCTGTACCTGGACCCCCTCTAACCCAGCAACTCGACATGACATTCCACAAGTGGACTTGTGTCTGGTGTTGTGATATTAACAGAGGCTCTCTGGCAGGTCTTCTGCTCCTATATTCTTTTTTTGTGGAATCTAAAGAAAAATTTAACTGATCTGTGGGATATGTGGGGCCCTCTGCACTGAATGTGTGTATGATGTGTGCCAGAGACACTTGTCTGTTTATACTGTTAATACACTGCTCACACAGTGTGCAAAGATGCATATGCATATTAGTCAAATTATAAGACATTTAAGTAAATGGACCAGGAAAGAAAATACATAATGTTCACCTTATTTTACAAACATGTTGGTATATAAATGAAAAAAGAAAAAAAAGAATAATCCCCCCAATAATCATTTTAAATGGGAAATAGGCAGGGCATCATTTTGTTGTAGGTCACTAGAAGACAGACATGAAAAAATAGGCTGTTGTTAACAATTAACTTACATATTAGGACCAATTAGATCTAAGGCTCCTGTTAAAGTTTTCTAAACTTTGCCCCAGCTCCTGTTGATGGTTATGCCCAAAACGTAGCTAACATACAGGACTTGTTTAAGTGCATGCAGAGAAACAGAAGTTACAACTGTTTATTTAATTACATTCTACCCTATTTTATTGGTTGTTTGGCAAGTGTTGGCCATTGTTCATACATTTCAGCATATTTTTGATTCTTACCTGATTCGGTTAACACCAACTTCTGAAGATGGAGCAAAAAGTTGAGACTAGTACTAGTACTAGTAATCAGAGAGAAAAAAAATATCTCTTCTCAAACTATAAAATACTGTGCTTGCATTGGATTTCTTTTGATACATTGAAAACTTTTGGCAAAACAAACAAACAAACATACTTCAAATCTGATTACAACAGTTATCAATGTTTAGTGTATAAAGTAATTATAGGTATTAGGTATTATGTAACCATTATGTAACCATACTTGTCCTAATTCTTTCATAAGGTATTTAATCCTATTTGCTTATTATTTAATATTACAAATGATTTTAAAAATGGACGCTCCCAACATTTATATTTATTTTATTCAAAATTCCACAATAAATGATTTATTTTAAATTAAGTTGGAAGAAAAACCAATTTGCACATGGAATTCATCAATGTATTAATGACCATAGAAAAAAAAAAGAAAAACAGTAACACAGTATTTAAACAGTAACACTTTTTTTTTTTGCTTCTGTACACCACCACATGGTGAATTTAAAATACAGCTGTTTACAAGTAACAGTTTAAAAGTAACTGGACAATAATAAATATAAAAATTATTTTTAGTACTTGGATGCAAATGACTATGAAGTCTGGAACACATGGGTATCACAAAATGTTTCTTACACTGAGATGCTTTTCCAGGCCTTTCCTTCAGCCACCTTCAGTTGCTGCTGGTTTTTCTGTCTTAAGTTTTGTCTTTAGTAAGTGAAAGGCATGCTCACTTATGATGTCCATGTAAGAACATTCATTTCTTTGCCTTAAGAAGCTATTGGGTTGCCTTTTCTGTGTTTTATGTCATTATCTGTCTGCACTGTGAACCAGTTTGCAATATTTGAATTTAGAATTTATCCTTCTACTTTTATTAGCCGTCACATCAATAAACACCAGTGACCCAGCCATATATTCTCATGCTATAAGCTTGCCTCCACCATATTTGACCGATGATGTTGTATGCTTTTGACCACAAGCATATTGTTTTGGACCATCCATTCAACTTTGATCCTCATTAGTTCGCCTATCATCGCCTATCATCATGCTCTACTCAGGACGCCATCTCCACTGCACTGACTTACCTGGATTGTGACAGTTCCTACATTAGGATGCTGTTCATTGACTTTAGTTCAGCATTTAACGCAGTGATCCCCTCCAAGCTGATCTCCAACCTCAGCCAGCGTGGAATCAGCACATCACTCTGCAACTGGATTCTGACCTTTGTGACTGACAGACCTAAGTCTGTTAAGTTAGACAAGCTCTCTTCCTTCTCCATCACCCTGAACAACGGTGTACCACAGGGATGTGTGCTGAGTACTCACTGTCCCTCTTTAGTACCCACTGTTCACCAATGACTGTGTTACTGTTTATGGCTCTAACTCCATAATCAAGTTTGCAGCTGACACTACAGTGATAGGCCTGATCAGGGGCGACGATGAGACGGCCTACAGGGATGAAGTACAGCATCTGATGACATGGTGTGAGGACAACAACCTGGTTCTGAATACTAACAAAACAAAAGACATCATCACGGACTTTAGGAGGACTAGGAGTCAGGCCCACTCCCCCCATCTATGTGAATGGAGCTATGGTGAAACAGGTGTCTGGCTTTAAATTCCTTGGCATTCACATCTCTGCGGATCTCTCTTGGACACTTAACACCTCAATCCTGGTTAAAAAGGCACAACAGCGCCTTTACTTACTACAGAGCCTCAAAAAAGATCACCTACACTCAGGGATATTACTGGACTTTTATCGCTGTACCATCGAGAGCATTCTCACAAACTGCATCTCAGTGTGGTACAGCAACTGCTCTGCATCCGAATGGGTGGCTGACCAGCGGGTGGTGAAAAGTGCCCAATGCATCACTGGCACTCCAACCAGAGGTGGCAGACGTACAGAAGTCCCTTACTTAAGTAAAAGTACAGGTAACTTGTAAAATAATTACTTTAGTAAAAGTTGAAGTATGATAAAAAAATTTACTCAAGTAAAAGTATAAAGTACCTGCCCCTAAATGTACTTTAAGTAAAAAAGTAAAAGTATTCTTTTGCAGATACAGCCAGCTTTTTGAACCTTTCCAAATTATTCATGTGCTTTCTCTACATATGTTGAACACACACACACACATTATTATTATTATTATTATTATTATTATTATTATTTATAATAAATTATTATTATTGAGTTGTCTTTTTAACACTTTTTCCTTATTTGACTACTAAATATATGACATTTAATAACTAGCTGAAACTCTTCTGAAGCATTAGTGGTTCAACTCCAGCTTTATTAGACGGGTATTTTCGAGAGAAACCAAATTAGGGAGTCCAATTAAGCAATTATATTTGACTACCAGTGGCTATAATTATAATAAACTATTATTTTCACTCTAAAACTCCAAAATAAACATGTCCACACTAGAAACAAACACACAACAGAAGGATTTTAATGCTTATACTTTAAGTGACAAAAATTAGCCCAGAATAGTTTATTATTGGCGAACCTGGCAATGCCGATGCCGAAGCTAAGGAAATCTGTGTGACAAAGTAACGTGTTTTTATAAAGTTAGTAACTGTACTGAGACACTATAGTGTAATCCTTTACATTGCTTCAGTACTAAATAAAGTCACCATATTACTGTAACCCGTTACAAAGTAACTCCTCACCACCAACACTGTAAACCGTGAAAGTATCCAATCGCATGTTCAAAACAACCCCCCTCCTCCTCCTCCTCCTCCTGCCTTTCCCGATTCACAACCAGTAGGATTTGCCCTCATTGCTGCGGATTAGAAACACGTAACGCTACATAAGCTGTGCAATAAAATGTAATGAGTAAGAAGTACATGTTTTTCTTTTGAAATGTAGTGAGTAGGTGTAAAAAGTATTAAGTGACAGAAATACTCAAGTAAAGTAAAATACCTAAAAAATCTACTTAAGTACAGTAACGAAGTACGTTTACTTCTTTACTTACCACCTCTGCCCACAACTGAGTCCATCTACCACAAGCGTTGCCTGGGTAGGGTGAGGAACATTATCAAGGATGTTTCAATCTCCTACCATCTAGTAGACGTTACAGGAGCCTTCGCTCCCGCACCAGCAGACTCAGAAGGAGCTTCTTCCCTGAGGCTGTAACGTTATTGAACTCATGACAATCACTTTAACTAAGTCACTTTAATCACATACTGTACTTGTTATAATGATGCAATTTTATCATTATAAAAACTGTATTCACAGTATCTTACTGCACTATTCATACTTATACACTATGTACACACAAACATATATATATGTATACTTATTTTCATCCAGTACTTATACTGTAAATAAGTAAATAATAGCCCTACTTACCTCAGTTGTGTATAATGTTCACATTCTGTAAGGATTATTCTCTTACTCATTCCATGCACTTTATCTGTAAACAATAATGGTAGTAATACTGTATTTTGCACTTCTGGTTAGATGCTAACTGCATTTCGTTGGTTCTGTACCTGTACTCCGCACAATGACAATCAAGTTGAATCTAAACATATTCTTCTTTTCTTTTCATCCTATTATTCTAATACAAGTTAATCATGCATAACTGGGTAGGCTTTATTTAGACCTTTCTGTTCATAATTGTTACCAGTGGCTTTCATCTTGACATAAAACCTTCGTGTTTACATTCATGAAGATTTCTTTTACCAAGGAAAGAATTTTGCGATTGTCCACTTTAGTTAGTCTTAGTCTTCTGTGGTTCACTACTGCATCCCTTTTTTAAAGAATGTACCAAAATTATTTATTGGGTCTTCCTAATTGGTTTCTGTTCTTTCTATCATAGGCCTAAAGATGGCCCAGGGTTAGGTGTTGGAACCTTTATGCAGCATATAGAGAGTTCCATAAAAATTAACCAAATGCAAATTCAACACATGGAATCAACTCTAGAACTTTTTAATTTGTCATGAAATAACAAGGAAACAGACAACACCTGGCCATTAATTTAGTTTAATGGCCATTAAACTACAAAATCAGTGTCATGGAGCAGACTGTATTAGTAGCAGCTACTACTGAAAACAGTAGCATCCTAAACATTAGTTTTGTTGTGACCCTTATTAGTTCTGTGACCCTTAGTTCTATTCATTATAATAACTCCACATATTATACAAAAAAAAATTGCGGATTTTTTTCTGCTGTGGATTTGAGGCTTCCCACACTGGCCAAACCTCATAACCTCATCTATGTCAGTCTCATAAATCATCATTTATAAAACTCCATTGCTTGATTTTAAAGGCCCCTGCTCATCTTGGGTTGTCCACTGTATGTTTGTTTTATAGTGTGCCTGATTTGTCCCTGCTGTTCACCAGCTGCATGACGTCCAGCATTCTGTGCAAATGTGCCAGATTCTCCATTTGCTGTAGCCACAGTACACAGTAGCGCTCAACTGCTGGACTTCAACCAACTGACTTGAGCTACTTCTTAACAAATCGTACTCAATGCAGGGGCATCTGTATTTTTTCATCTAGGCATTTTTCTTCCTTGGTGGATCCTCATGCCTTTTATTTCTACATCTTTACATCTTTCAAACTGTCCACCCCCTCTCTCATGTTGAAGAAATGCCAAAGTCCAAAACCATGTGGTCTACCTGTCATATTCCACCCCTGCTCTTGCTGACTCCAGGCGTATTCTATGTGTTCGTTTCTTTGTAGCTTAATAATTCAATAACATTACACAATAGGTCACTGTGCATATTATCTACTAATAGGTCAGAGATGGGAAGATAACACACAGAACATTTTCCTCAACAATTCTCCAACTGCGTCTATAGTCAAAAATGTATGTTAATATACAGGGAAAACACAAGTAGTTTATTATAATAACAAAATAAAACATAGGAAACATTTTTATAGAGAAATAGATGTCTCAGTTTTATTGGTATGCTCATCAGAACTCCGCCAGTAGTCCTTGTAAAATGGTATGTCACTGTAAATAAAACAAATAAACCTTATTGGACAATACAGTACATTTGCTTGTTACACTCTTCCCTTAAAACAAAGACAAAACAAACACAAAGACATGTTCTGTATAGTCACTTCATATGCAATGCTTCTTTAAAAAAAGAGGGTCACAATACCATATATGTTCTGTAAAGAAAAATACAGAAGACAAGCATGCTTTTCCAAAAAATATAATGAGGTGCCATTTTATAGGAGGTTTGCTGTCACACACAATGTGCATGGCCACAAACACTAATGAGTAAACCATGCACAATGAAAATAAGCTTTCAATAAGTTTCAATAAAAGACGCAGGTACAACTCCCTTGAGTGTGAAAATGCCCCCACCACACGTCACTGCCAAAAAGTTCCTATGAACATTAAAACCAGATTACATGTTGGACCTCTAGCCCAAAGGAATTTAATTACTTCTAAGGAGCAGGACTGTATAACTCCGGGCCCAAAAACAGGAAATATGTTTCTTTAACAAAAGAGGTACCCAGAGATCAGTGCAAACAGCGCAAACGGCCAACAACTTACAAACCGGATTCCAAAAAAGTTGGGACACTAAACACATTGTGAATAAAAACTGAATGCAATGATGTGGAGATGGC
>JAOVVF010000008.1:10490316-10508277 GCA_028565595.1 Duopalatinus emarginatus | reverse complement strand
TTTTATTATTTTCTGTAAAGCTGCTTTGAGACAATGTTCATTGTTAAAGGCGCTATACAAATAAAATTGAATTGAAAAATTGAACTGAATATGACCCCAAGTGGGATTTTACACACACTTCACACACACACACCCAGACCCCCCCAGACTCTGCTAAGAGAGCTTCGTCTGGCAGATCCCAGATGCTCCCTTTGTCATAATTTATGGTGGTTTAAAGAACATGCAATATTAACTCAGAGCCAGGACTGAAACATGATTGGCTAAAAAGTCATAAAATTGCCCTTAAACCATACTCAGACCTATAAATAAGGGCTGTTATTGTTTAGAAGAAAGTTGCATTCCAACTCTGAATGAATCTACAAACCACCACGAGTTGACGGCAAAGTTTGAGCCTCCTGCCATTTTGTTAACAAAAGTCAATTTTTTTCGATAATTATTTACTTATTTACTAATTAATTACTAGCACCACCTTGAGGCTGATCAGCCTGATTTTTTGCAGGATGGACTACTATCAGTTGACCAAGTTTTATGTCTCTACGGTTTGGTCTGTGAAATCCGTTTTAGGGCAGAAAAAGAATAATAACAATAATAATAAAATCAGAACAAAAGCAATAGGGTTCGAAGCACATGGGTGCTTGGCCACTAAAAATAAGCGAAATCTGAGCAAAAACAATAGGTTCCCCACACTATGTGCATGGACCCTGATAATAATAATTTGGGGCTTTTGTGCACCAACCTAAATTCTTGGCGCAAGCGTGACTCAAATGCCAGTCATCTGCGAAGCAACCTTATGCAATAATCCACCGCACCACCTGGCACACTGGGTAAAACATCTGAACCAACAACTAATAAAGGAAGGGGAGAAGGACAAAACAAAGAGCAGCTCTTAGGCAGTCTCAAACAAAAGTGAGTTGATATGTAAAATGGGGATTAAAAAAAAAAAGCTGACTGTCATATGCGGTCATGGCGAGTAAAAGGCACTGCTATAAATGGCTTCCAGTTCCGGAATTCACTTCCGGGAACCTTTATTTTTATTCTATCTTTGATTCAATTCTTATTTTAAAAAATTTTCATATCTCTACAGAAAACAGAATTTGAATTGATCTATTACCTTAATAAGCAGTTAGGTACGAGGACATCAAACTCCAGCTGGTGGTCCGAACCACGGCTGATGCTGATGCACTTTTCATACTGCACGTCAACAGAATCTTTTATGTAGTATGACTTTGGAACTACACCACCATACTTAATCTGAAATAAAAATACAGCTAGGTAAGATGAAGGTTGTGTTTTCTGCACTGGAGCAGATAAACAAACAGATAAAAAAACAGGCCAATAGTACATACCAATATGCATACAAAATGTTGCAAAAAGTTTCGAATCTTCCTATCTTTATTTTCTAAACAAATTACCTACATCTACCAAGGCAATGCATATACTGTTTCCAAAAAGTGAAAGTATGGCATCAAAATAGAATCTAAAGTTTTGCGCACCAAAACACAAAATCCTGTGAGAGAAATTAATTGGGTCAACACTTATTTTTCAATATTAAGGGTCTCTGTATTTTTTGTATTTGAATCATACATAAGTAGAGATATAAGATCATCTTCTTCTTTGTCTTAACATTTGTTAGAACAGGACATTCTACATTTCTCTGTCTGCACTTCTCTGTCTGTACATGTGGATAAGATTGAGTGAAGGTCCTAAGCTAGGAAGATTAGATGTTTTCGTTAGATGGGTCTGACCTTGGAGTGTATCTGGTCAGAAGATGTAGAATGTGTTCAGACACCACACATACATTAGCACGAACCTTTTGCTTGAAGTCAGGTATAAAAAGATAGCCAGTGAAGGAGAGAGTCAGAGTACACTCTCCTGCCAGCTCGTATGTGCTGTATTTTTCTATGTATTTTTTCTTTATTAAATCTTTTCTATTTAAAGAAAACTGTGTTTGACTATTTTGAAGCTCCAAGAAAATTGCCACAACAATCCGTGACCAATAAGTGATATTTTGTAACTGAGAAAACTGTCATTGAAGAATCCATTTGCTCTTGTGCTGTGCCCTCAGTTACGCTTTTCTCCGTCGTGGTTGTGCTTCAAAAAGTTAGCGTAGCAGGGTTGTATAGATTGGACTGGGTGGGTGGGCCTAACTTTAGCAGTCAATGACTGTCTAGATCCCACCCCAAGCGTAAAAATAGGTCCAAAATTCAGAAACGTGAAACTTTTTGAAGCGCAACTGAGACAGAGAAAAGTGTAACTGAGAAAAAGCGCAGTGCAAGCGCAAACGGATTCTTCAAGAATATAAAAACTAAAAATAGACAATTAATTACAGAAATATTATACATCTCTTAATGACAGTTTTCTCAATTACAAAATATCATTTATTGGTTACGGATTTTGTTTTTTGGTGCACAAAACTTTAGATGCTATTTTGATGCCGTGTGAAAGCATCCTCTTTCCTGAACCCCCTAAATTTATTTGGAAGGTGGGAGGAAACTGGATAATCAAGATAAGCCTAGAGAAACCAGAAGACAGCTTCACAAACATAGGAAGAAACATGCACAGAAACTTTAAGTGGACTGTGAGGCCTTGTGAACCACCTAAAGAACATTAATTATGAGTTTATTAGTAACTGATTGAGCAGTTCATATACAGTACTGTTTATGGGAAATGTACCTTCTTGTTTTAAAAATTGGCTACAGAAAATTTTTTTTGGAAAGCCATTATTTTTTAATACAGAAATATAATTCTCCCTTACTTTCACTTGTTTAGTGTGTTGCGAAGCGTGTGTGTGTGTGTCTGTGTTTGTCTGTGCCAGGCATAAATACAACTGTCATTTATGTATTTATTTATGTACAGATACCCCTGTCTGTAAGAATCTGCCCTTAATGTTTGTGTGCATGTGTGTGTGTGTTTGAGAAAGGGACACAGCCCTGTGTGTAAGATTCTGCTCCTTTTGTGTGTGTGTGTGTGTGTGTGTGTGTGTGTGTGTGTGAGAGAGAGAGAGAGCTTTAAATCTCACTCACTCCTGTTAATATGACCCCATTGGTAGAAAAACACAGTTTGTGCCTATTTACACACTTTGAACAAATGGTCAAACTCTTTAACCTATCACTTCACCAAAGAAGTCATATGAGAGTATGAGAGAGAACCCCTAGATCATTTCAATTTTAAATTTTATGGACTGAGTGGAGGATGCCCGAGATATGAAAGGTTGAACACAGGTGAGTTTCTTGTCCCTGAATTTAACATGGGAGTCAATGGGGAACTTTCCCATGTCTCATGCTGAACAAGTCCTCATAACTCAAAAAATAAAAGGGCCAACATTGAGATTCTTTTGAGATGTCAGAGAGGACACATGTCTACTATTTAAAATTGGTAGGTGTTTCTAGGTGGAAGTATAAAGATTTTGTTCAAGATTTGAACAGAGGAAAAACTGACTTTGTGACACACTACATAATAAGAAGAACAATGTGTTGCTTCACAGCACACTAATAGTAGAAAGAACAATTAGGGTGCCACTCTATAAAAAGTAGGCAAAGCTGTTTAAAAGATCATGCTGCTTATTCCATTGAGAAAATAACATCAGGTAAAGGTCTACACACCCATGTTTAAATGGCAGGCTTTTGTAATGTTAAAAAAGTACCAAGATTAATCATTCCAGAAGTTTTTTCACCCTTAATGTGACATACAGTTGTATAATCTGCAATAAAAAACAAACTAAAATATTTCAGGTGGGAAAAATAAAACACTTATAACACAATAATGTGGTTGCATAAATTTGCCCTTGAACTAATAATTTGTTAATGCACCGTTTGTTGTTGTAACAGCATTCATTCTTTTTGTGAGTCTATCAGCATGACACATCTTAATTTGGTGATATTTTCCCATTTTCCTTGCCAAAGGGCTCCAAATCTGCCAGGACACAAGGGCATCTTCTAAGCACAGCCTTCTTTAGGTTACTCTGAGATTATCACATGTAATGCACACCTTTGGCCTCTTGGCAGCCATGTAGACAAGTTTTCCTCTTGTCTTTTCATAAGTTTTGGAGGGACATCCAATTTTTCGTCACTTTTGTGCCATATTGTATCCTTTTGTTTATGACTGTCTTCACTGTATTCCATGATATATCTAATTCCATAGATTTATTTTTGTACCCTTCTTCTGACTTTTACCTTTCAACAATGAGATCGATTTAATGCTTTGTAAGCATTGTGAGAATCATGGACAGGGAGAAGTAAACTAAAAATGTAAAAGAAAATGTTAAATGTTGACTTGGAAATGACATAGATGGGGAAAATCAGAGAATAAAGAAAATACATATATGGAAAAAGCATAGACAATGGTAGATGGCATTAGGTTTAAAGTTTAGAAATTAATAGCCAAAGAGAATTTTGCCCCTTGACAACTTGATTTATTGTGTTGAGCCTTTGCAGCCAGTAAATCTTAGAAACATTTTTTCTGCTACTCTGGTGTTGGTCTTTAATTGGTTGAGTCTTATTTAGTGCGTCGAATTTTCCATGACAAACATTATTATTTTAGTTTTCTGTTCTTTTTTCCCCCTTTAAAGAATTTAAGTCTGTTTTTCAATTGAACTGCAACATTTATAGTTCACCTTGAGAATAGAACTACCTTTGATTTATTTTGATTTATCTGGGTCTGCTTTTTTCCCCCCCATCATAAAAACCAGGCATTTTAACAGGGGTGTGTAGACTTTTTATATCCAGTGAAGTTGTGAAAAACCTAGGAAATATACACTGTGATTAGCTGTACTTGTTTTTATTTTTTTTTTACTTGCATGTATATACTAGGCATGTGTCAATATAATAGCATGTACAGCAGTATAGATACTGATAACAGACTACGAAATACAAAGCCACAATCCTTGTATAATGTTAATCAAACCAAATAACTTTTCCTGTTTTTACTATTTCATGTAATGTAATGTCACCATTCCTGAAAGCATGAATTTTAACTGTAAATTAGTTGTATTTCTTATACTATATTCGTATACTATTCCATGTGAAGTACACACAATTCTGTAGATACACTTACCATAGTTTTACAGTAAGGGTTCCCATTTGGATCTGTCAATGTTCCTCCATAGACCACAGGCAGTTGATCTGGTGCTACATATTTCTGCAGTACCTCTTTCCAGTTGGCTGCAGGAGGATAAAACGATTTTTTAAAAGTTTCTGATTTACCTCTATTTTTTACAACAGAGAATGCATCAATTGTCTCCTGCATTTTAAAAAAGGAGAATGCAAATGCAGCAGGCCTACAGCCAACGATGACAATTTTTCGCCGAGTCTCTTCACACAGGAATGGCTTAATCAGGTTGTAGGCAATAGGAAAGATTTTAGGAGCTACAAGTAAGAAGAAACAAAGAATTAACGTCACATACAGTGGTGTTCATTGTGCACTTAGATTACAACCCGACTAAAAGTAAAATAAAATAATTGATTATTAATGATAATAATATTAATAATTACTATTATAATAATACTAATCATTATTATTAATATCATTATTGAAACATACACATATATAGTATAACAACCTTTAATAATAAGAACCCTCTTAAGGCCCTCAGGATAGTTTTCCTCAAACATGGTCAGAATCTGAAGTTTAAACAAAATATGAAAAACAAATGAATTCAAATAGCACAAATTATGCAGAACTTCATTTCATTTGTGACATTTGGACAGACTGTGTATCATGTCTTACTTCTCCATAAGCTTCAACTGCAGGCTTCCAGATATGTTTAAGGCCGAGGTCTTCACAGTCATAGATAAGTGTGATAGACTCCACTGTTGTCCCAAGCTAATTAAAAATACTTAAATATGTATATTTATATGTATATTGTATGTATACTTAAAATAAAGATGTATTTTAAAGTATGATTGAAAGTACATTGCTATACAGTAAACTGAACAAAAAGGCTAAGCAGTAAAAACAGGGCAGACAAATCTTACCCTCTCAGACTGCCTTAAGCACTCTCTCCGCAGGAGCTCACAGTCTCTAATTTTGGTCTGGATGTAGGCTTGCTTGCTGGCAGACATGAGAAGTCCTTTAGGATCAAGGGGGCCAATAATATCATACCAGACTGGACTTCCCTCTCGATCATAGCCACACATCCCACCAGACACATAGTTCTCGATTACCTCAACACATCATAACATATAAAACATATAAAACTCTACAACGCAAAAGTTTTGCTAATAATGTGTTAGTCCCTGTGAATTTGTTGGTTACAATTTTACCTCTGGTGGATTCCAGTCTTCTAGGATTGAATCTACCTTCAAACATTTGCGAAATTCCAAATGCTGGAAATTAATCATATTGATGAACTTGTTTAAAGTAATCACTAGGTTTACACAATGCAATTACTAGGTTTACAAAATGTTTAACCTTTCACCCAAAACATTTAACAGAATTCAGAACTGGTTTCAAGTAACATCACAAATGATGATAGTGACGTCTTACAAAAGATGTTGATTAACTTTATATCACAGCATAGCTCTGACATAGGTGTTAGAAGCAAATATTTCTAAATAATGCACTTAATGTCAGAACAATTAATTTCTATAGTAAAAGCTTATTCATTGAAATTTGTATGAAGGACTCTATTTAATGTATGCCTAATAATAAACAAATAATAAAAAAACAAACAAAAAAAACCCCCAAAAACTAGAATATAGAACTTTTACCCTGTAAAAGTACGTAGAATGAAGGATTCGCTAAAAGCTACCTTCTTTGTTTTTATTAACTTTAAAAGAAGTAAGTGAATGTGAAGTAATAACTGTTTATATCAGTTATATTATAAGTGATGACAGGAATTTAATTTTAGAACATAACATAATGCTAAATGGATAGAAGCATAAAATGCTGTTATTTAATAATTAACAAAAGAGAAATGTTCTTGATCACAAAACCTTTATTAATTTAGATTAGATTAGTTAAGATAAGAATCACCTTTCTAAGCATTGCTTCAGCCTTCAAGACATTGAAGCTTCTGGCTACAGGAGACAAAACAGATACAGGTCAAACACTTCTGTTAATTGTTCACATTATACAACAAAATGGGAATAAAAGTGTGGACTCTGTACAGGTGTACATGCTGTACATGTTAAATTACATGTACATTAAATTGTGCAGTGTTTTAAAAGTTTTAAGAGTGGGTTAACTGAACCTTCCATTTAATTTTATTTAAAGTCACAGCACAGGTCAAGATTAGAGACATGTAGAAATATTATTTGTAAAAATGTATTATTTGGCTTTAAAACAAAATAAATTCCATTTGCATAAATTCTCTGAATATGAGAAAATCTCATTAAAATCTTTATCAGTACATGAAACTTGTAAACAACATATTGATTATAAAAATAAAAAATATTGATTTTGGAGACTTATTTTACACTAGATACAGCAACCATAACCAATTCAAATCAAGATTAAAATGACATTCTGGATGCAATGTTCTAACTTAAAAGATCTAGGATTTTAACAAGGTATTTAAACAATGTTTTAATGAGATTTTTTTGATGCTTTGATTGACTTGGGCCCATGATTGGACACATAACAATGGTTTTAAATGGTTTTAAAACTTAAGCTTAACATAAGCCAGTCCAAGTTTGTAAATTTACCGTCTCTACGACAGGGCTCAGGCTCATAAATTGCCTCAATGATTTCGCTTCTTCAGTAGTAGATGATGTCTTCTTTTTCAGGCCACTTATGCTGTGCCATATAATCAGTGTTCAAGAGCTGTACTGTTACTGTCACAGTACTTTTTGAAACATTAAAGCAGCTACAAACTCTGGGATGCTTGCAGAAACAACTTACTGTGGAATATCTGCCCTGGTGTTGTTGAGAAGATCTAGTGTGTGTTCAGTATCACTTTGACTGGTATTGTAGCAATACATGGAATTCTAAAAATTTGTGCCTCTCAACCACTGCAGAGTATAGTAGCAGAGAGACCAATGTTCTATGGGTAACATTGGGCAAGTGGTTTGAGGACCTAGAAAAATTTTGACTTGTATTTTTTGACTTGTAATTTTGAACTGGTAGATTCCTTTTCCCTGCACCTTTATTTGCACCAGACAGACAGCGATTTACATCTGTACAGCACACATACTTAACAGAAAACAAAACAATGTTTAACAATTTATAACATTTATTGTTTCTATAATTGTAAGGACCTGACATAATGATTAATGCAGCTAATCCATGCTAATGCCTACCCTTATCCTAGTAATAAAAAGACATCTTTTAGGATCTTTTATTTATTTATCTTTTATTGAAGAAAAACAACAAAGTCCCTATTTTCACTGTCAGGATCAGCAAAATGTTTTAGATATTCCTACCCTTGTAAAGACTTTTGGTTCTCAAAACTACATAAATACAAGAACGTACACAAAGACACCAACACACACACACAAACACACACAGACACACACAGAGCAAGAGAGAGAGAGAGAGAAAGAAAGAGAGAGAGAGAGAGAGACGTTAATTGGGAGGGAAACCCACCCCCTCAAAACTTAAAAACGTCACCCCCAGCCACCACAAACCTATGCCTATTATTTCAGAGATTGCTGTTATATGCCACTGTAACCCACTGAACAACACAGCTGTTGCTCATAACAAAACTACATCATCAACAAATTCCCTAAGCACTTCACAAATACTCAACTAAAAAGTATTTAATGTGTTTAAGGGTGCACCAGGTGGAATGCACCTAATCAATATACGTTTTTGACTGTTTTTTTTTCCCCTGGCTCCAAGATTGTGATTAAAATATAAAAATGTACAAATATGTGTTCATCATAAGTTGTTTAGATTAAATAGGACTACAACAGGAACAAACAAATGTTTTTGCAATGCATAAAAATTCAGGTGAAGGGAACTACAAATATTTGCATCAGAAGCATCAAGAATTTCACCTTGAACCTTGAGTTGTGGCACATGTCCTAAAAGTTCAAGTCATTTGAATAAACATGAATAAATTATTAACTGGGCAGATGTAGGCATGACTACCAGAAGTCACATTTTAGGTACATATTACTGGCACCTGGCCTAGGAAATACTCCTTGTACACATTTTCTGGATAAAAAACTTATTGCCCGGACACTCGACTTTCTTGTTTATAAGATGTTATGTTACAGATAGACGATGATGATGATAATAATAATAATAATAATAATAATAATAATAATAATAATAATAATAATAATAACAAACAGAATAATAATAAATAATAATAATAAGTAAAGCGCAGTAACATTAGTGAATAAAAGAAATTTGTGAATAAAAGAATTGATAAAATTTTGCTTTAAGAATATTTTTATATTCTGCATGAAATAATAACATGAAAGCAACACTGTCTATAGAGAGAATTTCTGTGGCCTGATACTGTATTTATAATTCCAAATATAATTTCAATTACAATCAAATGTAAATGTGTTTTTCATTTAATTTAGGCCTTATTGCTTATATATTTAATTTAATTTATTACTTTAAACTTGAGACATTTGTTTTATTTTGAAAAAGGTTTTTAAAATGCTACCTTTTTAAATTAAATTATTATTTAAACAGTAAGATGGTGCTTTCTTTTACAGATTAAACATTAAAGGTACTAATATAATATTGTCAGTGCGTATATGGGTGGAATGAAAAATAGAATTCTAACTGTTCATGTGTCACAAAAAAATGGCAATTTTTAAGAAATTATATGGAAATTATGTTCCTCAGGTAGGATTAATTTACCAAAAGTTAATACCAGTCATACCAAACTTGTTGGTAGTGTATTACGATCTTGAATTTTCATCCATGCATCAAAAATTCATATGGTGTGACTGTCCAGCATGTCGTGACACTATACTGAATATTTTGAACGGACATTAATTTGGAGATCATATTGATAAAGTGGACCCTGCTTAACCAGGAAGTTACAGTCGCATTTCAGGGGTGACTGGCATGGTCAGGTGGTGAGTTTTGCTTTTTAGATTTTAAGTAAAAAATATCTGTATCTGACATCAGCAATAGTGGTCAAAGTTTTGTGTCTTAAATAGTTATTTTTCACAAATCTTCCTTATGAATTCTTGAAAATCACTGCTGCCATGTGGCCAGTTGCATGCTAAATATAGGCTAGCTGTATTCAGCTGTACAGTAAATTAGCTTAACTAATGAAAATGTCATATGGTGTGACAGTTTTTTCACATTTTTTACCACATGACTTTATTTTACATTAAAATTTATATACAAAACATATATTTTAAAATAAAATATCAAATATTTTAAAAACTGTGAAGAAAAAGAAGGAAAATTGTATCTGTACAAGTAATATTTCCAAGTTTTACATTTCATGTTACCATGTTTGCCATATAATGTGCATTTTTAAAAATCCTATTCCTACATTTCTTGTCAGTGTAAAGCAGATTTGTACAGCAATAAGGGGACATGCAAATACAGGGAAAGACTGATTGCAGACCCTGCAAAGAGGAAGGAAGTCTTCGGGGAAAGGAGAAAAATGTAAATAGCCTAGATAATGCCAGTTCAGAACAGACAACAGGATAAGGATAAGTTGAAAGTTTAAACAAGATCTGCATAGTAACACTTTGGTTACACTTTTTATGAATCCAGTATTTAGATTATTCTAGTATGTTTAAAAACTTAGACAAAGTCTTTACCTCAACTCTTTTTTTTGAA
This sequence comes from Duopalatinus emarginatus, assembly GCA_028565595.1. Taxonomy (NCBI): domain Eukaryota; kingdom Metazoa; phylum Chordata; class Actinopteri; order Siluriformes; family Pimelodidae; genus Duopalatinus; species Duopalatinus emarginatus. The sequence goes on along the minus strand of JAOVVF010000008.1, from coordinate 10,497,576 downwards.
TGTTAAATAGCCTTCATTAAATTCATTAAACTTTTTTGCTCTGACACATTGTGGTGTGTTGCAGTTCATCCCATTGTGTGACATTTAATAATGTGACAAAAAGGCTTTATAACTTATAAATCATAACATCAATAGAACACAAGGGAAATTGTATCTGCAAGAATCTTAAGCATTTAGGGATGATGTTTGAAGTTTAAAAAAAAAAAAAAAAACTTTTTCAGGCTTATTTGTCAACCACCCATATGCAAACAAAAATAAAAGTGCAATATTATATAAGATTGAACACCCTTAAAAAGAGAATAATTTGCTGCCTACCTCGAAGCCAGCGAAGCAGGTAATGGTCACTTTGATTAGGAAGCTGGGCGTAAACATCTTCAATTCTCTCACAAAGCTAGACAACATGACAACAAACTTCATAACAACTTACACAACTCTACATTTTTATGCATATAATAGGTCCTTAATGTGGTGCAATATTTTCATTGACAGATTAAAGTGAATTATGTGAATCATGCTCACCTCTTTTAGAGCTGCACCCTGGTTAGGAGTGAGATCTCCTACACGGCCACTCATTTGCTTAGCACAATTAATAAACCTGCAACTTATGTGAATTGCTTTTTTGTGTGCATATTCCTCTACCTGCTACATTTATAAGTCATAGGTAAGAATTGCTCTTTGCCCTTTTAGAAAAACATGCTTCGGTTAGAGAGAGGAAAAACTTAAACAGTACCTTTGATCATTCTAAGTAATGTTTGTTTTTAAGTCAGTTTAGTGTTTACTCTAGAGGGGGACAACTAGGAAAATCACAGAGCTATATGCTTTGCCATTAAAGGCCCACTACTGAAAATAGCTTTAGTCATGCAGTTATTACAACTGAAATGGCAACATTAATCACTTTAATGTTCAATTCAGTCGTCTTTAGTAAAGTTCAGGGTTAGTAAACATGTAAGAGACCCAAGCAAAGGCTATGCTATCATATTACTTTTTTTTCTATGCCAGTGATTATAGATTTCCCCTAATCAGGGCATAAATAAAAATCATCTGGTCCCTACCAGTCCTAAAATTAGGTAAATATAACCTTAGATGAACAACAGTACAATCGAAAAGCCATATGTGAAAAACCACATGACCCACCCTGATTCTTTGCTTTTTTTAGCCATTCTGATGTGCCCTTGGAATCATTGTCCTGTTTAATGACCAAATTTCAACCCAGCTTTACCTGCCAGAAAGACAACCTTACATTTGACATAGAATGTTAATAAAGTTTATGGTCAACTAAATAACTGCAAGATGCCTATGCCTTGGGGCTGCAAATAAGCCTAAATCATCTCCCCTCCGCCACTTTGTTGGTATGAGGTGTTTGTGCTAGTATGCTGTCTTTGGTTTTTGCCAAATGTGGCACTCTGGTTTCGTCTGTCCAAAGGACATTGTTCCAGAAATCTTGTGGTTTGTTCAGGTGCTACTTTGCAAATGTAAGTTGTGCTGCCTTCTTTTTAGAAAGAAGGGACTTTTCCCTGGCAACCCTTCCAAACAACCCATATTGTTCAGTCTTTTTCTAATTGACCATTGTAGAGAGTTGTAGGCTTGTTTTCTTGCATTTTCTCTGACCATTGATGATTATCTATTAAAGACTAATGAATAATGTTGATGGTCAATTAATTAAAGGGCATTTGATTAGCAGCACTTTATTATACCATAAATTGATTAGGAAGTGGTGTTACCTCAAAGGATCATTGGGAATGCCCACATCTTTTTGTTTTGTGAGTGATTTTGAACACTGGCCAGTATGCTCATGGCAAGGCTACGTAAATCTGGAATTTGAATGACCCTTGATAGTCGGATAGGATATTCAGTTTCTGATGTTGTGCAGGCATTTAACAATCTTTGATTCACAGTGTCAAATGTGTACCGAGACTACATCGTAGAAGACAATACCACCCACAGTGAACAGTGCAGTGGCCGGCAAACGGGTATGTAATGAACATAACCGGCAATGTCTGGCCAACACTGTCAGTGCAAACAGACAAGTGACTCTGGCAGAAATCAAATACACATTCAATTCTGAAGGCCCTACATATATATAGTACAGGTCAGTGCTTTCAAGGGATTTAGGAACAGAAGACCCACTAGATGATTTGGTATGTGTATGTGTGTATGTATATATAAGCAAGAAATCTTTAAAATAACAAATGAAAACAAAAGAATAATTATTATTATCACAATTAGTCAGAGGTGTTGACGTTTTTGATTTCTTGCACTCTCTCTCTTTTCGCTATATAAGCACAATGATTTTTATTATTATTATTATTATTATTATTAGTAGTAGTAGTAGTAGTAGTAGTAGTAGTATCATTATCATTACACTAATGGAACCATCCGTTAACCTAACCTGGATTACTCGCCACATTGAATTGATCATTTCCTCTTGTTATGTATGTTATGTTGGCTCTGTTCTGCATCACAATGAAACAAAACTGAAAGATTGTTGATGATAAATGGGAAAGGTTAAGTTTTGATTTCCAATGAAGGAGACAATAAATTGAGTATTTTCTATCAAAGACATTGTTATTTTGGGGTCTTACATTAAATTTATTGGTCTTAAAAAGCATTAAATTTGACTTTTAAAATGGTGACAGCAGTGACATGACAGCAGTCTAGGGGTCCAGTGAAATAAGATTTGATAAGATTTAAAATGTACGTCTTATGTTTAAAACACATTGTACAGCTGCTAACAAACATAGTATGCATTTTTGCAAGGGCACACTAAGTTAGGTTAATACCTAGCTATTAATTTCGATTTTATCTCCTTATTTTTCTGCCAGATTTTCAATGCATGAATCCCCCCACAGTTGAGATATTGACACTGTTCCACTTCCAGATTCTTTAGTAAGATTATGTGATATTGGCTAGTATACAGCCTTTAGACTAGACACTAGATTTCCTAGGTTTTGGCACAATTACACAAATAATAGCTCAATTTTATGATTTATGCTTTATAACGGCATCAGTGTTTCCATTTTCACCAATAGAATCAAGACATAAAGTTAAAATGTTTGGATGCTTGCTTTTGTTTAACCAAAATGTGGCAAAGATTGTCTGTCATCTATGCAGGTAGTAGTGCAGCATGCAGTGAATTAATAGTGCTCATTTTAGTTACTAAATCCATGTAGACCACTTTAAGGTGCATTGCTTAAAAACCTAACCTTATGTTATAGCCTTAATAGAATACCTATTATAATAGCCTCAGATGGCAACACAGTTTACTGATTTTAAATTAAAACTGTGGGGTAGTATAAGGTTGATTAAAAAAATGATAGCTGGCCACTGTTTTAATGTAAAAGAGATAAAATCCAAATACTAAGTACAGTGACTTTAATAATTGTAAGATTGTATGTGGCATGATTCTGAATAATAGCAGCAGTATAAGATAAATAAATAACAACAACATTTTAAATAAAAATATACAAATCAAAATAACACAAACACATTTAATTATATACATGGAATTGGACATGTATATAATGGATAGTGGAATTAAACAAAATTGACTCAAACATACCTACATCATTCACAGTCTTTTCTTGAAGGTTAATGTAAACAGTGATGCTGGTCACCTGTACTTGCAAAAGCAGTCTGGTGTCATTTGAAATCCACAGTCCAGAGAACAGTTAACTGTCATCGATAACTATAAAGGCAGTTATTCGCACACATTTGATAAAGCACTAAATATCTAATTACTGTGATTTTCTATTACTTATTTTACAAAAAAAAAAACAATGTTTGTTGTGAAGGTGTTTTTCAACAAAAATGTTCTTCTTATTGGTTGAAGGTGTATATTAACCTCCAGCCACATCCATGGTTCCAAGTAGTGACCTTATTAAATGTCATGTTGAGAAACACTGCCATTGAAGAGTCTGTGCCTGCCTGAATTACACGTTCAACATGATATATGCATAGAAAGCATTCATCCATTGGTATGTGGAAAAGGAAATTGAGGGGTAAGTTTTTAGAGGTGCATAAAGAGGTTGTTGACTTGGTTACAGAAAAGGGTAAAGAAGGAGGTTCATGTGTTCTGTTACCTTTAAGTGTTTTGTAATGTTGTTTTTGTGTGTTTCCTAATTTAAATATCATTAATAATTTCTCTTGCTAATGACATTCAGGTTTGTAGTGTCTGGCTACATAAAAATAAGTTCATAGTTCAAGTTCAAGATTTTCTTTAGAACGAATTTTATTTTTCTGTATTACTTACCACTAGAGGGCAACAGTGGTGTTGGTTATGGCAAATGTTATTCAAAAAAGTTGAAACATTTGAATAGATTTGAATGATTTTCTTTAATTAGCATTTTTTTAATAAAAGTCCTATAATTTCAAGTGTTCACCACTTAAGAAAACAATTAAAAGTGTTCTGTGTTCTGTACCAGATTTATACTGTGTATAAAACAGCTTCTGTAGATGATAGACACCAAGGAAAAAAACGCATGGTTTACATATTGACACTTTTCTCCAAGGCACACTTGATTTATGGCTGTTCATTTGAATGCAGTAAGACTTTACTCAATATCAATAATTTAATCACAGACAAACCTAATTAAAAAAAATAATAGTTTTTTTTGTCAATATAGATTTTGAGACCTGCCCATATCTAGACCATGTTTAATGGTGCACAACCTCACTTTGACTTTGTACACACACCTAGAGTTCCACTGCTGGATAGAATAACAGTTGGGAAGTTTAAAACGAGTTGCATAGTACAAATGCCATAACATTGCAAGTCCTGTGATTCTTCAGTGTTTAAATCAGATCAACGTTTAATGCTGTTTTGTCTGTTACTTCTAAATGTAACTTTAAAGCCTTAAGACAGATTAAAATGGCAATGATCAACTGTATATGTGCCAAGATTAGTTTTAGCATGTTTTAATCAGAATACAACAAACATAGAATGGCCTTTGGTTGCTGGTCAGTTGAATCCAAAATTCTAGTTGAAATATGTATCTTACTCATTTCCATACATATATACGCATCTGTATCTCTAATGAGAAATTCGGTGCTTCTGAACATTGTAGACTGACCACAGTCTGTCACTGATATGTAAAACTTGAAATTGCATTTCTCGCAGTTACAGTGCCATAATTAAATAATTTCAACTCCCATGATAATTGTAAACTGCTATTTTCTAATGGACTGGTCCATTTTGTGGATATGTCAAAATCAAGTCATTTCCCACTGAAAAATATATTGAAAAAAACAATCCATCAACACTTGAGGATAAACCTGTACAAGACCAAAGTGCATACATACAAACTTCATTTTTAGCAACAGGAAAAATGCCCATGTTATTCATTTACATTTAAAAATACTTGAGTATTATTTCATGGCATGATGAAGCCAGTCCTCGGGGGAAGACCAGACCTTTCAGGAAATGCTGGTGTCTGCGACTGTGTTAGTGGACCTGTGTAGGATGGCACCATGTTGGGCATTTGGATAGGAGGGTGGGAGGTTGCTGGGTAGGGTAAAGCGGCCTGCTGCGCTGTCAGTTGAATTGAAGTTGAAGGTGATGCCCTCATAAGACCTGGGGAACCATTAACCTGGCCATAGAAGGGTGCAGTGAAGGTGGACATCTGAGGCTGAACATGCTCGACTGATGCCTGTGGCATCTGGAAACATTTGAGCACCATCTCTTGTAGCTTATCAATCTTCACACGCCGCAAATGAGCCAGCTTTCTCTTGCTTTGGTAGGTTTCGATGAAGGTGTCCAGATTCAAATCACCATCAAGGAAGGAATCGGCCATGTTCTAATAATTTAGAATAGGGAACTGAATAAATGCCAGATCACATACATTTTATTTGCAAGTTGTTGGACTGCTGTTGTCCCATGTAATTCATGTATGCGGAAACTGAATAATCAATAGTTACTTTGTTGCTAGCTAGTGTAATCATAACATTACTCTTTTATCCAGTGTACATACCTTTGCTATTAGTTTCATGGTTCAGACCTAATTATCTACTAGCAGATACAGAATAAATAACCATGGATATCATATATTATATACAGTTGCAATCAAAATTATTCAAACCCTATTATAAATTAGGTTTATTAGCAAAATGTACAAACCTCAAGCTGTTTGCATTTAACCAAGCAAAAAAAAATTCAACTCAACACAACTAATATAAAAAGTTCTTTATCCAATCAGGTTTTGTACATAAAACACACCAAATACCTGGACTGTAGGGCTGGGCGATATTGGGGGAATAAAAAACCTAGATTTTTTTTCACATTTATGACCGATTCTCGATTACGATTTAGATTTTTTTAGTTCTTGTATAACAATGAAAAAAAGAAAGTTTAATTATTTTATTTTTTATTTAAATGGAAAATGTACATGTACATTTATTTTTGAGGGATTCAAATGTAGAACGTAAACCAGTATATATAAAAATATATAATTTAGCTATTTTTAAGCAAGCAAGCAAGAATCTCCCTTTAACCTAATAAAAAAATATGAATATCACTGCAACATAAAAATTTTTCTTGACAAAAACACAAGCCTATCAACTGTTACCAGGTGTTTCGGGGAATTCAGTTCCCCCTGTTTCCCCTTTGACGCGCATGTGCAAAAATCATCTTTCATCCACAGACCAGTCCATTACAGTATAAACACAGGGGGGAACAGATTTACCTGGGGAATACGGTTCCCCCCTGTGTTTATACTGTAATGGACTGGTCTGTGGATGAAAGTTGTTCTACATAATGACAAGGGTTAAATACATCAGCAGTATCACTGTAGTGTTGTATGAATCATAAATAATTTAAACCATAAAGCATGTCTTGTGTGTGTGTATATATATATATATATATATATGTGTGTGTGTGTGTGTGTGTGTGTGTGTGTGAAATCTCTCTACTTGTTTGACCGCGAGGCTGCGGTGTAAAAACATATCAGACTTGTATATAGAACAGTAAAACCTCGGACAGTTGTTTGCTTTATACTTTTAAATATGTTTTTAATCACAAATTATCTCACATACAACATTTTGAAAAATAACATCATACCGCTATAAACTTATACAAAAAAACGAAGCTCAAAACAGCGAAAGTAAAATACGTCATGATTTTTGCACATGCGCGTCAAAGGGGAAACAGGGAACTGAATTCTCCGAAACACCTGTTAGCCAAGGTAAGAAGGCTTATTTTTGCATTTGTAGTAGAGAACTGCGCGGGACTGTTTTTTCATGCCGCTACCGCCCGCTCCCGCTGAAATT
>JAOVVF010000008.1:10472595-10487014 GCA_028565595.1 Duopalatinus emarginatus | reverse complement strand
TCACTTCAGAAATGAGTATTTGCGTTTTCGAATATTTTTAATTAAAAAGATAAAATGTCTGTATGTAAAGATGTAAAATCTCGATTACACCATTTTCAAAATCACGTTTAAACTGTAATTTGAATTAACCGAATTAATCGTAAAAATCACCCAGCACTACTGGACTGGTTAGAAATTTGTTCACAGTGACTTTGGTTGCATGTTAAAAATATAAAGCAAGAGAGTTGCTAATAGTTAAAAGAATATATTGTTTCTTCCTTACTGAAGAAAAATAAATACTGACTACCCTACCTGGACACGGCTAAAGACCTATTGGAGGAGGTTTCAGTTTTTACAAACCCAATACCATTATGCAGCAACCATCAATATGTACCAGTTTTTGTTTATGGTCTGTAACAGTTTTTCTGTGTACATAAACCACAGAAGTTTTGGGATTTTGTTCTGTAAATTTGGGCCCATCAAGTATCAGGATAGCCTAAGAGAAAATGTGTTACCTTTAGTGAGGAAGCTAAACCTTGAGCGTTATTGGACCTTTCACCTGGAGAATGATCTCAAGCTCAAAGTCCACCAAGGTTTGGTTTCAAAAGACTGGGAAGATTCTGGAGTGGCCATCACAGTCACCAATACACCTAATTTGCAGTGGGGGTTGAATATGTATATCATATACTCATGTAGAAACTGACTTTACCTCCGTTTCCTCTTCGATTTTGGCTCCTTCAGCTTGTAGGAGGGCCAACAGCGTGTCCAGTGAGCTTTTCCCTGAGTTGTGATCTGAGCAAAAACAAATCAGTGACAAACAACAACTTAAGTACATACAGTTCCCACTGGTTTAGATGAGGTTTTTTTTTGTTGTTGTTTAAACTTCCTGACTTCATGTTTCCACACTTTGTCCTTTCTACAAATTTGGCCTAGGTTAATTTTGGATGCATGCATAAAAAGTGTCTCTTTTAAAAAGAAAAAAATAGGATAGTCTATATAGCAATATGAATCATATTAAATATGAATCTTAGAATAAGAAATGTGTCTCCCATGACAATTATACTATTACAAAGTATTTTGCCAGTTTTTGTTGCTCATGCAACTAAAAATAAAACAAAAATAATTTTAACTTAAGTTTAACAGAAGTGCTCAAAAAGATTATTACAGTGCCACTACAAGTGCATGTGTGTATGGCACCAATTGCAAAGGCAGTCGAGAAGTAAAGCAGATGCATGTGCGAAGGTGAAATTCTGTTACTGCAAATCTGCGTATATACATAGTATGATAACTATCTATTTTCATACCACAGTATACCGTGAACCTGACATACTGCTGTAGCCTTACTGATGAGAGTTTTGAAGTTTGCAACATGGCTTCTTTATTTCTGTTCTCAAAGACGTCTTCAAACAATGGATTGTGATACCATCCCCCTTCTTGGGTTTGTCCTTATAGCGTCTCAATGTTTGGGTCATCAACTGCTGCCCGGACTTCATCGAACATGTCAGTCACATGTTCCAACATTTCTGATCACTTGATAAATGTGTGGGTTCACGCAAAAAATTGTCATGTTTAAGTTGTTTAACACACTGGATTTGCTGTTCTGATTCTTTTGGAGGAGACTGTATTAGGGTAATTCAGACTACATAATGTATGTAATTTGTAAATTTCTTGGGGTGTGCTGTTAAAGGAAAATAATTAGTGATGGGTTGGTGTGATGCAGCTCAATGTGATACAAACTTACCGTTATCACCAAAGTTAATTACATACTTTTAACAGCATGTCCAGAAGGGGTTCTAAATAGTTAGAATGTAAAAATGAAAACATGATAGTTCTCATCATCACTTATGTTATAGCAGCTATAAGCAGTTGCCCCCTTACGTGTCTTTTTTTTCTCCCTCTTGATGTTCATAGTTTAGTTAATGTAGCTTGTCATTGTGACACTTAATAATACACAGTTAATTCAATGGACAAGAAATTTAGTGGGCTTCCATAAATTTAAATGTATGGAAACCATATGATGAAAAGAATGTACTATTTTATGACCACATCATAGTTTTACAAGTAGAGTGCTGACCTAAAATCAAGTGACCATTCTTAGGCAAATATCTAAAACAGGGGTCATCAACTGGTTGGTTTAGATGCTGACCCAGCAAGGCACTGTCTTGGTCATGAACATGGGCTTCCACCCACTACCTCCTAGTGAAAAAGTGAGAAAGAAAGAAAGAAAGAAAGAAAGAAAGAAAGAAAGAAAGAAAGAGAGAACGAGAGCGAGCGAGAGAGAGAGAGAGAGAGAGAGAGATGGACATGGACATGGACATGGACATGGACATGGTCCCATTGTGTTGTGTTCCTGCAGGCAGGTCTCCTAAAGGCTGCAACTAATTCTAATGAGGTTTTTGGTATATCAGGTCTGATGAAAATATTTAACATTTTTACACTGCTAAGAGGAAAAGGAAATAAAAAGAAACTAGTGTTGTGAAATCTACAGCAAGTTAAATATGATCTTAACATTAAGACCTTAACTGTGATGAGCAACTAACCAAGAGTGCATTTGCGGAGCTGGTAGGCCTCATAGAGCTCCTGTAAACAGCAGTAGCGTTTGATTAGGTGCATTTTCTGTTGTTCCAAGCTGGGCTGGAGGCTGAGGTTCTGTTCCGCAAGACTGCGGTTACTGGTGAGGGTCATCTCTTTAGTCTGCTGCATCTCCTGCACCTGAGGGTAAAAGGTGGGTTGGGGCAATTATATGCCGTATGCACTCAGAACAAATCACTATTACCAACATAGTAGACAAGCATTTTTTTTTGGAGAAAGAATTTATAATACTGAGGACTAATCCATCACTGGTCATTTCAATCAATGGTTTACATGAGATATAACATTATAGCAGGGTGACCAAATATCATGTACTTTACATTTCTACCATTTATTTATTCAAGATTGATTTATTAGCAACACTCAGAATTTATGCTACCTTTGTACATCACTTCATTTACAATATTTATAAATTAAGATTTATAAAATACTGATAACAGCAGGTAAAATCTGGCTCAAAATCTGACCTCTGGGTATCTCTGTGAGCTATGCTAGCTGCTCAGCAGCAGACAGAAGAGGCCTTCAGAGTGTCATCAACTGCTCAGTGCCTTCTCTGAAGGTCCTATTCAGTTCTCGCTGCCACAGTAGAGCAGCTATAATACTCATATATACTCAATACTCAAGTCTATTCCACCATGGACGTCATCTGTTTGACCTATTTTTGACCAAACCACTGTTCACAGACACACTTTACTTCACCTACAATATTTATACATTTAGTTTTTTTCAGCTGCTACATATTATACCTATTACATTTTATATACTATGCATATATTTTATACTCTGTTTTTTAACAGTGTATTTGTTAAACTGACTGAGCTTCTTTTGTCAGCGGAAACACACTCACACATACACTCAACAATCAACCTAACGTGCATGTCTTTGGACTGTGGGAGAAAACCGTTGTACCTGGAGGAAACCCACGCAAGCATGGGAAGAACATGCAAACTCCACACAGAACGGCCCAGGCGGGTAATCAAATCCGGACCGTACTGCTGTGAGGCAACAGCGCTAACTACTACACGACTGTGCCACCCTTCAGATTCTAGTCTATGTATAAATCCATCATCCCGCCTTGTCTGAAGTCTACCACAAGTCTACCACAAGTCTACCACAAGTCTACCACAAGTCTACCAAGTCTTCCATTGCCAAAAAAAAGCATTTCATCAATGGCCTTAACAACCACCGTCCGGTTGTGCTTACACCAATGATCAACAAAGTGGATCGAAAGGCTGGTCCTGCAATATATCAAAGCCAACTGCCCACCCAAATATTCCAAGGATCCTCTTATGATCACAACACAGATTTATTTTAAGAACACAACTAGGTAAAAAAAAAAAAAAATCACTCACACATTGTCTAACTTTTTTTTTTTTACTACTGGGTTGTTGGGGGTGCTGGTACATTATTCCAGCACTCACCAGGTAGATGGAAGGCAGAGACAGACCCTGGACAGGTTGACATGGACAGAACATACAAACTACACACAGAAAGGACCCTGGCTGCTTGGCCAAGGAATCAAACCTAGGCCTTTCTTGCTGTGCAGTGACAGAGTTATCTACTGCATGACCACAAATCAAATAAATATCATCATATTAATTTAATCACCTACCACATGTACTCACAACTAGGCTCAGTGGGCTCAGTAAAGCTAACAACTACAATAAATAAATAATACCATTACAACCTTGTTACCAGTTCATATTAAAAAGCAATTTAGATCACTTTGGTTAAAAAAAAGCAATAAAATCACGCAGACAACTCGAAGATCCATGGTTCTATATGACACTGCAAATATAGCCTTGTAATTGTATTACACAAAAGAATCCAATTTTAAGAAACAAAACAAGTAATTCTGTCACTAATTCTAATTCTAATTTCCTGTTCACTTAGTCAATCAGGGTAGAGGCCTGTCTGGAGCCCACCCGGCATCATTGGCCGCAAGTCAGGAATATCCCCTGGACAGGGAAAACAAAACAAGCAACAATCTGGTTGTCTACTTCCTGTAGCTCACCTTCATGACTCTTATCGGCGCTCCAAATACAGTTCAGCACTGGCGAACAGGGGTGGTAATAAATGGCGGCAAAATATTTGTAGCGAGATAAATATGTGACAAAGGAGAAACATCTCGAAAGAAACAGGTTCTTGCAAAAATCTTAGCTAGCTGTTAGTTACATTTGTTGACAGCGAGCGCTTACCTCGTCCATTTCTTTGACAATTTCATTTAGTTTGTCATCATCCTCGAGCAATCCGTTTAGCTGTGTCATTGAATATAAACTAAATTTGTTCGTGAGCCCAAATATTTCCCCCATCTCTATTTAATAAACAAATCCTTCTATTCCATCAACCGGAAATGGAATTCTTGGCCAATAAGATCGTGTGAGGCGTGGTATGTGACGTAATTGTGATATAATCGCTCAAGTGCTGCGTTCGACTAGATGTTGTAATGTGTAGATTCCAGCATCCGACCAGTTCTTAACTCGTAATGCTTTCTCGTAAACTCGGGATAGCCTAGTCAACTTTGGGTTCCTCCAAAGGAATGACGTCACATCAACAATTCTGTTATTATTATTATTATTATTATTATTATTATTATTATTATTATTATTATTATCTTACTCATTTTTCCATTTGAACTCCAATAAATTGTGGTAGACAAGTAAAATAACATAGACCTTTTGTAATTGTCTAAATGTCTGACTCTAATGTATACATGTAAAATTGACATTTGCCTTCAGCAAAAGTGTCAATCATTTACTCTGCACTCCCTATATCATTTATTTAGACAGTAGCAGCTTTCATTTATTGCATATTCATATAGTATATTGTATAGATGTACTCCCTTATGGTAAACAGCACAGTATTTGTTTGATTCAAGCAGTTACATTGCAGTAAGTTTTTATTCACAGTGAGTTTAATCAAAAACAGAGTAAAGGGTGACAAGAACATTTGTCAGTTTTTTGAGCAGCCTCAGGAAACAAAGATGAAAAGTAAGTTGAGAAGAGTATGAAAATGGGTATAAAGTACAACAAGTGGAAAGTCAATCTTCTATAATAATGCATAGATTTGTTTTATTGGTATCCTGGTCTGTTATTTCTGAACAGAAGTCTACTGCTATGAATTAATAGAGAATAATGCTTAATCAATACAATGAAAAAAGAAATATTTAAATAACCATGTCAGCAAGTCATTCATGACATACTGTGACTAACACTATTTAATGTATTCCTAGTGGAGTTTTCTTTTATGTTAACTTGCTTTCTGATATTCACATGATACAGAGGAAATTCCAATATTATTTGAGTATACAGTACAAACATTATTTTTGATTTTTAAAATATCTTTATTTCTAGCATAAACTACAGGACTTCATATTCACAATTGACTGCATATTCACACTTCAACTACAGAAACTATGAAACTAAACATCAAATACAGATTTCAAATCAACATTCAATCTGTATGTACTTTAAGCACTTGTCTATAGTTAGTTGTTTTTTTATTTATTTTTAAATTCAGAACAATATTTATAGTTTGTTTCATTTATAGGATGTTTCGTTTACCTGGTTTTATTACACACAAAGTAAAGTCTGAGGCTGAGTTTTATTTAATAAATTACTGATTATTGTTTATGTGGTATCTGCTCTACTATATATTCTAACAAGAATTTTAGGTTAGACCTAATAACCTTTAATAAACATTTTTAATCCTAAACAACAAAAAGATTTTTATTTCACTCTGCTGCTGGTAAAGCTTGGCCCCCTTTTATTTGGGTCCACCTAAACATGGGAGAGTCGCTCAGTGGAGTGCAGGCTGAACTGGAGGTGGCAGGCAGAATATCTTCATGTGCAGAGTCATGCTAAGGAAAGGGGATCAGGAGTTATAACACATTTAACAGGCCAAAAAGTAACATTGTGTTTAAAATGGTAAGAAAATAAAAGCACAATTAATATATCATAAGTTTGTTGTTGTGATTTGCAAAGTCCAATAGAAAGGAAAAAGTGAACCAATATGACAAACATGAGAACTAGACTTACTAGAAACTTTGAAACAAACAAAGTATAAATTTTAACTGACAACTTGTAATTTCATTGTAGTATAATTATAAATATACATTAGCCTAAATTAGGAAAATAAAACATGCTTCATCGAAACTATATAAACCTGTGTTTTTCCTGAGTTCCTACTGGTATGTTTGAAAAAGGAGGGCTTCCAAAAGTATGTAATATACTATACATCAAGAAATAAACAGCACAGTGTTTCTGGATAGTATTCTGCATCCCATCAAGAATGTATCCATCAAGCCTCATGCTTAGTGGTTCTTGAATAGGCTCTGGATCCACCAGTTGGTTACTGACAGAAGATGAACAAATTGAACATGTAGAAGTACAGGTACTGGTCATAAAATAAGAATATCATGAAAACGTTGATCTCTTTTAGTAATTCCATTCAAAAAGTGAAACTTGTATATTATACTCATTTATTGCACACAAACTGATATATTTTAAGTATTTATTGCTTTTAATTTGATGATTATAACTGACAACTAATGAAACCCAAATTATCTCAGAAACTTAGAATATTACATACAAAATATACAATACAAAAAAAGGATTTTTAGAAATGCTGTCCAACTGAAAAGTATTAAGATGAAAAGTATAAACATGTACAGAACTCAATACTTAGTTGATGCTCCTTTTGCCTGAATTACTGCAGCAATGTGGTGTGGTATGGAGTCGATCAGTCTGTGGCACTGCTCAGGTGTTATGAGAGCCCAGGTTGCCCTGATAGTGACCTTCAGCTCTAATGCATTGTTGGGTCTGGTGTATCGCAGCTTCCTCTTCACAATACGGTCAGGCAAGTTTACTGGCCAATTAAGAACAGGAATACCACGGTCCTTAAACCAGGTACTGGTAGCTTTGGCACTGTGTTGGAAAATGGTAGTGTAGTCCTTTTGAAAAATGAAATCTGCATCTCCATGGATTTGGTCAGCAGCAGGAGGCATGAAGTGCTCTAAAACGTCCTGGTAGACAGCTGCATTGACCTTGGACCTCAGAAAACACAGTGGACCAACACCAGCATATGACATGGCAACCCAAACTATCACTGACTTTGGAAACTTTACACTGGACCTCAAGCAACATAGATTCTATGCCTCTCCTCTTTTCCTCCAGACTCTGGGACCTTGATTTCCAAAGGAAAGGCAAAATTTACTTTAATCAGAGAACATGACTTTGGACCACTCAGCAGCAGTTTTGTCTTTAGCCCAGGCAAGGCGCTTGTGCAAGGTGTCAATGGTCTTTTGGACAACTGTTAAGTCAGCAGTCTTCCCCATGTATGTGTAGCCTACAGAACTAGGCAGAAAAAGGCCTTTGCAGGTGTTTTGAATTAATTAGCTGATTAGAGTGTGGCACCAGGTGTCTTCAATATTGAACCTTTTTACAATATTCTAATTTAGATACTGAATTTAGGTGTTTACATTAGTTGTCAGTTACAATCATCGAATTAAAAGAAATAAACAATTGAAATATATCAGTTTCACTTTTTGAATGGAATTACTAAAAGAAATCATTTTTTTCTTGATATTCCAATTGACCAGCACCTGTAGGTGTAAGGATTAACTTAGAAGAATGTTCTTACCTAATTACTTTGTAAGGACCAGCTCAGTATCAATCCACTCATTTAGTTTTGCACAGTAATTATGCTAAATTAGTGCTACCCAGCAAATGTTACATGGGGTTACTACTTAATAGTATATTATTGCTAGCTCATTTTGCTTATTAGCACTACTGATGAAGCTATAAAATATGCAGACATTAATGGTGATGAATAAACTTATTTTTGCTTTTTAACAAAAAAGCATTTTTCAGTGCAATTTCAAGCAAAATCAAGCAATTTCAGTGTATCATTTAAAAAACACACACAGTAAGGTAAAAATAGTTGAATATCTTAGAAAGTCCAGATACGTTTATACTTTGCTTATCTAGAAATTCTAGAGTAAGTCTCTAGTTAATTAGCAGGTTCTTTTACGGATATTTTGTGTTTAGTCATTTTTACTTTGTTGGGATTGATCAATATGATAAAATATAACATTAACGGCTACTGTGATGATGAGTGGTGTAAACACAGTCACAAGCAGGATTTAAAATGCAATGGCATGCAATCTTTAATAAAACAAAAACCATGTGTCACAACAACAGCAAAAGTCCAAAAACTGAAACACAAAAAGTCACGAATAGAACCTAACCGAAAGCACAAGCTTTGTAACAAAACAGATCAAATAAAAACCCAAAGTACAACCAACTGGAACAACAAACGCAAGCTGATCAACAAACACAGGGCTCAGATAGTCATTAGAAACACAAAGTTTACTCAAAACAGGTGCAAGTGATAATATTTCACTATGCATGGGAGGGGGAAGCAGAAGAGAGAGAATTGATTCATTAAAGTACTGTACCACCCAACTCCTCCATACTCTTCCTTTTTCACATATCATAATTACTTTCACTTTTATTTTACTTTGTATAACCCCCTTTTAAATATCTTTTTACTTTTAAAAATCTAAAAACCCTCCATATAGCCTACTTAACTACCTAATGCTCTGCCAGTTGCCCCTCAGAAACCTTGGAATTAAAAAATGTTGGGACAGCATAGTTTGACTAAAATAAACATGGTTTATACCAATATTATTAGATAAATGCAACCTTACTCATAAACACAGACATATATGTTCAAAGCACTTAACCTTGTAAATGTTCGTACAGCCAGACTTATGTATATTTTTAACTTTTTGACATTATGCTTCTAACCACAGGTTTTTGTAGTTTGAACTACTCAATCGTAACAACAGTGATTGTTTTTTTTTTCTTTTTGGTTTTGGGAAACACTAGTTTCGTACTATGCAAATTACTAGCGTAGTTACTTTGATTCTTCCTACTATGGTTTTGAAAACACTTGTATCGCAACTGTATCGTTCCAACTATGTAAGCTGTTAATGTGGTTAGCAGTTATGATTTTGGGAAACACACTCCAGGTTAATAAAATGTTCCATCAATGTTCCTTCAGTGTGTGCTTCAGTGTTCCTTCAGTTCATCATGAAGTGATGAATGTCATCAATGTCATGCTTCACAAGTAGGATGCAAAAATAAGATTTCTGGAGTGCATTAAATGAAGTGGTGGAGAGGCTACCCAAAGAAGAAAGAGATGTGATTGGATTGGGTATGGACAGTAATAAGGAAGGGCAGATTGTGGTTGATTTTGCTAAAAAGACTGTAGTAAATACATATATTAAGAAGAAGGAGGAACACAATGTGACATAAAAGAGTGGGGGTAAATGCACACAGGTAAACTATATTCTTTGTAGGAGACAAAGCCTGAAGGAAATTGGAGATTGTAAGGTGGTGGTAGGGGAAAGTGTATTTAGACAGCATCAGTTGGTGAACTGTAGGATGTCTTTGGGGGTGAAGATGTGCAACAGAGCAAGGGAGGAACCACAGATTAAATGGTGGAAGCTAAAGCATAAAGACTATGGTGTAAAATTCAGGGAAGAGATGGTACAAGCACTACGAGGGGTGAAAGGGAGCTAAATGGCTGAGCAACAACTGCAAAAGTGGTAAAGAAATTAGCTAAGAAAGTAACTGGTGTGACATCTGGACAAAGATGGAAGATGAAGAGACTTATCCATGGAACGAGGAAGTGCAGAAAGTTTAACAAGGAAGATGTTTCTGAAAAGGAACTGGGATCTTCAAAGAGATGAAGAGAGTAGACAGGAGTAGACAGAGAGAAGTGGCAAAAGAAAACAAAACAATAAGAACGATATGCAGCAGGTTATAATAATAAATGATAAAAATGGGAAGGTGATGACAAATTAGAAAAGACAAACGAGAGAGAGAAAAAAGGTTGGATGATGTACAGATACTAGACCAAGAAGTGCCTCAGATTAGGAAGGGGGAAGTGAAGGCAGCTATAAAGAGAATGACGAATGGAAAGGCAGCTAGACCAGATGACATACCAGTGGAGACATGGAAATGTTTAGGATAGTTGGCAGTGGGGTTCTCAATTTATTTAACAAAATGTAAGAGGATGCCCGAGGAGTGAAGAAGACGTAATGGTCCCGATTTTTCAGAATAAGGATAATGTGCATAACTGTACTAAGGTTGATGAGCCACAGCATTAATATCTGGGAAAGAATAGTATAAGCTAGAGAGTTGCATTTTGTGTATATAGAGCTAGAGAAAGCTTATGATAAAGTGCAGAGAGAGGAGCTGTGGTAATTGGGAGTGGCAGAGATCTATGTGAGGTTGGTGCAAGATATGTATAAGGATAAAGTTACAGCAGTGAAATATTATTAAGGATGAGGTGTGGGTTAAAAGTAGACGTGGGATTGCATTAAGGGTCAGATTTTAGTTCTTTTTTTTTGTTTTGCAGTAGAAATGGTTAAGCAAGAGTCTCAATGGACTATGATGCTTTCGGATAATAGTATAATTTAAAGTGAGACTAGGGAGCAGGTTGAGGAGACCCTGGAGAGTTATGTGTCTGTAAATATATATTTATGTTTGGGGTGGCTCTGGGACAATCTGGTTTTCTGTTTTTGACACCTTCAGAGACAGTTTGTTTGAACACTTCCCAATAGGTTCAGTTGTCAAGTTAATGGCTAGTGTTTATTCGGCCACTCATAAAATAACGTTACTGTCCGAAAAAAAAAAAAAAAAAAAAAAACAGTCAGACTGACTTCCTTGCCCAGAGTAGCATGGTAGTTGGTCTCATGCAGTTTGGCAAACCTCTGAACTTTTAAGTGTGAGTCCATGCTTAGCAGCACCACACAAATACTTACTCAATCTGCCAAATTACTGGATCTCAATCTGTCAACTAATCTGTAAAATGGCAAGGGAAACAATTCCCAGTCACCAGTACCATAAAAGAGGGCTAATTTAACTTGTAGCCCTTAGCAGCAGTATGCTGGGGTTTATAAGTAGAGCTATGAGTTCTGTCTCTGTGTCACACATCCAGAGCCAGAGCAAGACTTGCTCTGCAAAAACCTGCATTGTGTGTTCACTGTTGTATCACATCAAGTTCTGCAACAAAAGGGCCATTAGTTATGATCCTGGGCCTCTGTGGAATATTGCTTGCAGGTGGTGGGCGGACAATTGAGTATAGGCACTTCTCCAGTGGTCTTTCAACATACTGACCTTGGAACTCAGAAACTATATATATATAAAAAAAACATACATATAACATAATATTTACTTGTTATGAAAACATAACATTTGATTTGTGTGTACATTCATTTGTGTATCTGGAGAGCCTACCAATCCACAAACTATGTCTGCTGCCTAGATAAGAAAATATGGGAATCAGCAAGCCAATTTAAGATTTGCACACGTTGTGGTGTAACATGGGGCCTTTATTCGAATACAGAGCCCTCATTTATACTGCATAATTATCTCCAGCCACAGCTTAAGAAACACATTTTAAGTTAAGAAAAATATACTGCTGTTTGGTGTACAGAAAAACACACATCACTACATCAGTTTCAAAAGACAGGACAGCTAAGTGGATACATTTTGTTTCTGATTGCCATGTCTCAGCTACAGTTTGCAAAAACCAGTAAATTTGCTTATTAAAAACTTTTTTTTTTAATTTGAGCCTAACTACCAAAATTCAAAAATGACTCAATAAAAATTGGGTGAAAAATGTAAATATTACTGAGCCCCCATGGTCAACAGTGACTCTTGATCATTTAAAGCAACAGGTCCCCAAAACCGAGTCTCTGTGTTCATCATGCACTTTTTACTGGCAGTGAGCAAGAGAAACTGACTCCTGACTCTTTTTGTCTCAGCCACAACAATACCACAGGATGCAGTTATCTTGAATGTTTACTGAATCTTCAAACAATACAGGTAAGTGGAAGAGCCAACAATCACTACTGCTGCTTGATAAGTGACAATGGACTCTTAGCTCAGCTTGCTTATAGAAGGAAATGTACACCTAGCTGCTGTGAGGTGCTCTTGGTTAGGCACAGAAGGGAAGCTGATTCCTTCATCCATGAATTGAGCAGCAAGTAACCTATCTGACTGACTGAAAGCATGTGTTGCTGAGTAATGTAACTAGGTGTAGTTCTGGCTTGAGTAAGCACTTGTGTAGCATGAAGGGCAAAACATCAGTCCCCCAATCCATAGAACAGTCACTACATAACTGCAACATCTATTTATGACAACAAAAAAAGACTTTTTAATGTTTACTTACAGTTAGATCCAACAAGGTGTGTGTGAGTAGGGTCAGGGGAGGATAATGGACACTCTGATGGCTGCTTCACTGGGGGTAGGCTATCACTGGGATATTTCAACTGGGAGAGATGCAGAAACTACAATCCACTGCCATGCAACTAAATTTATGTGCTCATTTAAATGCAACATTCATCAAAGTACACATGCAGGGCACACCTACACACATGCCATGCCTTGACTGGTACAGAGGAATGGTTGATTACATTAAATGACACAATAAGTTACACAGTGCCTCTTTAGCAACACTGTGAAAAGAAAGGCAAAAAATACATAATAATGAATTACAAAACATTACCATAGATCAGAGCACATGATTAGCTTAAAATGTGTTAGCATGTTAAAAAGGACTTATTTGTCCACCAACCTCTTCATCACTGTTGTGATCTCTGCTTCTGGCTTTTATTATTTCTTTCTTTTTTTTCTCATCCTCATTTTTCTTCTTGTCCTTTTCAGGTAGGATGTCATCCAGCCAGGCCAGGTCATGTTGGGAGAAGACAAGGTCAAGCATTTTTCTAAACACCATCAGTCCCAGGATCTGGAAATAGAACATAAATACATCTCCATGTATGTTCATCCTATATATAATTATAACAGTTATAACAGGATAGCTATTACTTGACATCACATGCATTTCTTATAATATCCATTAATCAAGCATTTTGTAAGACCGACAAATGCATAGATTTACCATGACGGGGAAAACAATAGCTGCAACAGTAGACTTCAGGATCCAGAGGACAGCCAGACAAGTAACCTGGACTAAGGTAAAAAGATGCACCCGGCGCAGAGGTACATGGCGGAGGAAAACAAAGTCCGGCTGGTGCTTGGCAGGCATCAGGATAAGCTTGATCCTCTCCCAAAACTAAACAGTATGATTACAATAAGACTAAGGAAATGTATTCTAAAGACACTTCTAAACATAGTCATGAACAGCAATATTATGTGATTGGTATTGGTAGGGGAATTGTTAGTGTTTAAAACCTTACCGATGTCCCTACAAACATACAAATCTGACAATATTTACCTTTAGGGGACATTTGGATGGTCCCTATGAGAAAACTGCTTTTTACATAAAAATTTATTATTATTATTATTATTATTATTATTATTATTATTATTATTATTATTATTTATAAAAACAAACAAATAAATAAGTCAGAAAGGTTTCATTACTGAGATAGGTTAGGTTGGTTAGCATAGCATTCATTAGCTGCATGAATTATTTTGTCAGATGTAGGTACTCAAAAATAGCAAGACAAACTTGCATGTGTGTGTATGTGTGCTTGTACATGCATGTGCACACCTGAATGCCACTAAGAGAGGCTACACCCATGTACAGGAACACGCCGTAAAGTACTGGCATAGGAATATACTAGAAAAAAGCAGATTGGTTAACATTTTATTAGTATTTTTTGTATAGGCTGAACTTCACTAGCAATTAAAAAACCAATATACAGTTTGTGCTGAAAGAAAATCACGCAATTATTGTTGGTTATTTACTGTATAACTTTCTTTGAATTTTATATAAATTTTTTTACAGTAAAATGTAATTTTTTTATGTG